>OZ038393.1:17760070-18358805 GCA_964036045.1 Eutreptiella sp. 'Long Island Sound 2002'
CAACTTGGCATCTCGAAGCTGGTGTCCTGACGCAGGGCTTCGAATCGCAACTTCGTAGATGTGCTTCGTCCGTGGGACCTCTCGATAGGCTGCCGCCCACACAGCTGTCGAAGTCAAGTCTTTGCACTGATAATGTCGATGTACTCGGCGGTGTGTACCCTTAAGACTCGAAGGGTACGGCGTGTTCGACCCAGCCTTCGGCAAGGGGACTGATTGCAACGTGCCGTCACGGTGACGTTGACAGCGAATCAGTTCCGCCATGGTCGGAGCGTATCGAAGCTCATTGCCAAAGGTTACTCGAAGAGGGCGATCAATGCTTACATCGGGGAGGTCGTTGGTGTCGGTAGACGTGTCTGGCTCATTGCCAGCCTCATCGAGATGCATGTCTGGTTGGTGTGAATTCTCAGCCATGATCTCGTCCGATGGTGCTGGTTCCAGTCCCAGGTCCTCCGGCTCAGCAGTTGTCGCGCTCGACGGTAGCAGCTCCAGGTCCTCCGGCTCGACAGCAGGTTCAGTGTCGGATTGGGGGGCTGGTTCCGCAAGCTCATCTGCGTCAAGATCCTTCCCCACGGAACGTCCGCTTCGTAGTGAAACGTACAGGTGGTCGTACGGCTGGGGCCACACCTCGTCATGAGAGAATGAGTCTTCGAGTACATGTAGGAACTCATCGAAAGGTTCTCCTTCCGGTGAAGCCCAATCTTCGACCAGGGGAATTGCGAAAGCCCGTGTACGTGTGGCATTTTCGATGTCCATCAACTGCCGCGAAGTTAGACGGGAGCAGGCGTCTGCCGCAGGGTTCTGGAGGCCCGGCACGTACCACAACGTCAGGTTGTATTCCTCGAGGAATTGGGACCATCGTGCTTGCCGTGGTGTCAGCGGTAGAGGACAGGTCTTGAGATATCGAAGACTTTCGTGGTCAGTGTGCACGTGCACCTGCTGCGGTCCTCGAAGTAGGTGAAACCATTGTTTCAAGGCTATAACGATGGCCAACAACTCCTGTTCTCGAATCGGGTATCGAGTTTCGGCAGGCTGCATTTTCCGCGACATGAAGGCAATAGGTCAAAGATGTCCCTTGTACTTCCCATGCGCACATCGTTGCGCCAGCGTAGCACCCACGCAGTCTTTCGAAGCGTCTGTGTACAGGTGATACGGCTGTCGGGGGTCGATAGCACTGAGATGTGTCGCAATGATCATCGCCTGCTTCAGCTTGTCGAAGGAAGCCTGGTGGACGGCTGTTCATTCCCACTCGAAGTCTGCCTTAAACATTGCAGTCAGAGGGGCTGCGACAGCTTGGAACCCTTCGACAAACTGCTGGTAAAATCCACACAATCCAATGAACTGTCGAACTTCATGAACCGTAGTTGGCGGAGGCCAACCTCGAATGACCTTGATCTTTTCGGGGTCCATGTGTACTCCATCTTGGTCGATGATGTATCCACAGAAGGGTACTCGACTCTGAAAGAATGTGGATTTATCGATGCAGGGAAAGAGCTGGTGTTTACGGAGTAGTTCATGTACCAGGTCGAGGTGTCGTTGGTGTTCGTCCGCATCCTTCGAGAAGAGGAGGATGTCGTCAATGTACACCCATACAAAGATCCCCAAGTGGTCTCGAAGGACATCGTTCACGACGCGTTGGAACCTCGATGGCACATTACAGAGGCCAAAGGGCATAACAACCCACTCGAAGGCGCCAAATTGTGTGTTGAAGGCGGTTTTCTCGATATCTTCGTCTTGAATTCGGATCTGGTGGAACCCACTAACAAGGTCAATCTTTGAGAATACGGTGGAACGCCCCAGTGTACTCAAGATGGATTGGATCGATGGCAAGGGATACCGATCTCGTACAGTTCGCGTATTCAACGCTCGGTAGTCGACGCACATACGCCATTTACCATTCGCTTTCTTCACCAGTAGGCAAGCCGCTCTGTATGGACTGGAGGATGGTCTGATGCGACCAGATCGATGCAACTTGTCCAATTGTCGTCGAAGTTCATCTAGTTGGCTCGGATCCATTTTGTAAGGGTGTACCCACGGTGGATTGTCTTCCGAATCGAGGCGTATTCGATGATCTCTTCCAGGTCGATACGGAGGTAGGTCTCCGTACTCCGCTTTCTCCCGGTCGTAGAGGTCCGCCCACTTGTGTAACCGACTCGGTAGTTTGCGTCGAACGGGGTCAAGCCCGTCATCATTGCCATCACTGGCTTGCATCTTATACATTTGATCGACCGGCACTGCTGGTCGAGGCATGCAACACAGAAATACTTGATCTCCCGTGAGATCAGATCGACGGATCTCTCTTTTGAGTTTCGGCAACGAAATGTACTCAATCTCCATATCGCTGCACTCCTCATCGGTGATACCATCGTCCGTTTCGGACTCATCGTACATGTCAGTACCGCGCTGAACGTGTGTCGACGAGTGTAGGTCAGGGTGTTCGTTGGCATGTGGGGTAGGATTCCCAACCGGACTCGCTTTCGAGGAACTGGATGAAAGCATCGAAAGAAGGTCCAGCTTCGAAGCTGCTTGAAACTGCAGCTGGGTGGAATGTCTTGATTCGCCAAAAGACAACCGGTACGAAATCGAACCATGTTGGATGTCGGCGTATCGCTCCTTCCAGTTGACACTTGGATTGTAGCTTCGAAGCCATGGTAGTCCAAGCACTACATCCAGCAAAATCTCCAAGACCTTGAAGTGATGACGAAATACAAGCTCTCCAACTCGAACATAAGCTCGCGTGTAGTACCGTACTTCGACTTGGACACCTCCGGCTGTCAAGACATGTCCAGGGTTTCTCAGTTTATAGAGGGGAAGTCGCGCCCTCTTTGCTGTTTGCATCGACATAAAGTCGCTGGTCGCTCCACAGTCGACCAACAGTTCCACGCTGGAGTCAAAGGAGTCTTCACGACATGCGCAAATGCGCCCTCGAACCGTGAACAGAGATGCATGCTCAGGTTCGGTTCCTTCGACAGTGACACCTCCAAGCGTCGAATTCTTTTCGGGTTTATTGGTGCTGGTGGTGGTGTTCAGCTCTTCTCGAGGACGTCCGCCACCAGGTCTTCGGAATTGTTTTCTAGGCCGTTGTAGGCCTTTCTCTGCTCTTGGAGCGGGATCGAAACCGTCCCTTGCTGTCTCGACTTTGATTTCGTTTCGGTGTGTTCGACCTTGATTCCCGACGTTCTCGTCCTTGGGATGGCGGTCGCGGGCCAAGTGTCCTTGTTCACCACAATTGTAGCAACGTCTGCCTTCTCGACCATCTTGGCGTCCACCATGTTGACGTCCGAACCGTTCACCAATGTAGGCATGTAACTCTCCTCGGAGCTTGGCAATTGCATCGAGATTCATCGGCTCTGCGACGGTCGAAGCCGTGGGCGCTGACCTGCAACTTGCGCGCTGCTGCGCTGCTGCTGTTCGAAGCCATAACGCTGCGCTGCTGCTGTTCGAAGCCATAACAAGAGGGGGGGCGGCAAGGCGCCGAATACCTCCTGATAGGTTATCAGCAGTTAGTGGGGGTCAAGGTTAAGACTCTCAAGTTTCTGCAGGAAATCCTCCTCAGCATGGAGGTTGCTCTTTCCATGTTCTTTCTTTTTCTGCCGATCAGCAGTTTTGGCAGGCACAGAACCATCGTCCCACTCAGGGGGACATTGCTGGCCATAGTGCAGAGAATACACTAGCGGTATCTCAGGATCAGGCAGCGTATAGGAATCATCGTCCTCCCCAGACCAGATGGAGGATTTCCAGGTCTGTCTGAGGTATTGCAGCCCCTCTTGGCGCTCAACACCTTCGGCCTTCAGGTACAACAGCCGCCGGAGTTCCTGAGTGTCATGCTCAGACAATGGCATGTTATTGGAAGCAGGCCGCGCCAGAGCATCAGCAATCCGGGCCACGGGTTCACCTGTGTGCATAGGCTGCATGTGTAGCACTGGCTTCGCAACAGGGGAAGCGGGCTCAGAGGTTGACTCTAGATCTACCTCCTCCAGCAACAGCTGGGCTAGGAAGGCACTGTGTTTTAGGTCAACACAGCTGGGGTCAACAGGAGGAATAGTGCTGGCAATCTCAGACAGTTGGTCGTCAGCATCCTCCTTTACAGCTGCAGGTTCCAGATAGCCATCCGGAGACTCACACCCCGTAAGTGTGGCAGATAGGTGCTCAGGAGATCGATTTTTGAGATCAGAAAGGGTCAGGCCACGATTTTCGGCCATGACCTCTTTTAGTAGCACCTGGTCTAGGTCACACAGGGGTACAGGATTGAGAGATCCATCAACCATGGACAGGAAACTGGCCCACTCAGGGGCCTGCATAGCTGTGTCTGAGTCCTCAGGCACATAGATGGGGCCGTCGGGGAGTTGCACTCTTCCCACGGTCATTTGATCTAGCATACGGCGCCAGTAAGCATGTTCACCAGAGCAACCCCAGTCAGGGGTGCACATGACAACCCTTCCTCCCTCATAAGCGATTTTGGTTAGAACCTTCGCGAGCAGGGAGAAGGGATGGTTAGCATACGCTAGGCCCATTGCTTTCCAGAAGAAACGGAAAGCATTGTTCAATTGTTTCGAGCAGTACAACTGCATGATGTGCTGTTGTTGGCTCGCAAACAATTCCACCTGGATCTCATCCAGGTTTACCTGAAGGGCCACCAGTCCATTTACAAGAACGTGACGGGCCAATTGGTAGTTTTCAGTACGATAGTTAGTCTTGGATGCGTATCGCAGCCCAGACTCTTTTCGTCCTGACAGCTCCGAAGGTACGGAGAACAGCCCACTGCCAAAGTCGCAGTGCAAACAATAGGGGCGCTGGAGAGACAGCATTTTTACCCGTGGGTTTCTTCGTAGGAAGTCTGTATCAATGACGATGTCAAAGGCATCGGTGTCCAGCACTCTGCAGTGTTGGGTCACAGTTCCGTCGCCAAGACAAATAGTCACATCGACCCCCCCCAAGGAATGGATGGTACGCCCATCCCCTACTCTTATGGCCACAGTCTTAGTTTTCTTGAAAGTCTTTAGCAGGCGCCGGGCCACTATGGAAATTGTTGCACCGGTGTCAAGCACCGCTCGAAAAACTTGATCCCCGATTTTCACGAGGATCCAGAAAACCAAGTCCTCCTCTTCGGAGCCGCCCCCCTACTCCTCATCAGGGAACTTGACATCCACCCCTGCACCTATGAGGGACCTGGCCATCCAGGCCAATCGCCTCTTCTTGGAGTTATTCCCCTCAGGGGTAGCGTTATCCCCCTGTGGGCGCTTCTTGGGATCACCTGCGGCAGGAGGGGGTGTAGCAGCAGGAGGGGGTGTAGCAACGGGCGCTGATGAGCGCCTCTGGGGGTTAGGGGGTCCACCTTTGCCACCCCCCTTGCCACCTCCCTTACCACCTTTATCCACATTCTGAGGGTTTTTGGTGGGTGTTTGGGTCTTCTGGCGTTCAGCCTCCTGCCGCCTGAGTTTATCACTCTCGCGTTTCTTTATGTGACATTCGTCTTCGTAGTGACGACGTTTGCCACAATAGCCACAGGTGATGGTACACCTGAAATGATCCTGATGGGTCACAGGTTTCCCATCCTTGGTATGCTGCTGTCGTTTCATCTGCAGCATACAGCCACTGCGTTGATCGCAGTCAGGGGCATGACAAGGCCCCCCGGTCATTGACAGGTTCGCAGTAGAACAAAGGGGGTGTACACAAAGAAAAAGAGAACTACTCGACTCCGTAGTAAGTTATGACTTGCTATAGAATATCCCCAAAATGCTTATATTTCAAGTACTCAATGGTTAGCAAAACCTATAAAACAAAGATTGGAAAATGGGCTCATAAAACTATGTAATTTTTGGGAGGGGTGCACACGAGCAAAAATTTATCTAAAACAATTTATGTGATTGTTTGCATGAAAATATTCAAATTCAAAATACTCCTAGGGTCATACCAGCAAACACAACAAACAAAACTACAAGCAAGTAAAGGCGAAGCAAGGAAGATACAAAGGAAATCACCACGTGTACGTCCCAGTCATTGTTGACGATGTGGGGCCGCCGTGCCGTTGCCAAGGCCCCACCATTTCTGTTTCTCCACGGTGGCGGGTCGTGGTGGCCAAGGCATTCAAGATCCTTACGGCTCTACCCCCATGGACGGAACCGGGCTCACCACGGCTCCATGCTAAACAAAGCATGGGAGACGTGTGACACCAAACCCAATATCATGCTTGCATTACCTTTATCCTTGCTCGTATATTTACGTATCATGCGAACAGTATGCTGCTACGTGCGACCACTGGAAGTAATCACATGCATGAATGCAATGAATGCATGCAGAAGTTAGCAATATTGCGGCAATTCAGAAATATGACAAAACAGCAGGGAACTAATCTATAATCTCTTGACCTCGGTAAATCAAACATTATCTTCATACGTCGATTCGGACTCTGGTCGCGACCCGCAAGCGGGGCGACAATCAATGAAGGACAGATTTATCTGTACAAATCAGCACTATACCACAGTCCATCTGTATCTGTATCTGTATCTGCATCTGTATGTACAGTGCAACGCTGTTGCCGTGACCGTAGCGCCGTTTTCCCTACTCCCCCCCAGACCTCACACTGGAAGTGGGGGTGTCTACGGGGGCGCTGGTCAGTAAAATCCAACAGACTACCCTGACAAGACATAACAGACTGTACAAATAGCTGACTGGGATCTGACAAGTGAACACCTGACTGGACTGGACAACTGAAATCCGACTAACTATCTGTCATTTGACAGCCTAGAAGAAACTGGGATGAGGCCATGAGTATCCAGCAAAAAACAACTTCACACTCACAGAATGGCTGCAGACAAACAGTGCTCAACTCAGGGGAAGAGCTGGCCAGTCACTGTCACCCCTCAGCAACACTAGGCACGCCAAATAGAGTCTTTGAAATGGGGCATCAGCATATACTGTATCGCAGCACAGAAAACTCTGAAGAGCTTACTTCACTGCACAATCTTAGACAGCACTACCCAACACAGTAGGGGGCAAGGCGCAACAGTCTACTAAGAGTAAATAAAGCAGAGTAATTAGGCATACTAGAGGAGGGCTCAGGCCTCTAGGTCCTTCGAGCAGTATGTGTATTACCAAACTGCGTGAAATGCGTAAAATGAAACATAGAAAGAGAAGTAGCATGGGTGGCAGGGTAAGGCAAACCATGGTGGGCAGATCCTCCAAGGGCTATCAAGGCCCCCACAACGACCGTTTCCCACCTCTGAGTTCGGGTGTCTCCGCGAAAAAATCGGGAAAATACACACACAGGAAGGTTGGTATCTGGGGAACTCTGGGAGACTCATCCCGAAACCCCAAAAGTGACACAGGCCAATCACGAGGCTTACGTAGCACAATACCAGCTGCCTGCTTCTAAAAACAAAATGGCAATTTGCTGTCAAGTCCACAGACTTCTACCCACATAGGGCTATGCACTGCATGCATATGAGAAACATCTGTCAAGTATATACCCCAGGGGGGGGTACGCACTTGCTGAAACACGCCAAAAGCGGGCTAACACAGGCAAAGACTTCTGAAACACCGAGGAAGGTGATTGCATTGACAAACACTGCCACCGCTGCCAAACTGGTCTCTCAGAAAATGATGATCCCTTACTCTACACCCTCGAGATGGCTGCCAGCCCAATGAGTCCACGTCGGCCTCCCAGAGGCACCAGCAGCAACCCGGCGCCACGCGTACCTCACAACTGACCGTTGGCTTACGATACTCTCTGTATGCTCACCCTGTACTGCTTTTAGCAGCGCGGCGCACCAGCCACCAGCAGGGCAGCTGCACCTTTATGAAGGGCTGCTCAGGCGTTCCAGTTTTCACCTGGCTCGGACAAACGAACGGTTCCTAGCACAGCATCATTGGCTTCTTCAAGGGACATCCTGCAGAGGGGCTAGTACCCTACCTGATGCAGCAGAAGTGGTTCGCAGAGCGCACTGTGGCATAGCCATCGGGGAGTACAGACCCTGGGCAGTATCTGGAAAAAGCAAATTGGACACACAAAGGTCACACAAACTGAACACGGCAGGACGGATAATGGTAACCTCAGACACGACAGCTGAAGACAAAGGTTGCATGAAAGCAAATTCCGGGAGCATGAAATTTCCCAAGACACGCTCAAGAGGAAAATACATCCGGATGAAAACAGACTCTATTGACGACCCACTGGTGACTGTCTGGCACTAAAGTGCAGGGGATGGCCTTTACAGACCCTCAGTTTACAAACCAAGTACGACCGTACCTCTTCAGTACACTGCAGATTAACTTACAAGTCACTACTGCTGATCATCCGCAGAAGGTTGGCTAGGGGCAGGTGGGTTCTACTGAGTTGCCTGGAGACCGTTGGCGGAATACATGACCTGCAGAGTCATACCCCCCGAGGTGCAGTGGTCATGACTCCATGCACATGTTTGGTAAAGGGGTTGTTTTCTCCCTATAGGTCCCCCAGGTCACTACGTCTCCTCCTGCTGTTGCCCTAGCCCATCCCTATCATTCTCCTAAACAGAAAGACTTACCTGCACATCAAAGAGCCAGGCAGTCCAGGAAATCAGTTACAAGGCCACTGAGTGCGGCAAACGTACCTCTATGTTTACACATACACTCTACCTCAAATTCACTACAAGCTGCTACTCAGTGTGGCTGCTACTCAGTCATGCTCTCACAGCGCTATAACCAAACTACCTGCAGTAGGCTGTCTTGCAGGCCTAAGGGTTTATCTGTCTGGCTGACTAAGGCTAAGCTATAGCAATACAGTAAAGTCATCTATGCTCACTACAGTCCAGAGGTTACTCACCTAAAGACGGTTTCTGTGACACTCAGGGTCACTCGTACAATACTCCTGTAATAATACACAGTACCGCACCCGCGGCCACAACATTGATGTTGCTCTACACACGGGTTTCCTGTACTGGCGTTACAGCCAATATACTCAAGTACATAGTAGGCTGTCTTCACTCACCCAGTGGTCTCATATGTTGGCAACACAGGCATCTGTAACGTAGGTGGTGCTTAGTATGGCCTATAAGCTCACACCGTAAGAGTACTCGTCCTCCCAGGGTCACAGAGACTCAATCTGCGGGTACTCACCGGGGTATCAAGTACTTCAGCTACACAAAGTAGTCGGTCGCAATTGCAATTGCAGAATAGTGGTGACAGTGCTCCCCTCTGGGGCCTGTCTCAGTTCAGGTATACTATGCCTGGGCCTTCAAACTGGCCTCCAGGGTGCAACCAAAAAAATGCCTCGTGGGCTAACTAGGGAAGGTCATATCACAGCAGCCACAGGGCAGAATCATACACAGCTCCCTCAATGGTAACAGCAGACTCACTCATAAACATCAGAATTCCTATACCACCCATCTGCCCATTGTACCGACAGTACCACTACAAGGTCTAGAACAGAGTGATTCAGAAAAACATTGCAAACTGCCACCAAAGTAGCAAAGGATAACTTCCAAGCACACTACAGAGTGAGTGCGCACACAGGCACACGCCCAAAAGCTTTGGTACCTGTATTCCATCCCGTAGGAAACGCAGCAAACGTTTACCAACACGAAACCAATCTACCCCATATAGCGGGGGTGTCGCCAGGGCTTCCCACTCCTGACGGAGGGCCAACCTGCCCATGGTTGGGGAAAAAATAGAAAAACGGAGAGTGACACAGAGGAAAGAAAAACAGTCGTCACTACATCCGGTAAGACCTTCAGCCAAGCGGCACAGGGACGGGCCTGAGGTCACAACAAACCAGCCATTCACCCACAGCTAGGCTTAAGGGGGACAATAAAGAGAGTATTTTCTGCATGAAACATAAACGCAAGGAGCCAAGAAAATAGAGAGGCCTCCTCCAATCAACACCTTCTCAGGATCCGAAATAATTGCCTCTTCCCCAATGCCATAGCTGGGCTCGACAGACGAAAGACAATACACGGAAGAAAGTCACACTGGGGTGCTGCAGCATCAGACTACAGACTTTCGACTTCCAGAGCTCAGACCGTCCTAAGGTGTCACTGAGTTACAATAGTGCCACAGCGACTGACACTCCAGCTGAACACTCAGCACATCACAGTAGAACTAACCGTGTAGCTACTGTTACATTCTTGAATAGCTTCAGTACACACAGCTATGACCGTAATCATCGGAGTAACTAGGGGTATTACCATCAAACCTAAGTTCATCTCTCGCATACGAACTAGTATACTCAGTCACCTGTAGGGTATCACTGACCTCTGGACTTCTATTACAGTCAACTGTCATACTACCTGCATCACACTAGGCAGTTACCAGCTATCCTCCTATCAGACGAAGGATGCCAAAAAAAAGGTACAGACAGTAAACTAAATCTCTGGCTTCTTCCGGACTCAGGTACGGGGAAGGGTCGTCATTCCTCCAGTCCATGCCACAGACTGCCTTACCCTGAGGGCATGACCATCCTCAGGGTCACGAATGATTAATACATAACTAGGTACTCCCTCACATTACACGCAGACACAGGCGAGAACGACACTGATTTTTGTGCCAACGACAGGGAAGTAAGCTGGTACAAAACACTATACATGCAACTAAAATTGAAAATTCATACCGCTTCCATACCACTGCACGAAAGGCAACGACGTCTCCATGCACTGACACCGTGGAGAACGCCGCAGCGAACGCGCCACTGGCATTCCAGCCAACAACAGAACAAGGCGTCCGGCAAAGAGAACGAGGTCGCGTGGTCCTGCAGAGTGCAGGCTAACGGGTTGGCCAGCTGACTCGGATACAGCGGTCGCTCAGACTGGCTCTCGGTCACTGCCACCACGGATACAACTGCCTGTCACCGGTTGGCGCCAGCCAACAGGGCCATAAACCCAACAGGCCAAATGCCCATTGAGATGCAGATGGCTGTAGGACATGGGTCAACAATGGGTTAGTGTGGCGTATCGCCTGGTGCTGCAACCGGAACGACGGATCAGGTCAACGACACACAATCAACCACAACCAAGACACAGACAGGCAGACCGACTGAAAGACTGGCTGATTGCAGAAATGCAGAAAAATGGTAGACACCTATCCAACAAGAAGCACTTGCTGACTTGCAACTAAACTAACAGGCTCAAAACAACACTACACAATCACAGCGAAATCTCCCCCCCACAGGGGAAGCCAATGCCTTTCTGGGGTGTTTGCGCTGGGTACCTCTCGTGACGCAGAACACGCGCGCACCGGTACTCACGCACACACACACCCTGGCTGGCATACGCAGACACAAGCAAGCAATTGCCTGCACAGTGAGACCGAAACCATCAGAGGGTCGTCTCAATCATCCCCCTGGCCTCAAATCGGCAAGGCCTGTATTTGCCACCACAGGGCTGACAACGGGGTGTCAATGCAGTACATGAGCCATAAATCTGTGCACCAATACACCTCCAATACAACCGCGCATCGGCACACCACGAACACGACACGGGGCACTCTGTATCCTACAGACTACCTCCATCAGACAAACTAGCTGGGTACTGTTCACCTCACAGTGTGTATTCACCTGAGTCATAATCACCGGTTACCTAAAATTCAGCTAGTAAATCTATATCTGTATCTCCGTCATAGTACGTTACCTCACATGGAGTTCTCATTTACTTAGGACACTGTCTATCTCACGGATCAGGTCATCTCCTCTAAGTATCACTCCTAGGTAAACGTACGCGTAATACACCGTAACTACATCAACCTGGGCCGCAGCGGAGTTTTCTCTAACAACAGTAACTCACTCCTGAGCTGCTATACAGTTTAATGCTCGTTGGGTCATCTACACCCCCGTGGTAATACCGGTTGCTATGGTCACACTCGGTGGCACACACAGTGGCACACAGTCTATGGACTATCGGACGGACATATGTCGACTTCCTACATAGACATCAAAAAAAAAAAAAAACTTCGATACTTCCAGTTACCACAGAAACACCTCCAGTATACTTTCTCAGAACTAGAAAGAAAAATGGGCACCCTGCCTCACGGCCGGTAGCTGATGCGCATCAATGGGCCATGTGAGTGCACCAAGAATGGAAGCTTCTCGAGCACCAGACTGTCTGCACTACTCGCACTGATGTCCACTTCCAAGCAGACCCGAGTGACAGGGCGTACACAGACGAAGGTTGAAAAAGGAATGCAGATACTGGAGCACCAACCCTGCTAAGCAGTGACATGCAACCTGGAAATGCATTGATGTAAAGCTTTTAACCTACGGTCCACTCTCTCTACAGGGCTGGGACCAGGACGCCCGATAGCTCTAGCACAAGGATCTGGGGCAGAGAAGTGATACAGAAACAATCAATGACTCAAGGTGCATTCAGCATGCCCACAGCTGCAAAGGAATTTGACCAAACTAGCGCAAACACGCCGCTCTCCGTCAGACCACACGCTACCCACAGAATTTTCGATGAAGAATCCAGTCTTTATGAAATGACAGGGGGGAACAGAAGCAGGAGCGAAAGAAGCGCAGGGTTAGAATCAGGCACACTTGATTGATAGGCGCCCAAGCGAAGCGCCCACGCAAGCACCGAGTGTATGAGGGGGAGGGGTCTCCTGGCACAGAAAATGCGTGCAGGAGATCTGATCTTTAATAACCCCCCGCCCCTTCTGGCTTGGCGTTACCTATCCTAGGGGAAGGAAATTCCCTTTAACTGGCTTGCCGAATTTGGCAGCCCAAAAATGAGGTCAAAGGGCCCCCAAAATTTTACCCAGAAAATAGGCAGGGCCTGGCAGGGGTGCCTGGGCTAACCCACAGGGGTGCCCGGGTGACGCCCGGTCCCCTGGGATTCTCGTCGGAGTCCATGTTGTCCTCTGGGGGACATACGTGCACTGAGCACCTGATGGTCGGGTCGCCCTCTTGTTGTCCATGGGGCCCCAGACCTTCACGTCCTTCTCGCCTGTGGTGCCAGCAGGAGGACAGGACGAAGTGGCAGCAGCCAAACCAGGCTTCCGAACCAAGAAAGACATCACCTGCACCTGCTTGACGGAGTCATAGGCAGCCAATCGGATGCAGCACTGAGGGTAGGCCTTGCAGCCATCGTTGGCCTCGTGCAGCGCCTGGCTGGCCTCAGTGCAGCCGATCTTCGTTGGCGTCAGTGCACGCGCCCGTCGCTGGCGTCAGTGCAGGCGAACTTGGGCAGCATCAGTGCAGGCGGACCTGGCTGGCATCAGTGCAGATGGACCTGGCTGGCATTAGTGCAGATGGACCTGGCTGGCATCAGTGCAGGCAAACATGGGCAGCGTCCACATGGTCCTGTACCGGTCGTCATAATAACCAGCGGCTGCGCCAGGGAACCGCACTGTGTTTTTGGGGGCGCCTGCGGAAACAAGCACCGTGCTCTGTCCAGTGCATAATCAAACACCTGTCAATCCTAAATGGATGGTCAGTGGATCCTCCGAAGGCCAAACCTTTTTGGTGTGCACTGGAAATTGCTGATCGCACTAGGACACAAGCAAACGGTCTCCGATCACCCAACGCTACGCACAGTAAGCTGAATAAGGCGCTCGGCTGAATTTCCAAGCGAACCCACACCCGGGGTTGGTCTGGACCACAGTAAACAAGAAAGCAAAACGAATAACCAAATCCACCGACACGGCAAACCAAGGTGAGGGCAACCTGCACGGTAGCGACGGTACTTAAAGGTAGACGCATAAAGAAAAACATATACCAAGTCAATATGCACTAGTACACTGATGGGACTAGGTAAGGAACTTGACTGGTAAGACAGCGTACTCAACGTAGGCAATGTAACTAAACCAAGTACAAACGTAGTACGACTGTAGGCATACATTATTCCTAAAAATCATACAATCCACAAACAGTCCTAAACCAGTGAATATGGCGTCTCACAGCCATCCAGGTACATCGGGTTGTATCTTACCCTGAGTTCTAGGTATACGGTAGTAAAGCTAACTACATGCGTATCATCGCAAGAACTGTGCATCATCTAATCAAAATACACCTGTGGACTCGAGGTTTGCTCGTACTCACCTACGCAAGAGTGAACGCAAACTCCTCCACACACGAGTGCACTCCTCACGTGCCAGCACATATCCACGCACGCACCGAGAAGTGGCATTCCAGCCCACATTCTCACACCCGTGCCCGTACACACACAAATGAACACCACGCGTCAGTCGCTCAACCATAAAGACATACACATGAAGGCAAGCACTCACAACCGGCAAACGCATCATCAAACCTACCATTTTTGCAGCTTGAACACGGCGGTAGCTAAGCCGTACATCGGCGATGACCACGGGTCTCATGAGACGATGAAGCAAGAGAAGGGATAAATTCATGAACCCAAGCACGAGGCAAATTTTTGGTGCACGTCCGTGCCTCCTACTCACAGAGTAAGCAACATGATGAGCCGTACCATGCACACACCTACGAATAATCTTCACATGCATGACAAAGCGCCGGAACTACTGCGGCAAAGGCAAAGCCCCAACAAAGGGATGCCACACACAAAAAAATGAGCAACAGAACGACGGATGCAAACAAAGACATGACAATTAACTACAACGACTTGACAGGACCAGCAAACCGACACCAGGGTGGTACTGGAGTTTCCCACCAAGCAAAATGCTTGGGCCCACCAAGAATATCTTTACAAAGACCTTAAATTATTCCTAATTGAAAAAATGTCGTTCTCGTAATTTCTCCCTTTGGCCACATGGCCTGAAGAGGCGTCATGCCCAGCAGCAAGGCAAGGGCAATGGCGCGGAGGAGGATGAGTCATCGTTCATATCGGCCTGCTCGTCGGTCTTCGTGAGGGTCTTTGCAAACAAGTCTACGATGCCCACATTGCGAGTAGGAACATGGGGAGCGATACCGTTCAACTCGCCCCCCGACTAAGGCACTGACGCGTTCCCGTGGGGGGCCGGCCACGGGACGCTGCGGTGGACACACGCAAGTGAGCAGGCAGGCAAAGCACTACGCTCACAAGGGCATCAATGCGTTGTCATGTGACAAAGCGTTTCAGAATCCTTGCCACTCTGCAAAGAGGGAACGAATGTATGTACAGCAACACATCAGGATATGTACACATGGGGTTAAGACTGGACTGGGGTAAGGGCATCACAGGACCATAGACACTCAGTCCCAACTCGTATCCCAATCCCAGGTCCGACCCTCTCAGTGGCTGATGGGGGCGGGGGCTCAAACACAACCCATGCCCTGCTCAGTCCGGACCCTGAAACCCTGCCAATAGGGGAGGTGTCCCGCCCAGCCACAGGCGAGTTCCTGGGAACCAAGGAGCTCCAAGGTCAACCGACAGTGGCTCCCTATGCTCCCTTAACAGCAGGTCCCAACTCCACTCTGAGTCAGAGATATGGCCCCGCCATTATCCCTCAGGAGTTGGTAGCTGAAAATGGGCTGTTTCAGCCCAAACTAAAATTAGCTTAAAAAACTCCAAAATTGACCCCTCGTCCGGACCCGCCAGAGGTAGGGACGAGGCAACTGACCCTATGCCCTTCGAGTACGAACTCCCTGGAGCCCTCACCCAACCTGGTTCCCTCTGAGGTCCCGGCATCAGGGCAACACGGATGAGTCAAGTGGGGTCATGATGCCAAAATCACCAAAATTGGCGTCATTCCCACGCGTGGCTCGCCCGGCCAAGGTAAGGCCAATGGCTCACAGGGTAGGAGGCAGGACCTAGGAATTATATCTGAGTGTACAACTTGGATTTAGGTGCGGGCTCCCTATGGGCTTAGAGAAATGGGGCCGCCAATGGACCACACGGAAGGGGGAAATTGGGGTCCCAAAATTGGGTCATTTTGGCTGCCTGAAATGAGCCAAAATTCGGTGTGCTCCCAATAGTATATCTCCACGCCGGCTTGGAGATCGGATCCGCCATTCCACACGTGATCCACCGGGAGTCCAACGGAGACTCCCATGCCCTTGGCTCACAAAGATCTCCATGCCACTCGGCGTGGTGATGATCCCAATTGGGTCCACAAATGCAAAAATGGCAAAATTGCCCATACTCAATTTGGCCTAGCGCCTTAACGAAGGCGGCTCCGCTTCGCCCACGTGGTGTGTGGACCATGGGGACCATTACCCATAACAGCCATGTCATATATGGTCCATTGGTCCATGCGTCCGGCGTGCACGAAGGTTAGAACATGGGGCATGGCGGGCAGCGAAAGTGGAAAAATGCTCAAAATGGCCAAAATTGCGCACACTCATGGTTAGGGCAAATGAGGCACATGCCCGACTCGGACCGGAGTGTGCCATAGGATTGGTATCAAGTTATATTGGTCCAACATATCTTTGGGGCGTCGCCCAACTCCTCCGATATTGGGTATGGCAGCGTCGCCAAGTGAGCCCATGATTTGGGATAGTCCCAAACCGCCAACATGGCGGCCACGGTATGCCAAGCCTAAGAGGAGTTATTCGCCGGGTCCAAGATATGTTGGGCACCGAAGTATGTACCCTCATATCATACTTGGGTCATGATGTCAATTGAGCGCAACGTTGAGATACACGGTTGCCACTTGACATCATGACGGGCCAAAAACGGCGAAATTGGCACAAAGACAAACCAAAGTGCCTTGAAAGGCACACAATTATATTATAATATCTTTGGCTTGGATCGTGCAATCAACTATTCCTTCTAAACACAATGACTTGACACCAATGACCTTCGATCCCACATATGTGCTCCACTTGGGGCGCCTTGAAAGGTTACGAGCGCTACTTCCCAAGTGGGCACATGAAAATATGGAAAATTGTAAAACACACACCTTGCTCCCAACGCATCGCTTCGGGATCACCACACAAGCTTCCCTTCACGAAGGTTAGGCATGCAATTGACCGTAGGGAGTATGGAGAAGGGGCTTGCACAATATGAGGTCCATTGGCGGGCTTGTCTTGGAGCAATGGGCCCGCCAAATGGGCACGCAACACCACACATGGCACATACCAAATATTGCCCAAAAAGGCAGCTCCCACCACGATATGTCATGCCCCTCCAAGGGCATAACTTTGTGTCAATCGCTCATAGGAACTCAAGGAGAGTTCCTATGCAACACCAACACTTGCGCGCTACACTCGAAAGTTATCTTAACGCACGCAATATCATGGCCAAAGAGTTATAACGCAAACTCTACCCAATTGACCATGATCCATTACACTAGCGCGCACGTGTGGAAACGCAAGGCATATAATGCTTCCTAAATTACGTCGGGAGTATTGTAAATACATCCCACGTTTCCTTATCGTAATTCCTCGCAAGCAACACGAGATATGACCTTCACAAGTGGCCTCACGAATCAACTTTGTTTTGCCCATATCTTTAAGACAAATGGAGGGCAGGATAAAAGGGAAGTTGATTCGTGCATACGGAAGCACGTAGGTCCACTCGAAAGAGGTCAAATCAAGTGCGGGGATGTCGAAGTCGAAAATCCGATTTCGACATCCTGAAAAATTCGGATTAAGGTTGCGAGTATTAATTATGAAAATTGCGGAAGCATCCATGCAGTTCCTGGCGACTTTGGAGCCTTCGTGACGGATAGCGTTAAAATTTCCATTATAAACAGTTAAACTGGCGGTTACGGTAAAGTCGCGAACCAACCGCCAGCAGTCAAAACAGTGAGTATCGGAACGGAAGCGTAAAAATTGACGGAAACAATATGAAAATAAAACCCTGTTGATTCCTGATATTCTGATACACAAATCTCCGCTGGCGGTGCATCGGTTGCCGATGCGGGGCTTCACGGCACGGAACACGCCGTGCATGGGGTTAGTGGACCGGAGACCGGTTGTATGCCGTAACCTGGCCATGGGGTTCTGGGTACCGCTTCACCCCCCTCCTTAGAGCAAACCCTGGGGGGGCTCGATAACACCCACGCATGGCAGCGGGTACCCAGGACCACTCCCTGAAAGGGGGGGGGGGTGTCACATCCTCACTTCAGTAAGTCACAGTAAGATAGGTATCCCACAGTGGGATAGGTATGCTGCTGTAACAGCTCGTAGCACATGTATAGTATCAAGTATCAAGTCCCGGGTCCTGGCGGCGATTGTTCGGCATCCAAAGGACCCGTTAACCCATACCAGGCGCACCGGGTGCCGGCTGCTACGGTCACCACCACAGTGGCAGTGGCATACACGGCCAACATAGGCGTCACACGACGGCCGAGGTGGCCCCACAAGTCGAGAGCGACCACAAAGATCCATCAGGCTACCCCAAGCTTCCCAAGGCCCGCCGACTGGGGAGAGTCCCCACGGGTCTTTCCTCGGGCGCACCATGTCCATATCCATACGACGCGAGTCCAGAGTGCCATAGTCGAACTCCTTACGAACCCCAAATCGTAAGGGAACTCCTCCTGAAGGGATCGGGCATCAAGGCCGTCTTTTCCCTCGCCCTACTGCCACGAAGGCCATACATGAGGGAGTCCTCATGCAGTGTGGGCGGAGGCGTCGACTCCTCAAACCACCAGTTTCCCAGGCAGACTGACCGAGGTCAGGAGCACCGGAGGCCGCCATCCGAATGCAAGTGCGTCTGCAAATCGGTAGGCTCACACTGGGACTGACAGTGGCGGACCGCTGGGAGTGTAGTCAGGCAACTGGGCTTCCCGCCTGGCGCCATCAGGATCTCCACACATCACAGCGAATAGGGCAACACGGTATCACGGGCACTCAAACAGTAGAATCTGTAATCAAGTACTGGTCCAGGCTGGACCAGGCTGTAAGAATATGTACACGGCGACTCAAGGCGCCTCTGTATCCCGATTCGTGGTGAAAAACAGTCCATCCCTCAGCGATGGGCTGATGACACTTAACATACAGATGCACATATCCTGGAGGGCAATAAAACAAGCAACAATCTGGGTAAATAGGCGTGTAAACACACTCAGAACAGAGTGCCAAACCACGCCACGGTCAGGATAAGGCAAATGCAGGAGCATGGACAGGATAACGCCTGAGTTCAGGCATATATAGTCTCGAGACACACGCGACTGGCCTGGATTCCGCAAACGCCATGGAACCAGACCACACACTCAAAAATTGCAATGCCGATGACAGCGGCATCCGTTGCGCAACGTCGTATGGGCTTCAAGGCCCCAAGAGCTCAACAATATGAAGGTCAGTCGCCCTACCTGGTTTCCCAAGGATTCAGCAGGGGGGGTGAGTGACGAATAAAAGAAGAGAGGGGCCATCCTCCTCTGGATTCAGCAGGGGGGGGTATATGGCCACTCTGTCACCGAAAGATGGAGGAGAGCAAGCAAGTAAGGGACGATTCGTCGGCCTCACAAGCGCTCATAACACATCAGGGGAGAGCCCAGGGCGCTGATCAGGCACCCCTGGCTGCAATCGCCCGGGTGAGTGCTGCCAAGTCCGAAACGTGGATCTTGGTCTTGTGCTTGCGGATGTACTCCATGAAGGGAGTATTGACCCGCGGCACAAACGAGGAGACGGGTTCCCAGGTGTCGTGGGACGGCCCATAGCCTCGCCAACGAACCTTGAACTCCAGACCTCCGGGTGCCGAGGCCTTCGGACGCTGAGCCAGGATCTTCTCGACAGTATAGTCGTCCTGCTCAGCATAGTCGTCGTCCGAATCGGCCTCATGTTTGGCGTAGTCCAGGGACACATGTCGGCCACGGAGGTCAGGTTCCCGCACACGGAGTTGACTCTCGTGGCGCTCCCGGAACTGTCCGTGACCCACCTTGATGCGGTAGGTGTCCTCACCAATCCTGCGGACCACCTCGCCGGGTGTGAACCAGGTCTTGGTGCGGTGGGTGCCCATGGGGCGGGGTCTGATCACCCACACCGGGTCTCCCACCCTGAACTTCTGCGCTGTCGAGCTCGGGGCGGACTTCTGACGCTCAGCATGCTCCTTCTCAAGCTGCTGGCGGATGTCCCGCGCCGTTTGCTCTTGCCGCGCGAAGAACTCCTTGGCATCCATAGCCATGCCATCACCAGACAAGGGAAGTCCCCTACCCAGGGGGTCCCTGCCAAACAGAATCTGGTGAGGGGACAAACCGCCCGGAGTGGGGGTGTCATGATGGGCCTTCAGAGCAGGCCACATCTCCTCGAACCAGTTCCGCCGTGGATTGGTGATGTGGATCTTGCGCAGCTTCTCGAACAGCTGCCGTCCAGCCACTTCAGCACGGCCGTTAGACCGGCTGAGATAGGCGACGCTCTTGGCATGACGTATCCCCATGAGGGAACACATAGCCTTGAACCAGCCACCAGTAAACTGGGGCCCTCGGTCACTGCAAATGGTGCGGGGGATGTCAAAGACGGTCAGCCAATGACGAATCATCATGACTGCCACCTCCTTGGCAAGCAACCCCTTTTTGCGTGCCGGAACGGCTACAACGTAGCCGCTGTGGCGGTCCACACAGAGAACCACACAGTCAAAGGTCTCCTTGCCAATGTGCACTTCGGGCATGGAGAAGACGTCCATGGCCACGCTCTCCATGGGCTGGTCAGGAACCGGAGTCCATTGGGGTTCCCCCTTGACGTTCCGGTTATCGGGATTGCAGGCCTGACAGACCGAACAACCCTTCCTGACCTTCTTGATGGCGGTGTAGAGAACGATATGGTCGATCTCGAACCGACGCTGCATGTCAAGAGCTTGCTTCTTGACCCCTGGGTGCAGCATGTGGTGGTGCCAAGCTTCACACAGCTCGAGCACCCGGGACTCCGGGACTAGCAGCTTACCATTCCGGTAGAGCTTGCCATCTTCCTCGGTCAGCCCCTTTGGCCACTTCTGCCCGTCGTCAGGGTCGGTCACAGCCCTATACTCGGCCGCAAAGGCCTCAGACTTGGCGTAATCGTCGGTCCAGTCGTCCTGGAGGCAAGACTCCGGGAAGAGGTGCTTGTCGGACTCAGTTCCCACAGGGGGTGCCGGACCGGGCCTTCCGCCCGCGGCACCCACAGGGGCGAGTACACTGACCGTTCTGCTCACCCTCGAAGCGAGGGGGGCATCTGCGGCCATGACGACGAAGCATTTGGCACCCTCCTCCTCCATCAGGCGCTCCATTTCAATGATCCTCTTGGCTTCAGCGGTCTCAGCCTCATCGCCATGGGCAGAGATATCCTGCATGCCCTTGCTGGCGGGATAGGCCCACCTACTGAGACAGTCCGCCACGGTGTTATCCTTTCCAGGAATATAAACAACCGTAAGGTCGAACTTGGCCAAGGTCTCGTGCCATCTTGCCCGTCGGGAGGCGGGACCCGAGGGAGTGTCCACGTGCTCCTTGTGCGGCGACTGCAGACTCTGATGGTCGGTGCAGACGGTGACGGGATGGAGGGCTATGTACCCAGCCCATTTCCTGAGAGCCATGACAATGGCATACGCCTCCTTTTCACGGGGCGTCCACGTCCGTCTCTGGCCTTCCGCCAGGACTCGGCTCCAGAAGGCCACGGGCACGTGCCTCCCATCGTCAAGCACTTGCTCCAATACAGCGCCAATGGCGTAGTCGGAAGCGTCGGTGCGCAGGACGAACCCTCGGTCGGGATCCACGAGGTGCAGGACCACTTCGGATAGCAGCGCCTGCTTCATCCCCTCAAAGGCACGGTCAGACTCTTCAGTCCAGACCAAAGCCTTCTTGGACCCCTTCTTGGTCTCCTCTCGGTTGCCCTTGAGCATGGTCGTCATGGGGGCTGCATACTCGGCATACATTTTGACATACCCCGAGTAGTAGTTGCAGAACCCCAGATACGCCCGTAGCTCAGAGACCGTCTTGGGCTTTTCCCAGTGCTCAATCGCAGCCACCTTGCCAGGTATGGGCTTTCGCTGCCCGTTCCCGACTACGTGGCCAGCGAAGACCACCTCGCTTACCGCAATCGTGGCCTTGTCACTGCTGCCCGTGAGCTTGTGCCGAACCAGAAGGTCCAGCACTCGAGTGACGTCCCTCTCGTGTGCCTCCAGGAGCTCCTCATAGCTCATGCTGGGGTCCCCGGACGCGATGATCACGTCGTCCACGAAGGGGTCCGCACAGTCGCGCACCGGCTCAAGCAGGTTCTCCAGCATCCGCTGAAAAGCCGCATTGCCGTTGGTAACGCCCATAGGCATCACCTTCCACTGGAGAGGTCCAAGTGGGGTGCTCATGGCTGTGCAGGCACGGGACTCCTCGGCGAGAGGCATCTGATGATAACCATGTTTCAGGTCAATCACCGTGAAGATCCTCCGCCGGTGTTGTTTTTGCAGCATATCCTCAATGAGGGGCAGCGTATAGCTGTCGTGCTGCGTTCTGGCGTTCAGGCCGCGGTAGTCGACCACGAGCCGCCACTCACCGGCAACCTTCTTGGGGACGACGAAGCAGGGAGAGGCCCACTCGGAGTGGCACGGCTCAAGCCAGCCTCTCTGGATGAAGTCACGGAGGATCTTCTCCATGGCCTCTTTCCTCTCGCCCCTCAGGGCAAACTCCCGGTGCCGATACACACGGGGGTCCTGCTTCAGTCGTATCTTGGCCTCGCCATACGGTCCACGCACCGGTGGGGGGAACACAGGTTTTCCGCTGAAGAAGGTCTCGCCATACTTCTGCTTCAGCCTGGCCCTCAACGCCTGGATCTTGGGGCAGTCATCGGACTCCGCCTTGGCTTTTCCGGGCACTTGAACCACGGAGCTTACTTGAGGGGTAGCGACCCCGCTCGCTTTCGGCTCAGGTGGTCTTCCCAGGTGGCCCAAAGGGCCATCTCTGGTCTTGCCTCGGAACAGATCGCCGTAGGTGGGTGGGTTACCGCCAGGCGGCTCGTCTTGGCTGGACATGTGATCCAGCACCCTCTGTACGAAGGTATTCCCGTCATAGGAACCGGAGACGATTGAGTCCACTTCCCACCAGGCTTTGTCCTGGCCTTTGCCCTCACGCTGGTTTCCCCAGTCGTGAAAGGGCTGATCCATATACCCCTGAACCAGATCCCACTCCTCTTCAGTGAGGGGGTCTTCGGAGTCCGATTCTTCGATGTCAACAGGGGGAACCGCAAAGCATTGCCTCCAAGGTTCTGCTATGATACGGTTGACACACACGAAGTCCGTGGTGTCGGCCTGATCAAGGCCCCCATCCACATAGTGGAATTCTGTTGGCCATCTCTGGGGTGGCATGGGCTGTCCCTTAGCGTCCTGATAGACACTCTCTCCAGCCGGTAGGACGACCTTGTTCAAGGTCATGTTGGTCAATGAGGCTACCCAATGTCGGGTACTTTCCTCCTCGGTGCATCCCATAGGAACAACCAGCACTGCCTTGGAGCGGTCCTTGCGAATCTTCGCTATCGCTCTTGGAATGTCCCAACGGGGGCAATGGATCCACATCAATCCCTGATGCGGACCCCAGTGCTTCTTCCACGCGGAGTCCTGGGCGCTCCAGTACTTCTCACATACCCGCAGATGGGCGGAGGTTCCTGAAGAGAACGCATCCAGGGCCAGATCCGACGCTCCCAGGTCCGCGACCACTCGGTACGCCACTTCCGGCCTTACGCCGTACTCCTGGTTCGCTGGCCCAGTAGGCTCAGTGTCCAGCGCGGCCACTTCGAGCTGATTGCGTTCGGGGTGGATCCATTGGCATTCCACATGGTGCTCGGGTGACGAAAGCCACGAGAGCTGGTCGTCCTGGTACAGGGTCATGGAGGCCTGGGCCGGGAGGACGCCGGAGTCCGTCTCCATCATGAAGTCGTACCCGACGATCATGTCCCAGTCCATCTCGGCCTCGTAGAAGCTACCGTGCAGGAGGATTTCCTTGCCGAGGTCTGGGCGGCTCAGCTCACGATGGTTCACGAACTGCAGCCCAATGGCCGCTTCCTTCGTGCCTCCCACCATGTACTGGCCGTTCGCCACCTTCAGCCTGACAGGTTTCCGACTGTCGGTCAGACACTCTGGTGGAAGTAGGCCAGCCTTGACCAAGCTGACTTGAGCTCCCGTGTCGACCAACACGTCGAAAACCTTTTCCACTTCCCCGCATAAGGCACGGACCTTAAGATGCAACTGCCGCTCGCGACCGACACGGCGCACGGCGTGCAAGCTCAGGATCTCCGGCCGTTCCAGAAGCTCAACAAGCGACTGGTGCAGGTCGTGGACAATGGGCTCAGGCTGCCCATCTGCAGCATCCAGCTGCGGTCCGGGTGATCCTCCGATACTCTCGGATAGATCCTGTAGTACATCAAACACGTTCTTGGTCGCGAAGGACGGACGGGTGCAAGGGTTCGTGCCTTCACTTGCCCTCACCCCGCCTCCGCGACTGGGCGCCGGACCGGGCCTTCCGCCCGCGGCAGTCCCCTTGTGCTTATTGACTCCCGACTGGGATGGTTCGGCGCTTCCCACGTCACCATCCTGCGACCGCCCTAGCTGGGGCCCTTGGCTGCAGGGGCTCCGCTAGGGGGCGTCGGTTGTGGAAGAGGGGGTGTTCTCCTCGGCCTCAACGTCGTTGACGCCCTTCTTTCTTCCCCCTTTACCTCCTCCTTTACCCTTCTTGTCCTTGTCCTTGTTCTGGTCATTCTGGTTGTTCTCCTTGTTCTTGTTGTCCGACCTGGGGACCCAGTTCCGCTTGATCTCCTGGATCTCCTTGGCCAACTCGGTCCCCACCGACGACATCAGCTTGGCCAGCTCGTCCTTGTCGACCTCCATTTTGGCTTCCTGGATACCCGCGGGCGCACGCTTCTTCGACCCGTGCGCCTTCTTGTAAGCCTCCGTGTCGGCCTTGTGGACGGGGCATGTTCGGTGGTCATGGTTGAAGCCTTTCTTCCTCCCATAACACACGAAACAGCCCTGAGGGTGAGCTCGTATGAGCTCCCCAAAGGACAGCGGAGGGTCGCCAATGCGGCGAGGGTCCCTCTTCTCCTGCTTCTTCCAACCCTGCTGCAGGGGCTTCCAGTTTCCCGGCTTGCTCCCCGTGTTCAGGTTCCTGGCCACGAAGGCACAAACGGCCACTTCGGCGGGCTCATCGTCGTCGTCATCGTCGACGAGAGTCTCATCGCCGCCGGCTCCCGCTGGGTCCATGGCAGATTCCCTGCCAGGTCCCTCGCCAACGTAGTTGACGTCGCGGTCGCCGGGCCTCAACCCGCGGGTGTGGTGGAGGTTTCGGTACTCCTTGAGTACTTCCTCGCCAACCCACTCCAGGATCTCGTCGCAGCTCATCCGCGCCGGGATGGGCTGCAGACGGATGGTCTGGCCGCTCAACTCACAATCGTCAAGGCGCCACATCGCGGTCTTCTCGCGATCGCCCGAGACGGTGATGAGAAGAGCGTTCCGCAGGGAGTGCCGTTTGACATCCCGGGCCACGTTCTTCTTCGCCCAAGACACCACGTTCGTGTGATACTCCTTGGGGAGCATCATCTTGACCGTGTGGTTGGACTTGGCCCTCTTGGATTCCTCCTTGGTGACCCTCTTGATCCATGCTTCCGGTAGCATGGAGAGCAGGCGAGCCTGCTCGTCACCCTCGTTCCAATCCTCCACGTTGCGGCGGAAGAGGGTGTATTTCCCTCGGAAGTCACGCCATTCCCGTAGGCGGATCTCCCGTCCATCATGCTCAAGCTTGATGGACTTCCAGCGCTTGGCAGCCACCTGCGGAGCGTCCACCCGCTCCTGCTCGTTGAGCCACTTCTTGGCGTCCTTGAGGGTCTTGATTCTCCCCTCCTTGGTCGCCACGAAGTATAGCTCGCCGAGCACTTCCGGCAGGCGGTACCTGAACCGTTTGAAGACATACTTCTCCGCATCAGCGGGAGGCAGGTCTTCAGTGACGGTCAGCCCCCAATCGTCCAGCTTCTCCAAGAAGCGGTCGAGGTTGAGGGGGTTGCCGTCGTACATGGGGGGCTTGATGTCCTTCAAGTCTTCCCACACGGCGGCATCCGCGGCCTTAGAGACCATGAACGCCGGCCGCGAGGTCGACCGAGGTTCCCATCGCCCTCGCCCACGGACTCCCACGGCCGCCACGTCCATCTCCTCCATGGAATCCCTGTGGCTACGCCGCGGTTCCTCCACGTACGCTGAACCAAAATGTTCACGCCGTACTGCCTCCATGTACGCATCCTCATCACGGCGCCGGCGGCTGCGTTCAGCGGCCTCCCGTCGTACACCACGCGGCGGGCTGATGTCGAACTCCTCCAGGTCCAGGTCCAGGTCCAGGTCCTCACCTTCGCCGACATCCCACTCCACGTCTCCTCTGGGGACCTCATCCCTGAGTCCACCATAACGTCCTCCAGCCCTGGGGATTGGCACCGGGGCTGGTGGCGGGCGTCGGGGGCGCACAGGCGTCCGCGGTGGAGCACGGCGGTTGTGGTAGTCCGCGCTGAGCCACTCATCGCGCCATTCCTCACTGCCACTGCCGGGAGGCACGCGCTCGTTGCGGCGGCCCGCGCTGTGGTGAGAGGGGGCGGTGAGAGAGGGGGCACTGGCGCTGGGGCGACTCCTGGGGGCTCCGCCGGGGGCGTGGGGTCTGCCTGGACCTGGTCCGGGTCCCCAGCCGTCGTCCGACGAGCCAGACTCCAGGGGTGGGCGGTCGCTGCCGACGCGCCCACGGGCTTCCAGCGCATCCAGCCTCTCCTGCAGGCCGCTGACGACGTTGGTCAGCGACTTGGTCTCGGCCCTGGCGATGTCCAGGTCCTTCTGCGCGCGCGCGGCGACCGTGGAGATGCGAGCCATCTCGCTCTTGCCCGTGTCTACCTCCAGCTCGAGCAACTGGACTCTCCTGCGGAGGTAGACAATCCACCGCCAGGTGGCATCCGGGTCGCCGTTCCCTGGTGGGTCGTCGGGGTCCCCAGGGGGTCCTCCAGGAGGGCCTCCGCCGGGTCCGCCCGGTCCAGGGGGTCCTCCCCCGCCCGGTGGTCCGCCTCCAGGGGGTCCACTTGGTGGGCGTCCTCCAGGGGGTCCTGAAGGTCCTCTGCCAGGGGGTCCCGGTGGGTCTCCGCCGGGTCGCCTCGGTGGGTCCGAGGATGGGCGCTTCCTCGTGATGCCGAACTCCATGTCGTCATCTTCGTCCATGTCGCCCCACCTGGGCGTCTCGGTCACGGAGGACTCGGAGCTCCGGTAGGGAGGAGGGGGATCCTCATCCTCACCTTCCATGGGGACGTCTCCGCCACCTCCGCCCGTCCAAGCCACCACTTGGCGATGTCGACGGCCTCGTTCATCCCCGTCACTGGCGGTGAAGAAGGGGTCACTGTCGTGGGGGTGCCCACCCGCTGGCCTCCGCGGCCTCTCGGGGGTCTTCCCCTTGCCCTTCCTCCGTCGACGGGCGGTGGTGCTACCGCTCCCACTGCTGCCCGTGTCCGCCTCATCCAGCTTCATCCTGGAGGAGGCGTCCCCTTCGAAAAGCCTTCGAAGGGTCTCCACTCGCGATCCTCCCGGGGGAGTCTCGTGGCGGAGTTTGGCCTCTGCCTCCTCCATGGCGGCGGCGGTGGCTGCAGCAGCTCGCGCTTCGGCTTCTTCCCGAGCACGAGCCGCCTCGGCTTCCCGGGCCTGCTGCAGCTGCGCCTTCTGCGCCTCCAACGCCGCCAGCTCCGCCTCCGTTTTGGCCTTCCTCTCAGCGACCTTCCGTCGCGCGGCCTCGATGGCTTCCTTCTTGGCGGCGTCCTCCTGGGCCTTCGCCGTCGCTTCGGCGTGGGCCCTTTCCTCCGCCTCCTTCTTTGTCTCTCTTGGGCAAGCGCCTCTTCCAGCGCCTTCACCTCGGCCTCCCCGCAGGCAATGGCCTCCTGCGTCAGGCGGGCTTCCTCGTCGGCTGCCGCCAACTCACCGTTGACCTGGGCAGTTGCTGCCCCATGGGCGGCTACGGCCGTGAGTCCGGCCGCAATGGCCGCCACGCTCCGGGCGTGGATGGCCATGCCATGCGCCCACTCCGCAGCCTCCTCCTGGGCGATGCCGGTGGCGCCCTCCACGGCAGCGCTGTACTGCCGGGCCCGTTGCCGGGCAACCCGACGGTTGCAGGGCACCCCACAGGCGCGCTCACAGGCGCGCGCCACGTCCCTTTCGGGAGCGACGCTGCTGCTGGAGCTGGCCTGGTCGGCCGGCATCCTCCCGCGGTGGGCCGACTCCACGTCGCTGCTGGGGCCTGCTGGGGCCTGCCGGGCCCTCAGGAGCAGCGGACGGGGCTTGGCCTGGGTCTGCTTGGCGACTTGGATGTAGTCGCCAAGGGTGGTGGAGCCGGGGTGGTGACCACCATTGGGCCCTTGGGGACTGGGGGCTGGGGTTCCGCCCTTGGCGCCTTGGGCGGCTTCGGCGGCCAGGGACTCCTGGTACTCCCGCCACCTCCGGTCCCGCTTCCTGTCCCCGGCGGACCGTTTCTCCGTCGCCGGAGACGCGCTGCTGCTGCCCTGCAGCCTGCGCTCGCTCCCCGGTTCCGGGAACTTCTTCTCGATCACGTCCCACAGGGAGACGTTGATCGAGGCGCCCGACGGGTAGGCGTTGGGGTCCTCGTCCTCCTCAATCCCGTCGGGGCGCAGCCCTTCCCCGGGCCTGTCCGGCCGGGTCCACGCCCTCCAGCGCCTCTGCTGGTGGCGGTACTCGTACCCTTCCGCCCGCAGCCAGTCCTCCACGGCCTGCAGGCGGTCGGGGGCGATGTCCGTGCGGAGCTCGAAGCTCCTGGGCATGCCGCCTTCGCACTGGGGGTGGCTGTGGCGGTAATGCTGGTCCCAAACCAACCCACGCAGCAGGCGTGCTGCATGGGGGTGGGGCCGCGGCCACGTCCTGCCCGCTTCCTGCCAATTCACCATGGCAGCGGGGGCGTAGATGGTCTCGAAGTCCTTGATGTGCACTCGTTCAACTCAACGAACTGGTTGTGGTTGTTGAGGAGGGTGCTGCAGCACTGGATTGGAAGTGCGGCTGGTTCTGGTCAGCCGGTGGTTGTGGAGGTGGTTGACGCGGCCTTGCTGGTCGGCCGATGGGACTCCGGGTCGGCCGATGGGGCTGATGCAGGAGTCCTGGTCTGTGCACCTCTTTCACGGTTGCTGCGCGGTCAGGGCGATGCGCTGGACGGCGCTGCGGGCTCCGTGACGAACTCGGCGCTGTCGCTGAGCGGCGCTGCGAGCCGCTGCGCTGCGCTGCGAGACGCTGCGCTGCGCTGCGAGCTGCGAGCTGCGCCGCGCTGCTGCGACGCGCTGCTCGGGGTTGGTTGCCCCGAGTGGCACGCGAGGGCTGGGTAACCCCGCGGCGGTGAAACGCTTTTGACGCGTTCCCGTGGGGGGCCGGCCACGGGACGCTGCGGTGGACACACGCAAGTGAGCAGGCAGGCAAAGCACTACGCTCACAAGGGCATCAATGCGTTGTCATGTGACAAAGCGTTTCAGAATCCTTGCCACTCTGCAAAGAGGGAACGAATGTATGTACAGCAACACATCAGGATATGTACACATGGGGTTAAGACTGGACTGGGGTAAGGGCATCACAGGACCATAGACACTCAGTCCCAACTCGTATCCCAATCCCAGGTCCGACCCTCTCAGTGGCTGATGGGGGCGGGGGCTCAAACACAACCCATGCCCTGCTCAGTCCGGACCCTGAAACCCTGCCAATAGGGGAGGTGTCCCGCCCAGCCACAGGCGAGTTCCTGGGAACCAAGGGGCTCCAAGGTCAACCGACAGTGGCTCCCTATGCTCCCTTAACAGCAGGTCCCAACTCCACTCTGAGCCAGAGATATGGCCCCGCCATTATCCCTCAGGAGTTGGTAGCTGAAAATGGGCTGTTTCAGCCCAAACTAAAATTAGCTTAAAAAACTCCAAAATTGACCCCTCGTCCGGACCCGCCAGAGGTAGGGACGAGGCAACTGACCCTATGCCCTTCGAGTACGAACTCCCTGGAGCCCTCACCCAACCTGGTTCCCTCTGAGGTCCCGGCATCAGGGCAACACGGATGAGTCAAGTGGGGTCATGATGCCAAAATCACCAAAATTGGCGTCATTCCCACGCGTGGCTCGCCCGGCCAAGGTAAGGCCAATGGCTCACAGGGTAGGAGGCAGGACCTAGGACTTATATCTGAGTGTACAACTTGAATTTAGGTGCGGGCTCCCTATGGGCTTAGAGAAATGGGGCCGCCAATTGACCACACGGAAGGGGGAAATTGGGGTCCCAAAATTGGGTCATTTTGGCTGCCTGAAATGAGCCAAAATCCGGTGTGCTCCCAATAGTATATCTCCACGCCGGCTTGGAGATCGGATCCGCCATTCCATACGTGATCCACCGGGAGTCCAACGGAGACTCCCATGCCCTTGGCTCACAAAGATCTCCATGCCACTCGGCGTGGTGATGATCCCAATTGGGTCCACAAATGCAAAAATGGCAAAATTGGCCATACTCAATTTGGCCTAGCGCCCTAACGAAGGCGGCTCCGCTTCGCCCACGTGGTGTGTGGACCATGGGGACCATTACCCATAACAGCCATGTCATATATGGTCCATTGGTCCATGCGTCCGGCGTGCACGAAGGTTAGAACATGGGGCACGGCGGGCAGCGAAAGTGGAAAAATGCTCAAAATGGCCAAAATTGCGCACACTCATGGTTGGGGCAAATGAGGCACATGCCCGACTCGGACCGGAGTGTGCCATAGGATTGGTATCAAGTTATATTGGTCCAACATATCTTTTGGGCGTCGCCCAACTCCTCCGATATTGGGTATGGCAGGGTCGCCAAGTGAGCCCATGATTTGGGATAGTCCCAAATCGCCAACATGGCGGCCACGGTATGCCAAGCCTAAGAGGAGTTATTCGCCGGGTCCAAGATATGTTGGGCACCGAAGTATGTACCCTCATATCATACTTGGGTCATGATGTCAATTGAGCGCAACGTTGAGATACACGGTTGCCACTTGACATCATGACGGGCCAAAAACGGCTAAATTGGCACAAAGACAAACCAAAGTGCCTTGAAAGGCACACAATTATATTATAATATCTTTGGCTTGGATCGTGCAATCAACTATTCCTTCTAAACACAATGACTTGACACCAATGACCTTCGATCCCACATATGTGCTCCACTTGGGGCGCCTTGAAAGGTTACGAGCGCTACTTCCCAAGTGGGCACATGAAAATATGGAAAATTGTAAAACACACACCTTGCTCCCAACGCATCGCTTCGGGATCACCACACAAGCTTCCCTTCACGAAGGTTAGGCATGCAATTGACCGTAGGGAGTATGGAGAAGGGGCTTGCACAATATGAGGTCCATTGGCGGGCTTGTCTTGGAGCAATGGGCCCGCCAAATGGGCACGCAACACCACACATGGCACATACCAAATATTGCCCAAAAAGGCAGCTCCCACCACGATATGTCATGCCCCTCCAAGGGCATAACTTTGTGTCAATCGCTCATAGGAACTCAAGGAGAGTTCCTATGCAACACCAACACTTGCGCGCTACACTCGAAAGTTATCTTAACGCACGCAATATCATGGCCAAAGAGTTATAACGCAAACTCTACCCAATTGACCATGATCCATAACACTAGCGCACACGTGTGGAAACGCAAGGCATATAATGCTTCCTAAATTACGTCGGGAGTATTGTAAATACATCCCACGTTTCCTTATCGTAATTCCTCGCAAGCAACACGAGATATGACCTTCACAAGTGGCCTCACGAATCAACTTTGTTTTGCCCATATCTTTAAGACAAATGGAGGGCAGGATAAAAGGGAAGTTGATTCGTGCATACGGAAGCACGTAGGTCCACTCGAAAGAGGTCAAATCAAGTGCGGGGATGTCGAAGTCGAAAATCCGATTTCGACATCCTGAAAAATTCGGATTAAGGTTGCGAGTATTAATTATGAAAATTGCGGAAGCATCCATGCAGTTCCTGGCGACTTTGGAGCCTTCGTGACGGATAGCGTTAAAATTTCCATTATAAACAGTTAAACTGGCGGTTACGGTAAAGTCGCGAACCAACCGCCAGCAGTCAAAACAGTGAGTATCGGAACGGAAGCGTAAAAATTGACGGAAACAATATGAAAATAAAACCCTGTTGATTCCTGATATTCTGATACACAAATCTCCGCTGGCGGTGCATCGGTTGCCGATGCGGGGCTTCACGGCACGGAACACGCCGTGCATGGGGTTAGTGGACCGGAGACCGGTTGTATGCCGTAACCTGGCCATGGGGTTCTGGGTACCGCTTCAGCAGCAGGAGAACGAAGGCTTCGGTGACTTCTATGAAGTTGGGCACAATGTTCATAGCTCCAACACGGTCACGGAGTAAATCAGAGTGACGGCCTTTCAAGATCATCTTGTCTTCATTGTAGGAGTGAATGGTGGTCATGGTACCGTACCCAATGCCGAAGTTCTCACCCAAAAGCTTGCAAACACCGAACGTTCCGTTGGTGAAGCATGAAGCATTGGAGATAGTGGTGTCGAAGACTTCGTTGTCGATGGGGTGATGGAAAACAAGGAAACCAAGACAAGCAAGGACACAACGGAACAAAAATTTACGGAATAAAACTTTCCCAAAAATGTTTAACATCCTATGGGAAACCGAGACACAAGAAAACACGACCCATGGGGCTTGAAAATCCCCGGGGCTAGTCACCAAGGGGCCCGGGTGACTCCACCGGTCCTTGGGAACTCTTGGCGATGTCCAAAGTGTCAAAGGGGCATGCTTGCATTTCTTGCAGCACCCAAGCGGAGGTGCGGCTTTGTTTTTATTTTTAAAGGGCGCCCAAGCGCAAGCGCCCGGTAGTCCGTGAGGAAGAAGGAAAGGGAAGCATAGCAAGATTCAACAACCCATGGCAAAGCAAGAATCCCGTGGTCGAAAAGAGCATTTCTGGAGTCGGGGCAAGAAAGTCCTAAAATTTGTTGGCTTGCCACAAAATTAGGCACTCCTCTGCTACCACAAAGAAAAAGAGAACTACTCGACTCCCTAGTAAGTTATGACTTGCTGTAGAATATCCCCAAAATGCTTATACTTCAACCACTCAATGGTTAGCAAAACCTATAAAACAAAGATTGGAAAATGGGCTCATAAAACTATGTAATTTTTGGGAGGGGTGCACACAAGCAAAAATTTATCTAAAACAAATTATGTGATTGTTTGCATGAAAATATTTAAATTCAAAATACTCCTAGGGTCATACCAGCAAACACAACAAACAAAACTACAAGCAAGTAAAGGCGAAGCAAGGAAGACACAAAGGAAATCACCACGTGTACGTCGGAGTCATTGTTGACGATGTGGGGCCGCCGTGCCGTTGCCAAGGCCCCACCATTTCTGTTTCTCCACGGCGGCGGGTCGTGGTGGCCAAGGCATTCAAGATCCTTACGGCTCTACCCCCATGGACGGAACCGGGCTCACCACGGCTCCATGCTAAACAAAGCATGGGTGACGTGTGACACCCAACCCAATATCATGCTTGCATTACCTTTATCCTTGCTCATATATTTACGTATCATGCAAACAGTATGCTGCTACGTCAACCACTGGAACTAATCAACCAAGAATACCCCCACACATGCATGAATGCAATGAATGCATGCAGAAGTTAGCAATATTGCGGCAATTCAGAAATATGACAAAACAGCAGGGAACTAATCTATAATCTCTTGACCTCGGTAAATCAAACATTATCTTCATACGTCGATTCGGACTCTGGTCGCGACCCGCAAGCGGCGCGACAATCAATGAAGGACAGATTTATCTGTACAAATCAGCACTATACCACAGTCCATCTGTATGTGTATCTGTATCTGCATCTGTATGTACAGTGCAACGCTGTTGCCGTGACCGTAGCGCCCTTTTTCTTACTGGGTGTACCTGCGTCAGGTTTAACCTCATTCATGGCACGTAGGTTACCTCTCCCTTTACCACCTCCCTGGTTGGTGTTAGTGGGATTTTTAGGCCCTTTCCCTTCGCCACATTCGGGGGTAGGGGTACCACCCCGATCCAAGTGCTTCTTGAGGAATTTCTCCATGTGGGAGTCATTCTCCCTCTCAAGGGCTAGCTCAATCAGCAGGTCCACCAGTTCGTCGTACGAGTGGGTCCGGCTTTTCCTCTCAGAGGTAGTGCGGCAGTCATCCCACGTACGCTGGGGGATCTTACTCATGAGCCACAGGTGGGGCTCAGTGGCTCCGTAGGAGCCCACGTTCATCCGTGAAAATAGATACTCCAGGTCGCACAGATATTCAGAGATTCGCGCAGCGGAAGGAAGCTCAGGGAGCATAGGTAGCTCCTCTATCTGTGTGCGCACACTGAGGTCAGTCTCATAGACTGGAAACGTTTTCTCCAACCTCTGGAGTACCTCTACCCAGGTTGAACAGGTTTTCACAATCTGTTTCACCTGTTTTTGCAAAAATTTCTTTTTGCAGGAGCGTTTCAGCAAGGAGCATTTGGTGGCCACATCCACATGGGATTGGCCAGTGAGCAAAAGAAACTCAGCAAATTCTTCTGCCCATTCAGGAAAATCTTTCGGGCCGAACTCCGGCAGTTCTAGCTGGATGTTCGCCTGGGTAATAGGTCTGCCCATCCTCCCACCCCCTGGGGTTAGGCCAGGACGAGAAGGAGATACGCCGGCAAGAGGTGCCAGGGCTGACAGCCCTCTTTTCTCAGTCTCCGTCACCGGCACGTCCTGTAGTTCAGCAATAGGGACTGTCCTGGCGCGAGGATGAAAAGGGCTGGGGCAAGTGACCTTAGGTAGCAACCTGGACACCCTTGATCTTTTGAGATCATCAGCCAACGTGCTCAATCCTGGTGAAGGTGAGAGTAGCGCTGGCTTGGGTAAGGGTTCAGTGATACCCAACTTTGCCTTGACAGCCTCTGACAGAGCTGTCACATCCGGGTCTTCCGATCCGGATAGAAGTTTGGCCAATAGTTCGGCCGTACGATCCAGAGCCCCATGGGTGGGCTCTGGGCGAGGTGGATCCATTATCGGGAGGTCTGGATGCCTTGCTCTCGGGTGTTCGTGTACTCTCGGTCGTCTCGGTAGTGATACTGTGTCCGCTATGTCTGTAGATGGCCCACAATAGAGGAAGGAGCCCATCTCAGTTTGGGGCGGCGACCCGAGGGCATCAAGAGGTAGTTCTCCATCTACTCCTACGGTGGACAGGTGGTACTCTTCGTGGAGCATGAACTCGTCCATCCTCCTTCGTAGGTCCTCTTGTTCTTCAGGACCAACCCCAAGTTCGGAAGAAGACGAAGCTGGACAAGCCGACCGGGCGATGGAAGCTTCGACACGCCTGCGGAGCCTTTGCAGGCTGTCTTCACCATGGGCCGCTAAGGTTTCCATGGTTAATGGAATTGTTGTGGGTGTATTTCGTTCTGCCCTTCTGTGCTCTGGATCTTCCTGAGACCCAGATGCTGCTCTGAGTGGCGGTTCACTCACTGGGTGAGATAGTTGAACTTGTACACTTCTGATCGGCCAGGTTCGGTAGGACATGTTCAGTGTGTTTTTCTTGTGCTTCTGCTCAGAGTCGGTTCGAAAGGTTCTCAGGGTTTGCCTCTGCTACCGGAAAGATGTCCTTGATTAGTGCCCTATAGATTTTGATGAAATCCTGCAGGTTTTTGATTGTGAAATCCCAAAACCAAAGGAGCAGGTAGAGCAAGAACAGAATGTGGATCGAATCAATGAATAGTTTGAAATCCAGTGTAACACAGAAGGGCTGCAGATAGACAAAGCAGGTATAAACACAAAGATTCAATCACAAATGGGTAATACAAAAGATTTTATATGAAAACTGGTCTGACTCTAGCTTCCAAGATAGCATCAAGCACTTCATGTGCACTCTTTTTGGTGTAATGGTGCTGGTTAGGAATGTGGGGCATAGGTGTCAGGCCAGACACAGAATATGACTTGGCCAAGCAACCGAATTCAGAAACAGTTAAAAAGTAGAACCACAATAAGTGATAGAAACAATTGAGTATAGGGGTCTTGGGGTGGCAGACCACTAGGCCTAACCTCCAAGGCCTAAAGCATGAAATGCCTATTTTATTTCGGTATATCCTCCATGAAGGAAGATACCTCCGCTCAGTTGAGTGGTAGGGGTGAACTTCATGGGGGGGGCTAGGGTCACAACCCTAGTTACTTTGAGAAAGTGTACTTTAGGCTTCAAAAGAGAGATAAAAATACTTAAGTTAGTCTCAGCATCAACAAAAGGGTTTTGAGGGGGGGCTTGGCCTGGATCAAGCCCTCCAAGAAAGACGTGGCAGTGACTTTTTCTTTCTGCACGCTTAGTCCCTTGTTCTTGTTGGGCTTGCGTCTGAGAACGGGTCGTAGGTCCCGAGTTGGGTTGCCCACCAGAGGGCTCAGAGTTCCCCCCTGGTGTAGGATTGGGGTTCCCTCCGGACTGGTCCGCGTTCTTGTCCTTGTCCGGCTTGCGGTCAGCGCCTCCTCGTCCACCTTTGCCCTTGCCACCTTGGCCTTTGCCATTGCCCTTGGACTTACCCTTGCCACTGTCCTTGTCGGCGTTGCCCTTGCCACTGCCCTTACCACTGGCGTTCTCGGCCTTGAGCTTCGCCGAAAGGCGTTGCTTATGGTAGCCCTCGTCCTCGTAGTGCTTCCTCTTCCCGCAGAGCTCAGAGGTGATTGTGCACCTGTAGTGGTCCGGCATCTTGGCTTTGCTGCCGGTGTTGGTCTCCTGCTTGTTCCCCTGGACCACGAAACAGTCCCGCTGGTCACACACAGTCAGGGGCATGAAGCAGGCAACCGTGTTCATCTCTGGCATCACACTAGAATAGATCCTCGACATTGCTCATGAAGCGAGCATTTTTGGGGGTAGTCCCCTGTCCAGGTCGGGGTCCTTGGTACCCTCGGCCATGGCTCCCAGAGCCGCCTCCTCCAGGACGGTAGGCATTCATGTGCTGGTCGCTTTCTTTTTCCAGCGCCAGCTCCAAAAGTAGCACAGACAGGTCCTCGTAGGTGAGGGCTCTCGCCTTGCGCTCCGCCGTTGCCCGGCATTCTTTCCACACTTCTCGTGGGAGCTTGGCCACCAACCAGAATAGCAGCTCGTCGCTGCCATAGGAACCGGGCGTCAGTCGCCCTACCCAGTGGTCCAAGTCAGCAAGCAGCTCGGAAATCCTGGCAGGCTTGCGGTTGGTGGGCAATGCGGCTAGGTTCTGGATCTCGGCCCTGATGGAGAGGTCGGTCTCGTAGAAAGGGTACTGCCTCTCTAAGGCAACCAACACGTCAGCGAAGGTGGCAGACTTCGTCACGATCTGCTTGTCCTGCTTCTCCAGGTACTTGGTCTTGCAGCACTGCAGGAGCAGATCGCACTTCACTCGCCCACTAGCACGGGTTTGGCCGGTCATCCTCAGGAACCGGCCAAAGTTCTCAGCGAACTCGCTGACGTCCTTCCCCGTGAACTCCGGCAAGCTCATGACGATCTTGGAGGTGGCGATAGCCTTAGCCTCCTGAGACCTGCGTTCCTCGTGGCGCTTGGTCTTCCTGTTTTTCTTCTTCTTGCCGCTCGGGTTCTCGGGGTCCTCAAGGTCACCGTCCTCAGAGGGTGAAGCAGACGTCATAGATGGCGGCTCATCATCAGAAGGATCAACGCCCAGCTAACTAGAGCCATGGGGCTCAACAGCAACCATAGCCCTTAGGGCTGTCAACCCCAACTGGTCCAGCTCGGCTCGCGTGGAGTTCTCCACGTGGCAGTAGGGCGGCTGGGCCGTTCTTGGTACGAAAGGGCTCCTTGGTATCACAGCAGGGGTCGGCATAGGTCGGCTCCTCAAGCTTCCCAGGGTGTTCGTCAGTCCCGCCACCAAATGATTGGCTTGTAGAGGATGAGGTGAAGCTCCCATGGTGGTAGGTGACGCTTGGGGTGGAATCAGGGGCTCCAACCTGGCCCGAATTTCTTAAGTTAGATCTCCCCACTAGGTCTGCAGTGGCTCCTCGAAGAGCTTCTCTTATCTCCGACCCCGTCAGGGACTTGTTTATGGATCTTCCTGATCCTCTGCTCCTTCCACCACAAGACTCAGGGCCACGTAGGCCACTCAGAGAGGTGAAACCAGATGCTGGCATGGTATAGCCAGGCTCGGGCGCCGCATGGCCAGGTATACCAGTCATGTACACAGCCGCCGCGGGTCTGTGATAGTCATCATCATAGCGGCGCGGCATAGACTCAGGAACACCGGTGTAGGTGGAGCTAGATGTCACTGGTTCGCTGACTGTAGTTGCCATAGGTGGCACAGTCGCGGCTGGAGTCACACCGTAGGCGGAGTAAGGCATACCAGTAAAGCCTAGACCCTTAGCCATAGGTGGAGTGGTTGTGGGTGAGGATGTCACTCGATGTGTGGCTGGGAGTGTAGTGGTTGTTGGAGAGGGTACTGCAGGGTGGTCAGAGGTGCTCGGCGCGCTTCCCAAAGGTTTGTAGTCGAAGGCTGTCTCATCGGACGGTCGGTGTCCATCTCCAAGATGTTCCTCTTCGATCCCCATGTCCACTGCTTCCTTCTCCTTCTCCTTCTCTTTGCCTTCAGGTCCTCTAATGGAGAGTCCACTGAAGGCAGCTCCCAGAACCTCCAGGGAATCATCCCCCAGCCCACTTAAGGGCATTGAAGGTACAGGCTCCTCAGGTTCAGGTTCACCGGCAGGCTCGGGCGGTGGCGCTGGCTTGGCTGGTGCCAGTGAGGGCGCTGTCTTCTCGGCATTGTCCTTGGTGTCCATGTTATATTTCCTCGCCCTTTAGTTGAGAGAAAGATGTCCTTGCTTTATGCCCTAGATATGTTGATGATGTCCTGCAGGTTTTGTAGTTGAAAACCCAAACCAAAGCAGCAAGTAGAGCAATAAGAGGATGTGGATCGAATCTATGATTGGTTTTGGAATCCAGTGTAACACAGAAGGGCTGCAGATGGACAAAGCAGGTTTATGCACATAGATTCAATCACAAATGGATAATACAAAAGGTTTTATATGAAAATTGGTCTGACTCTTGCCTCAGAGGTTGCAATAGGCACTTCATGTGCACTCTTTTGGGTGAAATGGTGCTGGTTAGGACTGAGGGGCAAGGATGTCAGGACCACACAGAAAATGACTTGGCCAAGCAACTGAATTCAGAAACAGTTAAAAAGTAGGACCACAATAAGTGGTAGAAACAATTGAGTATAGGGGTCTTGGGGTGGGAGACCACTAGGCTTAACCTCCAAGGCCAACAAGCATGAAATGCCTGATTTATTTTGGTATGTCCTCCATGAAGGAAGGTACCTCCGCTCAGTTGAGTGGTAGGGGTGAACCTCAGGGGGGGGGCTAGGGTCACAACCCTAGTTACTTTGAGGAAGTGTACTTTAGGCAACAAAAGAGAGATAAAAACACTTAAGTTTGTCTTAGCATCAACAAAGGGTTTTAAGGGGGGCTTAGCCTGGATCAAGCCCTCCAAGAAAGACATGGCAGTGACTTTCCCTTACTCCCCCCTGGAGTACTAGTTAGCTAAGCTAGTAGGACCAAGGAAAAAGGCTCAAATATTCCCAAAATTACCTCAAAAAATGCATTAAACTTCCCAAAAACATCCTCATCACTTCATAGAAGCCTATCACACTGTAGGTACCCTTGAAAAACAGTGCAATGTACCGTGTATGATGTCCCTTCGATGGGGCATTCCTCAAAAGTCGCCGGCGTGCGACGAAAAGTTTTGGAAAAAGTTTGGGGGTAGTGGGAATTGAACCCAGGACTCCCTCCCTAGAGCCAATGTGCTTGCCCACTAGGGTACAGTCGAACGCTCTAATGCGGACGGCTATCGCCGTATAAACAGCGTTTTAGTATACGTCCTGACCAAGGGCCAGGGCGGAGCAATACTCCCAATGGAGGACACAAACCCCCAGGAGCTGGAAAAAATAGAAAATGGAACCAGCAGGGAGTGATTCCTGCGGTTTAGCGGAAGGGGTTGCGATTTAGCAAGTGAAATCGTTAAAAATCGACAAAACCACGCGGGAAATCGTCATTTTTACACATAACTCAAAGTCGCAGACAAGCGCAAAGGAAGCGGACTCCAAGAAAAGGGTTGCGCAAGCGTAAACGGGTTTTGGAAAAGAAGGTATGGGCCGTAGTTTTCAAAGTTTTAACGGAAATCTTTGCACAGTTGCATCAAAATTTTCATAAACTCCAGACTCAAGTATTCAAATTCAGCCCACACCACAGAGCAGGTCAACAACCCATCTCTCTGGTATGTCAGTGTCACCTCACACTCACGCATTGCGTTCGTGTTGGTTGTTTCGTCAAAACGTTAGGGTTGTCCACGCTGTGCTCGTTGGGGGGTCGGGTGTTCTTCTCTTGTGCTCTGCACAGGTAAAAACAGGAATGAAAGGTATGTGATGCGAATGGAGCGCGCAGCGCGCACGTAGGGTTAGAATATGCGCTGTGCTCGCGATGCATGTGCCTAATCGAGGCATCCACACGCTGTGACGCTTCACCTGTATCCCTAATTCACCCTTGTTTCCTTCTTCACAGGTAAGTAAAGAAAGCGTTTGTTCGTGTGCGGCCGTGGCGTTAAAGTAGGGTTGCTTAAAACGCTTAGGCTTGTTTTGTGTTCGTTTCAATTCGGCATTCACAAGATGCATGGTGGGTAAGGTAGGTTAGCCCAGGAGGAGCTCACCTCCTGGTTGAGTCAGTGGTTCAGCCTCCCTTCCTTGCGTGCACATGATGCATTAAAGGGTAGGCCACGCGAATTGCGCACGGTAAACCTTGTTTAGGTTACCCAGAGGCTCCTCGGTACGTTCTTTAAGAGAACCTGAGGAGTCTCTTAAAGCCTGCTTGCTTGACAGGGGAGCTGATCCGTCAGCGTGTTTGCGAACAGTGTATTATAGGTCACACTGAGAAGGGTATAATACCTGGAGTGTGGTCTGGTTCCTCCGTCGCAAACACCCCTTCATTTGCCTCTGTTGTACAGGTGGGAGAGGTTAAGGGTGATTGGTGCACGCAGCAGCTGCCTTCGGCGGCTACCATTTTTCTGCCCCAGCAAAACAGGGGCGCTGATCACAAATCAAATCACTGTGCCTCAGCCAGTACTGGCGAGGGGAGTTCGACCTCAACGACATCTGCGCTGTGCACGCAACGAGAGCACCCCTTCCCTCCAAGCCCTAGCAGGGGAAACACGTTGTGGCGTCCCCTGTTAGGCCACAGCTGCTTAGGAGCGCTGTGTTCTCTTGTCTTCTTCACAGGAGGGCCATTAGGGCCTGAGTGAACTTCGACAGCAGCACCCAGTAGCATGTGTAGGGGTTAGGGTCAGCAGGCCTGGCAGGAGGTGAGTGCAAGTGATGAGTGCTCACCCTGCCTTCGAAGGCCGGTGCTGGCGTTAGTGAGTGTAGTGTAGTGGTGTCTCCTGTCCCGCGTGCTTTTCCTCGTGGGCAGGGGAGTGCGTTAGCTTTTGGCCTGTAGCAAAAATGGGCGTTTTGTATGCCCTCAGCACACTTGGCCACCCCTCCCCTCTTAGTAGGTAGGGCTTTTGCCGTCTTACCCCAAGGATAGGCGCCAGCACAGAAATTGGGCGCCATAGGAGTGGTAATAGTACCTGATTAGGACCTTCGGTCCGACGTCAGCGAAGCCCGGTCTCCGGGAGCCACGCTGGGGAGAGAAGTGAGACACATACAGACATACGTAGCACACTTAGGGGTATGGTAAACCCTGTAAGGAAGGGTAGAACCCCATGGGTCTGGACCAGTCAGGGGTCCTAACTGTGGGCTCGCTTGTCCCCAAGGAGGGAAGACACACCTTGCCTCATAACACCTTGCTTGTCATTCCCCCCTGGTGTAGTAAGCCACCGTTCTTCGTTGGCTCACCAAGGTCATTTCATTAGGGCAGTACCCATGCAACACATGGTCAACAAGGCACACACTCGCTGGGTGGCTGCAATCATGATAAGCGGCCACCTGGCTCACGCTGGAAACCATAGGCATGGGTCTGCAGGGCACAGACAGCGTCAGTGCAGTGCTCAGTAAGCAGTAGTGTGTGAAAAAACCAATGGCCTTCGGCCAGGGAGTGGTTGTCACGGGGGGCTAGCGGTCCTGTCCTGCGATGCAATGCGGGGCAACTGTGACAACTGCTTTTACACCCATACACAGGCACGTCTGCAGAAGAGTGCTCACTGCACCTGTCAGTAGACTGACACAGGGAGATTAGTTGCGCTTCTTACGCTGGGACATAGTCTCAGCACGGGTTAGGAGCTGCCCCTCGTTGTTCTGAACGAGGTAAGTGCGGAAGATGGGGTTGATACTCCCATCTGGTTGTATGAAGGCTGACATAGGTTCCCAGGTCGCCTCAGACAACCCATAGCCATCCCACAGGGTAAGGAATTTCGAGCCCTGTTTATACTCGTGGCGAGCAATATCTGCAACCACGTAGTAACCATCGACTGCCATCTCATCGGCAGTCATCTCTTCGAGTTTGTCTGCCTCCTCTGGACTGGCAGCGTTCTCTAGGTCTATACATTCAATCTCACTGTCGCTGAGGCGCCACTCATCCCAAGACAAGTCGTCAGGGGAGTGATAGTGCCTTAACTGCTTAGGTGCACACAGCAGTTCACCACCTAGACGTGGACTGCACCTGACATGGATCCTGCATCCATCTATCCTGATGATACGATAGGGTCCAAAGTAAGGGTCCTGCAGGCAGTTACATGGCCAGGAGGGTAGGCGTGAATGGTGTACCAAAACAAGGTCTCCAACCTTGAAGCTGGCAGGTCGCCGTAGGCGGTTCCGTCGGCTCTGTTCACGGTCACGAATGTGCCTAAGGTTAGTACCAGCCTGGTTAGCCAGAGACTGCTTGTGTTCCAGCCAATCTCCCACAGGGCTCTTGAAGTCCTCAGGAAAGCGGGTTTTGAAGAACCAAGCAGGTCGTCCTCCATGGAACAGTTCGTGGGGGGTGAAACCCGTAGAAGAGCTCCGCTGTGAGTTCATGGACAGCACTGCCCAGGGCACTAGGCGTACCCAGTCCTTGGTGCGCTCCTGTTTCATCAGGATTCTTAAGTTTTGCTCCACCACACGGTTCTGTCTCTCACAGAGAGGGTTAGACGTGTGGGTATAGGGCACACCTGTGGTTACCTCCACGTTGAGGGCATTTAGCACTCGTTTGTACCACCCAGTGTCACTGCGGATGCGTACATCCTCATCAGAGTGCACCTGCTTAGGTGCTCCATAGGGTTCGAACCATTGTTCGACCAACATTTTCACAGTCTGCTCACCTGTGATTTTCTTATTGCAAGGGAACACACGGGTGAAGCGAGAGAGACCACAGGTAACCACGAGGCAACTATCATAGCCGCCAAAGCGTGGTAGGCCGTGGATGTAATCCACGTAGATCAGAGAGTTAGCACAATAGGGTATGGGTAAGCTGGAGATCAGGCCCCTATCCCTACTGTCGCTCTGCTTGCTGGCATGACAGCCACAAGCATCCACAATAGTCTGCATACGCGACCTCAGTTCAGTCAGGGTTAGACTAGAGTAGAAACACTCACGGAAGAAGTCCACTGAGCGATTAGCGCCAGTGTGACCAGAACTGAGATGGGACCACTGTAGACACCCATCCAGTCGTGCCTCAGGCACCACAATTCGGTCCTCCTAGAAGAGGTACTGATTGTTTTCATACCACTGGTGCCCGTCAATGACACGGGGTTCGAGACCAGTGCTGAGGGTTTGGAGAATTTCTTCATACTCTGACTGATAGTCGGTTAGACTCCAACCCTCCAGGATTCCAGCAGTGCGCATGGACAGGTCAAGCTGGACATCTATACGCTGGAAAGCCTCTTTGGCGAGCGCCTCAGAGCTCTCACCAATAAGCGCATCGAAGTTGTTGCGCGATATATAGTCAGACAGTTCATTCTTAATCCCGGAGATATGATGCACTGTCAGCCTGAACTGGCTCAGGTAAGTCCACCACCGTTTTAGCTTTGCTTTTTCTGGTGGTGGGCCCTTCTGAAAAGACTTCACAGGCTCCTGGTCACACAGCCAGACAATAGGGTTAGATCCCAGGAGTCGGGATTGTGACGATAGCACCAACATACCGGCCAGGAGTTCCTGGTCATAGGTGCTGTAGTTGGAACGCGCTTGGTTCCATTTCCAATTCCAGTGTCCCAGTGGCACCAGTCGCCACTCACTGGTAGGATAGTCATGTTTCAACGAACCATCACGGTTCAGTCCAGTAGTACGATAATGGCAGTGGGTTAGTTCAGCGGGGTTAAGCTCCTGCCATTGATAGATCGTACCTCCCCCCCCTACATCACTGGCATCAGTGATCAGGACTATCTCGCCCTCAGGGCGGGGCACTCCCAGGCAGTTGGAGGAGGCAATCTTCTTCTTCAACTCCTGGAAACACTCTTCCTCTCTGGAGGTCCACCTCCAGCGAGTAGTTTTCTTGATCAGGTCAGTGAGGGGTGCAGAGGAGCAAGTAAAATTGTGGATGTGACGCCGATAGAAATTACAGGCGCCCACAAAACTCCTCACATCGTGTAGACCCTTCTTAGGGTCATCGCGAATCTGCATGTCCTGTAGGGGCTGCATCTTAGACGAGGCTGGTTTCCACCAGCCATACCCCACGTCGAAACCCAAATACTCCATCTCCTCTTTCATAAACTCACATTTTTCGAGTTTAATTCGGAGATGGTTTTCTTGGCAGACAATGAAAAATTCACGGAGGAGAAGGACGTGGTCCTCTTTGGTATTAGTACCCAAACTCACGTCGTCGATGTGAGCCTCCATTTCTGCACCCCAAGAAATCAACTCTTGTACTAGAGGTCTGCGCCTCAGTATGTACAAAATTTTGTTCATAAGCTCCTGGAAGAGCGCTGGGGCATTAGCCACCCCGAAAGGCATAACCATCCACTTGAACACACGACCCTTAGGGGTTATAAAGGCCAACAGCTCCTGAGCTGCGGCGGTTAGGTCCACCTGGCAGAAACCCGAGCGTTTGTCCATTTTGGTCTTATACCTGCATTTGGCAATACGCTCCAGGGTGTTTTTCATGTTAGGAATACTCCCTGAGTGGTTCTGGGTTTTCTTGTTGACCTCACCATAGTCTACAACAAGACTTAGGGCAGTCGACCCTGGTTTGGCAACAAGGAAACAGGGACTGCAGTGATGGGGATAGTCCCCGTGTTTATACTCTTCAACGAGGCCAGCATCAATGCATTCTTGGATCTGGCGCTCGATTTCTTCGACCTGTTCCTGTGGAGCGGGGTAGGGACGACGCCTCACTTGCGTCTTTTCAAATTCTGGTTTCAATTTCAGGTCCATCTGGACCAGTTTTTTACAAGAAAGGGGAGGCGGCAAGGCGCCGAACACCTCCTCATAGGTTATCAGCAGTTTCTTCAGGCGGGGGTCAAGGTTAAGACTCTCGAGTTTCTGAAGGAAATCCTCCTCAGCATGGAGGTTGCTTTTTCCATGTTCTTTCTTTTTATGCCGATCAGCAGTTTCGGCAGGTACAGTACCATCGTCCCACTCAGGGGGACATTGCTGCCCATAGTGTAGAGAATACACTAGAGGTATCTCAGGATCAGGCAGCGTATAGGACTCATCGTCCTCCTCAGTCCAGATGGAGTATTTCCAGGTCTGTCTGAGGTATTGCAGCCGCTCTTGGCGCTCAATACCTTCGGCCTTCAGGTACAACAGCCGTCGGAGTTCTTGAGTGTCATGCTCAGACAATGGCATGTTATTAGCAGCAGGCCGTGCCAGAGCATCAGCACTCCGGGCCACGGGTTCACCTGTGTGCACAGGCTGCATGTGTAGCACTGGTTTCCCAACAGAGGAAGCGGGTTCAGAGGTTGACTCTAGATCTACCTCCTCTAGCAACAGCTGGGCCAGGAAAGCACTATGTTTTAGGTCAACACAGCTGGGATCAACAGAGGGAATAGTGCTGGCGATCTCAGACAGTTGGTCGTCAGCATCCTCTTTTACAGCTGCAGGTTCCAGATAGTCATCAGGAGACTCACACCCTGTAAGTGTGGCAGATAGGTGCTCCGGAGATCGATTTTTGAGATCATAAAGGGTCAGGCCACGATTTTCGGCCATGACCTCTTTTAGTAGCACCTGGTCCAGGTCACACAGGGGTACAGGATTGAGAGATCCATCGATGATGGACAGGAAACTGGCCCACTCAGGGGCCTGCATAGCTGTGTCTGAGTCCTCAGGCACATAGATGGGGCCGTCGGGGAGTTGCACTCTTCCCACGGTCATTCGGTCTAGCATACGGCGCCAGTAAGCATGTTCACCAGAGCAACCCCAGTCAGGGGTGCACATAACAACCCTTCCTCCCTCATAAGCGATCTTGGTTAGATCCTTCGCGAGCAGGGAGAAGGGAGGGTTAGCATACGCTAGGCCCATTGCTTTCCAGAAGAAACGGAAAGCATTGTTCATTTGTTTCGAGCAGTACAACTGCATGATGTGCTGTTGTTGGCTCGCAAACAATTCCACCTGGATCTCATCCAGGTTTACCTGAAGGGCCGCCAGTCCACTTTCAAGAACGTGACGGGCCAGTTGGTAGTTTTCAGTACGATAGTTCGTCTTGGCTGCGTAGCGCAGCCCAGACTCTTTTCGTCCTGACAGCTCCAAAGGAACGGAGAATAGCCCACTGCCAAAGTCGCAGTGCAAAGAGTAAGGACGCTGTAGGGACAGCATTTTTACCTAGGGGTTTCTTCTTAGAAAGTCGGTGCCAATGACAATGTCAAAGGCGTCAGTGTCCAACACCCTGCAGTGTTGGGTCACGGTTTCGTCGCCCAGACATATGGTCACATCGACCCCCCCCAAGGAATGGATTGTACGCCCATCCCCTACTCTTATGGCCACGGTCTTAGTTTTCCTGTAAGTTTTAAGCAGGCGCCGGGCCACTATGGAAAGTGTTGCACCGGTATCAAGCACCGCTCGAAAAACCTGATCCCCGATTTTCACGAGGATCCAGAAAACCAAGTCCTCCTCTTCGGAGCCGCCCCCCTATTCCTCATCAGGGAATTTCACATCCACCCCTGCAGCCATGAGGGACTTGGCCATCCAGGCCAAGCGCCTCTTCTTGGAATTATTCCCCTCAGGGGTAGCGTTATCCCCTTGGGGGCGTTTCTTAGGGTCAACTGCGGGAGCGGGTGTAACAGCAGGAGTGGGTGTAGCAACGGGCGCTGATGAGCGCCTCTGGGGGTTAGGGGGTCCAGTTTTGCCACCCCCTTTGCCACCTCCTTTACCACCTTTATCCCCGTTCGGGGGATTTCTGGCGGGCGTCTGGGTCTTCTGGCGCTCCGCCTCCTGACGCTTGAGTTTGTCACTCTCGCGTTTCTTGATGTGGCATTCGTCCTCGTAGTGACGACGTTTGCCACAGTAACCACAGGTGATAGTACACCTGAAATGGTCCTGATGGGTCACCTGTTTCCCATCTTTGGTGTGCTGCTGACGTTTCATCTGCAGCATACAGCCACTGCGGAGATCGCAGTCAGAGGCATGACAAGGTCCCCCCTTGTCATTGACAGGTCGGCAGTAAAACAGGGGGGATGTGCCTGCATCAGGTTGAACCTCGTTCATGGCACGTAGGTTGCCCCTCCCTTTACCACCTCCCTGGTTGGTGTTAGTGGGATTTTTATGCCCCTTCCCTTCGCCACGTTCGGGGGTAGGGGTACCACCTCGTCCCAAATGCTTCTTGAGGAATTTCTCCATGTGGGAGTCATTCTCTCTCTCAAGAGCTAGCTCAATCAAGAGATCCACCAGTGCATCGTACGAGTGGGTCCTGCTCTTCCTCTCAGAGGTGGAGCGGCAATCATCCCACGTACGCAGGGGGATCTTACTCATGAGCCACAGGTGGGGCTCAGTGGCTCCGTAGGAGCCCACATTCATCCTCGAAAAAAAGTACTCCAAGTCGCACACATACTCAGAAATTCGCGCAGCGGATGGAAACTCCGGGAGCATAGGTAGCTCCTCGATCTGTGTGCTTACGCTGAGGTCAGTCTCATAGACTGGGAATGTTTTCTCTAACCTCAGGAGTACCTCTGCCCAGGTAGAACAGGTTTTCACAATCTGATTGACCTGTTTTTGCAAAAATTTCTTTTTGCATGAGCGTTTTAGCAGTGAACATTTGGTGGCCACATCCACATGGGATTCGCCAGTCAACAAAAGGAACTGTGCAAATTCTTCTGCCCATTCAGGCAGATTTTTGGGGTCGAACTCCGGCAGTTCCAGCTGGATGTTCGCCTGGGCAATTGGTCTGCCCGTCTTCCCACCCTCCGGAGTTAGGCCTGAAGGCGACACGCCGGCAAGAGGGGCCAGGGCTGACAGCCCTCTTCTCTCACTCTCTGTGACAGGCACGTCCTGTAGATCAGCCATAGGCACAGTCCTGGCACGGGGGTGAAAGGGGCTGGGGCAGGTGACCTTAGGCAACAGCCTTGAGACCCTTGATCTCTTGAGATCCTCGGCCAGGGTACTCAGTCCTGGAGAGAGAGAGGGCAACTCTGGCTTGGGTAAGGGTTCTGCAATACCCAGTTTAGCCTTAATGGCCTCCGATAAGGCCGTCACATCTGGATCTTCTGATCCAGACAGGAGTTTGGCCAGCAGCTCGGCCGTATGATCCAGGGCACCGTAGGTTGGCCTTGGATGATGTTGTTCTTCGACTCGAGTAGGGCCCACTTCGGGAGCCCTTGGGGTTGGATACTCAGGTCTTAGTCGTCTTGGCAGGGATGCAGTGGACGGAGGACCAGAGTGTGCGTAGGACCCTAGGTCTGTACGTGGTCTGGATCCATGTACAGCCAATGGCTCCTCTGCATCTTCCCCACGGATGGATTTATAGTAATCCTCATGCATGATGTACTCATCCATCTTCTTCTTCAGCTCCTCATACTCCTCAGGTCCTTCAATGGCAGTTGAGGATGAAGCTGGACAATTGGATCTTGATACTGAAGCAGCCACACGTCTGTGGAGGTGACTGAAGCTGTCTCCACCGTGTGCTGCTAAGGCCTCGGTGGTAAGGCCTTTATTCTCTTCCGCCCTTCTGCGTTCTGGATCTCCTTGGGACCCAGATGCGCCACTGAGATGATGTGGAGCTCGGTAAGGTGGTTCACTCATTGGGTGGGCCATGCTGCCCATTTGCACTTGGACAGTTCGGATGGGCCAGGTCCTGACGCTTGGCGTGGACATTGTGAACTTGTTGTTGAGCTTTTGTGCTGCACTTCTTCTCAGGGTCGGTTCAAAAGGTCACAAGGGACTGCCTCTGCTACCGGAAAGATGTCCTTGCTTTATGCCCTAGATATTTTGATGATGTCCTGCAGGTTTTGTAGTTGAAAACCCAAACCAAAGCAGCAAGTAGAGCAATAAGAGGATGTGGATCGAATCAATGATTGGTTTTTGGAATCCAGTGTAACACAGAAGGGCTGCAGATAGACAAAGCAGGTTTATGCACATAGATTCAATCACAAATGGATAATACAAAACGTTTTATATGAAAATTGGTCTGACTCTTGCCTCAGAGGTTGCAATAGGCACTTCATGTGCACTCTTTTGGGTGAAATGGTGCTGGTTAGGACTGAGGGGCAAGGATGTCAGGACCACACAGAAAATGACTTGGCCAAGCAACTGAATTCAGAAACAGTTACAAAGTAGGACCACAATAAGTGGTAGAAACAATTGAGTATAGGGGTCTTGGGGTGGGAGACCACTAGGCTTAACCTCCAAGGCCAACAAGCATGAAATGCCTGATTTATTTTGGTATGTCCTCCATGAAGGAAGGTACCTCCGCTCAGTTGAGTGGTAGGGGTGAACTTCATGGGGGGGGCTAGGGTCACAACCCTAGTTACTTTGAGAAAGTGTACTTTAGGCTTCAAAAGAGAGATAAAAACACTTAAGTTTGTCTTAGCATCAACAAAGGGTTTTAAGGGGGGCTTAGCCTGGATCAAGCCCTCCAAGAAAGACATGGCAGTGACTTTTTCTTACTGTGGAGTTAGTCTCGACGTACTGGTTGTACTGCACGGGGTTGCAGGTACGCAAACACGGAAAAACTCTGCTATCAGAAAGTTAAAACAGGCTTTCACTGTTTAATGCTTTGATGATATTGTTTTGTTTGTGCCTCTGCTTGCTCCTGCTGCTTCTTGACGTAGCTCAGGTTTTCCAAATAAGTATGTTTTGATGACATCAGCCAGAAATACAAGTACCCACAGTGCAAGCAACGGACCACAGGATCAAATCCACAACATGAAGGGCTGCAGTCAAAAGAGATAGTGCATCAACAAAGGAAACTCACAATAACTACAGATTTATGAAGAGATAGTTAGAAAATATCCTACAATCATGGGAAAACAGCCCACATGGGCACTTTCTCTTTTATAGTGCCATCTAGACATGTGCACTCTTTGTTTTGGGTCCCATAGGTGCCGAAGTGGCATGGCTTGTGGCGCTGAGGTCACTGCCATTTCACATGGGATCTTCCTATATAGCTAGGCTGACTGGGTATTGAACCCAGGACCTCTCAAAAAGAGGTGCCCCAGCCCCCTAGGGTGCAAACCACTAGGATAGCTAAGCATTCATAAGAAAATATAGAAAAATGTATAGGCTCTGGGCTAATGTCAGCGCCTCTGTCATTCCAGAAAATGGTGAATAAGTCCAATCAGCTGGGGGGTCAGGGGTCCACACAACATCCAAAGTTCAATGCTTGGTTTTATAGGTCAAAATGTTTTGTCCCCCCTTTTGGGATAGGCCAATACTAAGATACAAATGTGTTAAGCCTTTAGGCCTCTCTATGACAACTAAAGCTAACCTTTTGGCATCGAAATACACTTTTTCTTACGACGGTATTTCGGCCGTGCGTTCTAATTTCCACCGTGGGGGGGCGTCGGTATACACCTTGGCGACTCCTGGAGATTTCCAAACCCCCCCCAGCAACATTATTTGCATGGGGGCCCCCCATGTTTGAAGTTGGGCAGCACCCAGCCTCGTGAAACTATGCCACCGGAGATCCCGCCCCCTGCCCTCCCTTTCCAGCAACTCCACTAGGGATTTACCCAGGGCGTCCCCTGAGCCGTGCCAGGCCCCCTTGTGGGGGCGGAACCCCCTGAGGGCACGCAGGTTTCCCAAGAATGCGAGCCATTCTTTGCACCACGGTCCCACATCTTGGTTTTGTTCTCCTCTCCTCGATTTTGATCCAAAGAAGCGAATCCCATCGTCGGACTGCCCCACCTTCCCGCCTGCCTCCGATGTGCGCATGCAGTGCGCCACAGAGATGCAAGCCAGGACTACCGCCTCCCATTCTGCGAACGACCGGGCAGACTGTTTATGCAATGCCCATACCCGGGTGTGGGCATTGCATAAACACCCCCCTCCCTAACCCTGAACACCCTGCATAACTCAAATGCTCGTGTTTAGGCGATAAAATACCTATGCAAAGCCCCCACACGTGCCATTGACATTGTAGCAGAGACAATTCGCCCTCGAGGTCACTTCAACCGGGTGAATGTTCCATTTTTCACAAATTCCAAGCAGCCAAATTTCCAACCAAAAAAACCAGCAGAGATTTCCAAGCTCACAACCCATTCAAGTCCCTCAGAGCACGGCAATGACACAAACAATTCCAGCTGAAAGCCCAATGACAAAATGACCCAAGAATCCAATGAGGTCCAACAATGACCCAACCAAGAGTTCACCGATGGTCCACAAAAACCCACGACTGATCCACAAATGAGCCACGGTCCACCAATAGTCAAACACGGGTCCACAAATGAGGTACGAATGGGCCACCAGTCCACACGGGACGAACACGGGTCCAAAGAGAGTCCAAACAGGCACAAGGTAGGTCCAAATGGTTCCTGAATGGTCCACCCTTAAGAAAAAGAAAAGAATTCACAAGCGCGAGTAAGACTCAACCTACTCTTCCGGTCGGACCACATGCAATGCAAGGACGAAGAGTTCATGAGCACGGGCATTATCCTATGGACTTGAGTCATGCATGCAAAAGTGTAAACCAAAATTCACACTACTTCTACCCGTCGACATGGATGGTCTCACCGGGGGTGGAGGAGTGGGAAGAAATGAACAACACCACCATTGGGCCATCCCCATCGAGCAAATGAGTCACACTTGAGTCTCCGGACATCTTGACTACACCAACATGAGGGAAGGAAGTGCACATGCACATACATGGTCACATGGGGCATGTAAACGCACCAACAAAGGCACCAAACCATGCCCCGGTTAGCTCTTAGGATCAACAACTAATGTAAACCAAATTAGCAAATGAGCAATACACCATTGACAATGAGATCCATGAGATTGGGCAAAGAAGTACACAATAGGCCAATGGCCTCCCGGGCTACTCATGGGAGCTAACCTCCACCCAAAGAGAGCACGTGCATGGAGAGATGATCCCACCCAAAGAGTGCACGTGCATGGAGAGTTGGTCTCATCCCGGAGAGCCGGAGAGAGTACATGCATCGACTAACCATGCCCGAGAAGAGATATTCCCCAACCAAATCCCTTGGGAGAGATTTACCTATCCACCATGAGAGAAGGCATGCATGGGGAGAGAGTTTTGCCTAGCCTTTCCCCAAGAGAGCATGCATACACTTGGAGAGAGAGAGGCGAAAGCTTGACCAATGCCTATCCTTGAGTCTAATCATAAGACGGCAAAACCATTGCATGTCTTAAAAGGATAACTTCCAAGCCACGGGCACTTGAAAAAAAAAGAAAGAGCCCAAGAGTCTGAAAGGATCAAAGACAACGGTCACATGGCATTAAATGGTCAATTTACCTCTTGAGGAGTATGATGAATTGGGAGAGAGCGGGAGAGTGAGGGAGAGCACCAAATCCACCGTGGGGAGAGGAGACACTATATGTTCACCTTGACCATGGAACGCGGGCACCACCAAGTTTGAGTCAAAGCATGAATGAACCATGCATGAATGACAAATGCAATGTCAACTCTTAGAATGATTGCATGAGACCTCAAAACCAAATATGGTGTGGCACCCCAATGGAATCCAATTGCAAGGCAACAACCAATGTATCCCACGACCAGCGGTACGCCTACCTCAGCCACTTCCACTTCAACTCCTCTTCCACTAGGACTCCTCCAGCTTCCAGGGACTCGCGATCCCCCATACACGTAGGCGTGGCACTGCCGAAGCAGATGCGCCCATGAACGTGTACCATTCTCCTCTCAAGTGCAAGCACCCAAGTGCGACAGCCGGTGTGCGCGGAGGCACCACACCATGGTTTAGCCAGACTTGAATTCGGGCCTCCTATCTTCAACTGGAGTCGCCCTAGCTTCCGATCGGTATCCATTTCGGCAACAGGATAGATCTAACACTATTAGCACCAACTGGTCCCTACCAGGACCGGCCCCCGCTGTGCCCCTTCCGCCTGTAACCCCTGCTGATTTACTCCGGATCAACGATTGCATTCCTCAATTTCCAGGGTCCAAATCCAAAAATATAGAAAATGGAAAATACAATCCTCCTTCAACCCTGAACAGCAACCAGATCCCACAAATACAGCAATAACCCAATTCACAATCCAAATCAGGCTGCGGGCTTTCGTTCAGCACACCGGTATTCCCACGGTGGCGGGCATGTACAAGAATTGCACCAAGGAAGAAAGCCCTGAAATTGGCATATGAACACAAATAAAGCAAAGTTGGGGAAAGATGGAAACGTACACATTCGCAGACATAAACCCCTCATTCCTTGGACTCAAGACCTTCCCTTGACTCACCAACATGATGCCCTGAACCCAATCAAATAAGATGGCTAAATGCCATGTATCACAAGTCATTACACAAACCCCAAAAATGTGTTCACTCCCAAGCCTCTAAATCCTATCCCAATAGGGGAGGTGGCGTGTCATGGCCTAGAGTGGCACTCAGGACCATGCCTTACCCTGACATAACCTTGGTTGGACTTGGAAACCAATGGGCTTAGAGAAATGACCTATGAGTTTGAACTCATAACATGCCAAAAAACTGCCAATTCACACCATATTGGCCATATATCACATATTGAAGCGGTACCCAGAACCCCATGGCCAGGTTACGGCATACAACCGGTCTCCGGTCCACTAACCCCATGCACGGCGTGTTCCGTGCCGTGAAGCCCCGCATCGGCATCCGATGCACCGCCAGCGGAGATTTGTGTATCAGAACATCAGGAATCAACAGGGTTTTATTTTCATATTGTTTCCGTCAATTTTTATGCTTTCGTTCCGATACTCACTGTTTTGACTGCTGGCGGTTGGTTCGCGACTTTACCGTAACCGCCAGTTTAACTGTTTATAATGGAAATTTTAACGTTATCCGTCACGAAGGCTCCAAAGTCGCCAGGAACTGCATGGATGCTTCCGCCATTTTCATAATTAATACTCGCAACCTTAATCCGAATTTTTCAGGATGTCGAAATCGGATTTTCGACTTCGACATCCCCGCACTTGATTTGACCTCTTTCGAGTGGACCTACGTGCTTCCGTATGCACGAATCAACTTCCCTTTTATCCTGCCCTCCATTTGTCTTAAAGATATGGGCAAAACAAAGTTGATTCGTGAGGCCACTTGTGAAGGTCATATCTCGTGTTGCTTGCGAGTATTGACGATAAGGAAACGTGGGATGTATTCACAATACTCCCGACGTAATTTAGGAAGCTTTATATGCCTTGCGTTTCCACACATGCGCGCTAGTGTAATGGATCATGGTCAAGAGGGTAGAGTTTGCGTTATAACTCTTTGGCCATGATGTTGCGTGCGTTAAGATAACTTTCGAGTGTAGCGCGCAAGTGTTGGTGTTGCATAGGAACTCTCCTTGAGTTCCTATGAGCGATTGACCCAAAGTTATGCCCTTGGAGGGGCATGACATATCGTGGTGGGAGCTACATTTTTGGGCAATATATGGTATGTGCCATGTGTTGTGTTGCGTGCCCATTTGGCGGGCCCATTGCTCCAAGACAAGCCCGCCAATGGACCTCATATTGTGCAAGCCCCTTCTCCGTACTCCCTACGGTCAATTGCATGCCTAACCTTCGTGAAGGGAAGCTTGTGTGGTGATCCCGAAGCGATGCGTTGGGAGCAAGGTGTGTGTTTTACAATTTTCCATATTTTCATGTGCCCACTTGGAAGGCAGCGCTCGCAACCTTTCAAAGCGCCCCAAGTGGAGCACATATGCGGGATCGAAGGTCATTGGTGTCAAGGCATTGTGTTTAGAAGGGTTAGTTGATTGCACGATCCAAGCCGAAGATATTATAATATAATTGTGCGCCTTTCAAGGCACTTTTGTGTGTCATTGTGTCAATTTTGCCATTTTTGGCTCGTCATGAGGTCAAATGGCGACCATGTATCTCAACGATGCGCTCAATTGACATCATGACCCAAGTATGTTATGAGGGTACATACTTCGGTAGCCAACATATCTTGGACCCGGCGAACAACTCCTCTTAGGCTTGGCATACCGTGGCCGCCATGTTGGCGATTTGGGACTATCCCAAATCATGGGCTCACTTGGCGACCCTGCCATTCCCAATACCGGAGGAGTTGGGCGACGCCCCAAAGATATGTTGGACACATATGACTTGACATCAATCCTATGGCACACTCCGGTCCAAGCCGGGCACGTGCTTCATTTGCCCTAACCATGAGCGTGCGCAATTTTGGCCATTTTGAGCATTTTTCCACTTTTGCTGCCCGCCGTGCCCCATGTTCTAACCTTCGTGCACGCCGGACGCATGGACCAATGGACCATATATGACATGGGTGTTATGGGTAATGGTCCCCATGGTCCACACACCACGTGGGCGAAGCGGAGCCGCCTTCGTCAAGGCGCTAGGCCAAATTGAGTATGGGCAATTTTACCATTTTTGCATTTGTGGACCCAATTGGGATCATCACCACGCCGAGTGGCATGGAGATCTTTGAGAGCCAAGGGCATGGGAGTCTCCGTTGGACTCCCGGTGGATCACGTATGGAATGGCGGATCCGATCTCCAAGCCGGCGTGGAGATATACTATTGGGAGCACACCGAATTTTGGCTCATTTCAAGCAGCCAAAATGACCCAATTTTGGGACCCCAATTTCCCCCTTCCGTGTGGTCAATTGGCGGCCCCATTTCTCTAAGCCCATAGGGAGCCCGGACCTAAATCCAAGTTGTACACTCAGATATAAGTCCTAGGTCCTGCCTCCTACCCTGTGAGCCATTGGCCTCACCTTGGCCGAGAGAGCCGCGCGTGGGAATGACGCCAATTTTGGTGATTTTGGCATCATGACCCCACTTGACTCATCCGTGTTGCCCTGATGCCGGGACCTCAGAGGGAACCAGGTTGGGTGAGGGCTCCAGGGAGTTCGTACTCGAAGGGCATAGGGTCAGTTGCCTCGTCCCTACCTCTGGCGGGTCCGGACGAGGGGTCAATTTTGGAGTTTTTCAAGCTAATTTCAGTTTGGGCTGAAACAGCCCATTTTCAGCTACCAACTCCTGGGTGATAATGGCGGGGCCATATCTCTGGCTCAGAGTGGAGTTGGGACCTGCCGTTAAGGGAGCATAGGGAGCCACTGTCGGTTGGCCTTGGGACCCATTGGTTCCCAGGAACTCGCCTGTGGCTGTGCGGGACACCTCTCCCATTGGCAGGGTTTCAGGGTCCGGACTGAGCAGGGCATGGGTTGTGTTTGAGCCCCCGCCCCCATCAGCCACTGAGAGGGTCGGACCTGGGATTGGGATATGAGTTGGGACTGAGTGTCTATTGTCCCCTGATGCCCTTACCCCAGTCCAGTCTTAACCCCATGTGTACATATCCTGATGTGTTGCTGTACATACTTTCGTTCCCTCTTTGCAGAGTGGCAAGGATTCTGAAACGCTTTGTCACATGACACAGGCGTATTGATGCCCTTGTGAGCGTAGTGCCTTGCCTGCCTGCTCACTTGTGCGTGTCACCGCAGCGTCCCGTGGCCGGCCCCCCACGGGAACGCGTCAAAAGCGTTTCACCGCCGCGGGGTTACCCAACCCTCGCGTGCCACTCGGGGCCACAGACCCCGAGCAGCGCGTCGCAGCAGCGCGGCGCAGCTCGCAGCTCGCAGCGCAGCGCAGCGTCTCGCAGCGCAGCGCAGCAGCTCGCAGCGCCACTCAGCGACAGCGCCGAGTTCGTCACGGAGCCCGCAGCGCCGTCCAGAACACCGTCCTGACCGCGCAGCGCCCGTGGAAGAGGTGCACAGACCAGGACTCCTGCATCAGCCCCATCGGCCGACCCGGAGTCCCAACGGCCGACCAGTAAGGCCGCGTCAACCACCTCCACAACCACCGGCTGACCAGCACCAGCCGCACTTCCAATCCAGTGCTGCAGCACCCTCCCCAACAACCACAACCAGTTCGTTGAGGTGATCGAGTGCACATCAAGGACTTCAAGATCATCTACGCCCCCGCTGCCATGGTGAATTGGCAGGAGGCGGGTAGGACGTGGCCGCGGCCCCACCCCCATGCAGCACGCCTGCTGCGTGGGTTGGTTTGGGACCAGCATTACCGCCACAGCAACCCCCAGTGCGAAGGGGGCATGCCCAGGAGCTTTGAGCTCCGCACGGACATCGCCCCCGACCGCCTGCAGGCCGTGGAGGACTGGCTGCGGGCGGAGGGGTACGAGTACCGCCACCAGCAGAGGCGCTGGAGGGCGTGGACCCGGCCGGACAGGCCCGGGGAAGGGCTGCGTCCCGACGGGATTGAGGAGGACGAGGAGCCCAACGCCTACCCGTCGGGCGCCTCGATCAACGTCTCCCTGTGGGACGTGATCGAGAAGAAGTTCCCGGAACCGGGGAACGAGCGCAGGCTGCAGGGCAGCAGCAGCGCGTCTCCGGCGACGGAGAAGAGGTCCGCCGGGGACAAGAAGAGGGACCGGAGGTGGCGGGAGTACCAGGAGTCCCTGGCTGCCGAAGCCGCCCAAGGCGCCAAGGGCGGAACCCCAGCCCCCAGTCCCCAACGGCCCAATGGTGGACACCACCCCGGCTCCACCACCCTTGGCGACTACATCCAAGTCGCCAAGCAGACCCAGGCCAATCCCCGTCCGCTGCTCGTGAAGGCCCGGCAGGCCTCAGCAGGCCCCAGCAGCGACATCGAGTCGGCCCACCGCGGGAGGACGCCGGCCGACCAGGCCAGCTCCAGCAGCAGCGTCGCTCCCGAAAGGGACGTGGCGCTCGCCTGTGAGCGCGCCTGTGGGGTGCCCTGCAACCGTCGGGTTGCCCGGCAACGGGCCAAGCAGTACCGCGCTGCTGTGGAGGGCGCCGCCGGCATCGCCCAGGAGGAGGCTGCGCAGTGGGCGCATGGCATGGCCATCCACACCCAGACCGTGGCGGCCATCGCGGCTGGACTCACGGCCGTGGCCGCCCACAGTGCAGCAACTGCCCAGGTCAACGGTGAGTTGGCGGCAGTCGACGAAGAAGCCCGCCTGACGCAGGAGGCCATTGCCCGCAAGGAGGCCGAGGTGAAGGCGCTGGGGGAGGCGCTTGCCCAAGAGAGGGCAAAGAAGGAGGCGGAGGAAAGGGCCCACGCCGAAGCGACGGCTAAGGCCCATGAGGATGCCGCCAAGAAGGAAGCCATCGAGGCCGCGCGACGGAAGGTCGCTGAGGAGAAGGCCAAGACGGAGGCGGAGCTGGCGGCGTTGGAGGCGCAGAAGGCGCAGCTGCTGCAGGCCCGGGAAGCCGAGGCGGCTCGTGCTCGGGAAGAGGCCGAGGCGCGAGCTGCCGCAGCCACCGCCGCCGCAATGGAGGAGGCAGAGGCCAAACTCCGCCACGAGACTCCCCCGGGAGGATCGCGAGTGGAGACCCTTCGAAGGCTTTTCGAAGGGGACGCCTCCTCCAGGATGAAGCTGGATGAGGCGGACACGGGCAGCAGTGGGAGCGGTAGCACCACCGCCCGTCGACGGAGGAAGGGCAAGGGGAAGACCCCCGAGAGGCCGCGGAGGCCAGCGGGTGGGCACCCCCACGACAGTGACCCCTTCTTCACCGCCAGTGACGGGGATGAACGAGGCCGTCGACATCGCCAAGTGGTGGCCTGGACGGGCGGAGGTGGCGGAGACGTCCCCATGGAAGGTGAGGATGAGGATCCCCCTCCTCCCTACAGGAGCTCCGAGTCCTCCGTGACGGAGACGCCCAGGTGGGGCGACATGGACGAGGATGACGACATGGACTTCGGCATCACGAAGAAGCGCCCATCCTCGGACCCACCGAGGCGACCCGGCGGAGACCCACCGGGACCCCCTGGCGGAGGACCTTCAGGACCCCCTGGAGGACGCCCACCGAGTGGACCCCCTGGAGGCGGACCACCTGGCGGGGGAGGACCCCCTGGACCGGGCGGACCCGGCGGAGGCCCTCCTGGAGGACCCCCTGGGGACCCCGACAACCCACCAGGGAACGGCGACCCGGATGCCACCTGGTGGTGGATTGTCTACCTCCGCAGGAGGGTCCAGCTGCTCGAGCTGGAGGTAGACACGGGCAAGAGCGAGATGGCTCGCATCTCCACGGTCGCCGCGCGTGCGCAGAAGAACCTGGACATCGCCAGGGCCGAGACCAAGTCGCTGACCAACGTCGTCAGCGGCCTGCAGGATAGGCTGGATGCGCTGGAAGCCCGTGGGAGGGTCGGCAGCGACCACCCACCCCTGGAGTCTGGCTCGTCGGACGACGGCTGGGGACCCGGACCAGGTCCAGGCAGACCCCACGCCCCCGGCGGAGCCCCCAGGAGTCGCCCCAGCGCCAGTGCCCCCTCTCTCACCGCCCCCTCTCACCACAGCGCGGGCCGCCGCAACGAGCGCGTGCCGCCCGGCAGTGGCAGTGAGGAATGGCGCGATGAGTGGCTCAGCGCGGACTACCACAACCGCCGTGCCCCACCGCGTACGCCTGTACGCCCCCGACGCCCGGCACCAGCCCCGGCGCCAATCCCCAGGGCTGGAGGACGTTATGGTGGACTCAGGGATGAGGTCCCCAGAGGAGACGTGGACTGGGATGTCGGCGAAGGTGAGGACCTGGACCTGGACCTGGACCTGGAGGAGTTCGACATCAGCCCGCCGCGTGGTGTACGACGGGAGGCCGCTGAACGCAGCCGCCGGCGCCGTGATGAGGATGCGTACATGGATGCAGTACGGCGTGAACACTTCGGTTCAGCGTACGTGGAGGAACCGCGGCGTAGCCACAGGGATTCCATGGAGGAGATGGACGTGGCGGCCGTGGGAGTCCGTGGGCGAGGCCGATGGGAACCTCGGTCGACCTCGCGGCCGGCGTTCATGGTCTCTAAGGCCGCGGACGCCGCCGTGTGGGAAGACTTGAAGGACATCAAGCCCCCCATGTACGACGGCAATCCCCTCAACCTCGACCGCTTCTTGGAGAAGCTGGACGATTGGGGGCTGGCCGTCACTGAAGACCAACCTCCCGCGGATGCGGAGAGATATGTCTTCAAACGGTTCAGGTACCGCCTGCCGGAAGTGCTCGGCGAGCTATACTTCGTGGCGACCAAGGAGGGGAAAATCAAGACCCTCAAGGACGCCAAGAAGTGGCTCAACGAGCAGGAGCGGGTGGACGCTCCGCAGGTGGCTGCCAAGCGCTGGAAGTCCATCAAGCTTGAGCATGATGGACGGGAGATCCGCCTACGAGAGTGGCGGGACTTCCGAGGGAAATACACCCTCTTCCGCCGCAACGTGGAGGATTGGAACGAGGGTGACGAGCAGGCTCGCCTGCTCTCCATGCTACCGGAAGCATGGATCAAGAGGGTCACCAAGGAGGAGTCCAAGAGGGCCAAGTCCAACCACACGGTCAAGATGATGCTCCCCAAGGAGTATCATACGAACGTGGTGAGTTGGGCGAAGAAGAACGTGGCCCGGGATGTCAAACGGCACTCCCTGCGGAACGCTCTTCTCATCACCGTCTCGGGCGATCGCGAGAAGACCGCGATTTGGCGCCTTGACGACTGTGAGTTGAGCGGCCAGACCATCCGTCTGCAGCCCATCCCGGCGCGGATGAGCTGCGACGAGATCCTGGAGTGGGTTGGCGAGGGAGTACTCAAGGAGTACCGCAACCTCCACCACACCCGCGGGTTGAGGCCCGGCGACCGCGACGTCAACTACGTTGGCGAGGGGCCTGGCGGGGAATCTGCCATGGACCCAGCGGGAGCCGGCGGCGATGAGACTCTCGTCGACGATGACGACGACGATGAGCCCGCCGAAATGGCCGTGTGTGCCTTCGTGGCCAAGAACATGAGCGCGGGGACCAAGCCAGCAAACTGGAAGCCCCTGCAGCCAGGTTGGAAGAAGCAGGAGAAGAGGGACCCTCGCCGTATTGGCGACCCTCCGCTGTCCTTTGGGGAGTTCGTACGGGCTCACCCGCAGGGCTGTTTCGTGTGTTATGGGAGGAAGAAAGGCTTCAACCATGACCACCGAACATGCCCCGTCCACAAGGCCGACACGGAGGCTTACAAGAAGGCGCACGGGTCGAAGAAGCGTGCGCCCGCGGGTATCCGGGAAGCCAAAATGGAGGTCGACAAGGACGAGCTGGCCAAGCTGATGTCGTCGGTGGGGACCGAGTTGGCCAAGGAGATCCAGGAGATCAAGCGGAACTGGGTCCCCAGGTCGGACAACAAGAACAAGGAGAACAACCAGAATGACCAGAACAAGGACAAGGACAAGAACAAGGGTAAAGGAGGAGGTAAAGGGGGAAGAAGGAAGGGCGTCAACGACGTTGAGGCCGAGGAGCACACCCCCTCCTCCACAACCGACGCCCCCTAGCGGAGCCCCTGCAGCCAAGGGCCCCAGCTAGGGCGGTCGCAAGATGGTGACGTGGGAAGCGCCGATCCATCTCTGTCGGGAGTCGGTAAGCACAAGGGGACTGCCGCGGGCGGAAGGCCCGGTCTGGCGCCCAGTCGCGGAGGCGGGGTGAGGGCAAGTGAAGGCACGAACCCTTGCACCCGTCCGTCCTTCGCGACCAAGAACGTGTTTGATGTACTACAGGATCTATCCGAGAGTATCGGAGGATCACCCGGACCGCAGCTGGATGCTGCAGATGGGCAGCCTGAGCCCATTGTCCACGACCTGCACCAGTCGCTTGTGGAGCTTCTGGAACGGCCGGAGATCCTGAGTTTGCACGCCGTGCGCCGTGTCGGTCGCGAGCGGCAGTTGCATCTTAAGGTCCGTGCCTTATGCGGGGAAGTGGAAAAGGTTTTCGACGTGTTGGTCGACACGGGAGCTCAAGTCAGCTTGGTCAAGGCTGGCCTGCTTCCGCCAGAGTGTCTTACCAACAGTCGGAAACCTGTCAGGCTGAAGGTGGCGAACGGCCAGTACATGGTGGGAGGCACGAAGGAAGCGGCCATTGGGCTGCAGTTCGTGAACCATCGTGAGCTGAGCCGCCCAGACCTCGGCAAGGAAATCCTCCTGCACGGTAGCTTCTACGAGGCCGAGATGGACTGGGACATGATCGTCGGGTACGACTTCATGATGGAGACGGACTCCGGCGTCCTCCCGGCCCAGGCTTCCATGACCCTGTACCAGGACGACCAACTCTCGTGGCTTTCGTCACCTGAGCACCATGTGGAATGCCAATGGATCCACCCCGAACGCAATCAGCTCGAAGTGGCCGCGCTGGACACTGAGCCAACTGGTTCTGCGAACCAGGAGTACGGCGTAAGGCCGGAAGTGGCGAGCCGAGTTGTCGCGGACTTGGGAGCTTCGGATCTGGCCCTGGATGCGTTCTCTTCAGGAACCTCCGCCCATCTTCGGGTTTGTGAGAAGTACTGGAGCGCCCAGGACTCCGCGTGGAAGAAGCACTGGGGTCCGCATCAGGGATTGATGTGGATCCATTGCCCCCGTTGGGACATTCCCAGAGCGATAGCGAAGATTCGCAAGGACCGCTCCAAGGCAGTGCTGGTTGTTCCTATGGGATGCACCGAGGAGGAAAGTACCCGACATTGGGTAGCCTCATTGACCAACATGACCTTAAACAAGGTCGTCCTACCGGCTGGAGAGAGTGTCTATCAGGACGCTAAAGGACAGCCCATGCCACCCCAGAGATGGCCAACGGAATTCCACTATGTGGATGGGGGCCTTGATCAGGCCGACACCACGGACTTCGTGTGTGTCAACCGCATCATAGCAGAGCCCTGGCGGCAATGCTTTGCGGTTCCCCCTGTTGACATCGAAGAATCGGACTCCGAAGACCCCCTCACTGAAGAGGAGTGGGATCTGGTTCAGGGGTATATGGATCAGCCCTTTCACGACTGGGGAAACCAGCGTGAGGGCAAAGGCCAGGACAAAGCCTGGTGGGAAGTGGACTCAATCGTCTCCGGTTCCTATGACGGGAATACCTTCGTGCAGAGGGTGCTGGATCACATGTCCGGCCAAGACGAGCCGCCTGGCGGTAACCCACCCACCTACGGCGATCTGTTCCGGGGCAAGACCAGAGATGGCCCTTTGGGCCACCTGGGAAGACCACCTGAGCCGAAAGCGAGCGGGGTCGCTACCCCTCAAGTAAGCTCCGTGGTTCAAGTGCCCGGAAAAGCCAAGGCGGAGTCCGATGACTGCCCCAAGATCCAGGCGTTAAGGGCCAGGCTGAAGCAGAAGTATGGCGAGACCTTCTTCAGCGGTAAGCCTGTGTTTCCCCCACCGGTGCGTGGACCGTATGGCGAGGCCAAGATACGACTGAAGCAGGACCCCCGTGTGTATCGTCACCGGGAGTTTGCCCTGAGGGGCGAGAGGAAAGAGGCCATGGAGAAGATCCTCCGTGACTTCATCCAGAGAGGCTGGCTTGAGCCGTGCCACTCCGAGTGGGCCTCTCCCTGCTTCGTTGTCCCCAAGAAGGTTGCCGGTGAGTGGCGGCTCGTGGTCGACTACCGCGGCCTGAACGCCCAAACGCAGCACGACAGCTATACGCTGCCCCTCATTGAGGACATGCTGCAAAAGCAACACCGGCGGAGGATCTTCACGGTGATTGACCTGAAACATGGTTATCATCAGATGCCTCTCGCCGAGGAGTCCCGTGCCTGCACAGCCATGAGCACCCCACTCGGACCTCTCCAGTGGAAGGTGATGCCCATGGGCGTTACCAACGGCAATGCGGCTTTTCAGCGGATGCTGGAGAACCTACTTGAGCCGGTGCGCGACTGTGCGGACCCCTTCGTGGACGACGTGATCATCGCGTCCGGGGACCCCAGCATGAGCTACGAGGAGCTCCTGGAGGCACACGAGAGGGACGTCACTCGAGTGCTGGACCTTCTGGTTCGGCACAAACTCACGGGCAGCAGTGACAAGGCCACCATTGCGGTAAGCGAGGTGGTCTTCGCTGGCCACGTAGTCGGGAACGGGCAGCGAAAGCCCATACCTGGCAAGGTGGCTGCGATTGAGCACTGGGAAAAGCCCAAGACGGTCTCTGAGCTACGGGCGTACTTGGGGTTCTGCAACTACTACTCGGGGTATATCAAGATGTATGCCGAGTATGCAGCCCCCATGACGACCATGCTCAAGGGCAACCGAGAGGAGACCAAGAAGGGGTCCAAGAAGGCTCTGGTCTGGACTGAAGAGTCCGACCGTGCCTTTGAGGGGATGAAGCAGGCGCTGCTATCCGCAGTGGGTCTGCACCTCGTGGATCCCGACCGAGGGTTCGTCCTGCGCACCGACGCTTCCGACTACGCCATTGGGGCTGTGTTGGAGCAAGTGCTTGACGATGGGAGGCACGTGCCCGTGGCCTTCTGGAGCCGAGTCCTGGCGGAAGGCCAGAGACGGACGTGGACGCCCCGTGAAAAGGAGGCGTATGCCATCGTCATGGCTCTCAGGAAATGGGCTGGGTACATAGCCCTCCATCCCGTCACCGTCTGCACCGACCATCAGAGTCTGCAGTCATGGCACAAGGAGCACGTGGACACCCCCTCAGGTCCCGCCTCCCGACGGGCAAGATGGCACGAGACCTTGGCCAAGTTCGACCTTACGGTTGTTTATATTCCTGGAAAGGATAACACCGTGGCGGACTGTCTCAGTAGGTGGGCCTATCCCGCCAGCAAGGGCATGCAGGACATCTCTGCCCATGGCGATGAGGCTGAGACCGCTGAAGCCAAGAAGATCATTGAAATGGAGCGCCTGATGGAGGAGGAGGGTGCCAAATGCTTCGTCGTCATGGCCGCAGATGCCCCCCTCGCTTCGAGGGTGAGCAGAGCGGTCAGTGTACTCGCCCCTGTGGGTGCCGCGGGCGGAAGGCCCGGTCCGGCACCCCCTGTGGGAGTGGAGTCCGACAAGCACCTCTTCCCAGAGTCTTGCCTCCAGGACGACTGGACCGACGATTACGCCAAGTCTGAGGCCTTTGCGGCCGAGTATAGGGCTGTGACCGACCCTGACGACGGGCAGAAGTGGCCAAAGGGGCTGACTGAGGAAGATGGCAAGCTCTACCGGAATGGTAAGCTGCTAGTCCCAGAGTCCCGAGTGCTCGAGCTGTGTGAAGCTTGGCACCACCACATGCTGCACCCAGGGGTCAAGAAGCAAGCTCTTGACATGCAGCGTCGGTTCGAGATCGACCATATCGTTCTCTACACCGCCATCAAGAAGGTCAGGAAGGGTTGCTCGGTCTGTCAGGCCTGCAATCCCGATAACCGGAACGTCAAGGGGGAACCCCAATGGACCCCGGTTCCTGACCAGCCCATGGAGAGCGTGGCCATGGACGTCTTCTCCATGCCCGAAGTGCACATTGGCAAGGAGACCTTCGACTGTGTGGTTCTCTGTGTGGACCGCCACAGCGGCTACGTTGTAGCCGTTCCGGCACGCAAAAAGGGGTTGCTTGCCAAGGAAGTGGCAGTCATGATGATTCGTCATTGGCTGACCGTCTTTGACATCCCCCGCACCATTTGCAGTGACCGAGGGCCCCAGTTTACTGGTGGCTGGTTCAAGGCTATGTGTTCCCTCATGGGAATACGACATGCCAAGAGCGTTGCCTATCTCAGCCGGTAGGGGACTTCCCTTGTCTGGTGATGGCATGGCTATGGATGCCAAGGAGTTCTTCGCGCGGCAAGAGCAAACGGCGCGGGACATCCGCCAGCAGCTTGAGAAGGAGCATGCTGAGCGTCAGAAGTCCGCCCCGAGCTCGACAGCGCAGAAGTTCAGGGTGGGAGACCCGGTGTGGGTGATCAGACCCCGCCCCATGGGCACCCACCGCACCAAGACCTGGTTCACACCCGGCGAGGTGGTCCGCAGGATTGGTGAGGACACCTACCGCATCAAGGTGGGTCACGGACAGTTCCGGGAGCGCCACGAGAGTCAACTCCGTGTGCGGGAACCCGACCTCCGTGGCCGACATGTGTCCCTGGACTACGCCAAACATGAGGCCGACTCGGACGACGACTATGCTGAGCAGGACGACTACACTGTCGAGAAGATCCTGGCTCAGCGTCCGAAGGCCTCGGCACCCGGAGGTCTGGAGTTCAAGGTTCGTTGGCGAGGCTATGGGCCGTCCCACGACACCTGGGAACCCGTCTCCTCATTCGTGCCGCGGGTCAATACTCCCTTCATGGAGTACATCCGCAAGAACAAGACCAAGATCCACGTTTCGGACTTGGCAGCACTCACCCGGGCGATTGCAGCCAGGGGTGCCTGATCAGCGCCCTGAGCTCTCCCCTGATGTACCTTGAGGCGCTTGTGAGGCCGACGAACCGTCCCTTACTTGCTTGCTCTCTTCCATCTTTCGGTGACAGAGTGGCCATATACCCCCCCCCTGCTGAATCCAGAGGAGGATGGCCCCTCTTTTCTTCTATTCGTCACTCCCCCCCCTGCTGAATCCTTGGGAAACCAGGTAGGGCGACTGACCTTCATATTTTTGAGCTCTTGGGGCCTTGAAGCCCATACGACGTTGCGCAACGGATGCCGCTGTCATCGGCATTGCGATTTTTGGTGTGTGGTCTGGTTCCATGGCATTTGCGGAATCCAGACCAGTCGACGTGTGTCTCGAGACTATATATGCCTGAACTCAGGCGTTATCCTGTCCATCCTCCTGCATTTGCCTTATCCTGACCGTGGCGTGGTTTGGCACTCTGTTCTGAGTGTGTTTACACGCCTATTTACTCAAATTGTTGCTTGTTTTTCTGCCTTCCAGGATATGTGCATCTGTATGTTAAGTGTCATCAGCCCATCGCTGAGGGATGGACTGTTTCTCACCACGAATCGGGGTACAGAGGCGCCTTGAGTCGCCGTGTACATATCCTTACAGCCTGGTCCAGCCTGGACCAGTACTTGAATACAGATTCTACTGTTTGAGTGCCCGTGATACCGTGTTGCCCTATTCGCTGTGTGTGTGGAGATCCTGATGGCGCCAGGCGGGAAGCCCAGTTGCCTGACTACACTCCCAGCGGTCCGCCACTGTCAGTCCCAGTGTGAGCCTACCGATTTGCAGACGCACTTGCATTCGGATGGCGGCCTCCGGTGCTCCTGACCTCGGTCAGTCTGCCTGGGAAACTGGTGGTTTGAGGAGTCGACGCCTCCGCCCACACTGCATGAGGACTCCCTCATGTATGGCCACGCTTCGTGGTAATAGGGCGAGGGAAAAGACGGCCTTGATGCCCGATCCCTTCAGGAGGAGTTCCCTTACGATTTGGGGTTCGTAAGGAGTTCGACTATGGCACTCTGGACTCGCGTCGTATGGATATGGACATGGTGCGCCCGAGGAAGGACCCGTGGGGACTCTCCCCAGTCGGCGGGCCTTGGGAAGCTTGGGGTAGCCTGATGGATCTTTGTGGTCGCTCTCGACTTGTGGGGCCACCTCGGCCGTCGTGTGACGCCTATGTTGGCCGTGTATGCCACTGCCACTGTGGTGGTGACCGTAGCAGCCGGCACCCGGTGCGCCTGGTATGGGTTAACGGGTCCTTTGGATGCCGAACAATCGCCGCCAGGACCCGGGACTTGATACTTGATACTATACGTGTGCTACGAGCTGTTACAGCAGCATACCTATCCCACTGTGGGATACCTATCTTACTGTGACTTACTGAGGTGAGGATGTGACAACCCCCCCCCCTTGCAGGGATGGTCCTGGGTACCCGCTGCCATGCGTGGGTGTTATCGAGCCCCCCCAGGGTTTGCTCTAAGGAGGGGGGTGAAGCGGTACCCAGAACCCCATGGCCAGGTTACGGCATACAACCGGTCTCCGGTCCACTAACCCCATGCACGGCGTGTTCCGTGCCGTGAAGCCCCGCATCGGCATCCGATGCACCGCCAGCGGAGATTTGTGTATCAGAACATCAGGAATCAACAGGGTTTTATTTTCATATTGTTTCCGTCAATTTTTATGCTTTCGTTCCGATACTCACTGTTTTGACTGCTGGCGGTTGGTTCGCGACTTTACCGTAACCGCCAGTTTAACTGTTTATAATGGAAATTTTAACGTTATCCGTCACGAAGGCTCCAAAGTCGCCAGGAACTGCATGGATGCTTCCGCCATTTTCATAATTAATACTCGCAACCTTAATCCGAATTTTTCAGGATGTCGAAATCGGATTTTCGACTTCGACATCCCCGCACTTGATTTGACCTCTTTCGAGTGGACCTACGTGCTTCCGTATGCACGAATCAACTTCCCTTTTATCCTGCCCTCCATTTGTCTTAAAGATATGGGCAAAACAAAGTTGATTCGTGAGGCCACTTGTGAAGGTCATATCTCGTGTTGCTTGCGAGTATTGACGATAAGGAAACGTGGGATGTATTCACAATACTCCCGACGTAATTTAGGAAGCTTTATATGCCTTGCGTTTCCACACATGCGCGCTAGTGTAATGGATCATGGTCAAGAGGGTAGAGTTTGCGTTATAACTCTTTGGCCATGATGTTGCGTGCGTTAAGATAACTTTCGAGTGTAGCGCGCAAGTGTTGGTGTTGCATAGGAACTCTCCTTGAGTTCCTATGAGCGATTGACCCAAAGTTATGCCCTTGGAGGGGCATGACATATCGTGGTGGGAGCTACATTTTTGGGCAATATATGGTATGTGCCATGTGTTGTGTTGCGTGCCCATTTGGCGGGCCCATTGCTCCAAGACAAGCCCGCCAATGGACCTCATATTGTGCAAGCCCCTTCTCCGTACTCCCTACTGTCAATTGCATGCCTAACCTTCGTGAAGGGAAGCTTGTGTGGTGATCCCGAAGCGATGCGTTGGGAGCAAGGTGTGTGTTTTACAATTTTCCATATTTTCATGTGCCCACTTGGAAGGCAGCGCTCGCAACCTTTCAAAGCGCCCCAAGTGGAGCACATATGCGGGATCGAAGGTCATTGGTGTCAAGGCATTGTGTTTAGAAGGGTTAGTTGATTGCACGATCCAAGCCGAAGATATTATAATATAATTGTGCGCCTTTCAAGGCACTTTTGTGTGTCATTGTGTCAATTTTGCCATTTTTGGCTCGTCATGAGGTCAAATGGCGACCATGTATCTCAACGATGCGCTCAATTGACATCATGACCCAAGTATGTTATGAGGGTACATACTTCGGTAGCCAACATATCTTGGACCCGGCGAACAACTCCTCTTAGGCTTGGCATACCGTGGCCGCCATGTTGGCGATTTGGGACTATCCCAAATCATGGGCTCACTTGGCGACCCTGCCATTCCCAATACCGGAGGAGTTGGGCGACGCCCCAAAGATATGTTGGACACATATGACTTGACATCAATCCTATGGCACACTCCGGTCCAAGCCGGGCACGTGCTTCATTTGCCCTAACCATGAGCGTGCGCAATTTTGGCCATTTTGAGCATTTTTCCACTTTTGCTGCCCGCCGTGCCCCATGTTCTAACCTTCGTGCACGCCGGACGCATGGACCAATGGACCATATATGACATGGGTGTTATGGGTAATGGTCCCCATGGTCCACACACCACGTGGGCGAAGCGGAGCCGCCTTCGTCAAGGCGCTAGGCCAAATTGAGTATGGGCAATTTTACCATTTTTGCATTTGTGGACCCAATTGGGATCGTCACCACGCCGAGTGGCATGGAGATCTTTGAGAGCCAAGGGCATGGGAGTCTCCGTTGGACTCCCGGTGGATCACGTATGGAATGGCGGATCCGATCTCCAAGCCGGCGTGGAGATATACTATTGGGAGCACACCGAATTTTGGCTCATTTCAAGCAGCCAAAATGACCCAATTTTGGGACCCCAATTTCCCCCTTCCGTGTGGTCAATTGGCGGCCCCATTTCTCTAAGCCCATAGGGAGCCCGGACCTAAATCCAAGTTGTACACTCAGATATAAGTCCTAGGTCCTGCCTCCTACCCTGTGAGCCATTGGCCTCACCTTGGCCGAGAGAGCCGCGCGTGGGAATGACGCCAATTTTGGTGATTTTGGCATCATGACCCCACTTGACTCATCCGTGTTGCCCTGATGCCGGGACCTCAGAGGGAACCAGGTTGGGTGAGGTCTCCAGGGAGTTCGTACTCGAAGGGCATAGGGTCAGTTGCCTCGTCCCTACCTCTGGCGGGTCCGGACGAGGGGTCAATTTTGGAGTTTTTCAAGCTAATTTCAGTTTGGGCTGAAACAGCCCATTTTCAGCTACCAACTCCTGGGTGATAATGGCGGGGCCATATCTCTGGCTCAGAGTGGAGTTGGGACCTGCCGTTAAGGGAGCATAGGGAGCCACTGTCGGTTGGCCTTGGGACCCATTGGTTCCCAGGAACTCGCCTGTGGCTGTGCGGGACACCTCTCCCATTGGCAGGGTTTCAGGGTCCGGACTGAGCAGGGCATGGGTTGTGTTTGAGCCCCCGCCCCCATCAGCCACTGAGAGGGTCGGACCTGGGATTGGGATATGAGTTGGGACTGAGTGTCTATTGTCCCTTGATGCCCTTACCCCAGTCCAGTCTTAACCCCATGTGTACATATCCTGATGTGTTGCTGTACATACTTTCGTTCCCTCTTTGCAGAGTGGCAAGGATTCTGAAACGCTTTGTCACATGACACAGGCGTATTGATGCCCTTGTGAGCGTAGTGCCTTGCCTGCCTGCTCACTTGTGCGTGTCACCGCAGCGTCCCGTGGCCGGCCCCCCACGGGAACGCGTCAATATATGCTCAAAATTGAAGTTACCCCTTATCCGAAGGCTCAAGGCATGCATGGAATCGAAGTCTAATATTCATGGAGGATAGAGACCAAAGGCCAATGCCCATGTACATCCCCACTTTACCCTCGAAACCCCTTCGGATATGGGCGCCACGCACTGCCCAAGTCAGCCCATGATCTTGAGACCAATTCTTGTAATCCTTCGTGCGCCAAGCCAAATGGAGTACGCGATCCGGCATATGGTGGTGTCCAACTCCAAAGCATATGCCAACATATGAACAACATACCATGGTTCGACTCTCCATAGGCTTCTTGCTGTTTGCCGACCAGGTAAGTACACAAAATGCAAAAATGAGCAAAAATTGAGGTCAAAAACATGAAAATATGACCAAATACAAAGTTGTCATGATAGTATATCTCTATGCTCACCCATGATATCCGCTCATGGTTCAATATACAAATGATTGGAACCATTTGCGAACATTTCCCCCACTTGGATCCCCAATCGGGCGCATGGAGATACCTTCGCCACTCCTATCAACATGCCCCATGATCACACATGGACCAGTTTTGGCAGCCTCTCTCCGCCAAAATGTCACATTTTTCGTCAAAAATCAGCCAAAATTAATTTTGGGATGAGCCTGCTTCATAAAATCATAGGTGAAAATGGGAGTGCACTCATGGATCTCTTTGTCAAACATACCATGAGCAATACATATGCGGTAGACTTAGTCTAGCGCTTTGAATTCCACAATTGAGACATGGGCAAAACCCTTGTCACGTATGGCTCCCCATCTCTTCGGCCACACGAAGATATATAACATGGGCGTGAGCATATCAAGACATATACCATGCATATAACACATACCCTCAAAATGTGGCTCCCACCATGATATGCCATGTCCCTCCATGAACAGAACTTCACGTTGAAAATACGTAGGAACCCAAGGAAAGTATCTATGCAACCCCAACACCCATGCGGTACACTCGAAAGTCGCAATAAAATATTCGGTTGCACGGACCAAGAGTTATATATCACTTTATACCTACCCTCTGGACCATTATCCCTTGCTATACCGGGCATGTGTACAAAGGCGTTTGATGCATCCTAAATTAACTTGAGACCAATGCGTTTGCAACGCAACCTTTTTTTATTCTCTTTCCTCACACTCGCGCGTAGATATGGCCCTTCAAAGTAGTCCCACGATTCACTTTTGTTTCCCTTATATCTCCAAGTCAAATGGGTGGCACGTATAAGGGAAACCTGATTCGGGCATAGGGAAAAGAGTATGACCACTCGAAGAAGTCCAAATCAAGTGCGGCGATGTCGAAGTCGAAAATCCGATTTCGACATCGCGAAAAAGTCAGATTAAAATTTCGAGTGCTTATTTAGAAAATTGCGGAAGCAACGAACCCTTTGCTGATGAAATCTGACCCTTCAACGGAGTATCCGCCAAAATATCTGGAAATAACAGTTAACCAATCGGTTAACGCAAAATCGCGAGCCAACTGACGGTCACCGATACATTGACCATCAGAACGAAAGGATGAAAAATTACGGAAACATCATGATAATAAAACCCTGTTGATTCCTGATATTCTGATATATAAATCTCAGCTGGCGGCGCCTCGGTTCTGAATATGGCCGCTCATAGCCGGAATGGCCAAACCTATCACACTATCACATCGGGTTACGTCAGGTGGATGGGAGAGTATGATATCAGCCAATGGCGGCTTGCCGGCACATAGATACACACCCCAAGTGACCCCAAGATGGCCACGGGGGTCCGAACCGGCTTCACCCCCCTTCTCAGAGCGTTGTTACCGCTCGGAAGTCATTGAAGAGAGGACGGGAGGACCCCAATGGGCTCCAACCCCTCCCTCCATGTCCCAAGGACACATGGAGGCCCCACACACGTCGTAGGCGTCCCCCATGCCCCAAGGGAGGGGTGAGGACACTGATACTCAGCGCCCTACGCCATATCGGGTCTCCTCTTGATCTACAACATGGACCAAGGGGATCAAAGATAGAAAAATGTCGTCGGTCGACCTAAATAAGTATACCACAATGAAATATATATGTGGAGATCGAGTGAAGGGGGTATATGGCCAATCAAGGCCGAAAATTCCCCGGATGAACGCCCTCACCCGTCTCCTCAATCACAGAACAAACAAAATGCCAAGGGGGGATCCATTACCGTGCTACAGCAGCAACCAAATGGACCAACACGTCCTTGACATCCAAAGAAATATTCTTTTTCTTTAGGTAGTCCATCCAGACCGTGGTATACCTCGGCACGAAACTGCTCGGAGGTTCCCACGAATCCCTGGATGCGGCGAATCCCTTCCAACGGACTTTATAAAGCCTACCCCCAGGCGTCCCCGGGTCCGGCTTGTCCGCCAGGATCTTCTCAGCGGTGAAGTCGTCGTCCTCACCCTCGTCGTCCGAGTCCACATCGCCGGCCGTGAACTCGAAGGTGACGGGACGTCCGCTGGGGTCTGGTGCTCGGGGACGAAGCTGGGTATGGTCGCGGTCCAGGATCTTGTTATCCCCCACACGAACCGCATACACATCCTGCCCGACCTTCCGAACGATTACCCCCGGCACATACCAAGATGCCTGCCGATGCCTGGACAGGACATCCTTGTGGTGCCGCTCCACCCACACGGTGTCTTGGAGAGCATACTTCTGGACTTTTCCCTGCTTGAAGTACTTGGCCCTCTTGTCATGCTCGTCCTGAAGTGCTTTGCACACCTTGGCCGCCGTGTCGTCCGCCTCAGCCATCATAGCGTTCGCATCCCGGGCCACTTTGCCATGGTTCATCCACGGGAGAGTGCGTGACACTCGATCCCGTAGGAACAGGATACGATGGGGCGACAGTCCAGTGGGTCCCGGAAGGTCGTGATACGCTTGGAGTACCCTCCACAGCGAATTGTACCAATTCCGGCCCGGTTCGTCGATGTGCAGCTGGCGGAACTTTTCGAACATCTGCCGCCCGGCCACCTCAGCCCGGCCATTCGACCGGCTGTGGTATGCCACGGTCTTGGCGTGCCGAATCCCCATGTGCTTACACATCGTCTTGAACCACGTCCCCACGAATTGACTGCCCCGATCGCTGCAGATGACAGCTGGGACATCGAAAATCGTCAGCCAATGCCTGATCATGGCATTAGCGACGGTCTTGGCCTGCAGCCCCACTCCATGCTTGTCCTTCTTGTCCTTCTTCTTGGACTTCTTGCCAGGGACCGCCACGATATACCCACTGTGCCTATCCACCGCCAGGATGACACAGTCGTAGGTCTCTCCTTCCACGGTGACCTCAGGCATGGCGAATACATCCATGGCCACGGACCGCATAGGGGCCTCCGGTATAGATGTGTACACCGGGTTGCCCGCTGTGGAGTGGTTGGGGCTCTTCGTGGCCCGACACACGGCACAGTCGCTGCAGTACCTGTCGGGGATGGCGTAGTATCCCGGAGGGAACTTGAAACGCCACTCCAGGTCCTGCTGCATCTTGTCTGGGCCAGGGTGCATGAGCTGGGCGTTGTGCCAATGGTCAATGAGCTCCTCCACTCGGTTTTCGGGCACCAGCAGCTTGTCCTTGAGGAACAACTTGTCGCCATCCTCGGTCAAGCCCTCGGGCCATTCGTCGTCCGACGGGGCGCTCACGGCATTCCAGTACTTGCTCCAGTGCTCGGACGCCGCGTAGTCATCCGACCAGTCCTCTGTGAGCACCGACCTGACTAGCTCTACAGGGGCCACCATCCATTGCTCGAGGGTTTCCTCTCGAATGGCTTGGACGCGGGCACCCCGGAACTTGGCCAGGTCCGTACGATTTGCCATCACCACAAAGCACTTGACCCCCTCTTGCTCCATGACCTTCTCGATCTCGATGATGCGCTTGGCCTCCTCGGTCTCCTCGGCGTCGCCATGGCTGGATATGTCCATCCACGCCTTGCCCGCGGGGTAGGCCCAGCGACTGAGGCAATCTGCCACAGTGTTGTCCTTCCCCGGGACGTACACGACGCTGAGGTCGAACTTGGCGAACGTCTCGTGCCATCGGGCCCTCCTAGCCGCTGGTCCTGAGGGGGTGTCGACATGCTCCTTGTGCCAGCTCTGTAGGGACTGGTGGTCCGTGCAAACCACCACCGGCTGCAGTCCGATGTGGCCAGACCACTTCCTGAGCGCACATACAATGGCGTATGTCTCCTTCTCCCTCGCGGTCCATGTTCGGCGTTGGCCCTCGGCCAGGATCCTGCTCCAAAACGCCACGGGAACATGAGTCCCGTCGTCCCGGACTTGCTCGAGGACTGCCCCCACAGCATAGTCCGAGGCATCTGTCCGTAGCACGAATCCCTTGTCCGGGTCCACCAGGAACAGCCCCAACTGCCCCAGGAGTCGCTCCTTCAGGCGGTTGAACGCATCCTCAGCCTCAGGGGTCCAGGCAAGCTTCTTCTTGCTCCCCTTCCGGCCATCGAACTTGCCCACTTGCAACATCTTGTGCAGCGGCCTCGACAGTTCTGCATACATCCGGACATAGCCCGAATAGTAGTTGCAGAACCCCATGAAGGATCGGAGTTCGCTGATGGTCTGGGGCTTCTCCCAGTGGTGCAGGGACGCCAGCTTCCCAGGCATGGGACGGCGTTGCCCGTGACCAACCACGTGACCCGCGAACTCCACTTCCTTCACGAAGAGTGAGGCTTTGGTGGGCTTGCACACCATGTTGTGCTTGTCCAACTCGCTGAGCACTCGGCGCAGATCCTTCTCATGCGCGTCGATGAGCTCTTCCTCGGTCATGTTCTCCGTGCCGGACCCGATGATGATGTCATCCACGAAGGGGTCGGCACAGTCCCGGACAGGACCGAGTAGGTCCTCCATCATACGCTGGAAAGCGGCGTTGCCATTCTTGGCGCCCGTAGGCACCACTTTCCACTGCATGGGCCCCAGCGGCGTCGACATCGCTGTGCAGGGCCTGGAGTCCGGGTGTAGCGGCATCTGGTGATAACCGTGTTTCAGGTCCAGCACCGTAAAAATCCGCCTTTTCTGTTGTTTTTGGAGGATGGAGTCGATCAGGGGAAGCGAGTACGAGTCATGCTCGGTCTGGTCGTTCAAACCTCTGTAATCAACCACCAACCTCCACTCGCCCTTCTCCTTCTTGGGCACTATGAAGGCTGCGCTGGCCCACTCACTGTCGGAGGGTTCGATCCATCCCCGCTCAATGAACTCGGCCAACAGCTTCTTCATGGCCTCGGCCCGATCTCCCTGAAGTTGGTACTCCCGATGACGATAGATCTTCGGGTTCGGCTTCAGCTTGATCTTCGCTGTACCAAATCTCCCACGATCTGGAGGGTTCTTGTTGGCGACGCCACTGAATAGCAGCGGATAGGCATGGATCAGCCTCTCCTTCAGCTCGGCGACCTTCGGGTTCTCCTGGGCCTCTTCAGCCGCTTGCTTCGGTATCGATACAACCGACCGCACTGCGGTATAGGCCTCTTCTGGGTCCGAGTCCGACTTTTCCTCGTCCGATATGCCGTCTTCATCGTCATGGGTCGCGATTCCCACCGATAATCTTCGAAAATTTGCGGCCTCGGGCTGGTGCTCGTCGCTACCGGTTCCCACTCTTGGAAAATCCCACGTTGGTGGGTCCGACCCAACCGGACCATCGTATTGGTCCGCGATGTGGTCCATGACCCTCGCCACGAACTCATCCTTCTCGTACTTGCCGGTGACCAACATCTTGTCATCCCACCAATGCGGAGATGTGACCATGGCCCGCCTCTTCTTGGCTGCCACACGGTCGTGCATCCCCATCCGCATGTAGTTGACGACGTCGTCGATCTCGGCGTGGGACAGGACGTCAATGCCATCAATAGGCTGATCCGTCCCCTCCTTGGGCTCAAACATGACCTTCATGGGCACCGCTTCCACCCTACGGATGAATGCTTCATCACCCGTGGGCTGGACTTGCGCCCCATCCACCAGGAAAGCCTTGGTACCCCACGCTTGACCCGGGGAGGGCATTGATACACCCTTGGCGTCGATGAACAACTCCTCCTCTGGCCCGAATGACATCTCGTACAGGGTGATGGAGTCCAGCGTCGACTTGAGACCCTCCAGCGGACATGGGGTGGATCCTATGCCGGTTATGACCAGGATCCCCTTCGCCCTATCCGCGATGATCTTCTCCACCGTACGTCTGGTATTGTCCAGGGAGCCATGCCAATACATGGGTCCCCACTCCTTCAAACCCCAATGCCTGTGCCAGGCTGAGTCTCCTCGATGCCAATGCCTCCTACACTTCCGCAGAAGTGGGGCATCCCGGGAAGTGAAGACGTCCGTCTCGGGCGCTTCGGCTCCCAGCGTCTGGATCATCCTGTCGTACACCTGCGGCGCCATTCCATACTCCACAAGTTGAACTCCGCGGTCTCCTCTGGACTTGGCACCCACAGCTTGCACCGCTCGGACGATCCGATCCTCTTCCTCAGCATTCCATTGGGATGATCCGCATGCATAGTCCGTGGACAGCCATGTAAGGCATTCATCATCCTCCCGGACCAGCGTTGCACGATGGGGAAGGGCTCCAATGGCGTTTGCCACCATGAAGTCATACCCCATGATCATATCTCAATCGGTAATGTCGGCCACATAGAAGTTCCCGGATAGAGTGCTTCTCTTCGCCTGATCAGGGCGGTTCAAGCGCTCATGCTCCCAGAATTCCATACTGATGGTGGCCTCATGGGTGCCGCCACCCATAATCTCTCCGTTGGCGACCTTCAGGCGGACCGGTCTCCGGCTGGGCTGCAGGAGTTCCTCCTTGAACAACCCTCTCCGGACCAGGCTCACCTGGGCACCCGTATCCACTAACACATCCACCACCTTCTCCTCTCGTCCGCACCGTACTCGCACTTTCAAGTGCAACTGCCGCTCATCGCCATGAGGTGTATGGACGACTCTCACGGCATGCAACTCTAGCACGTCCGGGTGCATCAGGACTTCAAGGGTGTGGTCACGGATGGTGTAGATCTTGGGTTGGTCCCGCCCGTCCACGGGGCTCTCCGTGGTCGCTTCTTCCTTCTTGCCATGTCCCGTACCCACATGTACTTCCCTTGGCAGGGCGCTCCAGGAGTTGGGAGTGGCGAAGCTCAGTGGGTTTGGCTCTTCTGGAGCCTTCTTTGGCACCCGATGTGCCTTCGCTTTCTCTGGGATTCCACTGATTTTCGGAGGAGAGACCTCCGAGGTCCCACTCCCGTGGGGGCTCCTCTAGACTTGGCTTCCCGCAGCCCCTTCCGGCTGCGATCCGCCAGGACTTTGTCCACCACGTTGCTGGGCTTTGAGTTCCTCCAACGTCCTCAACATGTCCTCAGCAACCTCCTCGATCGACCTCACTCGTCGGTCTTGGCCAGGTCCACCACCATAGCCTCTTCCTCCGCCTTTTCCTTGGCCTTTGCCTTGGCCTTTTCCCCCGTCTCCGCCCTTCGCCTTCCAATCGGAAATCCGCTGCTCCTTGGGCTTCTTCTCGGGGTGGGCGGCGAAGTAGGCCTTCTTGTCCGCCTCATACACCTTGCACTGACGGTGGTCGTGTGCATGGTTGTTTCCCTTGCCATAACAGACCCAGCACCCGTCGTGCTGAGACCTGTACTCCCGGAACGAGAGCGGTGGGTTCCCGATCCTCCTTGGCGCTCTGCTCTTATTGGGTCCCACCTGGCTCCATCTGGACCGATCCTGCCCATGATTCCTCACGTTGTGCGCCACAAACGCGAAGAAGTGGGCCTCCTCATGATCCTCCCGGGACCCGGTCCAGTGGTCTTGGCCACTTCTACTACCATCCTCCGCGGAGTTGGCCGTGTCCTCCTGGATCTCCCGATGCTGGCGGTCTTCTCGGTGTCCTCGTTGTCCATGACCATGTCGATCCTGCACGTGGGCCTCGTTCTTCGCATTGAGCTTCAACTCCACCGTGATGTACTTCACGATCTCGTCCAGGCTCATGCGGGCGAAGATGACTTGCATCCTCAGCGGCTCCCCGCGCCTCCACTCCACGTTGTTGAGGCGCAGCAACCTTTGCCCCATGGAGTCCCCAAATACCTCCACATACACGGCGTTCTTCAGGCCCAACATCCGGTTGGGTTCGCCCAGGTTCCTCCTGAAGAACTCCATGATACCCGCATGGGTATCCTCCGCCGCCATGATCCTCACCGCCACCCGCTTCTTGGCGCGCTTCTTCTCCTCGTCCTCCACTCGCCTCTTCCAGTTGCCGGGGAGGACGTCCTTCAGCAAGTGGCGGATCTCACTGGCCTCGTTCCAGTCTTCCACCAGCTTGAGGCATCTGCGGTACTTCCGCAGATACCGGTTCCACTCCCGGACCCGCAACTCACCGCGGTCCAGCGGCAGCGGGATGGACCACAAGTCCTCCAGCTTCTGGTTCGGAGCGTCCACCCGCTCCTCATCCTCCAACCACTGGAGGCAGGCCTGCTCCGTCCTGATCAGTCCTTCCCGGATCTGATCCCGCAGCTCCTCCTTCAGGTCCTGCGCCAGCCGGTGTGGGAATGTCCGGCATACCCACTTATCCCGCGGCGCTCCCCGCATCTCGCCGACGACCTCCTCGGCGAAGTCCTCCCAGTCCAGGATGAAGTCATCCAGGTTGGAGGGGTTGCCATCGTAGTAGGGGATTTTGATTCCCCTGAGGTCGTCAATCCTGATGGCGTCTCCGACGTCTCCAGCCACCACTCCACCGAGACGGATACCACCTGTGGCCGGGGGGTGTGAGTACACTCCCCGTACATCCCTCTCCTCCATGGAGTGCGGTCCAGTTGGGCCTGAACCCATGGGGTTTGGAATGCGGGAAGGATTTGCTCCATCGGCCGTCCATATCCCCGTATTGGGGTCCTTCGCCCACAGGTTTCCGCCTGGATGACCTCGACCATGTCCGTCGGCGCTTCCCATGGTTCGCCCCTGCATGGTCTGGTTCTGGATCTCGATCTTCTCTTCCGCATAGACTACCATATTCATCGTGATCGGTACATCCTGGGCGGCATGGGACCTCTGTACCGTCAGGCTCCTCGGGTCCGTGGTTACGTGCCATTCCCGCATGGACCCAGCCGGTGCCGTGTGTTCCCCGAGCATTGTGGATTCGCTGAACATGGGAACAAACGGCAGCGCACCCGGGTCAACACGCGGAGGCGCATATGGTGCCTCTGCAGGGCCGCCCATGGGTTTCTCCATGGCGCTCCTGAGGGTCTTAACCCGCTCCACCAGCTCTACCGCGGCCGACTGGTCGTCCAGGATCCCCGCGACGTCCTCCTCTAGACCGTCCTTGGCGTTGTCCAGGCGGTCAAGGCGATGCACGATGGCGTCCATCCCCATCTTCGGGTACTTGCCCATGAGGAATGACACGTGCTCGCAGTGGCACGCAGCGTGCTTTCCGCCGGATTCAGCGCATCCCGCGGTTCCCGGCACCTCAGACTCATCACCCATAGGCGTATCGCCTATAGCGTCCGTCTCCGGTCCCGTGTGCCGGGGCACAGGTGCCGTCCGGGCCCTGGCTGGCCTCTCCAAGCCCTCGGCATCGTGCTTCAGGGCCGGCTCGGGGGCCGTATGCGCCCTGGCGATCGGCGCGGACATCTCCGACTCCGAAGGTGGCTCGTAGGCTGTCCGATAGCCCTCGGAGTGCCCCTCGGATTCCCACAGCCTGACCGGGCTGGGGTCCGTGTCCATAACCCCGGCGTCCCTTGCCGCGGACTTGGGCGACCCGCGCTTCCGGTAGCGCCGGGGCCGTCCTCCACTGCTGCCTGAGTGGCAGGCCTCATCAGAGTCCTCCGCGGTGGAGCGTAGGTTGCATGCCTTTCGGCAGCGACGCTCACACATGGAGACCAGGTCCTCCATGTCACGTCCTCCTCTTCCCGAATGTCGTACTTCTCTTCGGGCTTCAACTTCCGGAGTTCGCCATGCTCTTGAACGTCTCAGTTCTTCTATGGCTCCAATCTCCGGCGTGGTCTCCACCGAGTCCACAATACGCACCCGGGGCGTACTTGGGCAGGGCTCATAAGGGCCCAAGTCCCCGGGTCGGCGGTTGGTAGGGGCAGCAGGTAAGCCTCTGCTACCATTAAGAAGGTCCCTACCAGGACCGGCCCCCGCTGTGCCCCTTCCGCCTGTAACCCCTGCTGATTTACTCCGGATCAACGATTGCATTCCTCAATTTCCAGGGTCCAAATCCAAAAATATAGAAAATAGAAAATACAATCCTCCTTCAACCCTGAACAGCAACCAGATCCCACAAATACAGCAATAACCCAATTCACAATCCAAATCAGGCTGCGGGCTTTCGTTCAGCACACCGGTATTCCCACGGTGGCGGGCATGTACAAGAATTGCACCAAGGAAGAAAGCCCTGAAATTGGCATATGAACACAAATAAAGCAAAGTTGGGGAAAGATGGAAACGTACACATTCGCAGACATAAACCCCTCATTCCTTGGACTCAAGACCTTCCCTTAACTCACCAACATGATGCCCTGAACCCAATCAAATAAGATGGCTAAATGCCATGTATCACAAGTCATTACACAAACCCCAAAAATGTTGTTACTCCCAAGCCTCTAAATCCTATCCCAATAGGGGAGGTGGCGTGTCATGGCCTAGAGTGGCACTCAGGACCATGCCTTACCCTGACATAACCTTGGTTGGACTTGGAAACCAATGGGCTTAGAGAAATGGCCTATGAGTCTGAACTCATAACATGCCAAAAAACTACCAATTCACACCATATTGGCCATATATCACATATATGCTCAAAATTGAAGTTACCCCTTATCCGAAGGCTCAAGGCATACATGGAATCGAAGTCTAATATTCATGGAGGATAGAGACCAAAGGCCAATGCCCATGTACATCCCCACTTTACCCTCGAAACCCCTTCGGATATGGGCGCCACGCACTGCCCAAGTCAGCCCATGATCTTGAGACCAATTCTTGTAATCCTTCGTGCGCCAAGCCAAATGGAGTACGCGATCCGGCATATGGTGGTGTTCAACTCCAAAGCATATGCCAACATATGAACAACATACCATGGTTCGACTCTCCATAGGCTTCTTGCTGTTTGCCGACCAGGTAAGTACACAAAATGCAAAAATGAGCAAAAATTGAGGTCAAAAACATGAAAATATGACCAAATACAAAGTTGTCATGATAGTATATCTCTATGCTCACCCATGATATTCGCTCATGGTTCAATATACAAATGATTGGAACCATTTGCGAACATTTCCCCCACTTGGATCCCCAATCGGGCGCATGGAGATACCTTCGCCACTCATATCAACATGCCCCATGAAAATGGGAGTGCACTCATGGATCTCTTTGTCAAACATACCATGAGCAATACATATGCGGTAGACTTAGTATAGCGCTTTGAATTCCACAATTGAGACATGGGCAAAACCCTTGTCACGTATGGCTCCCCATCTCTTCGGCCACACGAAGATATATAACATGGGCGTGAGCATATCAAGACATATACCATGCATATAACACATACCCTCAAAATGTGGCTCCCACCATGATATGCCATGTCCCTCCATGAACATAACTTCACGTTAAAAGTACGTAGGAACCCAAGGAAAGTATCTATGCAACCCCAACACCCATGCGGTACACTCGAAAGTCGCAATAAAATATTCGGTTGCACGGACCAAGAGTTATATATCACTTTATACCCTCTTGACCATTATCCCTTGCTATACCGGGCATGTGTACACACAGAAAAGTTTATAGTGTTTTCAGCACTGTGTTTTGCCTCTCCTGCTGCTTGCTGTTGGTGTAGGGTTTCCTGCTGCTTGTTTTTGGAGATGAAAAGCTTTGGTTTTGATGAAATACAGTCACTCCAAGTCACTCCAGGATAGCCCAAGCCAATAGTATGCAAAGAGAAGAGGATTCAGGATCAAAGCATGAAGGGCTGCAGTGTAAACAGTGAAAGATGAGTGGATATTCACAGAAACTGCAACTCAGGTCACAAATGAATGCATATTCACAAAGATAGCTGAAATGTTTTTGGAAAAGAGTTAGAAAACTGCCTCAGGATCACTCTCTCTCCATAGTGCCATCTTAGGAGATGTGCACTCTTTGTTTTGGGTCCCATATGTGCTGAGGTGGCATGGTATGTGGCGATGAGGTCACTGCCATGTCACATGGGATCTTCCTACTTAGCTAGGCTGACCAGGAATTGAACCGAGGACCTCTCAAAAAGAGGTGCCTAGCCCCCTAGGGTGTATACCACTAGGGCAGATAAGAATTCATGGAAAAACATAGATAAATTCATAGGCTCTACCTTAGGTATGTCAGTGCTCAGTCAACTCAAGAAAAGATGTTTTACTTCACATTGAAAGGGGATTAAGGGGTCCACTCCATATCCTGATTGGGTGTTTGGTTCCATAGGTCAAAATGTGTTATCACCACTTTTGGTTGGACCAATACTAAGATTAAAATGCATGGATGCTCAGTGCATCTCTAATACAACTAGAGTATGCCTCAAAGCAATGGAAAAGCACTTTTTCTTACTCCCCCCTTGTGCTGTGGTGGCCACCACTGTCGCATTTTAGGAAAAAGGGAATTTTTCTTGGCCTTTCCTTGGTTTTCACATCTACTTTAAAATACCTACAGTTTCCCTCACACTGAAAAATGGGCGCTCACCATGGCTGGCGCTCTTCTGCTGCTTTGTATGTAACACCCAAACACCCAAACACCCATACGAAAAGACGCGCGCGCTGGGGCCCTGTCCAAGAACGAAATAAAAAGACGAGTAAAACACGACGAAAACGTTTTCTGAATAGCTGAAAATAAAGCTAATTAGCATAAAAAACGCTTAGGCCAAAAAGCGCGCTGCAAAACGCGTGAAAACGCGACAAAAATTTTTTCGACGTGAAATAGGTGAATAGTTAACGCCGTAAGCACCGTAACGCTCGTGGGACCCCAACGCCGTCCTTGCCGTCGTCTAACTCGCTATAGGCGCAAAGAAAAACGCGTCGCGAGCAGCGCGTAAAACTCGAAAAAAATTTTCATAACTCGCCACGACCCCTCACGTCGCGCCCTGCCGCCTTTTTCTTCTTATTCTTCATGCACCTCCCTCCCCACCCTCGTGCCCATCACTCCCCTTGCCCTGCAGCTCAGGCGGCGGCCCTGGGGGAACGCGGTAAACCCTTAGCAATGGACACCAACACGCTCCACGACGCCACGCACAAGAACGAGACCGAGAACATCAAGAACGACGGGTAACACGTAAGGCACAGCAGCGAACATGGTCTTGCTGCACGCGAGTGTGTTGGGTCGTGTATAATTTTATTTTATTTTCAAAAAAAAAAAAAAAGAGTTTTGAAAGGCACGGAAAAACGGCAGGGGTTTTTAGCAAAAGAAAAGAGGACAAAACAAACACCAGCAGCGCAGACAACCGCACAGCACAGCCAACCAGCACAGCACCGCAGGACAGCACGGCACCGCAGGACACGGCACAGAGCGCAGGACACCACAGGACAACGCACAGCACAGCAAGACACCACGACACACCAGAGCAGCACCACCACACCGCAGAACGCCCAGGGAGACACCACAACGCACAGGGACACGCCACAGCACGAGGCACCAACAACAGCGCAGACCACACGGGCGCCGCACGACAGGCCGCAGGAGGGCAAAGCAAACACAAACAGCACCGCAAAACGACAGCAGAGCACGACAGCACAGCACCACACGACAGCACAGCGCCACAGCACACGACACAGGGAAGCAGGGCACCACAGCCAGCACAACAAGGCACCACAGCGCACAGAGCGGAGAAGACAGGGAACGCACAGCGCGAGGAAAAGAGCACCACAGCACGCAGACACCACCACCGGGCCAAAAACAGCACAGCCAACCAACAGCACAACACAGCACAGCACGACGGCCCACAGGAGGGCAAAGCAAGCCCCAACAGCACCGCAACACGACAGCAGAGCACAACAGCACAGCACCACGCGACAGCACAGCACCACAGAACACAACACAGGAAAGCAGGGCACCACAGCAAACCACACCAACCACAGGGAAGCAGACCACGCGGCCAGACAGGGACACCGACACCGAAACACGCCACCAGCAGACAACCACGGGCCACCAGACCCAGCACCGCACCACGGCACACCACAGGAAACAGCACAACACACAGCAGCGCACCACAGCACCAGGCGCCAGCAACAGCACGCACCACACGAACAGCACAACGCGAGCGCACCAGCACAACGAAGCACAGCACCGCACAGAACCGAGAGCACAGGGAACGCACAGCACAGCACCCCGAGACACACACAGCACAAGGCAGAGCGGCGAACAACAGCACGCACCACCACGCCACGACAAAACACACAGAGCACACAGCGCGGGGGAACACCGCAAAACACAGCGCCGCAGAGCACAGGGCCCCAGGGCGACGGGCAGCGCCAGAGGGCACGGCGCAACAAGCAGCGGCACCAAACGAGCGCAACACAGCACACGACAGCACAACACCGGGCGACACAACACGCAGCAGCGCGGCGCAGCACCGCACCCAGGCACGCACAGCACAACACGGCACACAGCACCGAGCGGCAGGAACGAAAACCGCGCGACACAAGGGGGGGGGGGGGGGGCAGCAACCACGCGGGAGCAGCCAACAGCCAGGCGGAAAGCACGAAAGAGGGACAAGCGCACGGAGAGCCGAGAAGCGGAAGGCCAACAAAACAAACAACGCAAGCGCCGAGGCCCAGGGCACCCGGGGTCGGAAACCAGAGAAAGCCGGAGACAACGGGGGCGCACGGAGGAAGAAGAAGAGGGAGAGAAAAAAAAAAAAAACACAAAGGCCACAAGCAGGAGCGACGAAAACCGCCAGACACAAAGGTGGGGGGGGGCGGGGGAGCAACCACCAAAGAGCAGCCAACGGCCAAGCGGGAGACACAAACGAGGCGCGAGCCAGGCAGCGGGAGGCGGAGAAAAACAACCAACGAGGAACGGCAACAGCAGCGAAAGAGAGAGGGGCAACCCCAGCCCGGAGGGGGCCAAGCAAAGCCGAAAGACAAAGCGGCCAAAGGAAAGGGTGAGGCGCACCAGAACGCGCCCGGGAGGCCGGTCCGCCCGACCCGGCCAAGCAAAGCACGCACACCACCGCCGCCAGCGGACCCCAGCCAGGAGTGGCGGGGACCGCCCACCACCAGCGGCAGCGAAACCCAGCCAGGAGTGGCGGGGAGTAGCACACAGGAACCTCCGCCAGGAGTGGCGAGGAACCCCAACAACACACCACACACCACACCACACACCACACACCACCGCCGCCAGCGGACCCCAGCCAGGAGTGGCGGGGACCGCCCACCACCACCGGCAGCGAAACCCAGCCAGGAGTGGCGGGGAGTAGCACACAGGGACCTCCGCCAGGAGTGGCGAGGGACCAACCACACCACACACCAACCACAACCCCAACAACACACCACCGCCACACACCACACACCGACGCCGCCAGCGGACCCCAGCCAGGAGTGGCGGGGACCGCCCACCACCACCGGCAGCGAAACCCAGCCAGGAGTGGCGGGGAGTAGCACACAGGAACCTGCGCCAGGAGTGGCGAGGGACCAACCACACCACACACCAGCCACAACCCCACCAACACACCACCGCCACACACCACACACCACACACCACCGCCGCAAGCGGACCCCAGCCAGGAGTGGCGGGGACCGCCCACCACCAGCGGCAGCGAAACCCAGCCAGGAGTGGCGGGGAGTAGCACACAGGAACCTCCGCCAGGAGTGGCGAGGGACCAACCACACCACACACCAGAACAACCCCACCAACACACCACCGCCACACACCACACACCACACACTACACACCACACACCACACACCACCGCCGCAAGCGGACCCCAGCCAGGAGTGGCGGGGACCGCCCACCACCACCGGCAGCGAAACCCAGCCAGGAGTGGCGGGGAGTAGCACACAGGAACCTCCGCCAGGAGTGGCGAGGGACCAACCACACCACACACCAGCCACAGAGCAAGCGCCAGCCGAGGAGAGGCAAAGGGAGGAACAGCCAGGCGGCCCCCCCCCCCCCAAAAAAAAAAAAAGGGGGGGGGGGGTGGGCGCGCGAAAACAGCCCACAGCCACCAAACCGCCGCCAACAACACAGAAGGGGGCCAAACCCCCCACCCAGAGGGCACCGAAGACAGGACCCCCAAACAGGTACAGGGGGACCACCCAGCCAAAACCGGCAACACCAAGCCAGGAACAGCGGCCCAGCGGGAAAAGAAGCACCGAAACAAGCAGAAAAAAAAAACAAAAGCCAGCAGCCCAGCCCGAAAGAAAGGAGACGGGGGGAGAGACCACAAGGCCCGGGACAGGGACACCCAGCAACCGAAAAAAAAAAAAAAAAACAAAGCGCAAAGTACACAACCCGACAACCCAGCCAAGAAGGGCGGGGCACAGCCGAGACCCGGGCCCAGCACGCACGCCCACACCGCACACCGAAACCGGAAACGGCGGGGGGCAAGGGAAACACGCACGAAACCACACAGGTCCCGAAAGCAGGCCGACACCAAAGCCCAACCACGAACACCACAAACAGCCGGCAAAAGAGGGACAACACCACAAACCGAGCCCAAACACACCCACCCAAGACCCCAGCCACAACGGGCAGGGGTAAACAAAACCCACCACCAAACGCAACCCGGACCCAACCACAAACGCAAGCCAACAGTAGGAAACCCAGTGCCCACAGCCCGGGCATTGAGGCAGCCCGTGCCATGCAGGTGACCCGGCCAAACGAGATCCGGAGACCGGGGGTAAGGCTGCATCCTAAGGCCTGCGCTGCTTTGGGACTCGAGGCGCAGCGTGCGACACCCAAGCGCCTCGGAACCCTAGTACCAAGAACATGCATGCATGCCTTGGGAACGGGATACGCCAGGAAGTCCGGTGAACCCCTAGGGTTCTGCCCAAAGGAGGGGACGTGCGCAAGCACGGGGGCCCACCCTCCCGGCGAGACAAGCACGTCACGCTGGCGGCGATCAGCCCTCCCCGTGTAGCCCGGGGCCGCTTTGTTGGGGGCCAAAAGTCAGGTCTAGCGGGATGTAAGCCGCCTCCCCTCTTCACGCGCGGAGCCCCTTCCTGTTCGTCACAGGGGCGACGCCAGGGGGAACCATGGGGCGCCTCTCCACGACCGAGTGCACCTACCTACCTACCTGTACACACAGAAAAGTTTATAGTGTTTTCAGCACTGTGTTTTGCCTCTCCTGCTGCTTGCTGTTGGTGTAGGGTTTCCTGCTGCTTGTTTTTGGAGATGAAAAGCTTTGGTTTTGATGAAATACAGTCACTCCAAGTCACCCCAGGATAGCCCAAGCCAATAGTATGCAAAGAGAAGAGGATTCAGGATCAAAGCATGAAGGGCTGCAGTGTAAACAGTGAAAGATGATTGGATATTCACAGAAACTGCAACTCAGGTCACAAATGAATGCATATTCACAAAGATAGCTGAAATGTTTTTGGAAAAGAGTTAGAAAACTGCCTCAGGATCACTCTCTCTCCATAGTGCCATCTTAGGAGATGTGCACTCTTTGTTTTGGGTCCCATATGTGCTGAGGTGGCATGGTATGTGGCGATGAGGTCACTGCCATGTCACATGGGATCTTCCTACTTAGCTAGGCTGACCAGGAATTGAACCGAGGACCTCTCAAAAAGAGGTGCCTAGCCCCCTAGGGTGTATACCACTAGGGCAGATAAGAATTCATGGAAAAACATAGATAAATTCATAGGCTCTACCTTAGGTATGTCAGTGCTCAGTCAACTCAAGAAAAGATGTTTTACTTCACATTGAAAGGGGATCAAGGGGTCCACTCCATATCCTGATTGGGTGTTTGGTTCCATAGGTCAAAATGTGTTATCACCACTTTTGGTTGGACCAATACTAAGATTAAAATGCATGGATGCTCAGTGCATCTCTAATACAACTAGAGTATGCCTCAAAGCAATGGAAAAGCACTTTTTCTTACTCCCCCCTTGTGCTGTGGTGGCCACCACTGTCGCATTTTAGGAAAAAGGGAATTTTTCTTGGCCTTTCCTTGGTTTTCACATCTACTTTAAAATACCTACAGTTTCCCTCACACTGAAAAATGGGCGCTCACCATGGCTGGCGCTCTTCTGCTGCTTTGTATGTAACATATCCTACAGAAGACTCAGCGCTCATGGCGCTGCCGGGGCTCCTGTGGCTTGGTTGGGTTAGTATGGGAGCATGCCAAACATGTGCATATGCATCCCTCCCTCCAAGACGCAGCGTCGACACAACCCAAACGCAAGACACAATATACACACTCGCATGGGTTCTCGTAAACCTGCTGGCGACCTGTGACCTGTCTTAGGGCGAAGGGAGTCTCAAAAGAATTAAATTTGCCCCTTGGTGGGGTCTTGGTTCTGCTCAGTCTCTCCAGGCACCTGCGTTTCGGCCCGAACACGGCCTACTCAGCGAGGCTGCGCGTGGGTATCTGCAGAGGCAGGAATGGGAGAATTATGGACGAATCCACGCAAAAACGAAGCGACGACACCAAAATCCGTCAAATGACGGCGTAGAATTTTTCTGAAACGACACACCTGAGCAGAATCCAATTGTGCATCAGAAGGGAGGGTGATGCGTGGAGGCCAGAAGCGCTTGGTGCGCCTTCGAAGGTAGGGTCATGCGTCGGGTCTTGCCCTTGTTCCTCTCCTTCGTCTGCTCCTTCTCCAGCATCCTTCTCGCTCTCGTTCTCTCTCTTCCTCTTCACAGGCTGAGGCTGAGAGACCACTTCCTCGACCGACAGGGCCCCGAAGGCCGTCTGGAGGCCATCCAGGGAGTCCTCCGCCGTATCCACTGGCCCATGTAAGGGCTCCACCGAAGGTACAGCGCCAGGCGCCGGCCTTGCCGGTGCCTCAGGCGCTGGCGCTGTCTTCACGTCGGCGTCCACTCTTCCTGGGTCCATCTTAATCCGCCCTTCTGCTTATATTTGCCTGCTCGGAGCACTGGTTGTACGGCGCGGGGTCGCTGCCGGTGCACAGAGACAGGCTGCCTGTTGCTACCAGAAAAGTTTATAGTGTTTTCAGCACTGTGTTTTGCCCCTCCTGCTGCTTGCTGTTGGTGTAGGGCTTCCTGCTGCTTGTTTTTGGAGATGAAAAGCTTTGGTTTTGATGAAATACAGTCACTCCAAGTCACTCCAGGATAGCCCAAGCCAATAGTATGCAAAGAGAAGAGGATTCAGGATCAAAGCATGAAGGGCTGCAGTGTAAACAGTGAAAGATGAGTGGATATTCACAGAAACTGCAACTCAGGTCGCAAATGAATGCATATTCACAAAGATAGCTGAAATGTTTTTGGAAAAGAGTTAGAAAACTGCCTCAGGATCACTCTCTCTCTCCATAGTGCCATCTTAGGAGATGTGCACTCTTTGTTTTGGGTCCCATATGTGCTGAGGTGGCATGGTATGTGGCGATGAGGTCACTGCCATGTCACATGGGATCTTCCTACTTAGCTAGGCTGACCAGGAATTGAACCGAGGACCTCTCAAAAAGAGGTGCCTAGCCCCCTAGGGTGTATACCACTAGGGCAGATAAGAATTCATGGAAAAACATAGATAAATTCATAGGCTCTACCTTAGGTATGTCAGTGCTCAGTCAACTCAAGAAAAGATGTTTTACTTCACATTGAAATGGGGTTTAAGGGGTCCACTCCATATCCTGATTGGGTGTTTGGTTCCATAGGTCAAAATGTGTTATCACCACTTTTGGTTGGACCAATACTAAGACTAAAATGCATGGATGCTCAGTGCATCTCTAATACAACTAGAGTATGCCTCAAAGCAATGGGAAAGCACTTTTTCTTACTCACACCAAAGGCGTTTGATGCATCCTAAATTAACTTGAGACCAATGCGTTTGCAAGGCAACCTTCCTTATTCTCTTTCCTCACACTCGCGCGTAGATATGGCCCTTCAAAGTAGTCCCACGATTCACTTTTGTTTCCCTTATATCTCCAAGCCAAATGGGTGGCAAGTATAAGGGAAACCTGATTCGGGCATAGGGAAAAGAGTATGACCACTCGAAGAAGTCCAAATCAAGTGCGGCGATGTCCAAGTCGAAAATCCGATTTCGACATCGCGAAAAATTCAGATTAAAATTTCGAGTGCTTATTTAGAAAATTGCGGAAGCAACGAACCCTTTGCTGATGAAATCTGACCCTTCAACGGAGTATCCGCCAAAATATCTGGAAATAACAGTTAACCAATCGGTTAACGCAAAATCGCGAGCCAACAGACGGTCACCGATACATTGACCATCAGAACGAAAGGCTGAAAAATTACGGAAACATCATGATAATAAAACCCTGTTGATTCCTGATATTCTGATATATAAATCTCAGCTGGCGGCGCCTCGGTTCTGAATATGGCCGCTCATAGCCGGAATGGCCAAGCCTATCACACTATCACATCGGGTTAGGTCAGGTGGATGGGAGAGTATGATATCAGCCAATGGCGGCTTGCCGGCACATAGATACACACCCCAAGTGACCCCAAGATGGCCACGGGGGTCCGAACCGGCTTCAAAGGGTATTGGATTGGCTGGCCTGCATTACGGTGCGACCAAAGACGGCGCGCGCGCACACACAGCAGTAGCCAATCGACGAATCGAAATCCAAAAAATGTTAGAACAAATGCTGGCCAACCGCAGAATTGAAAAAAATCAATGCAGCATCAAAAATGTAAAGACAGAACTGAAATCTGCCAACAGAATTAATTCTGGGATCGAAATCTGGGATTGGAATCAAATGCTGAGATCGCATAAAAATTTACACATGAAATGTCACACAAGAAGCAACATGAGTGTGCAAAGGAGAAATGGGCAACAAACATTGATTCTCGACATGGCTATGCACTAAGTTTTACAGCCCCCTCCCTGACTCAGACATCCCCGATGCTCTGACACACCAAAATCAGAAAACGAGGGTCAGAGCCATGGAAACGAGCACAAACCAGCATCATAGGCCGGGTGGGTGGGTGCAAAATCCACACGGGTGTGGGCATTGCATAAACACCCCTCTCCCTAGCCCTGAACACCCTGCATAACTCAAATGCTGGTGTTTAGGCGATAAAATACCTATGCAAAGCCCCCAGACGTGCCATTGACACCCCCCTCCCCAGCTGCAAATTGCCGGCAACAAGCCAAGCCGCAGCGAAACAATGCCACCCAATGGCGCGAAGGGGAATCAACAAGCAGAATGAGAGCCATACAATGCTGAAATGCACCTTCAGGTCATCAAAGACAATAAATGGAAGAATTCCGTAAAAATTTTTTTTTCTGAGAAAAAACTTTTTGTTTCCGAAAATTTTTTTTCCCGAAATCTTTTTTCACCAAATATTATGTCATCCGGGACGTAGGTGGAAGCAGGAAGCAAACAGATGCCATAGTTGCATCCGGAATGAGCTTTCGATGAGGGTACGTACTCACGAAATCTTCCAACTCAACGATATGTCAAAAATATGGCAAAAACACGGGTTTTGACCCTAGCTAACCCTACCCTAAAACCTTTTTTTAGGAGGGTCCCCGGGGGCCGCTGGTGCAAATGTAATGCAACCCACGTTGCGTCGGGCATGCCAAAAAATGGTCCAGTATCCGTTCGGAATGTCCCCAGGTGCCACCAGTTCGCAGGCATGAAAAATCAAATTTTTTCTAAAAATAGTAACATTTGTTACTAAAAATAGCGAAACGGAAAAATTGGATCTCCAAAAAGTGGAAACTTGGAGGGAAGCGGACCCCACCAAGGCGACAAGCGTTGCAAAAAATGGTCGCGGACGCTGAGGAAACGCGAAATGGGGCCGCTGAGGAGGAGTTCTAAGAATAGGAAATTTGTTACGAAAAATAGCACAAAAATTCTAAAAATGGAACGTGGTGACCTAAAAATAGAAACATCCATTTTTTGAAAGAATAGGCGCCCCCCAAGCAGAATTGGCGTCCCCCATCGCGTCCCGCAACCTCAAAATAGGGGTGGAAGGTCAAACAACATAAGAATTCAGCGCGTCAAGCCAAAATCTATCCCAAGTGCCCAAAGTGGTGAGCACACCATGGAATAGGCAGTGAAACACCCACAACAATACAAAACAATGGCATGGTTGCATCCGGCAACCCAAAATTAGGGGGGAGATGCAAAGGAGGGTTGAGGAGGACATCACAATGCAGATGGGAGGAGTAGGTCAAACAAGCGGAAAAGACATGTGGGTAAGAGAGACAACCAGAATCAATCAATGGCAACGGATAAGGGCAAAGGGATCATAGGGCAAAGGGTTCAAAGCATCATTGCAAAATTGCCTGAATAAAGTGTGAAGAGATGGCATTCCACTCCAACGGGGAAAATTCGATGAAAAAACTTGCTGGAGGGCCAACCTGCCAATAGTTGGTAAAAAAATAGAAAATCAACAATAATTCAGCGCAAATCTGACAAACACACATCAATCCTTTTCCGACGGTTGTACCGAGCCCATGTGTCGTTGATATTATGCAGAAAGAGCCTGCAAAATGCCACTCAGGTTCGGGGAACCCCCGAAATTGGACTTGCCACTGTCGCTTCCCCCCAACTACACGATCCTCCAAAACACGCTCGACCACGTAGTCGTCGGTCTCAATCAACCCTTCCCTATCCGTATAATAGTGCAAAGGCACTTTCTTGTTGTCCTTGTAAGGGACAAGAAACTGGACATAGGGCTTCAATCGCCGAGAAGTGAAGATCTCTTCCCTTCCTCGGATATTTACACGGTAGGTGCCCGGTGAGATGCGTCTCAACACTTCACAAGGGCCCTTGCCAAACCCTTTCAAGCTTGCCATGCACAGGAGGTTCCACAATACGATTACGTACCCATACACGGTCCTCCGGCTCGAACGATTGTTCCGGATGTTTGGCCAAAAATTTGGCAAACTCCTTGGCATGGAGGTCTTCAAGGCGCTTTTGGACTTCAGCACGTTCGTCCAACATGCGAGCAAAATATTTTCCTGCATCCTCAGCCCCATCCTGTAGGGATACGGGCAAACAATCCCCCCAACCTACAGGATCTCTCCCAAAAACAAGTCGATGTGGGGAATACCCACTGACTGCCCCCGGCAAATTGTTCAAAGCCCAAAGGGCCAACGACAAGCTTTCCACCCAAGAGTGCTTGCTGGAACCCCCACGCTGCTCAAGATACTGCCTAAGTGAGTTTAAAATACTTTGGACAGCACGTTCAGCACGTCCGTTGCTCTGTGGTCGGTAGGCCACCGAGCTGTGTTGTTCAACTCCACTCATGGCAAACAAATCCTTCAAAAATTCAGAGTTGATAATGGACGCATTGTCACAAATGAACTCTTTGGGCAACCCAAACATATGGACGCATCGATCCAAAAACAAAAAAGCAGCACTCTTACTGTCCAATCCCTTTTCTTGACAAGGGATTGCCAATACATACCCGGTTTGACGGCAGACGATGACCATGAGATAGTCCACCTTTTTTCCAGTGGACTTCTGCAAACACTCGGGCAATTTACGAAAGTCAATTGCAAGGGATGTAAAGGGATACTGCGGAACAGGAGCAAAATCACATGTGTCGGGTTGCTTGCCACGCCTTGCCTTCGTGGTTTGACACTCATGACATCGCCCAAGAATTTTAGCAATGTCGGGTGACAGATTACGCCTACCTCTTGGCAAGTCGTAGGCAAGGCACCAAAATTTTCTATCAAACAACTCCACAGTCTTCTCCACCCCGGGGTGGCCATAAGAATGTATTGCCACCACCACATCTTCAAAAAGAGCTGTAGGGCACACAATCTTTCCCTTGAACCGAATCTTTTTTTTCGTCAGCGTCCCACCTCATACCGTAATCCCGATGATTCGGGATTGAGATGACTGGATCAGACTCAAAGTCCCAGTCAGGAAGTTCATCCCGATAATGCTCAGTCCAATCCTCATAGAGAATTTCGGACTGAGGTGGTATGTTCACCTTCGACACGGCACGAATGAGTCCTTCTGACTCCGGCCAATACGACAAATGACTCATCCGAGCTTGAAGATGGGTTGCATAGCCAGAAACAGCCTCACTGGACCAATTAGCTGCACATCCCTTTACAGAAGCAATAGATGCCGCAAGCTCATTTATCTCTTTGTCCTGTCTGTCCTGAATGTCCTGAGAACTGTCGTGGAAACACTGAAGAATCGAGGGGGAAGGTTGTACCCAAGCTTGATGGGCACTTAGAGCCCGCACCGTGGCATATCCAAGCCATTGAAGAGTTAAGACAGCCCCCACGGCAGTGATGGCATTGAGAAGTCCTGTATCCGACTGGACTTGCGTGTCTCTAGCCCGCTGGGCGAAAAATTTTTCTTCCCTTTCCTTGAGTTCATGCTCGTGCTTCATGACCCCCTTTTGATCGGCATCACTGCCGTGTAAATTGGTGTCATCCGCCAATCGGGCCGGATATGCCCACCGGGACAACCAATCAGCGACGGTGTTGTCCTTGCTCGGTTTGCACATCACTTCAATGTGGTACCGGCTTAAAAATTCATGCCACCGGCCACACCTTCCCAAAGGCCCTGAGAGGGTACAAATATCTTCTTTGTACCAAATCTCCAAAGACTTGTGGTCGGTGTACACGGTGACTTTTCGTCCCCCAGTCCAACTTTTAAATTTTAGCAAGCAAGAGACTAATGCATAAGTCTCTGGCTCGCGGGTGCTCCAAGCTCTTTGTCCCTTCCCATCCTTGCCTTCAAGCTTGCAGCTGAAAAGAGCGCAAGGCTTCCACTCCCCTTCGGGGTTTTGTTGTTCCAGGACAGCACCGACTCCATGGTCGCATGCATCCACATGGATGCGATATTCACCGTCGGGTGATGGTATGTACAACTCACAGTCAGCACTGAGTGCTTCCTTCAACTGAACAAAAGCAGACTCCATCTTGGGCGTCCACTGGATACAATTACGCTCCCTTGGTACCCTACAACGTCCCTTACGACCATCTACCCCGGGGACACGCTCATACTTACCTTGCAGCGACGTCATCAACGGGGCTGCAATATTGGAATAATTTCTTCTGTAAATTGAATACCAATTTACAACCCCCAAGAATCCCTTCATGTGCTTTGGGGTTTTAGGTTTGGGCCAATTGCGCACCGCTTCCACCTTTGGAAGGGGCGGGACTACGCATTCCCCCATGTAAAACATGCCCACAATACTTGATTCTCTCCATAAAAAGATAACATTCCTCAAAGCGGACTTTGAGATGGCATTCCTCTAACTTCTCAAATCATTTAACCACGTTTTGAAAGTGGTCTTCGAGGTATGCCTTTGAATCAAGTATTTTTCCCTTACCACAAAGCTTGGGTTGTGTCCCCGTGAGTAAATCAACGATGTAAATGTGTGTGTGAGGCTGTAGCAACTTCAAACAATCACTCACCATTCTCTCGAAAGCTTGGGGTCCTACCTTCACCCCCAGGGGTAGGACCCTCCACTCAAATACCCCAAAAGGAGTACAGAAGGCAGTGTATTGCTTACTGCACTCACTTAGAGGCATTTGGGGGAACCCAGCCTCGAGGTCGAGGAGGGTCCAGAGCTGGTTTCCAGCCTGTTTGACAAACAAGTCCTCAATTACCGGCAATGGGAACTCGCAGCCGCGAAGTTGCGTGTTCACGTACCGGTAATCAATGACTAGTCGTCATTTGTTTGTGCCGGGCTTTGGCACAAGAAACCCCCGGCTGACCCAATGGGATTGGCTGGGCACAATCCAGCCCTTTTCTTGAAAACCTTTTTTTTTTTTCACGCATGGCCTCTTCCCTAAGGCCAACTGCACGAATGGGCTTGTCAGCCTTCGGCTTAGCATCCGGAATTGGCTCTAAAACACAAATCCCATTGGGACCCCGTTTGTCCATGTTTTTTTCAATCTCCGACCAATGATTACCTCCTTCCTTGAACACGGTATCTTTGAACCGGTTGTAAATCCAATCCCTATAATCTTGGCAATGGGGATGTTCAGCATCCGCCTCAATCACAGAACGCACACACCTATCCCTCGTCCTGAAAATGGTAACTGGATCACCTGAGATACCTGAAAAAGGCAAAGGGCGATCATTCGCCTTGAGACATAGAGTTTGAGACTCCTCTGAAGTCAACTCGGAGAGGCATGTTGTAAACCTTTACTCCAATCAGAGAGCCTGTCTTGAAGTGAGACCTTTTTGTTCTGGGATGCACAACCGAGACCTTTGAAATTCGCGGCTCACACACTTCAGGAAGATCAGAGGGAGGGAGAGGATTACCACAATTTTGTTCAATGCATACTCTTTCAACCAGTCAATGCAGAGATTGCTCTTGTTCATGAGCTCTTAACTCGGTCATGGAATCATTTTCTTGAGACATGACTGTTGAGCAAGGGAGAATGCAATTAACAATGGAATCATGCTCTTGAGACATGACTGCTGAGCGAGGGAGAACGGAATTTAGAATGGAATCGGGCGGCAAGGGTATAAGCCCTCTAGCCGCAGCTGAAACACGCTGGACCTTGGACGCTTTCCGACTCATCCCTATGAGCTGCGAGGGGAGGTGACACATGGGGGCGCATGATATTTGGTTTTCGTTGAGGCTTCCCAAAAATGTTTTTGGACCAAGCTGTCGAGCGACGACCCGGCCGGTTCCGATGATCTTGAGGAGGGGGATAAACATGTGAATTCTTGAAATCAGTCTGTCCCAACCCTTCTTGATCACCCCCCAAGGCATCAAAAAGAATAACTCTTGCACCTCATTTCCCAGGAGAACGAGGCGTACCTCCCTCATCACAGAAATACAATGCATCATGCGGCAAATCCCACCAATCAACCGTCACTTCACCGGGACCCCAAAACCATTCTTTGTTTTTATGGCGGGGAACAATCATGATCCCTCGACTTCCTTCCCATATCGCTTTCTCTGCATCTTGTTGCAGAAATTTATGCGGCACATAACAAATATGGTGTCATCATGCCAAGGCTTGTTCAAACCTTGCGTGACTGCAGCTCCACCTTCAGGAGTGTTGACCCATACCCCGGCGCGCTTTCCAGGGCGCTTGACCTTCGTACTGGAGCGCGGATCTGCAAATGGGTAGCACTGGGGTTGAAATTCATCTCCAGCCAAATCCAAAATGCGGTGAAACCATTGAGGATCCAAAGAGAATCGTCCTTCCTTATACACTTGTGGTGTATGGACGTCCTCTTGGTTGGCGGCCTCGACGTTCCCGTGAGGGCTGCCACCTTACGCCAATAAAGCTGACGCCTTTCCTTGCGATCCTTTGGATTCTCCCTTGGGCGCAACTCCATGCATTTCCCGGAATCCTGGGAATCAAACCCTGGTCCTAATAAATTAGAACTCAAAATGGACGACGGTGTTTCAACTTGCTTAGCAAGCACCTGCACGGTTTCCACTGTCTCCAAACCTTCCTCATCCCTAAGAAAGCCATACCGACCCATAAACTCGTCGGATGTCACGTCAGGGCCAACCGAGCCCTCGTCGGATGAGGGGCTTGACTCACATTGTGAGTTCAATTCAGCACAGTCCAGGGTGGGATCAGGTAGTTGCTGAACCCATCTCTCTATTACAGTCTCCGAGATCTCAAGATCCTTCGGACATTCATCGGGTGGTGATATTTCTGGAACTGTCAACATCCGGTCTATTAGGGACTCAATGCTCGTTCCTTGAGTCGCCCTACAACTATGTGGCACCTTTAAAGGAGGCGTATCCTGTTCTGGTACTTTAGGCCACTCACCAGGGCCCAACTTCTGAAAATGCGCATGCAACACAATGGCTGACATTCCAGAAATCGCAAATAAGCAAATGGGAGAGAGCAAAGGACCGTGCACATGTCCGATGACCTTAAGAGAAAGCCACCGGGAAGGGGCACCTCCAGGTGAGTTCTTCACTGGGAGGACAACACTGCTGTTCAATGCCGTCAGTGACCCAACCAACATTATTCCTATCAAACCCATACCTTGTGGTATCGAACACTCCACAACGCTTGGGCAAACCTCGGGAGGATTATTGTGTCCTCGCTCAAAAAAGTACATCTCGGCACCTTCACAAGTTGCCAATTCATGAGAAGAAACACCCAAAAGTGGGTCATGCAAAGAAGAGGATTGCTGCAACTCCTGTAGTTGCGCCAAACTCTCCGAAATGTCAACGGTCACAAGCTCGCGATGCACCTCATGGGCGTTCAAGTTCTTGTCATCCACGCAAGACATTGTAGTCAAGCCTTGCATTGGGCGGCACAACTGCATGTCATGCTCCACCCCATTGACATCCCGCTCGAACTCCCAACGGCCCGCCATGTGCAACGATGTCCGTGCCTCCGGAGGAGAACATTTATAATCAAATTCATCCCATGGGCCGCCTTGACAAAGGTCCTCCACCAAAGCAAAGCATCCCGGATCTGGTAGGACAACAACTCCATAGCGGGCAAAAAAAGGCAAACCAAGAATGGCTCGCGGGCCAACCGAGGCCAAATAAACCAAGCAATCGGCGCAGCGCGCCATCACGACCTGGGGACCTCTTTGCACGGGCACAATGATATCGCTCCAGACCACATATTTTCCACCTTCCAACTCCTTCTCACCAACTCCGAGTAGTCGGAATGGTTGGGTGGCCATCTCCCGGAATTGTTCGGGGAAGAATTCCCAACCAGCAACCACAATCACCTCATTGCCGGTGTCCCCAAGCGATAGTACCTCTATTCGTTCCAAGGTCCCTTTGTGAGGGATATATATCCCCGGAACGATGACGCCCTTTGGAAGCTTCTCGGCGTGCCCAGGGCGAGGCACCCGCAAAATTTCCTCCTCGGCCCCACTGATTTGCAGAACCGGACGCGTACAATATCTGTCATCCCATGCCTGGGCTTGGTTTACCCACATAATGGGGCCTACTGTCGCCGGTGAGGGGCCCATATCCCTACCAGCCTGGTCCATCCTCTTGGATTTCCAGCGTTGCCGGCGACTTTCTCAGTTGTGTCGCTTACCGAGCCACCCCTCGGCCTTGGCTTTCTCCCGCAACTCCGGATGGAGCGTCCAACAATCCTCCGGCGGTTGCAGCATGCTCCCGCAGCCCTTGCAAGGCGGAAACTTCCAACCTTTGTGTGGTCCTTTTCCTTTGCCACCTCCTTGCGCAGCGGGCTTCGCTTGGTCGCCCTTCCCAATTTTCTTGGATTTGAGTTTGTCCTGAAGCCACTCGGGTGCTTTGTGAGGATGCAAGACCCAGCAATCCTCACGGGTATGTCTTCCCTTGCCACATGCCGGGCACTTCGGGATGGAGCTCGCACCTACGCCTGCTCGTCCTGACATAGCCAACACCTGGGCTTCGCATATTTCTTGAATCTCCGCAATGCTCAACTCCGGGTCCGCTTGTTTCTGATCTTGGTGACCTTCGGGATCCTCGGTTTTGTCCATATCTTCGACTCCTTCCATGCCTCTCACCCGGCCCGATCCATTCTTGTTCCCCGTCCGTTGAGGGTTCCCCTGGTTCGGCGGGGTCCATGACTTGGGTTGCGGCGATTCTTGGATGGCATGCCCAAGTCGTCGCATGATGTGCCCCTTCTTGATCGCGAATTTGTGGCGAGACATGAGGGGGTTCATCACGAACACGATCATCTCAAGGTAGTTGAATTCCAACCCAACCTTGGTCTCCTCCTTGATGATTTCCTTGAGCAACCCATCCACCTTCATTGTCGCAAGAACATCAAGTAGTCGATCTTTCGCCTGCGGTTGCGTGATTGCGTCGCAAACACGGCGGCCCAAGGCGAGGAATTGCTCCACAAAGTTGATGAACTCGCGTGGCGTTGGAGTTAGTGAAGACGGTTTGACCGTGTGGAAGGCCTCCAAGATCACGTCGTCGTTCGCCTCCTGTAATAGCTCCGACCTACACGGTTTCCGTGTCTACTTTCTTTCCCGCCACCGATTCGATCTTCTGTTGTTGTGGTACTCTGGTACTCAACACAGCAAAGGCAAAATACTTGAATCCGAAATCTTGATCTTCATCATGTAAGTCAAGGCCATTATTTAATAAGCTTGTTGTACCTGCAAGGACAACAAGGAAGCATAACATCCAAGAAATGTTTTTTAAGTAACAAAACTTTAAATGCGCTGTGCGCGCGTCGCTGATCTGCCATTTTGATCTCGCGAATATCAGCACGTGCGCTGCCAGTGGCAATCCCATTACACTCCCCTGCTAAGTTCAGCCATACCTCTGAAAATCAAAGGTATGGTTGGACTGATGACCCATTAGTGGGGTTGTCACTGGCTTATGTTCTTAAATGCCTACAAAATAGACATTCAGAAAGTGTGCCTAACCTTTGGGGTTGGGGAAAAGCCTGCTCTACCTTTGGCTACAAAAAACCCCATTCCCATTCAGGGGGTGTGGTGAACACTCCCCTGCTAAACTGGTTCACACCACAAAAAAAAACAACAATTCCACTGCTGAGAGTAAGAAAAAGTCACTGCCATGTCTTCTTGGAGGGCTTGATCCAGGCTAAGCCCCCCTTAAAACCCTTTGTTGATGCTGAGACAAACTTAAGTGTTTTTATCTCTCTTTTGTTGCCTAAAGTACACTTTCTCAAAGTAACTAGGGTTGTGACCCTAGCCCCCCCATGAAGTTCACCCCTACCACTCAACTGAGCGGAGGTACCTTCCTTCATGGAGGACATACCAAAATAAATCAGGCATTACATGCTTGTTGGCCTTGGAGGTTAAGCCTAAGTGGTCTCCCATGCCAAGACCCCTATACTCAATTGTTACTACCACTTATTGTGGTCCTACTTTGTAACTGTTTCTGAATTCAGTTGCTTGGCAGAGTCATTTTCTGTGTGGTCCTGACATCTATGCCCCTCAGTCCTAACCAGCACCATTTCACCCGAAAGAGTGCACATGAAGTGCCTATTGCAACCTCTGAGGCTAGAGTCTGACCAATTTTCATATAAAACCTTTTGTATTATCCATTTGTGATTGAATCTATGTGCATATACCTGCTTTGTCTATCTGCAGCCCTTCTGTGTTACACTGGATTCCAAAACCAATCATTGATTCGATCCACATTCAGTCCTTGCTCTACTTGCTGCTTTGGTTTGGGGTTTTCAACTACAAAACCTGCAGGAATACATCAAAAGACCTAGGGCATAATTCAAGGACATCTTTCCGGTAGCAGAGACAGTCCCTTGTGACCTTTTGAACCGACCCTGAGAAGAAGTGCAGAACAAAAGCTCAACAACAAGTCCATCATGTCCACGCCAAGCGTTAGGACCTGGCCTATCCGAACTGTCCAAGTACAAATGGGCAGCGTGGTCCACCCAATGAGTGAACCACCACACCGAGCTCCACATCATCTCAGTGGCGCATCTGGGTCCCAAGGAGATCCAGAACGCAGAAGGGAGGAAGAGAATAAAGGCCTTACCACCGAGGCCTTAGCAGCACACGGTGGAGACAGCTTCAGTCACCTCCACAGACGTGTGGCTGCTTCAGTATCAAGATCCAATTGTCCAGCTTCATCCTCAACTGCCATTGAAGGACCTGAGGAATATGAGAAGCTGAAGATGAAGATGGATGAGTACATCATGCATGAGGAGTACTATAAATCCATCCGTGGGGAAGATGGAGAGGAGCCCTTGGCTGTACATGGATCCAGACCATGTACAGATCTAGGGTCCTACGCACACTCTGGTCCTCCGTCCACAGCATCCCTGCGAAGACGACTACGACCTGAGTACCCAACCCCAAGGGCTCCCGAAGTGGGCCCAACACGAGTCGAAGACCATCATCCAAAGCCAACCTACGGTGCCCTGGATCAAACGGCCGAGCTGCTGGCCAAACTCCTGTCTGGATCAGAAGATCCAGATGTGACGGCCTTATCAGAGGCCATTAAGGCTAAACTGGGTATTGCAGAACCCTTACCCAAGCCTGAGTTCCTCTCTCTCTGTCCAGGGCTGAGTACCCTGGCCGAAGATCTCAAGAGATCGAGGGTCTCAAGGCTGTTGCCTAAGGTTACCTGCCCCAGCCCCTTTCACCCCCGTGCCAGGACTGTGCCTATGGCGGATCCACAGGACGTGCCTGTCACAGAGAGTGAGAGAAGAGGGCTGTCAGCCCTGGCCCCTCTTGCCGGCGTGTCGCCTACAGGCCTAACTCCGGGGCGTGAGAAGACGGGCAGACCAATTGCCCAGGCGAACATCCAGCTGGAACTGCCGGAGTTCGACCCCAAAAATCTGCCTGAATGGGCAGAGGAATTTGCGGAGTTCCTTTTGTTGACTGGCCAATCCCATGTGGATGTGGCCACCAAATGTTCACTGCTAAAACGCTCTTGCAAAAAGAAATTTTTGCAAAAACAGGTCAAACAGATTGTGAAAACCTGTTCTACCTGGGCAGAGGTACTCCTGAGGTTAGAGAAAGCATTTCCAGTCTATGAGACTGACCTCAGCGTACGCACACAGATCGAGGAGCTACCTATGCTCCCGGAGTTTCGATCCGCTGCGCGAATTTCTGAGTATGTGTGCGACTTGGAGTACTTATTTTCGAGGATGAATGTGGGCTGCTACGGAGCCACTGAGCCCCACCTGTAGCTCATGAGTAAGATCCCCCAGCGTACGTGGGATGATTGCCGCTCCACCTCTGAGAGGAAGAGCAGGACCCACTCGTATGATACACTGGTGGATCTCTTGATTGAGCTCGCTCTTGAGAGAGAGAACGACTCCCACATGGAGAAGTTCCTCAAGAAGCATTTGGGACGAGGTGGTACCCCTACCCCCGAACGTGGCGAAGGGAAGGGGCATAAAAATCCCACTAACACTAACCAGGGAGGTGGTAAAGGGAGGGGCAACCTACGTGCCATGAACGAGGTTCCAACTGATGCAGGCACACCCCCCCTGTTTTACTGCCGACCTGTCAATGACAAGGGGGGACCTTGTCACGCCTCTGACTGCGATCTCCGCAGTGGCTGTATGCTGCAGATGAAACGTCAGCAGCATACTAAAGATGGGAAAACTGTGACCCATCAGGACCACTTCAGGTGTACCATCACCTGTGGTTACTGTGGCAAACGTCGTCACTATGAGGACGAATGCCACATCAAGAAACGCGAGAGTGACAAACTCAAGCGTCAGGAGGCGGAGCGCCAGAAGATACGCCCGCAAGAAATCCCCCGAATGGGGATAAAGGTAAAGGAGGTGGCAAGGGGGGTGGTAAGACTGGACTCCCTAACCCCCAGAGGCGCTCATCAGCGCCCGTTGCTACACCTACTCCTGCTGCTACACCCGCTCCTGCCGCAGTTGTCCCCCAGAAGCGCCCCCAAGGGGATAACGCTACCCCTGAGGGGAATAATTCTAAGAAGAGGCGCTTGGCCTGGATGGCCAAGTCCCTCATGGCTGCTGGGGTGGATGTGAAATTCCCTGATGAGGAATAGGGGGGCGGCTCTGAAGAGGAGGACTTGGTTTTCTGGATCCTCGTGAAAATCGGGGATCAGGTTTTTCGAGCAGTGCTTGATACCGGCGCAACACTTTCCATAGTGGCCCGGCGCCTGCTTAAAACTTTCAGGAAAACTAAGATTGTGGCCATAAGAGTAGGGGATGGGCGTACCATCCATTCCCTGGGGGGGGTCGATGTGACCATATGTCTGGGCGACGAAACCGTGACCCAACACTGCAGAGTGTTGGACACTGACGCCTTTGACATCGTCATTGGCACCGACTTTCTAAGAAGAAACCCCTAGGTAAAAATGCTGTCCCTACAGCGTCCTTACTCTTTGCACTGCGACTTTGGCAGTGGGCTATTCTCCGTTCCTTTGGAGCTGTCAGGACGAAAAGAGTCTGGGCTGCGCTACGCAGCCAAGACGAACTATCGTACTGAAAATTACCAACTGGCCCGTCATGTTCTCCAAAATGGACTGGCGGCCCTTCAGGTAAACCTGGATGAGATCCAGGTGGAATTGTTTGCGAGCCAACAACAGCACATCATGCAGTTGTACTGCTCGAAACAAATGAACAATGCTTTCCGTTTCTTCTGGAAAGCAATGGGCCTAGCGTATGCTAACCCTCCCTTCTCCCTGCTCGCGAAGGTTCTAACCAAGATCGCTAATGAGGGAGGAAGGGTTGTTATGTGCACCCCTGACTGGAATTGCTCTGGTGAACATGCTTACTGGCGCCGTATGCTTGACCGAATGACCGTGGGAAGAGTGCAACTCCCCGACGGCCCCATCTATGTGCCTGAGGACTCAGACACCGCTATGCAGGCCCCTGAGTGGGCCAGTTTCCTGTCCATCATCGATGGATCTCTCAATCCTGTACCCCTGTGTGACCTGGACCAGGTGCTACTAAAAGAGGTCATGGCCGAAAATCGTGGCCTGACCCTTTATGATCTCAAAAATCGATCTCCTGAGCACCTATCTGCCACACTTACAGGGTGTGAGTCTCCTGATGACTATCTGGAACCTGCAGCTGTAAAAGAGGATGCTGACGACCAACTGTCTGAGATCGCCAGCACTATTCCCTCTGTTGATCCCAGCTGTGTCGACCTAAAACATAGTGCTTTCCTGGCCCAGCTGTTGCTAGAGGAGGTAGATCTAGAGTCAACCTCGGAACCCGCTCCCTCTGTTGGGAAACCAGTGCTACACATGCAGCCTGTGCACACAGATGAACCCGTGGCCCGGAGTACTGATGCTCTGGCACGGCCTGCTGCTAATAACATGCCATTGTCTGAGCACGACACTCAAGAACTCCGACGGCTGTTGTACCTGAAGGCCGAAGGTATTGAGCGCCAAGAGCGGCTGCAATACCTCAGACAGACCTGGAAATACTCCATCTGGACTGAGGAGGACGATGAGTCCTATACGCTGCCTGATCCTGAGATACCTCTAGTGTATTCTCTACACTATGGGCAGCAATGTCCCCCTGAGTGGGACGATGGTACTGTACCTGCCGAAACTGCTGATCGGCATAAAAAGAAAGAACATGGAAAAAGCAACCTCCATGCTGAGGAGGATTTCCTTCAGAAAGTCGAGAGTCTTAACCTTGACCCCCGCCTGAAGAAACTGCTTATAACCTATGAGGAGGTGTTTGGCGCCTTGCCGCCTCCCCTTTCTTGTAAAAAACTGGTCCAGATGGACCTGAAATTGAAACCAGAATTTGAAAAGACGCGAGTGAGGCGTCGTCCCTATCCCGCTCCACAGGAACAGGTTGAAGAAATCAAGCGCCAGATCCAAGAATGCATTGATGCTGGCCTCGCTGAAGAGTATAAACATGGGGACTATCCCCATCACTGCAGCCCCTGTTTCCTTGTTGCTAAACCAGGGTCGACTGCTCTACGTCTTGTTGTAGACTATGGTGAGGTCAACAAGAAAACCCAGAACCACTCAGGGAGTATTCCTAACATGGAAAACACCCTGGAGCGTATTGCCAAATGCAGGTATAAGACCAAAATGGACAAACGCTCTGGTTTCTGGCAGGCTGACCTAACCGCCGCAGCTCAGGAGCTGCTTGCCTTTATAACCCCTAAGGGTCGTGTCTTCAAGTGGAAGGTTATGCCTTTCGGGGTGGCTAACGCCCCAGCGCTCTTCCAGGAGCTTATGAACAAAATTTTGTACATACTGAGGCGCAGGCCTCTAGTACAAGAGTTGATTTCTCGGGGTGCTGAAATGGAGGCTCACATCGACGACGTGAGTTTGGGTACTAATACCAAAGAGGACCATGTCCTTCTCCTCCGTGAATTCTTCACTGTCTGTCAAGAAAACCATCTCCGAACCAAACTCGAAAAATGTGAGTTTATGAAAGAGGAGATGGAGTATTTGGGTTTCGACGTGGGGTATGGCTGGTGGAAACCAGCCGCGTCTAAGATGCAGCCCCTACAGGACATGCAGATTCGCGATGACCCTAAGAAGGGTCTACACGATGTGAGGAGTTTTGTGGGCGCCTGTAATTTCTATCGGCGTCACATCCACAATTTTACTTACTCCTCTGCACCCCTCACTGACCTGATCAAGAAAACTACTCCCTGGAGATGGACCTCCAGAGAGGAAGAGTGTTTCCAGGAGTTGAAGAAGAAGATTGCCTCCTCCAACTGCCTGGGAGTGCCCCGCCCTGAGGGCGAGATAGTCCTGATCACTGATGCCAGTGATGTAGGGGGGGGAGGTACGATCTACCAATGGCAGGAGCTTAACCCCGCTGAACTAACCCACTGCCATTATCGTACTACTGGACTGAACCGTGATGGTTCGTTGAAACATGACTATCCTACCAGTGAGTGGCGACTGGTGCCACTGGGACACTGGAATTGGAAATGGAACCAAGCGCGTTCCAACTACAGCACCTATGACCAGGAACTCCTGGCCGGTATGTTGGTGCTATCGTCACAATCCTGACTCCTGGGGTCTAACCCTATTGTCTGGCTGTGTGACCAGGAGCCTGTGAAGTCTTTTCAGAAGGGCCCACCACCAGAAAAAGCGAAGCTAAAACGGTGGTGGACTTACCTGAGCCAGTTCAGGCTGACAGTGCATCATATCCCCGGGATTAAGAATGAACTGTCTGACTATATATCGCGCAACAACTTCGATGCGCTTATTGGTGAGAGCTCTGAGGCGCTCGCCAAAGAGGCTTTCCAGCGTATGGATGTCCAGCTTGACCTGTCCATGCGCACTGCTGGAATCCTGGAGGGTTGGAGTCTAACCGACTATCAGTCAGAGTATGAAGAAATTCTCCAAACCCTCAGCACTGGTCTCGAACCCCGTGTCATTGACGGGCACCAGTGGTATAAAAACAATCAGTGCCTCTTCTACGAGGACCGAATCGTTGTGCCTGAGGCACGACTGGATGGGTGCCTACAATGGTCCCATCTCAGTTCTGGTCACACTGGCGCTAATCGCTCAGTGGACTTCTTCCGTGAGTGTTTCTACTCCAGTCTAATCCTGACTGAACTGAGGTCGCGTATGCGGACCATTGTGGATGCTTGTGGCTGTCATGCCAGCAAGCAGAGCGACAGTAGGGATAGGGGCCTGATCTCCAGCTTACCCATACCCTATTGTGCTAACTCTCTTCTCTACGTGGATTACATCCACGGCCTACCACGCTTTGGCGGCTATGATAGTTGCCTCGTGGTCACCTGTGGTCTATCTCGCTTCACCCGTGTGTTCCCTTGCAATAAGAAAATCACAGGTGAGCAGACTGTAAAAATGTTGGTCGAACAATGGTTCGAACCCTATGGGGCACCTAAACAGGTGCACTCTGACGAAGATGTACGCATCCGCAGTGACACTGGGTGGTACAAACGAGTGCTAAATGCCCTCAACGTGGAGGTAACCACAGGTGTGCCCTACACTCACACGTCTAACCCTCTCTGTGAGAGACAGAACCGTGTGGTGGAGCAAAACTTAAGAATCCTGATGAAACAGGAGCGCACCAAGGACTGGGTACGCCTAGTGCCCTGGGCAGTTCTGTCCATGAACTCACAGCGGAGCTCTTCTACGGGTTTCACCCCCCACGAACTGTTCCATGGAGGACGACCTGCTTGGTTCTTCAAAACTCCCTTTCCTGAGGACTTCAAGAGCCCTGTGGGAGATTGGCTGGAACACAAGCAGTCTTTGGCTAACCAGGCTGGTACTAACCTGAGGCACATTCGTGACCGTGAACAGAGCCGACGGAACCGCCTACGGCGACCTGCCAGCTTCAAGGTTGGTGACCTTGTTTTGGTACACCATTCACGCCTACCCTCCTGGCCACGTAACTGCCTACAGGACCCTTACTTTGGACCCTATCGTATTGACGCGTTCCCGTGGGGGGCCGGCCACGGGACGCTGCGGGACACGCGCAAGTGAGCAGGCAGGCAAAGCACTACGCTCACAGGGGCATCAATGCGCTCATGTCATGTGACAAAGCGTTTCAGAATCCTTGCCACTCTGCAAAGAGGGAACAAAAGTATGTACAACAACACATCAGGATATGTACACATGGGGTTAAGACTGGACTGGGGTAAGGGCATCACAGGACAATAGACACTCAGTCCCAACTCATATCCCAATCCCAGGTCCGACCCTCTCAGTGGCTGGTGGGGGCGGGGGCTCAAACACAACCCATGCCCTGCCCAGTCCGGACCCTGAAACCCTGCCAATGGGAGAGGTGTCCCGCCCAGCCACAGGCGAGTTCCTCGGAACCAAGAAACTCCAAGGTCAACCGACAGTGGTTCCCTATGCTCCCTTAACGGCAGGTCCCAACTCCTCTCTGAGCCAGAGATATGGCCCCGCCATAATCCCTCAGGAGTTGGTAGCTGAAAATGGGCTGTTTCAGCCCAAAACTGATATTAGCTCCAAAATTCCCAAAATTGACCCCTCGTCCGGACCCGCCAGAGGTAGGGACGAGGCAACTGACCCTATGCCCTTCGAGTACGAACTCCCTGGAGCCCTCACCCAACCTGGTTCCCTCTGAGGTCCCGGCATCAGGGCAACACGGATGAGTCAAGTGGGGTCATGATGCCAAAATCACCAAAATTGGCGTCATTCTCACGCGTGGCTCGCCCGGCCAAGGTAAGGCCAATGGCTCACAGGGTAGGAGGCAGGAACTAGGACTTATATCTGAGTGTACAACTTGGATTTAGGTCCGGGCTCCCTATGGGCTTAGAGAAATGGGGCCGCCAATTGACCACACGGAAGGGGGAAATCCGGGTCCCAAAATTGGGTCATTTTGGCTGCTTGAAATGAGCCAAAATTCAGTGTGCTCCCAATAGTATATCTCCACGCCGGCTTGGAGATCGGATCTGCCATTCCATACGCGATCCACCGGGAGTCCAACGGAGACTCCCATGCCCTTGGCTCTCAAAGATCTTCATGCCACTCGGCGTGGTGACGATCCCAATTGGGTCCACAAATGCCAAAATGGCAAAATTGCCCACACTCACTTTGGGCTAGCGCCTGAACGAAGGTGGCTCCGCTTCGCCCACGTGGTGTGTGGACCATGGGGACCATTGCCCATAACACCCATGTCATATATGGTCCATTGGTCCATGCGTCCGGCGTGCACGAGGGTTAGAACATAGTGCACGGCGGGCAGCAAAAGTGGAAAATTGCGTCAAAATGGCCAAAAATGCGCACACTCATGGTTGGGGCAAATGAGGCACATGCCCGACTTGGACCGGAGTGTGCCATAGGATTGGTATCAAGTCTAATGTGTCCAACATATCTTTTGGGCGTCGCCCAACTCCTCCGGTATTGGGAATGGCAGGGTCGCCAAGTGAGCCCATGATTTGGGATAGTCCCAAATCGCCAACATGGCGGCCACGGTATGCCAAGCTCAAGAGGAGTTATCCGCCGGGTCCAAGATATGTTGGGCACCGAAGTATGTACCTTCATAACATACTTGGGTCATGATGTCAATTGAGTGCAACGTTGAGATACACAGTCGCCACTTGACATCATGACGGGCCAAAAACGGCAAAATTGGCACAAAGACACACAAAAGTGCATTGAAAGGTGCACAATTATATTATAATATCTTCGGCTTGGGTCGTGCAATTAACTAATCCTTCTAAACACAATGACTTGACACCAATGACCTTCGATCCCACATATGTGCTCCACTTGGGGCGCCTTGAAAGGTTACGAGCACTACTTCCCAAGTGGGCACATGAAAATATGGAAAATTGCAAAATACACACCTTGCTCCCAACGCATCGCTTCGGGATCACCACACAAGCTTCCCTTCACGAAGGTTAGGCTTGCAATTGATCGTGGGGAGTATGGAGAAGGGGCTTACACAATATGAGGTCCATTGGCAGGTTCCGCTTGGAGCAATGGACCCGCCAAATGGGCACACAACACAACACATGGCACATACCATATATTGCCCAAAAAGGTAGCTCCCCCCACGATATGTCATGCCCCCCCAAGGGCATAACTTTGTGTCAATCGCTCATAGGAACTCAAGGAGAGTTCCTATGCAACACCAACACTTGCGCGCCACACTCGAAAGTTATCTTAACGCACGCAATGTCATGGCCAAAGAGTTATAACGCAAACTCTACCCTCTTGACCATGATCCATTACACTAGCGCGCAGTTGTGGAAACGCAAGGCATATAATGCTTCCTAAATTACGTCGGGAGTATTGTGAATACATCCCACGTTTCCTTATTGTCAATACTCGCAAGCGGCACGAGATATGACCCTCACAAGTGGCCTCACGAATCAACTTTGTTTTGCCCATATCTCTGGGTCAAATGGAGGGCAAGATAAAAGGAAAGTTGATTCGTGCATAGGGAAGGACGTAGGTCCACTCGAAAGAGGTCAAATCAAGTGCGGGGATGTCGAAGTCGAAAATCCGATTTCGACATCCTGAAAAATTCGGATTAAGGTTGCGAGTATTAATTATGAAAATTGCGGATGCATCAATGCAGTTCCTGACGACTTTAGAGTCTTCGTCTCGGATAGCGTTAAAATTTCCATTACTAACAGTTAAACTGGCGGTTACGGTAAAGTCGCGATCCAACCGCCAGCAGTCAAAACAGTGAATATCAGAACGGAAGCATAAAAATTGACGGAAACAATATGAAAATAAAACCCTGTTGATTCCTGATGTTCTGATATACAAATCTCCGCTGGCGGTGCATCGGTTGCCGATGCGGGGCTTCACCGCACGGAACGGAGCGTCAACGGGCGTCTTCCCTTCCGTACATGGGGTTAGTGGACCGGAGACCGGTGGTATGCCGTAACCTAGCCATGGGGTTCTGGGTACCACTTCACCCCCCTCCTTAGAGCAAACCCTGGGGGGGCTCGATAACACCCACGCATGGCAGCGGGTACCCAGGACCACTTCCTGAAGGGGGGGGGGTCACATCCTCACTTCAGGCCGACTCAGGGTAGGCTGTCAAATCACACGGTAAGATAGGTATGATGCTGTATAGGTCCGTAGCACATGTATAGTATCAAGTATCAAGTCCCGGGTCCTGGCGGCGATTGTTCGGCATCCAAAGGACCCGTTAACCCATACCAGGCGCACCGGGTGCCGGCTGCTACGGTCGCCACCACAGTGGCAGTGGCATACACCGCCAACATAGGCGACACACGACGACCGAGGTGGTCACACAGGTCGAGAGCGACCACAAAGATCCATCAGGCTACCCCAAGCTTCCCAAGGCCCGCCGACTGGGGAGAGTCCCCACGGGTCCTTCCTCGGGCGCACCATGTCCATATCCATACGACGCGAGTCCAGAGTGCCATAGTCGAACTCCTTAAGAACCCCAGATCTTAAGGGAACTCCTCCTGAAGGGATCGGCAATCAAGGCCGTCTTTTCCCTCGCCCTATTACCACGAAGGCCATACATGAGGGAGTCCTCATGCAGTGTGGGCGGAGGCGTCGACTCCTCAAACCACCAGTTTCCCAGGCAGACTGACCGAGGTCAGGAGCACCGGAGGCCGCCATCCGAATGCAAGTGCGTCTGCGAATCGGTAGGCTCACACTGGGACTGACAGTGGCGGACCGCTGGGAGTGTAGTCAGGCAACTGGGCTTCCCGCCTGGCGCCATCAGGATCTTCACACATCACAGCGAATAGGGCAACACGGTATCACGAGCACTCAAACAGTAGAATCTGTAATCAAGTACTGGTCCAGGCTGGACCAGGCTGTAAGAACATGTACACGGCGACTCAAGGCGCTTCTGTATCCCGATCCGTGGTGAAAAACAGTCCATCCCTCAGCGATGGGCTGATGACACTTAACATACAGATGCACATATCCTGGAGGGCAGAAAAACAAGCAATAATCTGGGTAAATAGGCGTGTAAACACGCTCTGGACAGAGCGCCAAACCACGCCACGGTCAGGATAAGGCAATGCAGGAGGGTGGACAGGAAAACGCCTGAGTTCAGGCCATATATAGTCAGCTGACACACGTCGACTGGTCTGGATTCCGCAAGTGCCATGGAACCAGACCACACACCAAAAATTCGCAATGCCGATGACAGCGGCATCCGTTGCGCAACGACGTATGGGCTTCAAGGCCCCAAGAGCTCAGAAAAATGAAGGTCAGTCGCCCTACCTGGTTTCCCAAGGATTCAGCAGGTGGGGAGTGACGAATAGAATTGAAAGAGAGGGGCCATCCTCCTCTGGATTCAGCAGGGGGGGGTATATGGCCACTCTGATGGCAGGTCACCGGAAGATGAGAGAGAGCAAGCAAGTGAGGGACGATACGTCGGCCCCACAAGCGCCTCAAAGCACATCAGGGGAGAGCTCAGGGCGCTGATCAGGCACCCCTGGCTGCAATCGCCCGGGTGAGTGCTGCCAAGTCCGAAACGTGGATCTTGGTCTTGTGCTTGCGGATGTACTCCATGAAGGGAGTATTGACCCGCGGCACGAACGAGGGGACGGGTTCCCAGGTATCGTGGGACGGGCCATAGCCTCGCCAACGAACCTTGAACTCCAGACCTCCGGGTGCCGAGGCTTTCGGACGCTGAGCCAGGATCTTCTCGACAGTATAGTCGTCCTGCTCAGCATAGTCATCATCCGAATCGGCCTCATGTGCGGCATAGCTCAGGGACACATGTTGGCCACGGAGGTCGGGTTCCCGCACACGGAGTTGACTCTCATGGCGCTCCCGGAACTGTCCGTGACCCACCTTGATGCGGTAGGTGTCCTCACCAATCCTGCGGACCACCTCGCCGGCTGTGAACCAGGTCTTGGTGCGGTGGGTGCCCATAGGGCGGGGTCTGATCACCCACACCGGGTCTCCCACCCTGAACTTCTGTGCTGTCGAGCTCGGGGCGGACTTCTGACGCTCAGCATGCTCCTTCTCAAGCTGCTGGCGGATGTCCCGCGCCGTTTGCTCTTGCCGCGCGAAGAACTCCTTGGCATCCATAGCCATACCATCACCAGACAAGGGAAGTCCCCTGCCCAGGGGGTCCCTGCCGAACAGAATCTGGTGAGGGGACAAACCGCCCGGAGTGGGGGTGTCATGATGGGCCTTCAGAGCAGGCCACATTTCCTCAAACCAGTTCCGCCGTGGATTGGTGATGTGGATCTTACCAGCTTCTCGAACAGCTGCCGTCCAGCCACTTCAGCAGGGCCGTTGGACCGGCTGAGATAGGCGACGCTCTTGGCATGACGTATTCCCATGAGGGAACACATAGCCTTGAACCAGCCACCAGTAAACTGGGGCCCTCGGTCACTGCAAATGGTGCGGGGGATGTCAAAGACGGTCAGCCAATGACGAATCATCATGACTGCCACTTCCTTGGCAAGCAACCCCTTTTTGCGTGCCGGAACGGCTACAACGTAGCCGCTGTGGCGGTCCACACAGAGAACCACACAGTCAAAGGTCTCCTTGCCAATGTGCACTTCGGGCATGGAGAAGACGTCCATGGCCACGCTCTCCATGGGCTGATCAGGAACCGGGGTCCATTGGGGTTCCCCCTTGACGTTCCGGTTGTCGGGATTGCAGGCCTGGCAGACCGAGCAACCCTTCCTGACCTTCTTGATGGCGGTGTAGAGAACGATATGGTCGATCTCGAACCGACGCTGCATGTCAAGAGCTTGCTTCTTGACCCCTGGGTGCAGCATGTGGTGGTGCCAAGCTTCACACAGCTCGAGCACCCGGGACTCTGGTACTAGCAGCTTACCATTCCGGTAGAGCTTGCCATCTTTCTCAGTCAGCCCCTTTGGCCACTTCTGCCCGTCGTCAGGGTCGGTCACAGCCCTATACTCGGCCGCAAACGCCTCAGACTTGGCGTAATCGTCGGTCCAGTCGTCCTGGAGGCAAGACTCCGGGAAGAGGTGCTTGTCGGACTCAGCTCCCTCAGGGGCGAGTACTCTGACCGCTCTGCTCACCCTCGTTGCGAGGGGGGCATCCGCGGCCATGACGACGAAGCATTTTGTACCCTCCTCCTCCATCAGGTGCTCCATTTCAATGATCCTCTTGGCTTCAGCGGTCTCGGCCTCATCGCCATGGGCAGAGATGTCCGTCATGCCCTTGCTGGCGGGATAGGCCCACCTACTGAGACAGTCCGCCACGGTGTTATCCTTCCCAGGAATATATACAACCGTGAGATCGAACTTGGCCAAGGTCTCATGCCATCTTGCCCGTCGGGAGGCGGGACCTGAGGGGGTGTCCACGTGCTCCTTGTGCCACGACTGCAGACTCTGATGGTCGGTGCAGACGGTGACGGGATGGAGGACTATGTACCCAGCCCATTTCCTGAGAGCCATGACGATGGCATACGCCTCCTTTTCACGGGGCGTCCACGTCCGTCTCTGGCCTTCCGCCAGGACTCGGCTCCAGAAGGCCACGGGCACGTGCCTCCCGTCGTCAAGCACTTGCTCCAACACAGCGCCTATGGCGTAGTCGGAAGCGTCGGTGCGCAGGACGAACCCTCGGTCGGGATCCACGAGGTGCAGACCCACTGCGGATAGCAGCGCCTGCTTCATCCCCTAAAAGGCACGGTCGGACTCAGGTGTCCAGACCAGAGCCTTCTTGGACCCCTTCTTGGTCTCCTCTCGGTTGCCCTTGAGCATGGTCGTCATGGGGGCTGCATACTCGGCATACATCTTGATATACCCCGAGTAATAATTGCAGAACCCCAGATACGCCCGTAGCTCAGAGACCGTTTTGGGCTTTTCCCAGTGCTCAATCGCAGCCACCTTGCCAGGTATGGGCTTTCGCTGCCCGTTCCCAACTACGTGGCCAGCGAAGACCACCTCGCTTACCGCAATGGTGGCCTTGTCACTGCTGCCCGTGAGTTTGTGCCGAACCAGAAGGTCCAGCACTCGAGTGACGTCCCTCTCGTGTGCCTCCAGGAGCTCCTCGTAGCTCATGCTGGGGTCCCCGGACGCGATGATCACGTCGTCCACGAAGGGGTCCGCACAGTCGCGCACCGGCTCAAGCAGGTTCTCCAGCATCCGCTGAAAAGCCGCATTGCCGTTGGTAACGCCCATGGGCATCACCTTCCACTGGAGAGGTCCAAGTGGGGTGCTCATGGCTGTGCAGGCACGGGACTCTTCGGCGAGAGGCATCTGATGATAACCATGTTTCAGGTCAATCACCGTGAAGATCCTCCGCCGGTGTTGCTTTTGCAGCATGTCCTCAATGAGGGGCAGCGTATAGCTGTCGTGCTGCGTTTGGGCGTTTAGGCCGCGGTAGTCGACCACGAGCCGCCACTCACCGGCAACCTTCTTGGGGACGACGAAGCAGGGAGAGGCCCACTCGGAGTGGCACGGCTCAAGCCAGCCTCTCTGGATGAAGTCACGGAGGATCTTCTCCATGGCCTCTTTCCTCTCGCCCCTCAGGGCAAACTCCCGGTGCCGATACACACGGGGGTCCTGCTTCAGTCGTATCTTGGCCTCGCCATACGGTCCACGCACCGGTGGGGGAAACACAGGCTTACCGCTGAAGAAGGTGTCACCATACTTCTGCTTCAGCCTGGCCCTCAATGCCTGGATCTTGGGGCAGTCATCGGACTCCGCCTTGGCTTTTCCGGGCACTTGAACCACGGAGCTTACTTGAGGGGTAGCGACCCCGCTCGCTTTCGGCTCGGGTGGTCTTCCCAGGTAGCCCAAAGGGCCATCTCTGGTCTTGCCTCGGAGTAGGTCGCCGTAGGTGGGTGGGTTACCCCCGATTGGCTCGTCCTGGCTGGACAAGTGGTCCAGCACCCTCTGCACGAAGGTGTTCCCATCATAGGAACCAGAGACGATCGAATCCACTTCCCACCAGGCTCTGTCCTGGCCTTTGCCCTCACGCTGGTTTCCCCAGTCGTGAAAAGGCTGATCCATATACCCCTGAACCAGATCCCACTCCTCTTCAGTGAGGGGCTCCTCCGATTCCGATTCTTCGATGTCAACAGGGGGAACCGCAAAGCATTGCCGCCAGGGCTCTCCTATGATGCGGTTGACACACACGAAGTCCGTGGTGTCGGCCTGATCAAGGCCCCCATCCACATAGTGGAATTCCGTTGGCCATCTCTGGGGTGGCATGGGCTGTCCCTTAGCGTCCTGATAGACACTCTCTCCAGCCGGTAGGACGACCTTGTTTAAGGTCATGTTGGTCAATGAAGCTACCCAATGTCGGGTACTTTCCTCCTCGGTGCATCCCATAGGAACAACCAGCACTGCCTTGGAGCGGTCCTTGCGAATCTTCGCTATCGCTCTTGGAATGTCCCAACGGGGGCAATGGATCCACATCAATCCCTGATGCGGACCCCAGTGCTTCTTCCACGCGGAGTCCTGTGCGCTCCAGTACTTCTCACATACCCGAAGATGGGCGGAGGTTCCTGAAGAGAACGCATCCAGGGCCAGATCCGACGCTCCCAGGTCCGCGACCACTCGGTTCGCCACTTCCGGCCTTACGCCGTACTCCTGGTTTGCTGGACCAGTTGGCTCAGTGTCCAGTGCGGCCACTTCGAGCTGATTGCGTTCGGGGTGGATCCATTGGCATTCCACATGGTGCTCAGGTGACGATAGCCACGAGAGCTGGTCGTCCTGGTACAGGGTCTTCGAGGCCTGGGCCGGGAGAACGCCGGAGTCCGTCTCCATCATGAAGTCGTACCCAACGATCATGTCCCAGTCCATCTCGGCCTCGTAGAAGCGACCGTGCAGGAGGATTTCCTTGCCGAGGTCTGGGCGACTCAGCTCACGATGGTTCACGAACTGCAGCCCGATGGCCGCTTCCTTCGTGCCTCCCACCATGTACTGGCCGTTCGCCACCTTCAGCCTGACAGGTTTCCGACTGTCGGTAAGACACTCTGGCGGAAGCAGGCCAGCCTTGACCAAGCTGACTTGAGCTCCCGTGTCGACCAACACGTCGAAAACCTTTTCCACTTCCCCGCATAAGGCACGGACCTTAAGATGCAACTGCCGCTCGCGACCGACACGGCGCACGGCGTGCAAACTCAGGATCTCCGGCCGTTCCAGAAGCTCCACAAGCGACTGGTGCAGGTCGTGGACAATGGGCTCAGGCTGCCCATCTGCAGCATCCAGCTGCAGTCCGGGTGATCCTCCGATACTCTCGGATAGATCCTGTAGTACATCAAACACATTCTTGGTCGCGAAGGACGGACGGGTGCAAGGGTTCGTGCCTTCACTTGCCCTCACCCCGCCTCCGCGACTGGGCGCCGGACCGGGCCTTCCGCCCGCGGCAGTCCCCTTGTGCTTATCGACTCCCGACTGGGATGGTTCGGCGCTTCCCACGTCACCATCCTGCGACCGCCCTAGCTGGGGCCCTTGGCTGCAGGGGCTCCGCTAGGGGGCGTCGGTTGTGGAAGAGGGGGTGTTCTCTTCGGCCTCAACGTCGTTGACGCCCTTCTTCCTTCCCCCTTTCTTACCCTTGTTCTTGTCCTTGTCCTTGTTCTGGTCATTCTGGTTGTTCTCCTTGTTCTTGTTGTCCGACCTGGGGACCCAGTTCCGCTTGATCTCCTGGATCTCCTTGGCCAACTCGGTCCCCACCGACGACATCAGCTTGGCCAGCTCGTCCTTGTCCACCTCCATCTTGGCTTCCCGGATACCCGCGGGCGCACGCTTCTTCGACCCGTGCGCCTTCTTGTAAGCGTCCGTGTCGGCCTTGTGGATGGGGCATGTTCGGTGGTCATGGTTGAAGCCTCGCTTCCTCCCATAACACACGAAACAGCCCTGAGGGTGAGCTCGTATGAACTCCCCAAAGGACAGCGGAGGGTCGCCAATACGGCGAGGGTCCCTCTTCTCCTGCTTCCTCCAACCCTGCTGCAGGGGCTTCCAGTTTCCCGGCTTGCTCCCCGCGCTCAGGTTCTTGGCCACGAAGGCACAAACGGCTACTTCGGCGGGCTCATCGTCGTCGTCATCGTCGACGAGAGTCTCATCGCCGCCGGCTCCCGCTGGGTCCATGGCATCTTCCCCGCCAGGTCCCTCGCCAACGTAGTTGACGTCGCGGTCGCCGGGCCTCAACCCGCGGGTGTGGTGGAGGTTTCGGTACTCCTTGAGTACTTCCTCGCCAACCCACTCAAGGATCTCGTCGCAGCTCATCCGCGCCGGGATGGGCTGCAGACGGATGGTCTGGCCGCTCAACTCACAATCGTCAAGGCGCCACATCGCGGTCTTCTCGCGATCGCCCGAGACGGTGATGAGAAGAGCGTTCCGCAGGGAGTGCCGTTTGACATCCCGGGCCACGTTCTTCTTCGCCCAAGCCACCACGTTCGTATGATACTCCTTGGGGAGCATCATCTTGACCGTGTGGTTGGACTTGGCCCGCTTGGATTCCTCCTTGGTGACCCTCTTGATCCATGCTTCCGGCAGCATGGAGAGCAGGCGAGCCTGCTCGTCACCCTCGTTCCAATCCTCCACGTTGCGGCGGAAGAGGGTGTATTTCCCTCGGAAGTCTCGCCACTCTCGTAGGCGGATCTCCCGTCCATCATGCTCAAGCTTGATGGACTTCCAGCGCTTGGCCGCCACCTGCGGAGCGTCCACCCGCTCCTGCTCGTTGAGCCACTTCTTGGCTTCCTTGAGGGTCTTGATTTTCCCCTTTTTGGTCGCCATGAAGTACAGCTCTCCGAGCACTTCCGGCAGGCGGTACCTGAACCGTTTGAAGACATACTTCTCCGCATCAGCGGGAGGCAGGTCTTCAGTGACGGTCAGCCCCCAATCGTCCAGCTTCTCCAAGAAGCGGTCGAGGTTGAGGGGGTTGCCGTCGTACATGGGGGGCTTGATGTCCTTCAAGTCTTCCCACACGGCGGCATCTGCGGCCTTAGAGACCATGAACGCCGGCCGCGAGGTCGACCGAGGTTCCCATCGGCCTCGCCCACGGACTCCCACGGCAGCCACATCCATCTCCTCCATGGAACCCCTGTGGCTACGCCGCGGTTCCTCCACGTACGCTGAACCAAAATGTTCACGCCGTACTGCATCCATGTACGCATCCTCATCACGGCGCCGGCGGCTGCGTTCAGCGGCCTCCCGTCGTACACCACGCGGCGGGCTGATGTCGAACTCCTCCAGGTCCAGATCCAGGTCCTCACCTTCGCCGACATTCCATTCCACGTCTCCCCCGGGGACCCCGTCCCTGAGTCCACCATAACGTCCTCCAGCCATTGGGATTGGCACCGGGGCTGGTGCCGGGCGTCGGGGGCGTACAGGCGTCCGCGGTGGAGCACGGCGGTTGCGGTACTCCGCGCTGAGCCACTCATCACGCCATTCCTCACTGCCACTGCCGGGCGGCACGCGCTCGTTGCGGCGGCCCGCGCTGTGGTGAGAGGGGGCGGTGAGAGAGGGGGCACTGGCGCTGGGGCGACTCCTGGGGGCTCCGCCGGGGGCGTGGGGTCTGCCTGGACCTGGTCCGGGTCCCCAGCCGTCGTCCGACGAGCCAGACTCCAGGGGTGGGTGGTCGCTGCCGACGCTGCCACGGGCTTCCAGCGCATCCAGCCTCTCCTGCAGGCCGCTGACGACGTTGGTCAGCGACTTGGTCTCGGCCCTGGCGATGTCCAGCTCCTTCTGCGCGCGCGCGGCGACCGTGGAGATGCGAGCCATCTCGCTCTTGCCCGTGTCTACCTCCAGCTCGAGCAACTGGACTCTCCTGTGGAGGTAGACAATCCACCGCCAGGTGGTATGCGGGTCGCCGTTCCCTGGTGGGTCGTCGGGGTCCCCAGGGGGTCCTCCAGGAGGGCCTCCGCCGGGTCCGCCCGGTCTAGGGGGTCCTCCCCCGCCCGGTGGTCCGCCTCCAGGGGGTCCACTCGGTGGGCGTCCTCCAGGGGGTCCTGATGGTCCTCCGCCAGGGGGTCCCGGTGGGCCTCCGCCGGGTCGCCTCGGTGGGTCCGAGGATGGGCGCCTCTTCGTGATGCCGAAGTCCATGTCGTCATCCTCTTCCATGTCGCCCCACCTGGGCGTCTCGGTCTCGGAAGACTCCGAGCTCCGGTAGGGAGGAGGGAGATCCTCATCCTCACCTTCCGGTTCCATGGGGACGTCTCCGCCGCCTCCGCCCGTCCAAGCCACCACTTGGCGATGTCGGCGGCCTCGTTCATCCCCGTCACTGGCGGTGAAGAAGGGGTCACTGTCTTGGGGGTGTCCATCCGCTGGCCTGCGTGGCCTCTCGGGGGTCTTCCCCTTACCCTTCCTCCGTCGGTGGGTGGTGCGGCCACTGCTCCCACTGCTGCCCGTGTCCGCCTCATCCAGTGTCATCCTGGAGGAGGCGTCCCCTTCGAAAAGCTTTCGAAGGGTCTCCACTCGTGATCCTCCCGGGGGAGTCTCGCGGTGGAGTTTGGCCTCTGCCTCCTCCATTGCGGCGGCGGTGGCTGCGGCAGCTCGCGCTTCGGCTTCTTCCCGAGCACGAGCCGCCTCGCCTTCCCGGGCCTGCTGCAGCCGCGCCTTCTGCGCTTCCAACGCTGCCAGCTCCGCCTCCGTCTTGGCCTTCTCCTCAGCGACTTTCCGTCGCGCGGCCTCGATGGCTTCCTTCTTGGCGGCGTCCTCCTGGGCCTTAGCCGTTGCTTCGGCGTGGGCCCTTTCCTCCGCCTCCTTCTTTGCCCTCTCTTGGGCAAGCGCCTCTTCCAGCGCCTTCACCTCGGCCTCCTTGCAGGCAATGGCCTCCTGCGTCCGGCGGGCTTCCTCGTCGGTTGCCGCCAACTCACCGTTGACCTGGGCAGTCGCTGCCCCATGGGCGGCCACGGCCGTGAGTCCGGCCGCAATGGCCGCCACGCTCCGGGCGTGGATGGCCATGCCATGCGCCCACTCCGCAGCCTCCTCCCGGGCGATGCCGACGGCGCCCTCCACGGCAGCGTCGTGCTGCCTGGCCCGTTGCCGGACAACCCGAAGGTTGCAGGGCACCCCACAGACGCGCTCACAGGCGCGCGCCACGTCCCTTTGGGCGGGAGCGGCGCTGCTGCTGGAGCTGGCCTGGTCGGCGGGCATCCTCCCGCGGTGGGCCGACTCCACGTCGCTGCTGGGGCCTGCTGAGGCCTGCTGGGGCTTCAGGAGCAGCTGACGGGGCTTGGCCTTGGTCTGCCTGGCGACTCGGATGTAGTCGCCAAGGGTGGTGGAGCCGGGGTGGTGACCACCATTGGCCCGTTGGGGACTGGGGGCTGGGGTTCCGCCCTTGGCGCCTTGGGCGGCTTCGGCGGCCAGGGACTCCTGGTACTCCCGCCACCTCCGGTCCCGCTTCCTGTCCCCGGCGGACCGCTTCTCCTTCCCCGGAGACGCGCTGCTGCTGCCCTGCAGCCTGCGCTCGCTCCCCGGTTCCGGGAAGTTCTTCTCGATCACGTCCCACAGGGAGACGTTGATCGAGGCGCCCGACGGGTAGGCGTTGGGGTCCTCGTCCTCCTCAATCCCGTCGGGGCGCAACCCTTCGCCGGGCCTGTCCGGCCGGGTCCACGTCCTCCAGCGCCTCTGCTGGTGGCGGTACTCGTACCCTTCCGCCCGCAGCCAGTCCTCCACGGCCTGCAGGCGGTCGGGGGCGATGTCCGTGCCGAGCTCGAAGCTCCTGGGCATGCCGCCTTCGCACTGGGGGTGGCTGTGGCGGTAGTGCTGGTCCCAAACCAACCCACGCAGTAGTTGCGCTGCATGGGGGTGGGGCCGCGGCAACGTCCTACCCGCTTCCTGCCAATTCACCATGGCAGCGGGGGTGTAGTTGGTCTTGAGGTCCTTGATGTGCACTCGTTCAACTCAACGAACTGGTTGTGGTTGTTGAGGCGGGTGCTGCAGCACTGGATTGGAAGTGCGGCTGGTGCTGGTCAGCCGGTGGTTGTGGAGGTGGTTGACGCGGCCTTGCTGGTCGGCCGGTGGGACTCCGGGTCGGCCGATGGGGCTGATGCAGGAGTCCTGGTCTGTGCACCTCTTTCACGGTTGCTGCGCGGTCAGGGCGATGCTCTGGACGGCGCTGCGGGCTCCGTGACGAACTCGGTGCTGTCGCTGAGTGGCGCTGCGAGCCGCTGCGCTGCGCTGCGAGACGCTGCGCTGCGCTGCGAGCTGCGAGCTGCGCCGCGCTGCTCGGGGTTGGTGGCCCCGAGTGGCACGCGGGGGCTGGGTAACCCCGCGGCGGTGAAACGCTTTTGACGCGTTCCCGTGGGGGGCCGGCCACGGGACGCTGCGGGACACGCGCAAGTGAGCAGGCAGGCAAAGCACTACGCTCACAGGGGCATCAATGCGCTCATGTCATGTGACAAAGCGTTTCAGAATCCTTGCCACTCTGCAAAGAGGGAACAAAAGTATGTACAACAACACATCAGGATATGTACACATGGGGTTAAGACTGGACTGGGATAAGGGCATCACAGGACAATAGACACTCAGTCCCAACTCATATCCCAATCCCAGGTCCGACCCTCTCAGTGGCTGGTGGGGGCGGGGGCTCAAACACAACCCATGCCCTGCTCAGTCCGGACCCTGAAACCCTGCCAATGGGAGAGGTGTCCCGCCCAGCCACAGGCGAGTTTCTGGGAACCAAGGAACTCCAAGGCCAACCGACAGTGGCTCCCTATGCTCCTTTAACGGCAGGTCCCAACTCCTCTCTGAGCCAGAGATATGGCCCCGCCATTATCCCTCAGGAGTTGGTAGCTGAAAATGGGCTGTTTCAGCCCAAACTGATATTAGCTCCAAAATCTCCGAAATTGACCCCTCGTCCGGACCCGCCAGAGGTAGGGACGAGGCAACTGACCCTATGCTCTTCGAGTACGAACTCCCTGGAGCCCTCACCCAACCTGGTTCCCTCTGAGGTCCCGGCATCAGGGCAACACGGATGAGTCAAGTGGGGTCATGATGCCAAAATCACCAAAATTGGCGTCATTCCCACGCGTGGCTCGCCCGGCCAAGGTAAGGCCAATGGCTCACAGGGTAGGAGGCAGGACCTAGGATTTATATCTGAGTGTACAACTTGGATTTAGGTCCGGGCTCCCTATGGGCTTAGAGAAATGGGGCCGCCAATTGACCACACGGAAGGGGGAAATTGGGGTCCCAAAATTGGGTCATTTTGGCTGCTTGAAATGAGCCAAAATTCAGTGTGCTCCCAATAGTATATCTCCACGCCGGCTTGGAGATCCGATCCGCCATTCCATACGCGATCCACCGGGAGTCCAACAGAGACTCCCATGCCCTTGGCTCTCAAAGATCCTCATGCACTTGGCGTGGTGACGATCCCAATTGGGTCCACAAATGCCAAAATGGCAAAATTGCCCACACTCACTTTGGGCTAGCGCCTGAACGAAGGTGGCTCCGCTTCGCCCACGTGGTGTGTGGACCATGGGGACCATTGCCCATAACACCCATGTCATATATGGTCCATTGGTCCATGCGTCCGGCGTGCACGAGGGTTAGAACATAGTGCACGGCGGGCAGCAAAAGTGGAAAATTGCTCAAAATGGCCAAAAATGCGCACACTCATGGTTGGGGCAAATGAGGCACATGCCCGACTTGGACCGGAGTGTGCCATAGGATTGGTATCAAGTCCTATGTGTCCAACATATCTTTTGGGCGTCGCCCAACTCCTCCGGTATTGGGAATGGCAGGGTCGCCAAGTGAGCCCATGATTTGGGATAGTCCCAAATCGCCAACATGGCGGCCACGGTATGCCAAGCTCAAGAGGAGTTATTCGCCGGGTCCAAGATATGTTGGGCACCGAAGTATGTACCCTCATAACATACTTGGGTCATGATGTCAATTGAGCGCAACATTGAGATACACGGTCGCCACTTGACATCATGACGGGCCAAAAACGGCAAAATTGGCACAAAGACACACAAAAGTGCATTGAAAGGTGCACAATTATATTATAATATCTTCGGCTTGGGTCGTGCAATTAACTAATCCTTCTAAACACAATGACTTGACACCAATGACCTTCGATCCAACATATGTGCTCCACTTGGGGCGCCTTGAAAGGTTACGAGCGCTACTTCCCAAGTGGGCACATGAAAATATGGAAAATTGCAAAATACACACCTTGCTCCCAACGCATCGCTTCGGGATCACCACACAAGCTTCCCTTCACGGAGGTTAGGCTTGCAATTGATCGTGGGGAGTATGGAGAAGGGGCTTACACAATATGAGGTCCATTGGCAGGTTCGGCTTGGAGCAATGGACCCGCCAAATGGGCACACAACACAACACATGGCACATACCATATATTGCCCAAAAAGGTAGCTCCCCCCACGATATGTCGTGCCCCTCCAAGGGCATAACTTTGTGTCAATCGCTCATAGGAACTCAAGGAGAGTTCCTATGCAACACCAACACTTGCGCGCCACATTCGAAAGTTATCTTAACGCACGCAATGTCATGGCCAAAGAGGTATAACGCAAACTCTACCCTCTTGACCATGATCCATTACACTAGCGCGCACGTGTGGAAACGCAAGGCATATAATGCTTCCTAAATTACGTCGGGAGTATTGTGAATACATCCCACGTTTCCTTATTGTCAATACTCGCAAGCGGCACGAGATATGACCCTCACAAGTGGCCTCACGAATCAACTTTGTTTTGCCCATATCTCTGGGTCAAATGGAGGGCAAGATAAAAGGAAAGTTGATTCGTGCATAGGGAAGCACGTAGGTCCACTCGAAAGAGGTCAAATCAAGTGCGGGGATGTCGAAGTCGAAAATCCGATTTCGACATCCTGAAAAATTCGGATTAAGGTTGCGAGTATTAATTATGAAAATTGCGCATGCATCAATGCAGTTCCTGACGACTTTAGAGTCTTCGTCTCGGATAGCGTTAAAATTTCCATTATAAACAGTTAAACTGGCGGTTACGGTAAAGTCGCGATCCAACCGCCAGCAGTCAAAACAGTGAATATCAGAACGGAAGCATAAAAATTGACGGAAACAATATGAAAATAAAACCCTGTTGATTCCTGATGTTCTGATATACAAATCTCCGCTGGCGGTGCATCGGTTGCCGATGCGGGGCTTTACGGCACGGAACGGAGCGTCAACGGGCGTCTTCCCTTCCGTACATGGGGTTAGTGGACCGGAGACCGGTGGTATGCCGTAACCTAGCCATGGGGTTCTGGGTACCGCTTCAGTATCATCAGGATAGATGGATGCAGGATCCATGTCAGGTGCAGCCCACATCTAGGTGGTGAACTGCTATGTGCACCTAAGCAGTTGAGGCACTATCACTCCCCTGACGACTTGTCTTGGGATGAGTGGCGCCTCAGCGACAGTGAGGTCGAACGTATAGACCTAGTGAACGCTGCCAGTCCAGAGGAGGCAGACGAACTCGAAGAGATGACTGCCGATGAGATGGCAGTCGATGGATACTACGTGGTTGCAGGTATTGCTCGCCACGAGTATAAACAGGGCTGGAAATTCCTAACCCTGTGGGATGGCTATGGGTTGTCCGAGGCGACCTGGGAACCTATGTCAGCCTTCATACAACCAGATGGGAGTATCAACCCCATCTTCCGCACTTACCTCGTTGAGAACAACGAGGGTCAGCTCCTAACCCGTGCTGAGACTATGTCCCAGCGTAAGAAGCGAAGCTAATTTCCCTGTGTCAGTCTACTGACAGGTGCAGTGAGCACTCTTCTGCAGTCGTTCCTGAGTATGGGTGTAAGAGCACTGCACTGACTCTGTCTGTGCCCTGCAGACCCATGCCGATGGTTTCCAGCGTGAGCCAGGTGGCCGCTTATCAAGATTGCAGCCACCCAGCGAGTGTTTGCCTTGTTGACCATGTGTTGCATGGGTACTGCCCTAATGAAATGACCTTGGTGAGCCAACGAAGAACGGTGGCTTACTACACCAGGGGGGAATGACAAGCAAGGTGTTATGAGGCAAGGTGTGTCTTCCCTCCTTGGGGACAAGCGAGCCCACAGTTAGGACCCCTGACTGGTCCAGACCCATGGGGTTCTACCCTTCCTTACAGGGTTTACCATACCCCTAAGTGTGCTACGTATGTCTGTATGTGTCTCACTTCTCTCCCCAGCGTGGCTCCCGGAGACCGGGCTTCGCTGACGTCGGACCGAAGGTCCTAATCAGGTACTATTACCACTCCTATGGCGCCCAATTTCTGTGCTGGCGCCTATCCTTGGGGTGTACGGCAAAAGCCCTACCTACTAAGAGGGGAGGGGTGGCCAAGTGTGCTAAGGGCATACAAAACGCCCATTTTTGCTACAGGCCAAAAGCTAACACACTCCCCTGCTCACGAGGAAAAGCACGCGGGACAGGAGACACCACTACACTACACTCACTACCGCCAGCACCGGCCTTCGAAGGCAGGGGGAGCACTCAGCACTTGCACTCACCTCCTGCCAGGCCTGCTGACCCTAACCCCTACACACGCTACTTGGGGCTGCTGTCCAGGAAGACTCAGGCCCTAGTGGCCCTCCTGTGAAAAGGACAAGAGAACACAGCGCTCCTAAGCAGCTGTGGCCTAACAGGGGACGCCACCACGCGTTTCCCCTGCTAGGGCTTGGAGGGAAGGGGTGCTCTCGTTGCGTGCACAGCGCAGATGTCGTTGAGGTCGAACTGCCCTCCCCAGTACTGGCTGAGGCACAGTGATTTGATTTGTGATCAGCGCCCCTGTTTTGCTGGGGCAGAAAAATGGTAGCCGCCGAAGGCAGCTGCTGCGTGCACCAATCACCCTTAACCTCTCCCACCTGTACAAAAGAGGCAAATGAAGGGGCGTTTGCGACTGAGGAACCAAGCCACACTCCAGGTATTATACCCTTCTCAGTGTGAGCTATAATACACTGTTCGCAAACACGCTGACGGATCAGCTACCCCTGTCAAGCAAGCAAGCTTTAAGAAACTCCTCGGGTTCTCTTAAAGAACGTACCGAGGAGCCTCTGGGTAACCTAAACAAGGTTTACCGTGCGCAACTCGCGTGGCCTACCCTTTAATGCATCATGTGCACGCAGGGAAGGGAGGCTGAACCACTGACTCAACCAGGAGGTGAGCTCCTCCTGGGCTAACCTACCTTACTCACCATGCATCGTGTGAATGCCGAATTGGAACGAACACAAAACAAACCTAAGCGTTTTAAGCAACTCGACTTTAACGCCACGGCCGCACACGAACAAACGCTTCTGTACTTACCTGTGAGGAAGAAAACAAGGGTGAATTTCGGATACAGGTAAAGCGTAACAGCGTGTGGATGCCTCGATTAGGCACATGCATCGCGAGCACAGCGCATATTCTAACCCTACGTGCGCACTGCGCGCTCCATTCGCATCACATACCTTTCATTCCTGCTTTCACCTGTGCAGAGCACGAGAGATGAACACCTGACCCCCCAACGAGCACAGCGTTGACAACCCTAACGTTTTGACGGAACAACCAACACGAACGCAATGCGTGATTGTGAGGTGACACAGACATACCTGAGAGACGGGTTGTTGAACTGCTCGGTGGTGTAAGCTGAATTTGAATGCTTTACTCTGAAGTTTATAAAAATTTGATGCAACTGTGCAAAAATTTTCTTTAAAACTTGAAAAAACTACGACTCATACCTTCTTTTCCAAAAGCTGTTTTCGCTTGCGCAACCCTTTTCTTGGCGTCCGCTTCCTTTGCGCTTGTCTGCGACTTTAAGTTATGTGTAAAAATGACGATTTCCCGCGTGGTTTCGTCGATTTTCCACGATTTCACTTGCTAAATCGCAACCCCTTCCGCAAAACCGCAGGTATCACTCCCTGCTGGTTCCATTTTCTATTTTTTCCAGCTCCTGGGGGTTTGTGTCCTCCATTGGGAGTATTGCTCCGCCCTGGCCCTTGGTCAGGAGGTATACTAAAACGCTGTTTATACGGCGATAGCCGTCCGCATTAGAGCGTTCGACTGTACCCTAGTAGGCAAGCACATTGGCTCTAGGGAGGGAGTCCTTGGTTCAATTCCCACTGCCCCCACACTTTTTCCAAAAGTTTTCGCCGCACGCCGGCGACTTTTGAGGAATGCCCCTTCGAAGGGACATCATTCACGGTACATTACACTGTTTTTCAAGGGTCCCTACAGTGTGATAGGCTTCTATGAAGTGATGAGAATGTTTTTGGTAAGTTTAATGCATTTTTTGAGGTAATTTTGGGAATATTTGAGCCTTTTTCCTTGGTCCTACTAGCTTAGCTAACTAGTACTCCAGGGGGGAGTAAGAAAAAGTCACTGCCATGTCTTTCTTGGAGGGCTTGATCCAGGCTAAGCCCCCCTTAAAACCCTTTGTTGATGCTGAGACAAACTTAAGTGTTTTTATCTCTCTTTTGTTGCCTAAAGTACACTTTCTCAAAGTAACTAGGGTTGTGACCCTAGCCCCCCCATGAAGTTCACCCCTACCACTCAACTGAGCGTAGGTACCTTCCTTCATGGAGGACATACCAAAATAAATCAGGCATTACATGCTTGTTGGCCTTGGAGGTTAAGCCTAAGTGGTCTCCCATGCCAAGACCCCTATACTCAATTGTTACTACCACTTATCGTGGTCCTACTTTGTAACTGTTTCTGAATTCAGTTGCTTGGCCAAGTCATTTTCTGTGTGGTCCTGACATCTATGCCCCTCAGTCCTAACCAGCACCATTTCACCCAAAAGAGTGCACATGAAGTGCCTATTGCAACCTCTGAGGCTAGAGTCTGACCAATTTTCATATAAAACCTTTTGTATTATCCATTTGTGATTGAATCTATGTGCATATACCTGCTTTGTCTATCTGCAGCCCTTCTGTGTTACACTGGATTCCAAAACCAATCATTGATTCGATCCACATTCAGTCCTTGCTCTACTTGCTGCTTTGGTTTGGGGTTTTCAACTACAAAACCTGCAGGAATACATCAAAAGACCTAGGGCATAATTCAAGGACATCTTTCTTAATAAAATGTATGCTGCCCTGGTTTCAAAACTACAACCATTTTGAAAAACCTGCGAAAGTTTCCCAGTCTAGGGGAAAACCCTGCAATGTTTCTCAAAACCCTGCAGCTTCAAAAACAACAGGCCACACTGCACACAACTGAGGCAACAACAACAAAAGAACGTGTGTTGTTTGGCTGAACTCAGTTCGCACATGCACAGCAAAGCCATGGAGTGCCGTGCAACGGTACTGTACAACAGTGCAGTTGTGCGTGTGCTTGTTTGGCCTGCAGTAACAAGGTTCCATGTAGAAGAGAAATGAGCAAAACGAAGAAAACTGAGACAAACCCATACATATATCTGCGACAACAGGGCCTTTTACAGCCCTCTCAGTGCATAAAAACACACCAGCGTTGGAGTCAATTTTGACATTCCAGATCATCTCATCAGATTCAGGCAGCCGCAAGCCTGCCTAGGGAATCATAAGGTTAAAACACATAAAGAAGACATACAGTTGTGACAATATTCAATAATAACAAACCTCATGGCTGCATACCCTGCAGTCGTGCTGGCAATTGCTCATACGCACAGCGCAACCTCCAGCGCGCCACCATACACGGCCAGAGCATTTAGCAACACACACACACCACTGGCGTCGCACGCACACACTTGAAAAACAGCAGGCTGACACGACGCTCTGCAAGTGCAGGCTGTCCACTGCACACACGCACACCTGTGTGTGGCGCCTTCAGCGCCGTCCGCGGCAGGCAGACGCACTCACACGCCCACGCTTGGTCGCTCACGCACAGACAAACCCTGGCTCCTGCCCTGACTGCCGGCGCAGAAACACAAACACTGGGCGTGCATCACACACGCACACAGTCCAGCGCTGACAGCGTCCTCACAAAAATGAAGCTCAAAAAGAGACTTAGCAAGTTCAATAGAAAATGGGTTATATCCCTCTTAACAAGCAACTGGCTTCAAGCCAAGCACACAGCGCTGCGCGTAGCACTGTTCAAGGCGCTCTCCTTCGGCGTTCACCACAGTGTTGTTCACAGCAGCGTTGCGCTGACTCCTCAGCGCCCTCGCACGGCACTGCTTTCACTGAACTCTTTGTGCATTCGCCATATTCTCAGCAGCGCCAGCCGTTTAGCGCTCTCAGCCGGCACAGCGCTCCCATTCTGCGCGTGGGCTCCTCAGTAGCTCACTCCTGAGCGCTGTTGTAATTCCCGGGTGTTCTGGACTGCGCGGACTCACGCATTTTCTGGCACCTTGGCTGCTCTCTTCCCACGATGGGTTTTCTTCGGCGTGTCTCTTTGGGAGGGCGGTTTACCTTTCGGAAAAAGGTCTCGGAGGCGGCGGAGCTCATCCACTGCTGTATCACGTTCTGAACGAAGACGCCGCGCAGTTTCTGTGTCCTCATCCAAGTCCTCTTGCAGCTGATTCCGCTCTCCCCGAAGCCGTTCGCTGGTCTTCTGGTGTTCGTTGCGTTCTCTTCGCAGACGTGCTGCACCTTGACAACTGCAGCGCCCACAATCCTCACAGGGCATTGCTCAGTTGAAGACCGAATCGTTCGGTCGGCACGGTACAAGCAAGCTTGTAAGAGCTTTGACCTACACGCATTCCGTGTCTACTTTCTTTCCCGCCACCGATTCGATCTTCTATCGTTGTGGTACTCTGGTACTCAACACAGCAAAGGCAAAATACTTGAATCCGAAATCTTGATCTTCATAATGTAAGTCAAGGCCATTATTTAATAAGCTTGTTGTACCTGCAAGGACAACAAGGAAGCATAACATCCAAGAAATGTTTTCTAAGTAACAAAACTTTAAATGCGCTGTGCGCGCGTCGCTGATCTGCCATTTTCATCTCGCGAATATCAGCACGTGCGCTGCCAGTGGCAATCCCATTACACTCCGTGAAGACTTCCTCCGTCACTTCCCTCAACAATTCTTGGTACCGGAATTGGTACCGATTCACCATTTCCTTCAGCGGATTGGACCGGGAGGCGGGAATAAGAGAAAGCAAGACAGCTCTTCTCATGGCATCCGTCAGCCCGTACATCCAATCACGCTCCCAAGCACGAAAATCCAAAAACCACTTAATGGCCGTGGTCCCACTTCCATCCCACCGTGGGGCGACAGACATTCCTTGAACGTCCCCCAAAGTTCGCGGGTCCATCACCGTGGACCCCGGGAGGAAATAACCGCGGATCCGTTCCTTCAAGCTGTGGTTCTTACCAATCAAACGGAGCATCCAAAAGTCGTTCAGGGCAAACTTCATCAAACGCCATTGCCCGTAGAATTCCCGAAGGCTTTTGTTTCGGAAGCCCAATTCCATCCTTGAGAGATTCATGTCGATTGAACAACTGAAACACCATCCGTGGCATAAACCAACCATCACCATCCGCTTCAAAATAGCCGAGGTCCAACCCGGCGCAATGCCGCCAATCACCACCCATGCCCGGCGGGGTGTGTCCCTCGTGGGTGCGGGTCCCACTCCGTCCACCTCCTGGGGCTCTACCCCGGAAACCCCGGTCATCCGACCGCATGGATGACCAGTCATCCTCGGCCGGGGGGAATCCAAACCCCGGTAGGCTTCCCGCAACCCGTTCTTCCCGCGCCAGCACTCCAAAAACTCGGACTCGTGGTTCACGCTTCGGTATCGGGATCCCAACTGGATTCTCCGATGGCGTACCCGCATGCTTCAATAATTGATATTTGTTCTCCAAGGACTCCAAGTTTCTTTGTAATTCACCAATGACATGAGAATCCGGCCGCATCCCTTCGGATGGACCGCCATGGGGTGGGGTCCGGATCTCCTCCCTGAGCGCATGTACCTCATGCTCACTTTGTTCCAACCGGGTCATGAGCAATCGCACCTGTAACTCCAGGGCCTCAACCTTGGCCAATTCCGGCTTGGGCATAGTCTCCCAACGGTGCATTCGGCCCGTGGGCGTGGCCACTTCTGCACTGGTGCTCTCCAGGTTCGCCGCTATGCGTCTCACCTCCGTTGCGGGCACCGTCGCCTCTCCAACTTCCCCTTCGGATGTTGACGAAACAGCAGGGTGCTCCAAGTTGTGTACCCGATTGATAAGCTGGGAAACAGAAGCCTTGTGCCTTTCCACCATTGCTTCCACACCATGCACCCGTTTTTCGGCATCCTCAAAGTTGAGACCTATGCGCCGGATTTCCTCGGCCATGTTGGTGGTGACCCGGTCACAGTTCAACACCTTGCCTTCCAAACTCTTCAATTCCCCAACCGATTTGTCCAATTGGGCCCGGTGTGAAGTCAACCCAGTTACTTCATTCAACACTCCCTCGAGTTGCCGTTTCAACTCATTGGTGGCTTGCTCCCACCCTTGGCGAGAATTGTCCACCTTCGCCTTAAGTGCTTCAGCAACTTGGCGATATTCCAAAGCGGCTGCAGTCGCTTGTTCTAAAGTCGATTGCATTTCCGCTCTCTTCGAGTCCAACTGGGACCTCTGGTCCAGCACCTCGTTGTTTACCTCGTTCAACAATTGTCCCAATGCCTCTACCCGCGCCGTCAAAGCTGACCCATCTACTTGTACTCCCGGCGCATGGAGATCAAGCTCGCGAGAGAGGGCTTGGATGACCTGGCAAATTTCGGAAATCGCAGAAACCGCCTCGAAATTAAAGTTTTGGAGATAGTTCAACGCACCCGTTAGCTGCTCAACCTGCGCCGGCAAGGTAGCTAAATCATGAGTCTCCGGTGTCCACTCATGAATCAGAATCCTTTCGGCTGCCTCACCGAATTGGTTCACCATCCGAATCCTCGCAAAGGATCGGTATCCCCATGGTGCGGATTCCATGTTGGTGTCTTCCTCAACTGGGTAGGCTGGCTGGCCCTGCCTAAGCCCAACTGCCAAGTCTAAAGGAGATCCAACCGTCGACTCATGCCCTGTCGCATAGTCGAAGCCCGATGCCTCTGGCCGTGCTGTGATCATCCCGATCATGGCCGTAACCTCTCCGAGCGTCATCCTGCTGCCCGTGTCAGAGCCGAAGGCTAAACCCCCGCCCGGGTAAGCCTCTGCTACCAACAATTTGCCCTCGAGGTGACTTGAACCGGGTGAATCTTCCATTTTTCACAAATTCCAACCAACCAAATTTCCAACCAATAAAACCAGCAGAGGTTTCCAAGCTCACAACCCACTCAAGTCCCTCAGAGCACGGCAATGACACAAACAATTCCAGCTGAAAGCCCAATGATGAAATGACCCAAGAATCCAATGAGGTCCAACAATGACCCAACCAAGAGTTCACCAATGGTCCACAAAAACCCACGAATGATCCACAAATAAGCCACGGTCCAAAAATAGTCAAACACGGGTCCACAAATGAGGTACGAATGGGCCACTAGTCCACACCGGACGAACACGGGTCCAAAGAGAGTCCAAACGGGCACAAGATAGGTCCAAATGGTTCCTGAATGGTCCACCCTTAAGAAAAAGAAAAGAATTCACAAGCGCGAGTAAGACTCAACCTACTCTTCCGGTCGGACCAACATGCAATGCAAGGACGAAGAGTTCATGGGCACGGGCATTATCTTATGGACTTGGGTCATGCATGCAAAAGTGTAAACCAAAATTCACACTACTTCTACCCGTCGACATGGTTGGTCTCACCGGGGCTGGAGGAGTGGGAAGAAATGAACGACACCACCATTGGGCCATCCCCATCGAGCAAATGAGTCACACTTTAGTCTCCGGACATCTTGACTACACCAACATGAGGGAAGGAAGTGCACATGCACATACATGGTCACATGGGGCATGTAAACGCACCAACAAAGGCACCAAACCATGACCCGGTTAGCTCTTAGGATCAACAACTAATGTAAACCAAATTAGCAAATGAGCAATACACCATTGACAATGAGATCCATGAGATTAGGCAAAGAAGTACACAATAGGCCAATGGCCTCCCGGGCTACTCATGGGACCTAACCTCCACCCAAAGAGAGCACGTGCATGGAGAGATGATCCCACCCAAAGAGTGCACGTGCATGGAGAGTTGGTCTCATCCAAGAGAGCCGGAGAGAGTACATGCATCGCCTAACCATGCCCGAGAAGAGATATTCCCCAACCGAATCCCTTGAGAGAGATTTACCTATCCACCATGAGAGAAGGCATGCATGGGGAGAGAGTTTCGCCTAGCCTGTAATGGGAGTGTGCCCATAAGGCCAAAAGCTGTTGTATTTGACAGCAGAGCACTGCTTTGCAGCGCTGAGGCTATATTCGGCGGCCTTTCGGCGCCAGAAGGACAGATCGCGCGCACGCATGGATTGCGTGTGAGTTCATGATACAGACAATGAACAGAGCCGATAAATACCGTTTTATATTGCGTCTGTTATTGTTTTTATTATTGTCTGTGATGCTGCAGTGCCTTCTGATCTATTACAGGCACTTTCAGCATATTTAATGAACTCGTCAGCAACTCGATCAATATTCAACTAAGCAGTTCGTCTTCGTGTGCCGCCATGGTTCTGTGAGGTTTGCTGTGAGTACAGTGCGACTATTTCATTTTACGGTGAAGAGCAAAGTTTTGCAGCTTGGTCAAAAGAGCAAGGTTTTGCAGCTTGGTCAAGAGAGCAGGGTTTTGCGGTGAGATCAACTAAGAAGTTTTGTGTGTTCGGCACTTTGCAGCATATTTCAAGAATCAAAATAAAACCAGCTTTGGTCAAACTTTTATAATAAGAAAGAAGACAAGAAGCAAGGTTTTATTACAGTTCATTAAATTGCCTGATGGACGAAGACGAGTCTGCGCTCGAGTTTGGGACGAATTCAGGGTATGTTGAGACCATACGGCAGTTGGCGAAAGAGGGCAAACAAGAGGAGTTGAGCCGTGAGGTGCAGGCCTGGGTGCATGATAGCTGGAGTTGGCTGCCTGGAGTACGTACGCCGCACGAGGCACGTGAAAAGATTGCAGAGCAAGAGTTCAGCGAGCGGATGGTGCTGCTGGAGCGTTTGGTCATCTTGCTGCAGCCCTTTTTGCGACAGTGTGCGACGGCAGCTTTCTGGCAGGTCCAGGATTCGTTGCGCAGCGTGCAGCGCGACGTGTCAGCGCTGCAGAGCGACTCCAACGCGGTGCACGATGCTGTGGAGCAGTTGCGGCGCGAAGTGGAAGCGCTGCGCATGCCTGCGGTGCAGTCTCACGGAAATGAAGAACCTCAGTCCCCTGTTTGCGTTGCTGTGGCGCCAAGCGCCCCTGGGAGCAGCTCTTCGCCAAATTCATCGTTGGGGAGCGCTGATGCTACGCCGCAGTCCAGTCCCAAGGGCAAACGAGGACGACGTGCTGGACAAGCAGTGCGCCGACGTCAGGCAGCACAGTCCTTGCTGGAGATATTGGACGGCATCGCGGCGCCAGCCAAAGGCGCTCGACACTCAAAGGGTTAAGGCGCTGTAAGCGCCATGTTGCTACCTGAGGCGCTGCATGCGCCAAGCCACGTGGGCCTGTTAGGCGCTGGGCACATTGTTCAGTGCCATGGTCAGTGGCGAGAGCAGGGCGTCCACGACAGGGCTGCTGCTCTCACAGTGAGCAGTGGCGTTGCCTCAAGGCGCCAGAGGCCTGTACGCGTCCGTGGCACTGGAGCTGTCACTTCTGTGGGCAGTCCTAGTGTCCCAAGGCGCAAGATGCCTTATTTTTTTCTGCTCGGTGGCGGCCATGTGCCTTTGGCACACATGTCAGGAGATCTGATGTAGATTTACTGGCATCTCAAAACGACTTGGTGAACCAAGGCCGCAGCACGCTTCATTTTGGTTTCTACGTGCTTGTATATGGCCATGGATAGTCGTCTTTGCCTTTATTTTAATTGTAATGCCTTAGGCTGTCCGTTTCGCGCCATTGGCCTTGTACGATTATTATAAATTCCCTCCTGGGCGCTACACTGTACGCGCCACGATGTATGTGCAGTTTTTAGTGGGTATACACTGCTGTGTGAGTCCCACATAACACAGGTTTCTGTGTATGCATAAAGCATTTGCACTGCACGGCACACTGTGCACCATACAGCAGAGCACCATACACCAAGCACTCCACACCACTCCATCCGCACAGCACTATAGCATATGCTTATACCAACCACGGTTTGACGTTCATCTGTACGGGTGTTGGCCTGGTGCCTGAGGCAGCATTGTTTTTGCGCCTTTATGTATGGTCACCCACCCATGTTTATGGGTTATCAGCTTGTCTGCACACTCCTCTAAGGGTCGTGTGCAGAAGCTTAGGAGGGGAGTGTAATGGGAGTGTGCCCATAAGGCCAAAAGCTGTTGTATTTGACAGCAGAGCACTGCTTTGCAGCGCTGAGGCTATATTCGGCGGCCTTTCGGCGCCAGAAGGACAGATCGCGCGCACGCATGGATTGCGTGTGAGTTCATGATACAGACAATGAACAGAGCCGATAAATACCGTTTTATATTGCGTCTGTTATTGTTTTTATTATTGTCTGTGATGCTGCAGTGCCTTCTCATTTATTACAGGCACTTTCAGCATATTTAATGAACTCGTCAGCAACTCGATCAATATTCAACTAAGCAGTTCGTCTTCGTGTGCCGCCATGGTTCTGTGAGGTTTGCTGTGAGTACAGTGCGACTATTTCATTTTACGGTGAAGAGCAAAGTTTTGCAGCTTGGTCAAAAGAGCAAGGTATTGCAGCTTGGTCAAGAGAGCAGGGTTTTGCGGTGAGATCAACTAAGAAGTTTTGTGTGTTCGGCACTTTGCAGCATATTTCAAGAATCAAAATAAAACCAGCTTTGGTCAAACTTTTGTAATAAGAAAGAAGACAAGAAGCAAGGTTTTATTACAAGCCTTGACCCAAGAGAGCATGCATACACTTGGAGAGGGAGAGGCGAAAGCTTGACCAATGCCTATCCTTGAGTCTAATCATAAGACGGCAAAACCACGGCATGTCTTAAAAGGATAACTTCCAAGCCACGGGCACTTGAAAAAAAGTGAAAGAGCCCAAGAGTCTGAAAGGATCAAAGACAACGGTCACATGGCATTAAATGCTCAATTTACCTCTTTAGGAGTATGATGAATTGGGAGAGAGCGGGAGAGTGAGGGAAATCACCAAATCCACCGTGGGGAGACGAGACACTATATGTTCACCTTGACCATGGAATCGTGGGCACCACCAAGTTTGAGTCACACCATGAATGAACCATGCATGAATGACAAATGCAATGTCAACTCTTAGAATGAATGCATGAGACCTAAAAACCAAATATTGTGTGGCACCCCAATAGAATCCAATTGCAAGGCAACAACCAATGTATCCCACGACCAGCGGTACGCCTACCTCAGCCACTTCCACTTCAACTCCTCTTCCACTAGGACTCCCCCAGCTTCCAGGGACTCGTGATCCCCCATACACGTAGGCGTGGCACTGCCGAAGCAGATGCGCCCATTAACGTGTACCATTCTCCTCTCAAGTGCAAGCACCCAAGGGGGATAGCAGGTGTGCGCGGAGGCACCACACCAGGGTTTAGCCAGACTTGAATTCGGGCCTCCTATCTTCCACTGGAGTCGCCCTAGCTTTCGATCGGTATCCTTTTCGGCAACAGGATAGATCTAACACTATTAGCACCAACTGGAAGGGTATTCGATTGGCTGGCCTGCATTACGGCGCGACCAAAGACGGCGCGCGCGCACACACAGCAGCAGCCAATCGACGAATCGAAATCCAAATAATGTTAGAACAAATGCTGGCCAACCGCAGAATTGAAAAAAATCAATGCAACATCAAAAATGCAAAGACAGAACTGAAATCTGCCAACAGAATTAATTCTGGGATCGAAATTTGGGAATGGAATCAAATGCTGAGATCGCATAAGAATTTACACATGAAATGTCACACAAGAAGCAACATGAGTGTGCAAAGGAGAAATGGGCAACAAACATGGATTCTCGACATGGCTATGCTCTAAGTTTTACACAGACGCGCATAGCGAGACCAAGTCCCCCACCTGCGCCGGCTCCTTTGTCGCGGATCGCTCCTCCTTAGTGCGCCTAGACTCCAGCGCCTCCACCAGGTACCAATCAGCCACGCGGACCACAGGTTTAATGCAGCCCATCTTTTCCACCAACCTGGCAACAGACAGCACCAACTTCACCGCACTCTCAGATTGTTCCCCATCGACGATATCCATAAGTCGGGTCTCCAGAACCGTGCGCGCTCCCATACCTGGTCGCATTCGCTCCATTCTCCCCAATCGTCTGACCTGTCGGAGGTATCCGTCAAGAGTGGTCGTTTGCAGACCCTGAATAACAGTTGCGTCGTAGGATGCCCCGTACCCCGCCCCCACCGCCTCCGCGAATCTGTCGCGCGCCGCCGCCCATGGCATCTCCCAGCCCCCCTCCTGCACCTTTGCAAGACTCGCCTTCTCCTGGAGTGCCCGCAGTCACTTTTGCCGGCCCTTACACCCAAATTTCTCCTTGTCAAACCACCAATGGTGGCCTCCGCAATCCGGGCACGCACTTTTAGGCTAGCTTTCGCAGTTGACCCAATCTCCTGTCTTCTTTGATTTGAAATGCCGCTTTCCATCGATATATTTGAATTCGGGCATGTTGACCGTCCGCTGACTCCCCTTGTTTGCTTTACTCTTGGATGACCTCCCACAGGAGCTGGATGCGTCTGACGACGAGGAGTCGGAGTCGCTGGGGCAATGTTTGCCCTGCGCGCGCCCGGTGCGCTACTTTTAGACCATGTTCCCTCCGAAGAGCCCCCAAGCACACCCCTTGGAAAAGCCCTTAGAATTAGGTGACCCAAACGGCCCCAGCTCAAGAAAGTTGCAAACTGGGGTACACAGTACCACTCTCGCTCCTTTAAGGGCGATCTTGGTCAACACCTTAGCAAGTTGGGAAAATGGGGGGTTAGGATAGCACAACCGCAGCGATCTCCAGTAGAAGTGATAGGCATTATTGAGGTATCGCGAACAATAGAGCTGCATCATAACATTGATCCCACAAGTGTGGGTGTCAATACATTCAGTACAATAGTGCTCCTTACACTCATCACAAACTGCGACGGTGGAGAGTCCTGGGAACACAACACACACACTTCTGCCTCATCCTCTGCCTCATCTTGCGTGCCACAACCGAGCAAACAGCTGCTCAATGCGTGCCCTATACCACCCGTGCACCTCATTGTAACATTGTTGGCGGGCCGTAAAAGTGCCTTTCTTTCTTCCAATGAATGGCACAATGACATGAATCCGGCCCTTATAAACACCATCATGGCACCCAACTTCGAAATCAAAGAAATCACCTCGGGTACAAGAAGGTCCATACCCATCCCAAATCAAAACATCGGCTGATGTCCCCGGGGCCAAGGGGCAAATCCATATAATGTTGCCGAACATATCAACGGCAACAGTCCACCGGTAGGGCACGGGTCACAAAAGATGCCCGGGGCCAACGTTCCCCCGCTGTCGCTGCTACTACCGGTGGAGGATGAGGAAGAATCCGACCCTCAGCCGCGTCGCCGCGATTTTCCCGATTTCGCGGATTTGTTTGCCTTCTTGGCCCGTCTTTTCTCCTTCTTCCGCCTGCGTCTCTCCTTTTGCTTTTCCTTCTTTTTGTGGTCCTTCACCTTCGCCTTCAAGGTGTCCCTAACGGATTTATCACAATCCATTAGGATTCTCCACACATCGTGTTTGATGTCCTCCACCTCCGTGGTAGTTTCGGTGTCTTCCGCCTGCATGAGGCGCCCGAGGAATCTGCACAATTTCTGCGTCCAACGTGGCGCGCCCGGACGCTTTCTCATCCATCTCGCGTTTCGGAAGCTGGGTTCTTGGTATGACTGCTCCTGCATCTTGTCATCTCCCCCACCTTCACCCGCGCCTCCTCGCTTGGTCGCTGGAGCGCCATCGACCGCCCCATCCAGCGGCATACCACACCCACTGTCGACCGCAGGTGCTTTCTTAGGCGTTGTCCGGGCTCCCGATGTCGGCTTCGTATATTTTCGCTCGCTCTTTACCGGCTCCTTGGAGACCACATCGCACAGTGCGAAATTGACGGCTGCGGCCTCCTGGCTGAGGTTAAAGGACGTGACCTCCGCCCCCCAGGCCATGGTCAGTCCGTAGAGCATGGCGTCCATGTAATGCTGGGGATCAGGCGATTGGAACGAAACCCCCAATGCTTCGTGGAACGACCTCGCCATCTGCGGTGGGGACCACTGAGTCTCTCCTGGGCCCCAACCGGCCACGCTGGACATCAGGACCTCCAGTCTGTGCTATAGCGGGACCATCCGGGCCATCCACGGTGTTTTCAGCAGATGGCGCCACGCCTGCGCTTTCGCCGAGGCATTCTGGTCCTTGCTTGCCTCCGGATGCAAAACTGTGTGAAATGCAACAAAATGCGGACTGACTGGTGCAACTCATTGGGGCCGCCACGCCACATGTTCCTAACCAAACCCCAATGCGACAACCAAGCAAACAGATGCTCAATGCGTGCCCTCTACCACCCATGCACATCATTGTAACATTGTTGGCGGGCTGTCAAAGTGCCATTCTTTCTTCCAATGAATGGCACAATACCATGAATCCGGCCTTTATCAGCACCGTCATGGCCCCCAACTTCAAAATCAAAGAAATCACCTCAGGTACGAGAAGGTCCATACCCATCCCAAATCAAAACATCCGCTCATGTCCCGGGGGCCAAGGAGCATATCCTCAATAGCACCGGAAGGTTGGAGCCCAAAAGAGGGCGGAAATGCTACGTCACCCCTGCATTCTCGGGGGTCCCCAACAAAGGGGACAAAATCAGAAGTCAAAACCTACGCCAGGTGTCACCATGATGCTCCTAGTATCTCAAAGTGTGGGTCTCTAGTACAGCCAGGCGCCCAAATAGCACTGCGCTAAGTGCGCCCCCTTGGTGCACCCCCTAAAAGGCCACTAGAGGGGCACGGGTCCAAAAAAAATGCCCGGCGTGCGCCCGGTGCGCTAACATTCCCCCTAGAGCCCCGCTGCATCTTGCACTTTGTCCAGGTGCCAATTGCATATGAGCCTGCTGACCCCCCTTCTCATGATCCTTACTTTTCTAGCTCCCAGTTGAAAAATGCTTCCGCCTTTGCGAGTGTAATTTGGCAGGGCATGGTTCACAACATGTCTTTTCTGGAGTATAAGGGAATGTCTTCGGTGTCTGCATAGCTGTGTTGTTTGGTGTTTTGATTGTTTTGAGATTTTGTTGCTATACTGAGTTTTTACAGGGCCGTTAGTGTTGAGTGCGGGGACATTAAGGGGTGAGCACTTCAGATGTTTGCTGTTGCATGAGTTTGGAGTTGTGTTTGTTTAAGTTATTTTGAAACCGACCTTTCATGCTCTGCTGAAAGGGCTGTGTTATGAGCATCCCTCTCTGCAGCTCATTCATCAATAGATTCAAGTTTATTTTTGTTTTGCTGTTAGCATCCTTTGTCCACCTGCCCACCCTTGGGTCTTTGTCTTTGCACACGCACTTGAGGCACCCATCTCACAGTGAGACGAGTCTGTTGAGGCACCCATTGCATGATGAGAGGCACCCGTTGAAGCGCCCATCTGACAGTGAGAGGGGTTGGTTGAGGCACCCATCTGATGATGAGAGGTGTCCGTTGAGGCACCCATCCAGGCCTCCTGAGTCACCTGCACCAAAGTCACCAACCATTCCCACGGCTTCGTAGAAAACTGTACAACAGAATGTTAAAAAAAATGTAAAAAGCTGGAAAAGGTTGTAAAGGGCTGTAAAAACAACCGTAAAAAAATTGTAAAAAGGGTTTTTGGATGCATGTTGCCCTTTCCAAAAGGTTGTTGGTGCATTCCTTGACATTTCTTGCTTCCTTTTGGAGGATGGTTGTCCATTTTTTTGGGCGAGTTTGAATGATTTGACACACCAATCAAGAAAACTATTCACCATCAACCTATAATGCAACCCCTCATGGTAAAGAACGGCTGCGCGAATGGAATACATTCGGCACTAGCCACATCGTGTGCTATTGCTGGAGGTACAACTCCATTAAAACCAAACGACACATATGCCTTGGGTGTGTAGACCTGCATGCTGTGCTACTTCTCAGAGCGCACCCTCTTCCACATCAAAAATGATCATTCCACATCGCATGACATGTGACGGATGGCCAACATTCGCCTCGCAGACTTGTTCCGCAGAGGTAGGGGTTCATGCGTGGCCTCCCACCAGCCCAATATGTCAAACTACTGTGTGCTGGGCTGCACACTGTCAAAATACAATTGCCACTCCCCACTTTGTTCAATTCTGGTGCACAGATCTATAGGGAAGATATGAGGATACAATGCAATGTCATGAAACAAGCTCCCAAGTTGTGTTGGGTCTAGCACACGGGACCTGTCTGGCCACATCCATGCGTTGACACAAATACTTCTTCAGTTTCTCCCTAGCACTTGTATTTCATCAACGGTCATAGAAAGAGCGGGGGGGGGGGTGGCGAGTGCAGCACCATACGGCGCTGTACTAGTAAAAAAAAGGTGTTTGGAGGTCGCTGTGCATGCCCACTGTTCATTCCTGGACGCTTTGGGTGATTGCTGTTCATTCCTGGAATTTTTTGGGGCTTCTCATTTCTTAGAAACTTCTGGTTGTATGCTGTTAATTTGGGGCAGATCGCATATCAGGTTTTCAAAGATGTCGTATTTGATGGATACACCTCACCGTGTTCCCTACATCCACCAAAAGACGAGCACCCGTGTCCCAAATGTGAGACCCATCTGAAACAGAGTAGCTTGTGATCCTAACCCAATGCCACAATACAAAATATGGCAAGACACACACACACAAACAACACAACTGCAACATGTCATAGTACACGCGCCGACTTCAACACTTTTCACGTGCGATCTTATGGCCCAATCTTGGAGAGAGCCAAAGTGTGCAGAGTTTTGGGCCCTTTGAAGGCATTACTCAGGGATCTCGCAGTGCTAGAGGCTGAAACAAGCGGAGGGGGGCTCCACGAGATGGGGAAGGGCAGTGTGCGGGCTACGATCGCCTCTGAAGGGTATCTGTCGGACGACGAATTCAGATTGCACGATATACACGTGCATGATCAGGTATTTATAACAAAGAACGATGAGCATGTTGAAGAAATTTCAATGAAGCAACGATACATCATATGTTGTGGAGGGTGTGGAAAAGTAAGGTTAAATGAATCCTTCGTCTTTCGTGCTTCGTCTGGCTTTTCCTTTGCTGGTGCGAAGCACCATCAAAAGAAAAGCCTTATTACATTTTTAGCCATTTTCGGGTGACCTTTCTATGTCGGAAATGGAGCCGGGCGGTGACAAACAAACGCAAAAACACTCCTCTGCCTTATGTTTAAGCTAGCAGCGCAAGGACAGGGAGGGTGCATTGGGCAAGATTAGCGACACAGGGTGCAAATAGCACACAATTGACATATTCATAACTCGGGCCTATTGTATCGGATTTTGACGAATTAAGGGAAATTTTGGTCAATTTAGGGGTTTTCTTTTCATTTTTGAGCTTCAAAAGGCGGCTGAGTGCGCTGAAAACCGTCGAATCGAAAAGCGGTGCTAAAAAAAAATGATGGCGGTTTCTCAATTAATCAGCAGGACGAGGCTTTTAGAATCATTTATAAAACTGGTGTTAGATCGAAATTTCGTGCATTGTAGCCCGATTTCACTTTGGACAGTCAAAATGAAAGATCGCAAATGCCGGCGACTTCAAAATGCACGCGTGCACAGCAAATAAATAATATGTCAAATAGATTTCTTGATATTTGGGGCCTGAGGCTTATATATAGTGTTGTTCGGCACCTCAACTTTGCTACTGCACCTTTAAATCGCATCCCTAGCTTATATGGAATTAGTGGATGCTGGTAAAGAAGTGAAAACCTTGTAAATGTCCTAACTTTGCAAAACAGCTATGATTGATCGAAACAAATATGACGGCGTGAATCAGCTCTCCGAGGCGGTCATTTAGAGGGGCTGCATCGTACACTTTTGAGGTATGTTTCGTTTCGGCGCGCGGATCGTATATAATGGCGTAAGGACTGCTTTTAGAGGGGGGCGGGGCCCCATTCCCCGGCCCCCCAATTAAAAGCCCCCCATGGGGGGGGAGGTGAACAAGCTTCGTTGCTGCTGACAAAGTAAGCCAGTGGACTGCTGACAATGCCAGCAATCCATCGCAGCGGCATCATCCATCACTCACCTGCACCATGGTGTACTCCTCCGGCAGACGGCGCTGCAGCAGGACCCCCTCCGGGACGCAGGGGCTGGTCGACTCGTAGACGAGGCGGTCGAAGATCTTGTACGAGCCGCCCAGCGCCATCCAGGGCCGACGCCCAATGTGCCGGTCGTTGAGCCAGTACACGCGGCCGTCCGGCAGGGCCCAGCCGTCGGTGGTGTCCACCCACTCCGCACAGAAATCCGCCCCCATCGAGTGCTGGAGGCAGCCGCCCAGGATTGTGTCGATGAGGCTCTGCCGGATCGGGAAGTCGAAGGAGGGGGGCTGGGGGGTCGCGGCCACGTACGTGTAGATCGTCGCCCCCGGCGGGATCGTCATCCAGTTGTTGAGCACCTCGAAATGCTCGGGGCTGAGCTCAACCCGCTCCAGGCCCTCCCCCAAGAAGAGGTCCGCGTCAGGGCCCGGGGCCTCGCCGTCCCGCAGCCAGGCCATGGGGGCCACGTACAGCACCCCGTTCACGCCGCGGGCACCCCCGACGTCCCGCATCAGCGCCGGCGCCGTAAAGCCGTACGAGTTACGCAGGCACATGCTGCGCCGGTACCCGGCCTCTGGGCCTAAACGGCACGCCAGGCCCAGCACCATGTCCTCCGGGGCCTTCGCGACCGCCCCCCATCGCTCTGCGCCGATGCGCTCCCGGTACTCGAAGACGAAGTGCCGCGGGCGCCGCACGGCCACGCGCGCGACCTCCCGGTTTCGGGCCTTGTACGACGTGTACGTCACGTCAACGGGCTGCCGCGCGGCCGCGCCGCACAGGTAGTGCTCTGCGAAGCGCGCCGGGAGGCTGCGGCAGGCGTACGCTCCCGGGAGTACGGATGCGAGGAGGTCGTCGATCTCCTTGTGCCGGGGCTGGTGCAGCCACGGCTGCCGGGAGTAGGGCCGGTCGTTGAGCCAGAACGGGTTGTCGGCAGACGGCCACCCCACAAACCCCTCGATCCACTTCGTGGCGAACTGGCGGCTATACTCCAGGCAGCCCAGGATGCAGACGTCCACGTACGTCTGGGGCAGCGGGTACTCCCGCGACGGAAAGCTCGCGCGCGGGGAGGGGGTGCCGTCCGGGTTCCGCGTGCGGGCCGGGTGGTCGTCGTCCAGCTCCGTGTTGGGGACGTACTGGAACACCGTCACGCCCTGCGGGAGGGGCTGCCAGCCCAGCGATCGCATGCACTCCAGGGGGATGTTGTACCGGGTGTACCCGATCTCGCGCTCGTCCTGCGCCAGCATCTTTGCCTCATCGTCGGGGCCTGGGGCGCGACAATGTGGAACAGAGGAGGGGAGGGGGCGGGGGGATCTGAATGTAGCGCGACTACTGGAACTGAGATGGCAAATACTGAGCCTTCCCAGCCCCAGCCAGAGCCGCAGTCTAGAGGCACGCCTCCACCGTCCACAACGGAATGCGTTGAAACGGAAGTACCAACCCGCAAACACACTACACCCCCCCCAGGGGGGGGGGGGGGGGCACACAGGCCTTATGCATGTCGGAGACTGGGAGTCCTTGGATGACTTCCGCGGCAGTGGATGCAACGCCACATCAGTCTGCTGCATCCTGAGGATTGAGGCATCATCCAGCGATGCAAAGACACCGGGGTAATTCCGGTTTGTTGGGGACTTTGGGCTTCTGGCAGTAGGATTCCATGGTGTGGAGGGTTCCTGCGCCCGAACCAAGGGAAAGAGGTTGTTAGATCAGGCGATCGTTGCAGCGGGTGCCTGCATCACACTTGCTGGCAGGGCGAATGGACATTGCAGCCTGTCTGACCAAACTGGCGCCCTTGTGGAGTCGCCCTTTGCGAGAAGAACGCAATTGTCGGAAGCACACGGGGTGTTGGTTCAGCAACGTTTGAAAAGGCGGAGTTTGGTGGTCCCTTTTCTGGCTGTCCGGAAGATCGAACTTGTCTCTAGATTCGGGACTGGGGATGGGACTTCAGGGATGCCAGGAGAATGGCAAGAGGGGCTGAAGTGCATTTGGTTTGTTATTTGGTCACCATTCCCCCTCGCCAAGGCCTCCTCCGCCTCGTCCGGTGCGCGCAAACGACACCCCTGTCAGAGTCGCCATGCCGCGACCTCTGGACCTTCAGATGTTCACTGATGGGGGAGGAAGGAAGGCAACACATCATACTGCACGAGACTTAGAGACCCCCGGAGCAGCCCCGCTATGGGTAACAGATGCGTGTGCCCGACTGTGTACAGCAAGGCACAAAGAGGGTGTGCAAAGCAAACGCCAAAGAGAAAAGAATTTTAGTGACATGTAATGGGCGCCTTTCACTGTAGTTGACAGGCGAGGCAGTGCCTGTCCACTGCCCTAGGAGGGAACGTTTGCACGGCGTGCGCCCGGCATGCCTGGCATCCAATCAATGTGCCGGCCAACTATCCCAATGCTGTAACCCCCAAACATTACTCCCTCCTCGAGCCCAGGAACCCTAAGCACAAATGACAGAAGGTCGCCCGTGGACTGCGAGCGAACGAGGGGAAAATAGGAGAAAACTTTGCCCGGCGTGCTAACGTTCCCGCTGGGACCCATGAACTAAATCCTGGCTGGCGAGAGACCCCCCCCCACCATCCCTCCAGACACTCTTGAGACCCCATATCGTAAACATCCAAGTGTCAGCGTCTAGGTGGGGGGGGGGGGGGCTAGCCACCGTACGTTACGTTACGTTGGTGTGCAGGCCAGGTCCTGAGCACTTCAATTTGCCCAGAAAATTATACAGTAATTCGGGGGGGGGGGGGGGTGCCCAAAATTGCCCATCCCAGCCGACGGGTCGTGCGCTCTGCCACATAAGAGACCAAAGCCTATGGGTCAGCTATTAAACAATCCAAAAAGCGCTGGCTAGTAGCGACGATGAGCAGCCACAGCCCACAGGGAGCTGCCCCGCGCAATGCTGATGTCATCTATCCCCCAAACCGGTCCACTGCCCCCAAAGTAGTGAGCGTAACATTGACCAAAGTAGATCAAAAACGAGGAGGAAGCGAGAAGGCTACAGAGCCCCTGCCGTCTCAGCCCCCCACATTGGGGACGAGGTGGCCCGGCCAGGTGGCACTATCCTGGGCCCAGAGGGCCCTCTGGGGGGGGAGTCTTGGGGGAGGAGAGGGGAGGGGGTCCTTGGGTTGCCTGGACAGAGATTCCCGTGCACATAGACCGGCTGCCGTGTCACGCACCCGGGTACACGACCCCCACTGTCTCGGCGTCGGGGGTCTTGTTGCGAGGGTCCCGCCGCTTGACCATGCCGCCGGCCGTCAGCTGCGACCCGCCCGCGCGGTTCTGGAAGTTCCAGCAGGGGCAGAACTCGTAGTCCTTGCTGATGGCGATCGGAATGGCGCACTGCGCCACTTTCCCGGCCGTCCCCACGCGGCTCGGGGTGTTGATGAGGCTGCCCATGCCGAAACAGAAGTAGTTCGTGCCCTTCTGCTTGATGAAGCCCGTGCACTCGGTCTTCTCCGTGGGATCCTCGACCGGCTCCGGGGGGCACACGTGGTACTGGGCGTACGTCGCGATCGGGCGCCGCCCGTCAGCCCCCGGTGCGCAGCGGTTGAGCAGGTGCATTACGTGCTCGTACTCGTACTCGCCCTCTGCGTCATCCAGTCGGTTCGCCAAGTCCTCCTCCCGGTCGTCGAGCCAGTACCGAGACCAGCCGCGGGTGGTCTTGATAAACTCCTCTGCGAAGTCCTGGCAGAACACGCGACAGCCCTTCCTATGGCACCCGCGTGCGCCCCGCCCAAGACCCACACCCGCCGAGCCCCTGCCCCAGACCCATTCCCACCAAAACCCCACCCCACATCCCCACCCCCTTGCGCCCCATCCCACAACCACAGACTGCTGCGTGGCTCCGCAGGGAGCAACGCCATGTCCTTTGTATCCTTTCATTTATTGTCTCCACGTTGTTTTCACTCTCTCTGTCTGTCTTGCACTGCCAAAAATACGTCCGTGTTTTCATCAATCCCCACGTTCTGACGACACCCAATATGTCATTGTGGCCCGTGCATAGTCACTCTGTGCCTTATGGTACAAATGGGTAATTTGGTTGCCATTCAACTTACTGCATTGTGTAGGCGGGTGAAGTTGGAGTTTTGCCCCTGCGACATGAGGTTTGGGTTTTCTGCTCATTTTATGATTTCAGCTTGGGCATGAAAGTGGACGTGTTTGTGACTGACAGCTCAGATCCCGGCGCAAATATTTTGCTAGAACTGGCTGTCAAGTTTGTGCGAACTGAATGGGCTGCGACTGAAACAGTTGTGCGGCGGTGCCACGCACGGGCGTACGGGACACAGCCCTCAACTGTTGCTGCTCTCCTGGCAGTTGGCGGTGTTTGTCACCACTTATGCAGATCCACCAAGCCGCTGTGCTGGCCCACCGTTTCTGACGAAGTTGAGGGGGCGGGGGGTTGTTTGTGGGCGGAAATGTCTATAGACCTGCGTACAGTTGCACAATTAATTCGGGGGGGGGGGGGGTTCCAAACAGGCGGGTTGGGTACACGTGCTGTACGCCTGGTGTCCGGTCGTTTATGAAAACTGCTCACAGATCTGCGGGGAAGGGGGTTGGGGGGTAACCTGTGCACAGAAAGGACAGGGTGCCTGTGAGGAACACCGAAGGGAAGGAGCCTAATGGGGGCTGCAAATCATATTGACACACCACCAGCAGTCTTACCCTGCCACCCCCCTTGCCATGCCCTGCGGCGCGTGACAGTTCCCCCACACATGCGGGGGAACATGGCCAGAGTGACGGTTCCCCTGGCCCCCCTGAGGGGACGTCATCGTGTGTGCAAACCCAACCTACACCCAGTGGTTGCCACAACTATGTCATCCGTAGACCAGTTGAACTGAACAACAGCGCCAGCTGAAAACATGACCATGGGATCAGATTCCATGATTTTTACACAATACAATCGGGTGCTCTGCAGGATAAAGACAGTGTGGGCATCCTTGACACACTGTCAAGGCAAAGGACACCCAGCACAACAGCCAATGCTCGCACAAGAACCATTCTTGCCCATTGCCCGATTCTACAAAATTCCAGAGGTGATGATTCCCCTGCCCCCCTGGGGAAATCGCAAAGGGGGGGGGGACCGTCCGTCAGATTACCCTGCAAGGGAATCAGAGTTCGCCATTAAGACAGCAGCAATGCACATCGGACTTCAGTGGCCCATCCACCAACCCAAATGGCGGATGATACACACGGACACCCGGCCAAGGACCAGGGCTGCGGCATTGCTGTGTTCATTGCCCTGCCTCACTCCTGCCTGTAGCCACTTGATGCTCCATGACCTCGGACTCCCACTGGGACCCGACCAATCCCAGCATCACTTGCCAACAGGATGCGGAGAGGGGTGGCAAATCATATTCTAACACCACTAGAGCGGTCTGGAATACTGTACTGTAACTTTGCAAGACCTGTGTGTGCATGACGTGTGCTCGCAAAGGCATGTCGCTTGCACATATGCTATCATGCAAGCAAGCACTGCTATGCCCTGTGCTCACTCAAGGAACCTCTTTCCTCCCTGCAGACCTCCTTTCTTTCGCCTGGACTCACACCCAGATGGGGGCAGGGGCCTTCCCTAGTCTTTTGGGACAGAGCCATTGCAAAGAAACCCTTGGCATGGGTGGACAAAAAGGAGCACCTCTCCGTACGCCATGAAATCCGTCAAAATGGCATCAAGGTACGTCTGCAAAATTGGGGAATCAAAGGTGGGCGGCTGGAACGTGTCACTGGTGGTCACAACGCAATACACGTGCGGCGTGTTGGGGGGCATGGACGGCCACGACACCGCCTCGAAATGCGTAGCCGGCAGCTTGATCAGCACCGAGCCTGCGGACGTGGCGTAGAAGGCCTTGGCTGTGGCCAGCTCGTCGTCACTGTACGCCATGCAAATGACCCCGTTGACGGTGGACTCCGGCTCCCCGTCCTGCCTGGGCCGCAGCCCCAGCATCGTGAAGTGGTTCTCCAGGCCGTCCTGACACGCCAGGGCGCCCCCGCCCAAAACGCCCTGGAGGTTGCGGGCGTTGCTCGCATCCGTGGTGTACGCCTGCACATCCCAGTGCCTGACCAGGCCGACCTCGGCCTTGAGGCGCACGGGCACACCGAAGTTGAGGTTCCCGAAGCAGCCCGTCTTGGGGCACATGCCGCCAGTCTGTGCCCTCTCTTTCGCAATGGGCTTCCCGCTGGTCGCATCCCCAATCATATTGCAGATGAATAGGGCGTGGGTGCGCCCAGCAAGCTCAGGCATTGTGAGAAACCTCTGGTGGGCCCCGTTACAGCCGCATTGGCTGACGGCCATATCAGAACAAACTACAATGGGATATGGTCTCAGAAAGTTCGTGTGGGAAGAACCATCCGGTCACAGGCATGCCCGCTTCCTCTTCACCACTTCAAATGCCTCACAAAACTGTCTCCGTGCATCCTTCTTGCACAGTTCAGGCAACACCCCCAAGATGCTGTCAGAAAAGCGAACGTCGCCTTGGCTGTGGATGCTAAGACAGGACTGTGCTAGCGCAAGGCAGGGGATGTGGGCCCTTGACGAAACCAGTTCACGCAGCGTGCGCCCATGCTGCAGGCTACTCCCTGCTGCATCAGGAGCACTGTCGTCCAGAACAAAGCAATCGTGCTTTGGAACATCATCTGAAGGCTCTTGGGGGAGCCTGCAGCACACGCATGGGTGCGCTGTTGTACCACACGGCAGCACTGCAGGGCGAAAAGTTGGTTGGTTGGTTGGTGGGGCTGATGACGGTGATGTGAAGGGCATCTGCTAAGCGGGCCCGCGACGCCTGCCTTGAATACTGTCTCAGTCAGAAACAACCCCTTTTTTCCCCATGCACGAAAATTAGCGCCCACCTGGGTCTTCAGGGCGGAGAGGAGTAACATGGCTACACAACCCCTGCCGTATCGGGTCACTAAAGCGGATGGGAGCACCGTGGCTACACAAATTGTTTTCATAGGTCATTAACCTACAACCCGCTGCCCGCCGTCAATTCAATTTTGGCACTCTGTCAGCAATGGGAACGCATCGTGTCCAGTGTACGGCCCTGAGTGGGAATCATCAAAATTGCCGAAGCACACTTCGTGCTTTGTTGCCAATTTTCGGTAGGGCTCAGTGGAGCCTGACACTGAGATGTGATGTCGTGATACGTGCTTGCTCATCATCATGCAGTGGTGGGCCTGCCACTGGATGGTGCTGTGGATCGATGTACATCAAACCGTGGGTGCAGCTGCTGTTTTGGTTATTGGGTGGCTAGGACTTGGCTGTTTGCAATGCTTTGCTGGACATATTGTGTGTGTTTCCTCATCGTTTCATATCGGCAAAATTGTTCAATTAGGGCCATGTCAACGTGTCATTTGGCCATTTCTTTTTGAATGGGGCGCCCATGAACCTCGTTCGCGTTGAGAACCATGTGGCCCCAGGATCCGAGACATTTCCCAGAGCTCGCCATAACACATGATGCGCCTGAATGCCGGCAACACAGGCAGTGGGTGCGTCCGATGCACCAATTCGCAGGAAATCAATCCGTCAAATTCATCATGTGAGTTAACTGCTCTTGAAACACCAAACAACCACTTAACCGCATGAGTTCCACGGGGTCGCTGTAGGCGCCGAGCCCTCACTGTGCATGTACTGTGTACCAACGCGCCCCCACATGTGGATAGGATTGTACCAAGAAATTGAAGAAAGATAGAGAAGGCGCTGGTGGCACCGGTCCCCGTTGGCCCCAGGGCTTGGCAAAGGAGGCGGGGGGGGGGGGGGGCACATGCCCGGCAGGTGGGCCAAAGGTCACACCCGGGTGTATGCATTAACGCAAATGGGGAGGGGAAATTTTCATGAGGGGAGAGGGTGCGTCATTTGAGTTGGAGCACCTTTTGTGTACGCCCCCTGCCGTGGGAAGCAGGTGCAAGTGACAATCCCTGTACCGCTGTCTGCAAAGGGCTTCAGTTGGACTGCAAGTTTTTGACAGGGCATTTGCAAAGCCATTGGCCAATTTCCTCTCAAAGTCTGCCACTTGAGGCAGTGACCCACACGTTTACAGCCACGTGGCTTCAGTGGGAGAGGCATACTGTCAGCTGCGGCGGTCTCAGGGTACAATGATGATAAAGGTATTCTTACCCTTTCAATCTATCCAAGTTCAGCAAGTAGGTCACTGTCATTGATGGCACCTACTTCCCCGTTAGCAACAGCAAAGTCCAAGTTCTAGAACTCCACCTCTCCATCGCCATCAGACAGAGAAACTCTTTGCACTCATCATGAGACATGTTCAAACCAATGCAAGGCATAGGCAAATAATTGCAGGGGGGTGAATTATTGCAGGGGTCCACAGAACTTTACAGTGTCTCAAATAAATGCAGCCCTCCGCAAGTATGTGCCTCCCCCTGCACATCGTTTGTACAAAGTAGTGCCCCACCAATATGTATGTGTGTGTGTTTGGGGGGGGGGGGGGGCTGTGTGCGAGGTAAATGCGGCTACTGTTTGTCTTGCAGTATAACACTCATCACCACAGTTGGTGAATGGCCTGCATGCGTGCTGTCTGGGTTCCCCTCTGTGGGGCTGCTCGCATCGACGGGGCTCGTTGCTAAATGAGGTTTTTAGCTGTGATGCATGTATTTCTCAATCGATGGCTTCACACAGGATCATGCTATGCGTCGTTGGTACACGGGATCACAGGGAGATTCGCTGCATCGAATATTTGCTCTGGATTTGTTTGCCAACGGCGAACATGAGTGGGCAGCATTCCTGTTGCAAACGCGCTGTCCATGCGCCGCTGTCCGCCCCACCAAGCATCGCACGGGCTGTACCAACTGGAGGGCGTTCTCTGCAATACCAGACTGGCGTGTGACAATGGAGCAAGAATGCAACTGGCAACATCAGCATTTTCCTTTGCCTTTCACCTTTGCAAGCTGTACCCCACATATGGAGCAAATTGTCTTCGTGGTCTGCACGCCCCCCTGTGGCTGCGGCACATAGGGGTCTTCTGATTTGGAGTTGGAATGCTCTGTTGTCAGCGCAACGAACGTCACCTGGCAGCCCTCCAGACTCGGGTTGTCCAGAGGCTTCCCAACCTTCTGCTCGAACTCCGACACGTCGAAAATGAATTTCGGGTAATGCGCAGCCTGCACACCCTCCTTGGGAGAGTACACAACGTGGCCCTCAGACACGGAGAGGGTCATGCCTACGCGTTCCAGGATAATGGTTTCCTCAGTGGCCATAATGTAGTCACCTGGATAGAAAAAAAGTGGCGGGTCCCAGAGCTCACCATGCCTCAAACGCGTGCAGTCAGCTGTTTCTGCAGTCTAGAGCAGACAGATGACCGGAAAACAACCAGTGTTCCAGAACGCGAAACAAATTTCCTAAAGTAACCCTCGATCTGATATTGGGTCCACAGGTAATGCATTCACAGGGGCAAGATGTTGCCTCCAATGTAGTATGATGTCGGTGTATTGTGATTGGGCCGATTCCTTTGGGCCTTCCTCCTGGCTGGTCCGGTCCTTCTTCCAGCTTATCCTTGGGGTGGTTGCCCATACCATACTGGCAAGAGTCCATTTCCTGAAGCTGTGCCCTCTTTTGCCACTTTCCTTGGGTTGGGTACTGAACGCTCAACGTTTGCAAACATGCTGACTGAGATGGTGTGTGCCACCCTTGGCATTGAGGCGGTGTGCATTACACCTGCGATTTCTGTAGAGTGGCCCTTGGATAATCCCAGTTGTCGTGCTAAGAATAAAATTTTATGATGTTTGTTGAAAACCTATGAAATGGGGTGTCAACGTGCACCACGGCATAAGAATACATGTAATTATGAAATCTTACCACAAACACCTTATAAGGTAATAATCACAGGAAAATTATAAAATTGAGTACTACGCAGCAGGTGGTATTTTTGTTAAATGCCCAGGTCAATTTCCAGCCACATTGTCCCAAACGAAGAGAGGGTCAAGTAGCTCTGTCGCCGAATCGCCAAATAGCGTGAGAAGCACTTGAACAGTGTGTAAAACATGCCTTACATGTGGTATTTGATTGTTGTGGGCAGTCACAATACCCACTATACAAACCGTAATGTTTCATGGAACATGAATTTTTGCGTAGGACAATGTGAAATATTCGTGCAAAATTTTTGCAACACCACCAAAAAACTGGAATGTTGCTGGCGTTTTCGGGGCAAATATTATTTTTTGTGTTGGCATTTGGACCATAGATGTGTTTATTTCTTTGTGCCTTTGTTTTTTTTGCGAAATTTGGAGCCCTTTGGGACTCTGGAGTTGCAATCCATAACAAAAACATGTAGACCACAACTAAACAAGAAGCAGATGCTTCATTTTATCCTGATTTGTGCTGGTGACATATCACACTTGGCGTCACATGGCAATTCGCCACTGGGTCTTACAGACAGACAAGCGGACCATAGTGTAGCCGTTGTCTTGGAACTCAATAACATACCCATGGTTTCCATTCCCATGGTTTGTAAGCACACAGGTCTGCCAGCCCCGTACCACCACCAACACAACCAAAGGCAAAGTCTCCGAAATTGTCGAGTGCCGCTAAAAAGCCTGAAACAGCAATCTCAGGGATTTCAGGAGGCTTATGGCCCTGGCCACATGGGCCTAGCAGCTGCTACTTGGGTCCCCATGGGTGGTAGTGTACCTGTATTGTCATTAAATGACGGATTGTGGGTAAATTTTCTAACCCTCCCACCCCAGATCAATCCATGCTGCCCCAGCGAGTCAGATGGGCTCGTCTTTGCCCCTAATACCAGGAAGTGGCACCCCCTGGGGATTGTGCCATGTGTATGGGGCAGCCCTGCCACTAGCATACCAAGTGGAAGAAGTGGGAGCTGCCCATCATGGTCTCCTGGTAAGCCATGTAGTGTGGGGGTCTGAAAAAAGTTTCATGTGGGGCACCACCCCTCAGCAGGAGTGGCCGATTGCCCTGAGGTTCAGCTCTCTGAATGTAGACTACCAAGCCCCCCCCCCCCCCATCAGGGGGTATGTTCCAACAAATCGGGGCAACAAATTGGGGGGCCACTTTCACCAGGTTTTCAGCATGGTTTTGGGTCCAGCATTTCCCTATTGCATTCCTACTCCAAGAACTTGTGGGGGGGGGCAATGGCTGCGCCCACGCACAGAGCATTGCACATATCAATCATATATAGAGGTCACATGCCTTGGGACCCCTGTTCAGCCTGGACGAAGACCCCCTTATTCTCTATGTACCCCCTTTGCTTCGTCCACGACGACTCCCAAACCGAAAATTTTTTATTATACAACCCCCAGTCCAGATTATCTGAGCGGATCACTTCCCCCCACCCCTTCCGCGTGCAATCCCCCTTGCCCCCCTTCACCCGCACTCTGGCCCCCCGCAGTCTGGACACCCGGCCGCCTTTACTTCCACCTCGAAGGCTGCGCTTTGAAATTTCACATTTCAGGGCTTTGTGCCGCCCCTCTCCTTTGAAGGCGGCAAAAATGGCAATGTGCCCCCACCTGCGGGCCCATCCCAACAGGTGGTCAATCCACAGATGGGCCCACAGGGTGACGTTCATTTCACAGGCCTTATGGGCCTCCCCCATTTTTTTCAATTCTATTCGCAGAATTTTCATGTCGGGCAACTGCAACGGTCCGGATTTCCAGACGACATCGCTTGTTGCCAACAGGGATTTTCCCCATTGCCGGAAGGCGTCCGTCCAGGACACCTGGACCCCCCCCATGTCAACGACATGCTGCAGGAGGCCCTCCCCCTCCAGATGGTCACACATGGTGTCCCATCCCTCACTCTTCACCCACTCGGCAGCCGCCGTCTGCTCGATTTTCAGGGGCACCTTCTTCTTATCCTTCCTCTCCTCTTCCAACGCCACACCGGTGGCGGTCCGTGCCTGGATCCGAATGGGATCCAGGAACCATTGCACCCACCTCACGGCCTTTCCCCTCTTCCACCGATGCACCGTGTGGAGGCTGTTCACAAGGGCTGAAAGCCCATTGTGCACTTGCCGGTGCACGCCATGCAGCCCATAATCGGGGGGCCGCTGGGGGGGGCGCACGATGGGGCAAATCATCCCCGCCCACAGCCACTCCTCGACAATCACCCCCATCCCGCAACCAAATTCGTGCAGAATGGTTGCCCGATTTTTCCCACACAGCCAACAAACAGTGGCTGCGGGGTTTTTGGCTGTGAAGGAGGAGCAACCCCCCAAAATGACCTGCGCCTTGGTGTCTGCTATAAAAAAAGAAATCACCTTACGCAGGTAGCCCCCTTTATCGGGGATTTGCTGCTGCGCCACCTCGGTGAGGTCCGCGTTCAGGTCATAGACCTCGGCCAATTGGGAAATGATGGCCTTCTTCTCGGATCCGCGCAGCAAGATCCAAGAGCCCAAGGGCATATGACTCCCCAGGTCTCCAACGGCAAAATGCACGAAGGAGGCCTGCCAGAGCTTTGTCCCGTCGAAGGAGATGCCCACCCACACGTTCTCCGTCAGGAACGTGGGGCCGTCACGGTGCCACATCACCTGTGCCAGAAAACAGGCCGTGTGTAACGGGTCACCGTGAACGGTCGCCGGGAAACACTTTGGTGCAGGGTGAAAATACCTGCAGTTTCTGCCACAGATTGCATGCGGCCCCAAAAATGTCATTGTCCTCGTCCGTCTGAAAATGGACCTCCGTGACACGGGGGGCGGACAATGCCTTTCGCACCTTCATCAGGGTTCCCCATGGGCACTTCCATTGGCTGTGTGCCCGGCTGTACTGCAGTTTGCGGAAGCTGTCGCCATTTTTGCGGCTCTCCCACAGAATGGCCGCGGCCAACAGCTCCAAATCGGGGGTGGGGGGTTTGCCCTCCCCGCAAACGAGATGGATGCGGCGGCGGCCGGGTTTGACGTGTACTTGCCAATGTGGCCCCAAAATCTCCCCCACGACTTCGCGAAGGCGCGCCAGCCGCGCGCGCCTGTCGCGGTAGTTTGAGGCCGCCAGCTGCTCAAAGGGCCGCTGCATGGTGCACAAACAAAGACCTGCGGCACGTGAGGACGTGGCAGGCGGGTTGGATCATACAACGGAACGTTGGTGCACGTTCGCACACAGATGGCACGCACTTGGCGCGCGCCAACTCAGGACTTGGTGCGCGCCAAGTCCTGAGTTGGCGCGCGCCAAGTGGTAAGTTGGCGCGCCAACTTATCATTTGGCGCGCGCCAACTCCCCTGTTGGCGCACGCCAAATCAGGATTTGGCGCGCCAACTTAGCACTTGGCGCGCGCCAAAGCCATGCCAAGCCAGTGCCTGCTCATTTCTTCGACCGCTTGCTGCCCTGACTCTGACTCCCCTCGCCCTCTTCCGCCCGCCTGCGCTTGGGGTCAAGCAGGTGCGCAACCGGGTGCTTGTCCAGCAGGCCCTTCAGCTCCGTGAGGGTGGCCTCTTTGACCCCCATGTTGATGGCCACATGGCGTTGGGCGCTGAGTGCAGAGTGCAACTCAACCGCCGCGGCCTGCAGGTACAGCACATGCTGCCCATGGTCGGGGTCGGCACCACCCTCTGCCCCCCCCCCCCCCCCAACTGCACGCACCTGCGCCGTGGCGGTCACCTGCTGCTGCAACTCCCCCCTCTGCTTTTCCCACCCCTTCTCCCGCCGCTCCCACAAGGCGCGCTCACCGGTGAGCGCCTCCTGTGCCGTCTTGCGGGCGGCCTCCGCCGCCTTCAGCTGCTCGCGCAGCAGCTTGTTCTCCGCCTCCAGGCGGAGAATCTCCGCCTTCTCCCGTGCCCCCCCCCCCGTCTCCCGCTGCCTGCGCTGCCTGTGCTGCCTGCTGGGGGGTGGTCGTGGGGCGAGGGCGCCTGGAGCCCCTAGCCTGCTGCTCCGTGCGGCCCTTGCTCTGCAGGGAGGGGTCTCCAGACGCGTCGGATGCGGCCCTGCCCCCCTTCTCCCCCTTCGGCCCTCTCCCCACGAGCTGCTTCTGGAAGCGGAGCAGAAACGCCTGCGCTGCCTCCTTCAAGTGGGGGGCAGGGGCAATGGCCCGCACGTCGCTCCACTCACACTGCTTCCACCTCTGCAGCTGTCCCAGAGCGTCAATGCTGCAGAGGAGGAGCCGGTTGTGCGTGGAGGGGGGGCGCACCTGCACAAAGGGCACAACGGAGACAACCCATGGTTGCACCCCCTTCCCCTGCACCACTGCCCAGAACGGGCACTCCACCACCCTATTCTGTCCCGAACCCTGACGAATCACCTGCGCCTGGAACAGGCGGCTGATGATCGTCCCCCCCCCATCGATGACGTCCACCGCCGTCGCCTCGGCGGACGTCACCTTCAGAAACTTCGTCGGGGCTGTGCAAGGCGTCCCCAAAGTCCGCAAGTTCCGGGACCTCCGGAACTTCCCAATCCACCACCACGTCCACATCCACCTCCAACCCCTCCTGCTGCTCCTGCCGCTGCTCCTGCCGCTGCTCCTGCGGCTGCCCCTCCACCTCCTCCGCCCCGGCCGGCACGGGCACTAGACGCGGGTCCACTTCCAATTGAAAATTGGCGTAGTGGATGGGGACCTGCAAATACGCAACAACACTTTGAACAAGCATAAAACAATGCACACAACGACACCACTGCGACAACCAAGACAACACGAAAACCAGCCACACAACAACGTTTCCGATAAAACCCAACCAATTAAATTCAGGCGCCAAAACGGCACTTGGCGCGCGCCAACTAGCTACTTGGCGCGCCAAAACTGGACTTGGCGCGCGCCAACCGAACACTTGGCGCGCCAACCGGTGAGTTGGCGCGCGCCAAGATGGAAATTGGCGCGCGCCAACTGCGAAGTTGGCGCGCCAATCTGCTATTTGGCGCGCGCCAAATTCGTGTAACGTGTGACAACACCGCGTGCAAGCAAAGCACCGCGCGGGCACACCTTCTCGCTGCAGGAGCAGATGGTGCGGCGGGCCTTGTCCACGCGGACGAGGTCCAACATCTCGGCGTCCTTGGAGCTCAGGGGCGGGGTGAAGTGGGCCATGGCCATCCACGCCATGCGGCCGTCCCCTGGCTCCCGCACGAACGCGGCGCCCAGTGCGGCGAACGAGTACACCACCGTGCCGGCCGTGCAGCGCACGCGGCAGAAGTCGGTGGCCTCGGGGGGGGGAAGCCACCACCGGTGGATGTGCGAAGTGAGGCAGGCATCCGCTTTGGCCGCCTTGGCGGTGGGCCCCACGTGCGCGTGGTCGGTGGGGGTCAGAAACAGACCCGCAAGCATCCCCTCTTGCAGGAGGAGGACGTCCCCCATGTAGGGCACCGGGGGGTCCAACGGCTGCTCAGCCTGCGACACGAAGCAGACTGGCTGGGGGATCGCGTCGGGAGTGAGGAAGTCCTCCTCTGCCGCACTCTGTGGGGGGCAGAACTGCCTGCCAGACGTCGTCCGGGAGCCAGTGGGGGACACTGGAGACCGTCGTCTGATAGCGCCCCCCACCTTCCCCGGGGGCCTGGAGGTCCACCTCCTCGAGCATCGACGGCTTGAGTTCCACCGTGGCAAGCTCCGCCAGTCTGGCCCACACATCCTCGGGGATGATGCGGTCATACTGGCGGTAGCCCGCCGCGGCAAAACCCTCCTCCGTGACGATGGGGGGGTTGGGGATGTCGTGGGCGGCAACGGGCCAGGAGTTGTGGAAGAAGGGGTGGGGGCAACCCATGCCAAGCATGGTGAAGGGGGAGTCGGTGTTGTAGAGGGTGGGGTGGGTGATGTCGGGGATGTGGGTGCGCAGGCGACGGTTGGTGGAGAACTCCGTGGGAGCTACTGCATCCCACGCTTGCACCTTCACCGTCTGGTGCCGCACGACGGCGTCAGTGGCCGTGCGGTGCGTCCAGCCACTTTTTTTGACTGGATCCGGCCACAGCCACTGCTCCTCGGGGTCGTGACCCTTAGGCGGCTTCTCCTGCAGGTCGAGAACGTTGACGAATTCTCTTGACGCTGCAGCAGTGCACAGCTTCAGGGTCTTGTTGAAGGCCTCAAGGGTGACTTGAGAAAGCTTCAACTCGACCGCGAGGGTCGTGGGGTACCGGCCCATCACGGCACAGCAGAACTTGCTAAGAACCCCCCTGGTCAGGGCGAAGTTGACGCGGGTGGCGTCAATTCGCCAGACCAAGTAGGAATTGCCCGGCCGGTCCCACTTGCCGAAGAGGGCGGCCTCCAGGGGTTCGCGGAGGGGGGGGGGCTGGGGGAAGGATTCGGCGTCCGGGGGGGTGAGGGTGTAGGGGATGGGAAAATAGCCCGCGGGGAAGTGCTCGGAGCCCACGTTGGCGATGTGGGCATCGAGCACCGGCTGCACCTCGGGGTTAGGTGGTGCAGCGGGGGCAGACGTGGGGTCGGTGACTGTCACCTTCTTCCCCTTGCCCTTCTTGGGTTGCTTTGGAGGCATAATAAAGTGAAATGCCTAGAAGGGAAAGGGAATGCATGAAGGGTGCAAAAGAAGAGGAAGAATGGGGCAGTTGGCGCGCGCCAAAACCGGACTTGGTGCGCGCCAACTCAAGAGTTGGCGCGCGCCAAGTGCCAAGTTGGCGCGCCAACTTTGACTTGCCTTCCAAAAAGTTGGCTTCGACCCCAAAAAACCCACATATTGCAACATATCAACAAAGCAACGCAACCATAAGCTGTAAAATATAGATAGTTCCTCACGTTTCATGCACAAGGCGTAGCAACAACACAGTGCACAAGTACAAGCAAGTTGAATGCTCTCGACATGGAGTTGACCAGGAGTTGGCGAATGTACAGTATCTGGGGTTGGCTTCGTAGTTAGAATCTTGCACGGGTCCTTGGGAAAATGGAGCAAACACATCCGGAGGCAATATGAATCCGGGAGGAAGCGGAGGCAACTCCGGCAAGGGAGAGAAGTGGTGATCGATAGGTGCCATGGAACCCATAGCCCGGGGCTTGGGCTTCCCTCTACCAAGTCTAGGACTTGGCTTTGGTTTTGGCTTTGGTGCCACATTGGCGGGGGGTCGGGCAAGGTCACTTGAGCTTGAGGAAGCAACGTCTTGTGATGCTTGTGCATTCACTAGAGTGGACGCCTCATCCTTGGCGCGCTCATACTTTATAAGCTTGACATAGCCTTCGCGCAACACTTGTTCCAATTTGTGAGCGCATCCAACCATATAATAAGGCAATTTATGCTTTGTTTGGATTGCAAAGCGAGACAATTCATTCCACAATTCCAATGCCTCATGCGCACTAACTTAATCAGGCTGGTAAAGACAGCAGGCGTGTACAACACAAAGAAAACTGCTCACAGATGCATCTGAGGCTGCAGAACATGATCGCAAAACGGAAGATCAAGTGGGCTGGGTCCAGTGTGTTCAGGTTAGGCGCTGTCACCATGCGTGTGGTACACCATACATATGTGTGTGCTCATCTATCACTGTCATTGAAGCCATGCACGTGGTGCCATGACGCCCTGTACACCTGGACTCTTGGACACTGCCCTCTTTGTTCTGAGCCCTGCCTTTCGTTTTCTCTACTACTGTCCCATTTATATGGGTCGTACAACATTGAATTGTTGTTTCTGACGAGATCCAGAGTTGTGAGGATACTCTGGGCGTACACAGCCCTGTGTGCATCACATAGGGACAGGTCGGGGTAAGCGTCAATCACAGAAAAAATAGGAACAGTGTTGGAACAAAATTAGGACAAGCAATTCTATCTTGGCCGCAGACAGCATTCAAACTAAAAGAGTTTAGAAGAATGTAGTCCCTGTCCCTACCCAGATCCCATGTGCGTATACATCTCAAATCATTGATCTCAGCGGGTCAGTTCTGCCTTTCTCAGTGACTGTGGGCCACAGGAGTAGGCTTAGGGGTCACTGGAGATTGCTCATGGCACACTGGGGCTGACAGAATGGCGCCCTCCTGGGCCCATCTGTCCACCGTACACATACTGAAGCATCGTTCCAGCCTATACTTACGCCATAGTCTGAACAGAGGGGGTCGCCACCAGTTTTTTGGGTACCTGTGGAAACCCAATCCCGAGACCAGTGATTTCAGGTTCGCTATAAGATCTGTAGTCGACAGTGCATACCATATCGACTTTATCACAAGGGACGAGCGCCAGACCGTGCGCGCATTTGGGGAGTATCTATTCACCCACCTCGTCCACTCGTTCATCGTGGCAGGCTCAGGGGTTTCGAGGGCTGTGGCGATGCCCTTCCGGGTTAGATGTACTTCGGTACCTGTCGACCACGCTTGCGCCTCCCCCCAAACCACTCGGTCAGTGTGCGGTTCCCACTTCAGTGGTATACCATAGATCTGGCGTAACATCACTTGCAGTGCGTGCAGGACCTGTGTGCGCACATGCGGGGGTATGTTACACAGGGAGAGATAGATGTTATCTCGATAGCGAGACATGAGTACCAGTGGATTGCCTGCTTGGTCACCAAGGGATGCCCACGGTGCAGGCGTCAGGAGTTCGCCCATCACTGTCTGCAGTGGGTCCAGCGTCTGCAGGAAATTCCTGGCATACGCCCTGTCACGTCTGGGTGTGTGCTCGATCACAGGCCTGATCCTGCCCCCCACCCCACCATCCCAGTGCGTAGTCCTGGCAAAAGTAACCATCGTGTCAGCAATGTTTGGAAAGGCTACAGGCAGTTCCGACGCTGACCAGAGACCAGTGAAACCAGAATCACAAACCTGATCCATTGTCGCCGTATGTACATCTGGTGCACGCATAACAGGCCCATGAGGGACCATATGCGCTGCCTGGTGCGGAGCCATTGTAAAATCACACTCCTGAGCCAGTGTAAAACTTGTTTGACACGCATTACATTTCATGCAAAGGGAGCGTTCAGTCAATTGATCAGAGAACACTGATGGGACTGAGCAAGTGCAGACCTGGTGGAGGGCGCTAGTAACATCAGCAGCAAAGTTATTCGTGTCATCAGAGGTGGCAAAAAGTTTCGAAAATTCTTTCCATGCCGCCCAGATCTCCGCCAGTTGGGCCGAGGGAAATTCCCCAATGGGGACTCCCCTTTGGCCCTGCTGGAGGAGTACTCTACCTGCCACGAGTAGGGTATTACCCTTCATATTGAATTGCAGGAATCGAATAATCTGCTCCGCCGTGATCATCCTGAAATCCTTCCCTGCCGCCTTTCCCACCCTATCCAGGCTTTTATCTCCTGATTTTGAGATGGAAAACCACAGGGCTTCCACCCCCAGGGGTGCCGCAGGGGTTACATCCAGGGTTTGCTGTGATGTTTGGCGGGTCTGTTTGGGGACCGGTTTTTTATTTCTGGCGTGTAGGGTGGAGATCAACCAGCGCACAGAAGCAATGACCTCTGTCTGGGGAATTTCCCAAAACATATCGTCCATGTCCATTTCCTTCAGCTCTAGGCCGCCAGGGGTGGCCCCGACGCGCCGGGCTGCAAAAATCGGATCTCGTACCCCCAACATACCTGGGAACCCTAAAACCGGTGTGCGGATCATCAGTTCTTCCAGTCCACGCTGCAGGCACCTACTGATTACCCTGGAGTATGATTGGAGGGGATGGTTCTTGTACGACACGACTGTACGATACTTCAGAAGTTTGTTTGTCACGGTGACTACCTCAATACCGCCACAGCCACGGATTGCCGTGGCGCCGGCCGCGGTGGCCCGTTTTAAATACCCCGCCGTATGCGTGGCGCTCAAGTGCCTGGGGCACCCATACAAGGGGCCCCTGTACTACTCACTCCACATGGTGAGTGCCCTGCCGGCAGAGCTAACCCCTGCCCTGGAGACGCACCTCCAAGAGCACCATGGGGACCTTGCGCTGCTTGCGCCGCAAGGCCTGGTCACTAGCCCCCCCCCCAAGGTCCTGGCCCCTAAAACCGAACCGGGACTTTGGTTCCATGAACTGCCGGCGCTGGCAACCCTCCGCGGTGCCATCGTCGCCGTAGATGCTGGAGCCACGCCGGCAGGAATGGCAATGGCGGGGGTCGCCCAGTGTGGTCCAGGGGCGTACCGGACCCATGTCGCATCGGGGGTGGGCACCTCCCAGGAAGGAGAGGCCATGATCCTCCTGTCCTACGCCCGACGACTTGCAGTACAGCCGGGGGTTTTCTGGCTTGTGCCGGACTCGGAGGCGGCGGTAGGGCCCTCCGCACTTATCAGGAGGGAGGCCGTTGCGGGGATGGCATACATCACCTGTATGCCATGGTCCTGGGAGGCCAGCGATTGACCCCCGCCTCTGCAATCAACGTGGTCACCACGCCGTCGCATTGGATCACGGCTCTCAATGTCCGTGTCGACGCAGCGACGCGCGACCCGCCGGAGGTGGGCCTGACCTGGCTCCTCCGCCAACCCTTCTCGTTCCTTCCCCCGGTGGCTTACCGGGACCAGTGCCAACTCTCCCCTACAGCCCCGCATGAATGGCTGCAGAAGCAGGCCTCCATCCCGGCACGGGTCGGCTACGAGGCGCGCTGGGGGCAAACTATGCGCCCAGCGGAGGCCTCCCCCTCGACTGGTTCGACAGGGACCAGCAGCGCCACATATCGGCGCACCGCATGGACAACATCCCCACGATGACAGTCTTGGCGCACCGGTCGTCCCACCGTAACACGGTGCTGGACACCACTTGCCTCCTGTGCAGAGCGCAACCGGAGACGGCGCCCCACCTCTGGGCCTGCTCGGCTCAGTCCCATGAGTGGCAGCCGGCGCGCGGGCGGCTCGTGGCGTGGTTCGACCGCTACGTTGGACACCGGGCTGCACCGGTGCGTAACCAACTATGGCAACCTGAGGTTTTGGGGCAGTGGGCAGCGGTAATACAAACCCCCTCCATGCAGCAGGCCCACATGGACTGCTGCGGGCCTCATACATTGGGGACGGAATTTGTACGCCACGTCATTGAGGAGTCCATCTGGGTCTGGTACGCCCACGCCAAGGCGCGTGCCACACTGCTGAAGGCCCGGCTGGGCCCGCGGAGCACGATAGCGTGGTTGTTGCAGGAGTTACGCCTGCACCAACAGGCGGAGCGGGAGGGAGTCCCGCGAGAGCTACTGGGCGAGCTGCCATAGCCAGGTGGGGAGTTTCCAGGTCTCCCCCCCTGGATGCCGAGCTATGCCCTGCAGGGGACCACACGGGCCCCACCGTTGTGACCAGGGGGCCAGCCAGGCGAGCGAGTGGTATGCCCAGTGCCCCACCCTGCCCGACTACAACATCAACACACTGCGTGCACGCACACACCACGCACACCCCTGCCCGGTCTTGCTATTCCACGAGTCAAGATTCTCCCGGCCATTGCCTTTTGGTAACAGCGGCTTCGGCACCCTCAACAACCACAACCCTCCACACCTGAGCATCCCTCAACAACTACAGCCCTTGACACAGCATGCACGCCTCAACTACCACAACCCTCCTCACCTCAGCACCCCTCAACAACCAAAACCCTCCTCACCTCAGAACCCTCAACAACCACAAAACTCCACACTTGAGCACCCCTCAACAACCACAACCCTCTACACCCCAACAGCCTCTCAACAACCACAACCCACCACACCCAAGCATCCTTCAAAAACCATAAGCCACCACACCTGAGCACCCGTCAACAACTACGGCCCTCTACACCTGAGCACCCCTGAATATCCACAACCCTCCATACCGGAGCACCCATGCCCTACAAACCTCAGCACCCCTCAATAACCACAGCCCTGCACACCTCAGCTACGCTCAACTACCACAACCCACAACACCTGAGCACGCCTCAACAACTACAGCCCTCCACACATCAGCACGCCTCAACAACCACATCCCTCTACACATCAGCACCCCTCAACAACCACAAGCCTCCACACTCCAGCACCCCTCAACTACCGCAAGCCTCCACACCTGAGCACCCCTCAACAACCACAACCCACCAAACATGAAAACCCCTCAGCAACTACAGCCCTCTAGACCTCAGCACCCCTCAACAACCACAAAACTCCACACCACAGCACCCGTCAGCAATCACAACCCAGCACACCTGAGCACAGTCAACAATTACCACCCTCTACACCTCCGCAGCCCTCAACAACTACTGCCCTCTACACCTCAGCAACCCTCAACAACTACAACCCACAACACCTGAGTACCCCTCAACAACCAAAACCCTCCAAACCCCAGCACCCCTCAACAACCACAACCCTCCACACCCCAGCACCCCTCAACAACCACAAGGCTCCACAACTGAGCATACCTCAACAACTACAGCCCTCTACACCTCAGCACCCCTCAACAACCACGACCCACTACACCCCAGTACCCTCAACAACCACAACCCTCCACACCTGAGCATCCCTCGACAACCACAACCCTCGACACCTCAGCATCCCTCATCAACCACAACACTCCTCACCTCAGCACCCCTCAACAACCACAACCCTCCATACCCCAGCACCCCTCAACAACCACAACCCTCCACAGCTGAGCATCCCTCAACAACTAGAGCCCTCTACACCTGAGCACCCCTCAACAACTACAGCCCTCAACACCTCAGCACCCCTCAACAACCACAACCCTCCTCACAGCAGGACCCTCAACAACCACAACCCTGAACACCTGAGCACCCCTCAACAACCACGACCCTCCACACCCCAGTAACCCTCAACAACCACAACCCTGCACACCTGAGCATCCCTCAACAACCACAACCCTCCATACCCCAGCACCCCTCAACAACCACAACCCTCCACACCTGAGCATCCCCCAACAACTACAGCCCTTGATACCTCAGCAGCCCTCAACAACCACGACCCTCCTCACCTCAGGACCCCTCAACAACCACAACCCTCTACACCTGAGCATCCCTCAACAACTACAGCCCTCCACACGTGAGCACCCATCAACAACCACAACCCTCCATACGCCAGCACCCCTCAATAACTACAGCCCTCCACAGCTGAGCATCCCTCAACAACTACAGCCCTCCATTCCCCAGCACCCCTGAACAACCACAACCCACTACAACCCAGCACCGTCAACAACCACAACCCTCAACAACCACAACCCACAACACCTCAGCACCCCTCAACAACCACAACCCACCACACCTGAGCACCCCTCAACAGCTACAGCCCTCTACACCTCAACACCCCTCAACAGCCACAACCCACCACACCCCAGCACTCCTCAACAACCACAGCCCTCCACACCTCAGCACCCCTCAACAACCACAGCCCTCCACACCTGAGCACCCCTCAACAACTACAGCCCTCTACACCTCAACACCCCTCAACAGCCACAACCCACCACACCTGAGCACCCCTCAACTACCACAGCCCTCTACACCTGAGCAACCCTTAACAACCGCAACCCACAACACCTGAGCACCCCTGAACAACCACAACCCTCCACACCTCAGCACCCCTCAACAACTACAGTCTACACCTCAGCACCCCTCAACAACCACAACCCTCTAAACCTGAGCACCCCTCAACGACCACAACCCTCCACACCCCAGCACCCCTCAACAACCACAACCCACCACACCTGAGCACCCCTCAACAACTACAGCCCTCCACACCTCAGCACCCCTCAACAACCACAGCCCTCCACATCGCAGCACCCCTCAACAACCACAACCCTCCACACCCCAGCACTCCTCAACAACCACAACCCACCACACCTGAGCACCCCTCAACAACCACAGCCCTCTACACCTGAGCACCCCTCAACAACCACAGCCCACCACACCCCAGCACCCCTCAACAACCACAACCCACTACAACCCAGCACCCCTCAACAACCACAACCCACCACACCTGAGCACCCCTCAACAACCACAGCCCTCCACACCCCAGCACCCCTCAACAACCACAGCCCACCACACCCCAGCACCCCTCAACAACCCCAGCCCACCACACCTCAGCACCCCTCAACAACTACAGTCTACACCTGAGCACCCCTCAACAACCACAACCCACAACACCTCAGCACCCCTCAACAACCACAGCCCACCACACCTCAGCACCCCTCAACAACTACAGTCTACACCCCAGCACCCCTCAACAACCACAGCCCTCCACACCTGAGCACCCCTCAACAACCACAGCCCACCACACCTCAGCACCCCTCAACAACTACAGTCTACACCTCAGCACCCCTCAACAACCACAACCCTCTAAACCTGAGCACCCCTCAACAACCACAACCCTCCACACCCCAGCACCCCTCAACAACCACAACCCACAACACCTGAGCACCCCTCAACAACTACAGCCCTCTACACCTCAGCACCCCTCAACAACCACAGCTCACCACACCTCAGCACCCCTCAACAACCACAACCCACCACACCTGAGCACTGCCCTTCGCTATCTCTGTGATCTCCATGGGTGCCTCACTGCCCTTTGCCCTCTCTGTAGTCTCCATGGAAGCCTCACTGCCCTCCACCTCCTCTGTGGTCTCCATGGGAGCCTCACTGCCCTTCGCCTCCTTCGTGGTCTCCATGGAAGCCTCACTGCCCTTTGCCTTCTCTTTGGTCTCCATGGGAGCCTCCCTGCCCTGAGCCTTCTCTGTGGTCTCCATGGGAGCCCCACTGCCCTTCGCCTTCTCTGTGGTCTCCATGGAAGCCTTACTGCCCTTCACCTGCCCTGTGGTCTCCATGAGAGCCTCACTGTCCTTCGCCTTCTCTGTAGTCGCCATGCCCTTCACCTTCTCTGTGGTCTTCAATGGAAGCCCGAGTGCCCTTCGCCTCCTTCGTGGTCTCCATGGAAGCCTCACTGTCCCTCGCCTTGCCTGTGGTCTCCATGGGAGCCCCACTGCGCTTTGACTCCCCTGTGGTCTCCATAAAAGCCTCACTGCCCTTCGGCTCATTGCTCCCCATTGAAGCCTCACTGCCCTTCGCCTCCTCCGTGGTCTCCAGGGAAGCCTCACTACCCTTGGCCTCTTCCTGGCTTTCTGTGCACAATGTGCTTGCATGCAAGGGGCTCTGATTGCCCTTCGCCTCCGTGTTGTCTACGACCTGGGTACCTGCTTGTGCAGGCGCCTCTCCGCCCTTCACCTCCTCCGCGCTTTTCGTGCCCCATGTGCCCGACTGCCTCGGGGTTTGGGGTGAGGGTTCGCGAGCCTTCGTTGACGTCCCTCCCTTGGCTTCACGAGCCTTTGTTGACATCCTCCACCATCCCGGTATCAGGCTCCGATGCTGGTAGCCGACTATCTTGTAGGTTTGCGGCGTGAGGCTATGTCTGGCCTCTGCCATTTTATCCACGTCGTTGTTGGGCCTTGATGCTGCATAATGCATGCTTCCTTTTGTTTCGGCCGTGTTGTCCTCATCCCTATGGAGTGGTGCTGGAGAGGCGTTCGCATCGCTTTCTTCGGCCACACGGCGCCGCTTGGGGCGAGGCGGGGGGTCCGGTAGCCAAACATCTTCTTCTTGCAATTCCACTCCACTCTCCCGCGGCCGAATGGAACCTGCCACAAAATCCCGGAAACCGGCATTGGCCTTGCGGGTGCGACGAAGGTTGTACTTCGGAGGATGGCTTTCGGTTGGTTGTTGACTTGTGGGTGTTGGTAACTTGGTTGTCAAATGCAAGGGAGATGGCGAAGATACCTTAACAACACCTGACGCCTCCCATGGCCACACAGGAGTCCCTCGCAATACCACCAACGCACAACTTACCAAGGCCTCCTCCTTTACCATCACCAACCATTTCAACACCTCAAGTTCTACTTGCCAACGCCATGCGCACACGATCACCCAACTACCGCCCCGCCTCCCAACGCAACACACACATGCATTTCGGATGTAGGTGTGCCTTGCGCATCGACTACCGGTACTACATGCTCCGGCTGTGAAATGGTCACGATCGGGGTGCTTGCGAGTTGAGATGCAATCGGCGTTTCCGAGGCTTGCGGGGCACTATATGAGGGCACAGGTGTGGATTTGCGAGGTTTGAGGAGTGTCTCGGAAGTCGCAGTTAAGCTACACGGAATGGACAAATTGGGCGGAATGAGGGATGCCGGTTGAGTGACCATCGGGAGGGTAGCGGGTTCAGCAAGCGGCGTCGTAGAGGTCGGAAAACCGGCCGCAAGTGGGGTTGTGGGTGCAATTGGAGCGGGTAGGGGCATAGAAGCGGCTTGAGGGAGCAAGCTTTGAGCCATGTGAAGATGTAGTGCATGGTTGATGAGTTGTTGGGTGGTCATGGCAGGAGTGGCTAGCTCTGATACAATTGGGTTTTGTAAGTTGGCCGCACCGAGCACTAGCCACCCATCCAACTTAATGGGCGCAACACCCACCGAATTCATAGCATTTGGACCACAAGGCCGTTGTTGAGCACTCGTCACAACGGGCACAACCATATTGCTTGAAGAACCACAAGCATTAGAACTCGCTTGGAACTCGCCCTAGCTAAGGCATCCAACATCCAATTTGGTAGTGGTGCTATACTACCGCCAAGGAAAGTTGACATGTTGTAAGTGGACATGCATATCCCTATGAACGAAGGAACATAAACACAAAGGATGAATGTGCAAATGCTCGGTGAGGACCCCGCCCCTTCCCTCGGGGTCCAAACCCCCTTGCGCCCCCAAAGCAGCTTCCAACCTAATATCGTCGGGCTTTCGTCGTGTTGGACCAAAGAGCGGGCAAGAAGAAACTTGACTTCGTAGCAGTGATGAATCCTTCCAAGTTGCCTCACTAGATCATCATCATCATTATCATCATCCTCACATGTATCAAGCTCTTCGAGTCTCGTTTGAACCGGTTCCACCTGAATAAACCAAACATGCTCCCTTCAATGAGTGAGACCTTGCGCCCTAGAGTATGGCGGGAAGAATGGTTGCCGACAACACAACAAGTGTACATATCCCTTGCCAAATGACGTAACCATAACAATTATAGTGAGTGAGGACGACACATGTGATTCAATTGTCTTTGAGCGGCAGCGGTCACCCTCATCTTGCCCGCCGCGTCGTACGATCAAGTCGAGAACAAAGGCACCTCGCGCCAAAATTCCCGAACGACAAGAGCAGACCTCAACCCTTGGGCACAAAACGCACAAACTGACCCAACAATACGACAACGACAATGCAGGCAAGATAGAAAAATGCTGCTTGCTGGCAACAAACCGATAAAGATCTAAGGCAAGAGGTAATTAGTTAAACTAGTTTAGGTGAAGTACGTAGATTTTCATCTTTCAACGTCCCAAGTTCCTCTCAAGAACGTGATGGACCATACTTGAAGCCACAAAAAAGGGTCACAAGTCGGCTTTCGTGGTGATTCCCTTTTGAGAATGCCCCCGTGGCTTGGCAAACCACCAAAGGATCCACGTTGATTCAAGGGCCCACTTGCCCATTGGTTGAAAACTCGGAACTCATGCTACACTCTCCTCTTCTCTCGATTGCGCAATACCGTTTGTTCGCACACGTGTTCGGTCGTTGGGAAGACTCACATCGGCAACATGGCACCAAGAAGGCAAAATCCCAACGACTACCACGTGACCTTCACAACTCCTCCACAAAGGTAGACGCAACGTTCATCTTGGTGTGAATCTTGGACCCTCAAGCTCAAGCTATTCGGGGAATCAAGTCGGTGACGGTGCCCTTTTCGAGGCAAATTAGTGAGCGGTACACGAAGCAAACAACGCAAAAATCTCTTCAGAAGGCCATTATCGGGCTGCAGTACAACAAGAGCGTAAGACTTTTGTTCACCGCACGCCAACCATGGTGTTTCACCCAAAGATTTCGATATTTCACGTTACACGTAGCTTCAAACCGCAAATGAACCATGCACCTCTCCGGCAAAAACAACTCTGCTCGGGGCCCCCGGAGGCAAAGGGTTGTAAGTTTCTTTACAACCCAAAACAAGTACCACAAGCCCCAAGAAAGCCCCAAGAAAAATGGGATTCCTCATTAACAATAAGATCTTATTGCCGAAGAACCAAAGACACGAGGCATTTCCAATCAACAAAAAGACACCCACTTCTTTCGACCGAGAAACTTTGTGAGGATACACACGGAGATGGAATTTAAGGAGTGTCCAAGACATCGCAGTTTTGACTGTTTTGACACACGTCGTTCCAAGCAAAATCGAAATTCAGATATGAGTTTCTAAAAGTGATTGCTAGTCGATAAAAGATTAGCACAGTGGATCTGCGGAGGAGATCGAAATTCCAAAATTTGCAAACGTGCTCCACGATGGCTATACGGTAGCTTGTAATACTGCTGCCGGGTTACCGCAGCACGATCGCACTGCCTGCCGAGTTGGCAATCACCTCGGCACGCGGTACAGGACGCGTGGGATATGGCTAAGCAGATACGGACTCCCACCATTTCGCTTGATGCCACATTATTTGTTATCGCGGAATAGGTATTTTTATCGTCTATCCATTGATGCTAAGATTCTACGGTCTATCTGCACAATTTGACGAATTCCGATTTTTCAAAGGTTACGAATTCGAGCTTTTTTGCACCGATTATAATGATTGAGTTGTTGAGAAGCTACCTACTACCCACCTGAGAAGTTTTTTTTCGCCGCGCATGGGGTTGGTGAGGGTATTTTTTGAAACCTGTCTTGAGATGATTTTTCCTCTTAAGAATGAAATGGATTTTCAAAGAATCTTTCCGAAAAAGTAATTCGGATCTGATTGGTTTGGTGTCGCGAACTTAGCGCCTCTCCATTCCACCTGTGATGGTCAGCTCCCAATGAATATATAAATTGCAGAACATCCTCTCCAAATCCAATGCTTGCTAGCTACCCCTTGGTGGAGCGCAGTGTGGAAGGCTCAGTCTCGGCACAAGTCGGCTGTGGATATAGCTCAATGCCGCCGACTTGTGCCTTGCCTTCGCCTTCTCTTCTTCCCCCGTCACGATTGCTTAGGGGAGTAATCCAAAAGCGTGAAAACAATCGCCAGGTCGTGCAGGAAGCCTAGTCCGAGTAGGGAACCTGACCTTGGACGAAGTGAAGGGGACGGAGAGGCACAAAGCAACGAATTAAAGGGACTCCTTGGCACACATCGCACACATGCCATGCCGTCAATATGTGACGGGGTGTACGTTGGAAATCTTCAACTTTGTCATCGTTAACGATTGCAACATCGTTGAGATTTTCATTTGGTGGGAGAAATTAGAGGCATCAATCTATTAGTGGTTGTTGGTTGCACGAGCAAGCATCATGCGAGAGGTTCCAAAGGCAACATCATGGTGCACACGTTCTCGCTCACGTCGGGCGGCAAAGGCACAAAGTGGTGAATGCAGGCAAAGGTGAAACCGGTGGTAGCAAGTTATGGTACCAAAAGCCAGAAGATTGAGAAAAACGCCAAACGGACACAACGAGGCCCAGAAGGCCGCTTTACGATTCACTCGTGAGGCTTAGGTTGGGCCTCCCATACGTAACGTGTGTACCGTGTGTGGTATTTTGCGACAACATTGAGCGCGTATGACTTGGTTCACATGGTAGATCCATCAAATACAAACAAAGAACCTGCATTGCATGAGGAAATGGGTGTGTGGCGGCTGGGTGTAATGAATACAACACAATGGCAATGAAGTTTGGATATCCTTTGAAACATTGCATGCAAATCTTGTACATCACCCTCATCGTTCTTGCTTTTCAGCAACATGGAGTAGCAACATGGAGCAAGGAGACAACTTGTGTGCAACCAACATCGGGATTCATTGAGACAAATGACCCCCACACTTTGAAATCTCGTGTGAAAGTCCTTGCACTCGGTTGTGGGAACACTCAATACACATAAAAGGGTGTAGTTGGATGAACACGTTGCTTTAAGGGCTTGGGAATGGTAAGCAAAATTGGTTGTGGTTGACGGGACCTACCCGCTGCCCCCTCTTTCCGCAGCCTCATGGGATCCGAGAGCAAGAAGTGCCCCGCAAATTCCATGGGTAGTCCTACCCCCGAAGAGGTCACGCATGTTGTAAAAGACATGCTGACCACCACCAATGCACCTTTGGAATGGGACATTAACCAGTTCAAGTTATTGTGTCCCACTCTCACGGCCCCAAAGCGCATGATCCAATCTAGTGCTTTCTACATCAACGGGGAGCCTCGAGGTTGTAGTAGTTGAGGGGTGCTGAGGTGTAGAGGGAGGGCTGTGGTTGTTGATGGGTGCTGGGGTGTGGAGGGCTGTGGTTGTTGAGGGGTGCCGGGGTGTGGTGGGTTGTGGTTGTTGAGGGGTGCTCAGGTCTGGTGGGTTGTAGTAGTTGAGGGGTGCTGAGGTATGAAGGGTTGTGGTAGTTGAGGGGTGCTCAGGTGTAGAGGGTTGTGGTTGTTGAGGGGTGCTCAGGTGTACAGGGTTGTGGTTGTTGACGGGTGCTGGGATGTAGAGGGCCGTGGTTGTTGCGGGGTGCTGGGGTGTGGCGGGTTGTGGTTGGGGAGGCATGCAGAGGTGTGGAGGGTTGTGGTTGTTGAGGGGTGCTGAGGTGTAGAGGGCTGCAGTTGTTGAGGGCTGCTCAGGTGTTGTGGGTTGTGGTTGTTGAGGCGTGCTGAGGTCAGTAGTTGTTGAGGGATGCTGAGGTGTAGAGGGTGGTAATTGTTGACTGTGCTCAGGTGTGCTGCGTTGTGGTTGCTGACGGGTGCTGTGGTGTGGAGTTTTGTGGTTGTTGAGGGGTGCTGAGGTCTAGAGGGCTGTAGTTGCTGAGGGGTTTTCATGTTTGGTGGGTTGTGGTTGTTGAGGGGTGCTCACGTGTGGAGGCTTGCGGTAGTTGAGGGATGCTGGGGTGTGGTGGGTTGTGGTTGTTGAGGGGTGCTGATGTGTAGAGGGCTGTAGTTGTTGAGGCGTGCTCAGGTGTTGTGGTAGTTGAGGGTAGCTGAGGTGTGCAGGGCTATGGTTGTTGAGGGGTGCTGGGGTACGGAGGGTTGTGGTTATTGAGGGGTGTTGAGGTGTGGAGGGCTGTAGTTGTTGAGGGTTGCTCAGGTGTGGTGGGTTGTGGTTGTTAAGGGGTGATGGGGTGTGGTGGGTTGTGGTTGTTGATGGGTGCTGGGGTGTGGAGGGTTGTGCTTGTTGAGGAATGCTGAGGTGTGGAGGGTTGTGGTTCTTGACGGATGCTGAGGTGTAGAGGGTTGTAGCTGCAGTTTGTGCTCACACCAAAGGCCATTGAACCACCTACAAACAGCAATTTTGAAGCTTTTGGGGGGCCCATGGCTCGGGCTATATGGGCTTGGCGGCCACTACGTGGGTCCCCATGGGTGCTCAAGTACCCGTATTGTCACTAAATCATCACCCAAACCCATCCAAGGGGCGACAAAAGGGTTTCCGAAAAAGGCGAATTTCGAAAATCTTGCAGGTGTCACTAAACAGCCTACACAACGGCAATTTCGGGGCTTTGGGGGGGCCCATGGCCTGGGCTATATGGGCTTGGCGGCCACTACGTGGGTTCCCATGGGTGCTCAAGTACCCGTATTGTCACTAAATTACCACCCAAACCCATCCCAGGGGCGACAGGAGGGTTTCCGAAAAAGTCGAATTTTGGAAATCTTGCAGGTGTCACTAAACAACCTATCCGGCGTGAAAACGGCTAAGTCCTCACCGGCAAGGGGCCATATGGGGGGGGCCGACTGGGGGTACCTGGAGTTGGGAACGGGGCCCCCCGCCATGGGTTAGGGGGTCCATATACAAGAAAAGAGTTCTTGAGGACCCAAGTCCAAGTACACACACAGCGGCCACAATACGCAAAAAAGTTTTGCCCCCCCCCCACCCCCCCCAATCACCCCCCCCTCAAAAAAGGGTACCCCGGTGCGGGGGGGTACGGGGGTCAAAATCCAAAAAATCATTGGGGGATCATTTTTGGGTCCTAAAATGATGATTTTACAGGGGGTTAAACGTTAGAAACCATACATTGGGGTATGCTACGCGAACGACCCCAAAAAAGGGGGGTATACGACGCTCGCGCTTGCGTTTGATCTAACAACCTCTCTTCGAGGTGATTCAACTTTTCCTTAAACCCTTGGCCGGGGGGGAAATGCTTTGCGCGCGGGGGGGGGGGGTCGTTTGAGCCCCTTGAAGGAGGTATGCTCCACAAATGACCTCCAAAATGGGGGGGTATATGGCGCCCGCGCCTGCGCTTGATCTAACAACCCTCTTCGAGGTGATTTGACGGAAGCAACACCTAGTGTTGCTATGACAACGGCGTTTCTTGCGTGTGCCGTTAGAAAACAGAAATGCTGACCGTTGTGTCATCAATGTACGAGTCGGCAGGTGATTCCCCACTCTCCACCTCCAAAGGACAACAAGGGGTGAAAATGGGTGGCAGGACAACAATCGGCATCCCTAAACCATCCCGAGCCCCAAATCACAACAAAAAAACTTTGGTCCTCATGGACAACCACAAAAGGACCTGCCAAATTCCACGGTTCCAAAAGGGCGGAAAACCAGCCAGTGTTACTTTGACAAGGGTGCTGCTCTCGTAAAGCGGCGGGGGGGGGGGTACAGTAAAAACCCCGTGCTCAACAAACAGTCATTGCACACACACCCTCGTGTTTGATGTACTATCAGTGTCTTCCTTTGCGCCACTTGGAAGGGCCCTACTGCGAAAAGTTTGTCGAAAAGTCTCACACAATCCACATGTTTCTTCGTTTTGCGACCTGGGAATCAGTGCGCCTATTTGCTATATGACCCCCCCACCCCGGACCGGAAGGTGATACAACTTTTGCTTGCAATTCAACAGTTGAGAACCATTGGCAGGCGAAAAATGCATGCAACCTTTGCGTGTGTGGGTGCTGACAATTGGATCCCCTTTGGTTCACATGCGGTCTGGGGTTGTTATGGGTATGCCCCCTGCTGCATTGCGCTGGGGGTTTCCATGCACGGTGGAGCTGTGTAGATGCATTGGAGCACCAGTTTTTGAGCCGTGTTGAGGCCGTGTGCATCACAGTGGTTGCTGCTGAATGACGCACGCATGCTCGTGGATGATACGTTGTCTTTTGAAGCCACTTTGGTGGTTTGCCTTTTTGAATGTTATCAAGTTTCAGGGTTGCTGAGGCTTGGTAGTCTAGCACAATGGTACCGCACGACGACACAGCAATTCAATGCAATGCTAACGGCACAGTCATATCCGGTGTGGCCCAACATTTGGACTTGCCACAAGGCTTGCAGTCTGCCGAGGATGCAGCACGTGATGTGCGGGATGTTCCCTTCTCAAACACATCAGAAGACATTGGTTGCCCCGTCATTAGGGATGCTCTTTCAAGCACAGTTGGCAGTGGGCACAAAGGCCGGACACAGCATTTTGTTTGCAACTGTGTTTGTCTGTATTACCTCGAGTGGACTTCGTCTCGCCATGTCTCTAGGATCAACCTTGATTGATTCTGAACTAACATCTCTTTCAGAGATGTGTGCCCAACGGATGGGTTGTGTTTTGCAGCACGCAGTTCGCACTCATCAATCCTTCCTCTTTGCCTTTCCCTCTTCCCTATAGAACGGCGGTGCCCCTTTGTGTAAGCTGTAGACGCCAAATCAGTGTCTGCTTTCTTGTGTGGGTTTTTGCTTTTTAATGGTATGCTGAAGCCAGGGGACCTGTTTGTTGAATGCAGTGTAATTACCAAAGATAGGGCTTTGGTTGAGAGCTTCACCTTGGTGCAAAGAATTCACAAGGAGCTCCTTGAGCTTTTGGTGCCTCAAATGACCCTTTGCTTTCTTCAAGCTTCACACTTTCCGAGAGGGTCCGGCTCTACAATCGTCCGAGAAACCTCAAATGTTCACAACCACCATTTCAACCGCAATCATATAGTGAAGCGGAATCGGTAACGATCCCCGCGTTTGCATTTTTGTAGCAGAGCTTAGCGTCGCGAAGGCTTTTGGCGCATAGCGCGAAGTTCACGCAAATGACGCAATATTGCATCAGGAGAGTGACTGAAGGCAGCCAATAGTTGCCGTTACGTGTTTTTATTTGGCATTTATTTTTTATATAGTTAAATTCTGTAGCATAATATATACGATTTGCGTCGTGTATGTTAATTCTGTTTGTTACGGAATCTGTTTGTCGTTGACGTTCAGGTTTGTGTCATATGGGAGGACCGTCCAAGGTTCTCAGAATTATTTGTAGGCCGACACTGGCCTGAACGCCGCATCCCTCGTCCTCGGGCAGCATGCCAGGGCATCGTGGACGCAAGCAACGCCCTCGTTGAGGGCCAAGGGTAGTGAAATACACCGGCGGCGCTTAGCATCGTGGCAAGAGCGCCCTCGTTGAGGGCCTACGGCTACTGGCCTATGGCGCTCAGCATCGTGGAAGCTGAAAATTGGAAGGTCTCAGCCTATGATGGATTCACTGAAAGAAACCCTCGATACAGGTTAGACCTCCTGTGGATTTGGTGCGCTGCGTTTGCCATTGGGTGCCAGCAAGGCTTGGACGATCAAAGGGTTTTGTGTGTTTGCGAAAAGCTCGCAAGGTGTTCGGCTTTTCTCACGTGAAAGCAAAGCAGGACCAAGAGAGCGGCGGCAAAGTATGCAGAAATACTGAAGCGGTACCCAGAACCCCATGGCTAGGTTAGGGCATACAACCGGTCTCCGGTCCACTAACCCCATGTACGGAAGGGAAGACCGGTCTCCGGTCTACTAACCCCATGTACGGAAGGCGCCCGTTGACGCCCGGTGCGAGCCCGGCGGGAGCGTGTTCCGTGCCGTAAAGCCCCGCATCGGCAACCGATGCACCGCCAGCGGAGATTTATATATCAGAACATCAGGAATCAACAGGGTTTTATTTTCATATTGTTTCCGTCAATTTTTACGCTTCCGTTCTGATATTCACTGTTTTGACAGCTGGCGGTTGGATCGCGACTTTACCGTAACCGCCAGTTTAACTGTTTATAATGGAAATTTTAACGCTATCCGTGACGAAGCCTCTAAAGTCTTCAGGAATTGCGTTGATGCATCCGCAATTTTCACATTCTACACTCGCAACCTTAATCCGAATTTTTCAGGATGTCGAAATCGGATTTTCGACTTCGACATCCCCGCACTTGATTTGACCTCTTTCGAGTGGACCTACGTGCTTCCCTATGCACGAATCAACTTTCCTTTTCTCTTGCCCTCCATTTGTCTTAAAGATATGGGCAAAACAAAGTTGATTCGTGAGGCCACTTGTGAAGGTCATATCTCATGTTGCTTGCGAGGAATGACAATAAGGAAACGTGGGATGTATTCACAATACTCCCGACGTAATTTAGGAAGCATCATATGCCTTGCGTCTCCACACGTGCGCGCTAGTGTAATGGATCATGGTCAAGAGGGTAGAGTTTGCGTTGTAACTCTATGACCATGATATTGCGTGCGTTAAGATAACTTTCGAGTGTAGCGCGGGAGTGTTGGTGTTGCATAGGAACTCTCCTTGAGTTCCTATGAACGATTGACACAAAGTTATGCCCTTGGAGGGGCATGACATATCGTGGGGGGAGCTACCTTTTGGGGCAATATGTGGTATGTGCCATGTGTTGTGTTGCGTGCCCATTTGGCGGGTCCATCGCTCCAAGCCAAACCCGCCAATGGACCTCATATTGTGCAAGCCCCTTCTCCATACTCCCTACGATCAATTGCAAGCCTAACCTTCGTGAAGGGAAGCTTGTGTGGCCATCCCGAAGCGATGCGTTGGGAGCAAGGTGTGTGTTTTGCAATTTTCCATATTTTCATGTGCCCACTTGGGAAGCAGCGCTCGTAACCTTTCAAAGCGCCCCAAGTGGAGCACATATGTGGAATCGAAGGTCGTTGGTGTCAAGTCATTGTGTTTAGAAGGATTAGTTGATTGCACGATCCAATCCGAAGATATTATAATATAATTGTGCACCTTGCAAGGCACTTTTGTGTGTCTTTGTACCAATTTTGCCGTTTTTGGCCCGTCATGATGTCAAGTGGCGACCGTGTATCTCGACGTTGCGCTCAATTGACATCATGACCCAAGTATGTTATGAGGGTACATACTTCGGTGTCCAACATATCTTGGACCCGGCGAATAGCTCCTCGTGGACTTGGCATACCATGGTCGCCATGTTGGCGATTTGGGACCATCCCAAATCATGGGCTCACTTGGCCACCCTGCCATTCCCAAAACCGGAGAAGTTGGGCGACGCCCAAAAGATATGTTGGACACATATGACTTGATACTAATCCTATGGCACGCTCCGGTCCGAGTCGGGCACGTGCCTCATTTGCCCCAACCATGAGTGTGCGCATTTTAGGCCATTTTGAGCAATTTTCCACCTTTGCTGCCCGCCGTGCACTATGTTCAGCCCACCCGTGCACGCCGGATGCATGGACCAATGGACCATATATGACGTGGGTGTTATGCATATTGGTCCCCATGGTTCACACACCACGTGGGTGAAGCGGAGCAACCTTCGTTAAGGCGCTAGCCCAAAATGAGTGTGGGCAATTTTGCCATTTTGGCATTTGTGGACCCAATTGGTATCGTCACCACGCCAAGTGGCATGGAGATCTTTGAGAGCCAAGTGCATGGGAGTCTTTGTTGGACTCCTGGTGGATCGCGTATGGAATGGCGGATCCGATCTCCAAGCCGGCGGGGAGATATACTATTGGGAGCACCCCGAATTTTGGCTCATTTCGACCAGCCAAAAAGACCCCATTTTGGGACCCCAATTTCCCCCTTCCGTGTGGTCAATTGGCGGCCCCATTTCTCTATGCCCACAGGGAGCCCGGACCTAAATCCAAGTTGTACACTCAGATATGAGTCCTAGGTCCTGCCTCCTAACCTGTGAGCCATTGGCCTTGCCCTGGCCGGGCGAGCCGCGCGTGGGAAGGACGCCAATTTTGGTGATTTTGGCATCATGACCCCACTTGACGAACACGTGGTGCCCTGATGCCGGGACCTCAGAGGGAACCAGGTTGGGTGAGGGCTCCAGGGAATTTGTACTCGAAGGGCATAGGGTCAGTTGCCTCGTCCCTACCTCTGGCAGGTCCGGACGAGGGGTCAATTTCGGAGATTTTGGAGTTAATTTCAGTTTGGGCTGAAACAGCCCATTTTCAGCTACCAACTCCTGAGTGATAATGGCGGGGCCATATCTCTCGCTCAGAGGGGAGTTGGGACCTGCCGTTTAGGTAGCATGGGGAGCCACTGTCGGTTGGCCTTGGACTTCCTTGGTTCCCAGAAACTCGCCTGTGGCTTGGCGGGACACCTCCCCTATTGGCAGGGTTTCAGGGTCCGGACTGAGCAGGACATGGGTTGTGTTTGAGCCCCCGCCCCCACCAGCCACTGAGAGGGTCGGACCTGGGATTGGGATATGAGTTGGGATAGAGTGTCTATTGTCCTGTAATGCCCTTACCCCAGTCCAGTCTTAACCCCATGTGTACATATCCTGATGTGTTGCTGTACATACTTTCGTTCCCTTGTTGCAGAGTGGCAAGGATCCTGAAACGCTTTGTCACATGACATGAGCGCATTGATGCCCCTGTGAGCGTAGTGCTTTGCCTGCCTGCTCACTTGCGCGTGTCCACTGCAGCGTCCCGTGGCCGGCCCCCCACGGGAACGCGTCAAAAGCGTTTCACCGCCGCGGGGTTACCCAACCCTCGCGTGCCACTCGGGGCCACAAACCCCGAGCAGCGCGGCGCAGCTCGCAGCTCGCAGCGCAGCGCAGCGGCTCGCAGCGCAGCGCAGCGGCTCGCAGCGCCACCCAGCGACAGCGCCGAGTTCGTCACGGAGCCAGCAGCGCCGTCCAGAGCATCGCCCTGACTGCGCCGCGACCGTGAAGGAAGTGGACAGACCAGACCCATCGGCCGACCAGCAAGGCCGCGTCAACCACTTCCACAACCACCGGCTGACCAGCACCAGCCGCACGCCCAGTCCAGTGCTGCAGCACCCGCCTCAACAACCACCACCAGTTCGTTGAGTAGAACGAGTGCACACCAAGGACCTCAAGACCAAGTACGCCCCCCGCTGCCATGGTAAACTGGCAGGAAGCGGGCAGGACGTGGCCGCGGCCCCACCCCCATGCGGCACTCCTGCTGCGTGGGTTGGTTTGGGACCAGCACTACCGCCACAGCCACCCCCAGTGCGAAGGCGGCATGCCCGGGAGCTTCGAGCTCCGCGAGGACATGGGGGAGGACCGCCTGCGGGCAGTGGAGGAGTGGCTGCGGGCGGAAGGGTACGAGTACCGCTTCCGCCGCAAGCGCTGGAGGACGTGGACCCGGCCGGACAGGCCCGGCGAAGGCCCGGTCCCGACGGGATTGAGGACGACGAGATGCCCAACGAGTACCCGTCGGGCGCCTCGATCAACGTCTCCATGTGGGACATGATCGAGAAGAACCTCCCGGAACCGGGGAGCGAGCACAGGCTGCAGGGCAGCAGCAGCGCGTCTCCGGGGAAGGAGAAGCGGTCCGCCGGGGACAGGGAGCGGGACCGGAAGTGGTCGGAGTACCAGGAGTCCCTGGCCGCCGAAGCCGCCCATGGCGCCCAGGGCCGAACCCCAGCCCCCAGTCCCCAACGGGCCAATGGTGGTCATCACCCCGGCCACGCCACCCTCGGCGACTTCATCCAAGTCGCCAGGCAGACCAAGGCCAAGCCCCGTCCGCTGCTCCTGAGGCCCCAGCAGGCCCCAGCAGGCCCCAGCAGCGACGTGGAGTCGGCCCACCGCGGGAGGATGCCGGCCGACCAGGCCAGCTCCAGCAGCAGCGTCGCTCCCGACAGGGACGTGGCGCGCGCCTGTGAGCGCGCCTGTGGGGTGCCCTGCAACCTTCGGGTTGCCCGGCAACGGGCCAGGCAGCACAGCGCTGCCGCGGAGGGCGCCGTCGGCATCGCCCAGGAGGAGGCTGCAGAGTGGGCGCATGGCATGGCCATCCACGCCCAGACCGTGGCGGCCATTGCGGCCGGACTCACGGCCGTAGCCGCCCATGGGGCAGCGACTGCCCAGGTCAACGGTGAGTTGGCGGCAGCCGACGAGGAAGCCCGCCTGACGCAGGAGGCCATTGCCTGCAGGGAGGCCGAGGTGAGGGCGCTGTAAGAGGCGCTTGCCCAAGAGAGGGCAAAGAAGGAGGCGGAGGAAAGGGCCCATGCCGAGGCAACGGCTAAGGCCCAGGCGGACGCCGCCAAGAAGGACGCCATCGAGGCCGCGCGACGGAAGGTCGCTGAGGAGAAGGCCAAGACGGAGGCGGAGCTGGCGGCGTTGGAAGCGCAGAAGGCGCGGCTGCAGCAGGCCCGGGAAGCCGAGGCGGCTCGTGCTCGGGAGGAAGCCGAAGTGCGGGCTGCCGCAGCCACCGCCGCCGCAATGGAGGAGGCAGAGGCCAAACTCCGCCGCGAGACTCCCCCGGGAGGATCACGAGTGGAGACCCTTCGAAAACTTTTCGAAAGGGACGCCTCCTCCAGGATGACGCTGGACGAGGCCGACACCGGCAGCAGTGGGAGCAGTGGCCCCACCGCCCGTCGACGGAGGAAGGGCAAGGGGAAGACCCCCGAGAGGCCGCGGAGGCCAGCGGGTGGACACCCCCACGACAGTGACCCCTTCTTCACCGCCAGTGACGGGGATGAACGAGGCCGCCGACATCGCCAAGTGGTGGCTTGGACGGGCGGAGGAGGCGGAGACGTCCCCATTGAACCGGAAGGTGAGGATGAGGATCTCCCTCCTCCCTACCGGAGCTCGGAGTCTTCCGAGACCGAGACGCCCAGGTGGGGCGACATGGACGAGGATGACGACATGGACTTCGGCATCACCAAGAAGCGCCCATCCTCGGACCCACCGAGGCGACCCGGCGGAGACCCACCGGGACCCCCTGGCGGAGGACCATCAGGACAGCCTGGAGGACGCCCACCAAGTGGACCCCCTGGAGGCGGACCACCGGGCGGGGGAGGACCCCCTGGACCGGGCGGACCCGGCGGAGGCCCTCCTGGAGGACCCCCTGGGGACCCCGACGACCCACCAGGGAACGGCGACCCGGATACCACCTGGCGGTGGATTGTCTACCTCCGCAGGAGGGTCTTTTCCCTCGAGTGCGAGGTAGACACGGGCAAGGGCGAGATGGCTCGCATCTCCAAGGTCGCCGCGCGCGCGCAGAAAGAGCTGGACATCGCCAGGGCCGAGACCAGGCAGCTGAACACGGTCATCAGCGGCCTGCAGCAGAGGCTGGACGCTCTGGAAGCCCGTGGGAGCGTCGGCAGCGACCACCCACCCCTGGAGTCTGGCTCGTCGGACGACGGCTTGGGACCCGGACCAGGTCCAGGCAGACCCCACGCCCCCGGCGGAGCCCCCAGGAGTCGCCCCAGCGCCAGTGCCCCCTCTCTCACCGCCCCCTCTCACCACAGCGCGGGCCGCCGCAACGAACGCGTGCCGCCCGGCAGTGGCAGTGAGGCTTTGCGTGATGAGTGGCTCAGCGCGGAGTACCGCAACCGCCGTGCTCCACCGCGGACACCGGTACGCCCCCGACGCCCCGCGCCAGCCCCGGAGCCACTCCCCATGGCTGGTGGACGTTATGGTGGACTCAGGGACGAGGTCCCCAGAGGAGACGTGGAGTGGGATGTCGGTGAAGGTGAGGACCTAGATCTGGACCTGGAGGAGTTCGACATCAGCCCGCCGCGTGGTGTACGACGGGAGGCCGCTGAACGCAGCCGCCGGCGCCGTGATGAGGATGCGTACATGGAAGGAGTACGGCGTGAACATCTAGGTTCAGCGTACATGGAGGAACCGCGGCGTAGCCACAGGGATTCCATGGAGGAGATGGACGTGGCGGCCGTGGGAGTCCGTGGGCGAGGCCGATGGGAACCTCGGTCGACCTCGCGGCCGGCATTCATGGTCTCTAAGGCCGCGGATGCCGCCGTGTGGGAAGACTTGAAGGACATCAAGCCCCCCATGTACGATGGCAACCCCCTCAACCTCGACCGCTTCTTGGAGAAGCTGGACGATTGGGGGCTGACCGTCACTGAAGACCTGCCTCCCGCGGATGCGGAGAGATATGTCTTCAGACGGTTCAGGTACCGCCTGCCGGAAGTGCTCGGAGAGCTATACTTCGTGGCGACCAAGGAGGGGAGAATCAAGACCCTCAAGGAAGCCAAGAAGTGGCTCAACGAGCAGGAGCGGGTGGACGCTCCGCAGGTGGCTGCCAAGCGGTGGAAGTCCATCAAGCTTGAGCATGATGGACGGGAGATCCGCCTACGGGACTGGCGTGACTTCCGAGGGAAATACACCCTCTTCCGCCGCAACGTGGAGGATTGGAACGAGGGTGACGAGCAGGCTCGCCTGCTCTCCATGCTGCCGGAAGCATGGATCAAGACGGTCACCAAGGAGGAATCCAAGAGGGCCAAGTCCAACCACACGGTCAAGATGATGCTCCCCCAAGAGTATCATACGAACGTGGTGGCTTGGACGAGGAAGAACGTGGCCCGGGATGTCAAACGGCACTCCCTGCGGAACGCTCTCCTCATTACCGTCTCGGGCGATCGCGAGAAGACCGCGATGTGGCGCCTTGACGAGTGTGAGTTGAGCGGCCAGACCATCCGTCTGCAGCCCATCCCGGCGCGGATGAGCTGCGACGAGATCCTGGAGTGGGTTGGCGAGGAAGTACTCAAGGAGTACCGAAACCTCCACCACACCCGCGGGTTGAGGCCCGGCGACCGCGACGTCAACTACGTTGGCGAGGGACCTGGCGGGGAAGCTGCCATGGACCCAGCGGGAGCCGGCGGCGATGAGACTCTCGTCGACGATGACGACGACGATGAGCCCGCCGAAGTAGCCGTTTGTGCCTTCGTGGCCAAGAACCTGAGCGCGGGGAGCAAGCCGGGAAACTGGAAGCCCCTGCAGCAGGGTTGGAGGAAGCAGGAGAAGAGGGACCCTCGCCGCATTGGCGACCCTCCGCTGTCCTTTGGGGAGTTCATACGAGCTCACCCTCAGGGCTGTTTCGTGTGCTATGGGAGGAAGCGAGGCTTCAACCATGACCACCGAACATGCCCCGTCCACAAGGCCGACACGGAGGCTTACAAGAAGGCGCACGGGTCGAAGAAGCGTGCGCCCGCGGGTATCCGGGAAGCCAAGGTGGAGGTGGACAGGGACGAGTTCTCCAAGCTGGTGTCGCAGGGGACCGAGTTGGCCAAGGAGATCCAGGAGATCAAGAGGAACTGGGTCCCCAGGTCGGACAACAAGAACAAGGAGAACAACCAGAATGACCAGAACAAGGACAAGGACAAGAACAAGGGTAAGAAAGGGGGAAGGAAGAAGGGCGTCAACAAGGTTGATGCGGAGGAGAACACCCCTTCCTCCACAACCGACGCCCCCTAGCGGAGCCCCTGCAGCCAAGGGCCCCAGCTAGGGCGGTCGCAGGATGGTGACGTGGGAAGCGCCGAACCATCCCAGTCGGGAGTCGATAAGCACAAGGGGATTGCTGCGGGCGGAAGGCCCGGTCCGGCACCCAGTCGCGGAGGCGGGGTGAGGGCAAGTGAAGGCAGGAACCCTTGCACCCGTCCGTCCTTCGCGACCAAGAATGTGTTTGATGTACTACAGGATCTATCCGAGAGTATCGGAGGATCACCCGGACCGCAGCTGGATGCTGCAGATGGGCAGCCTGAGCCCATTGTCCACGACCTGCACCAGTCGCTTGTTGAGCTTCTGGAACGGCCGGAGATCCTGAGTTTGCACGCCGTGCGCCGTGTCGGTCGCGAGCGGCAGTTGCATCTTAAGGTCCGTGCCTTATGCGGGGAAGTGGAAAAGGTTTTCGACGTGTTGGTCGACACGGGAGCTCAAGTCAGCTTGGTCAAGGCTGGCCTACTTCCACCAGAGTGTCTGACCGACAGTCGGAAACCTGTCAGGCTGAAGGTGGCGAACGGCCAGTACATGGTGGGAGGCACGAAGGAAGCGGCCATTGGGCTGCAATTCGTGAACCATCGTGAGCTGAGCCGCCCAGACCTCGGCAAGGAAATCCTCCTGCACGGTCGCTTCTACGAGGACGAGATGGACTGGGACATGATCGTCGGGTACGACTTCATGATGGAGACGGACTCCGGCGTCCTCCCGGCCCAGGCCTCCATGACCCTGTACCAGGACGACCAGCTCTCGTGGCTTTCGTCACCTGAGCACCATGTGGAATGCCAATGGATCCACCCCGAACGCAATCAGCTCGAAGTGGCCGCGCTGGACACTGAGCCAACTGGTCGTGCAAACCAGGAGTACGGCGTAAGGCCGGAAGTGGCGAGCCGAGTTGTCGCGGACTTGGGAGCTTCGGATCTGGCCCTGGATGCGTTCTCGTCAGGAACCTCCGCCCATCTGCGGGTGTGTGAGAAGTACTGGAGCGCACAGGACTCCGCGTGGAAGAAGCACTGGGGTCCGCATCAGGGATTGATGTGGATCCATTGCCCCCGTTGGGACATTCCAAGAGCGATAGCGAAGATTCGCAAGGACCGCTCCAAGGCAGTGCTGGTTGTTCCTATGGGATGCACCGAGGAGGAAAGTACCCGACATTGGGTAGCCTCATTGACCAACATGACCTTAAACAAGGTCGTCCTACCGGCTGGAGAGAGTGTCTATCAGGACGCTAAGGGACAGCCCATGCGACCCCAGAGATGGCCAACAGAATTCCACTATGTGAATGGGGGCCTTGATCAGGCCGACGCCACGGATTTCGTGTGTGTCAACCGCATCGTAGCGGAGCCTTGGAGGCAATGCTTTGCGGTTCCCCCTGTTGACATCGAAGAATCGGAATCGGAAGACCCCCTCACTGAAGAGGAGTGGGATTTGGTTCAGGGGTATATGGATCAGCCCTTTCACGACTGGGGAAACCAGCGTGAGGGCAAGGGCCAGGACAGAGCCTGGTGGGAAGTGGACTCGATCGTCTCTGGTTCCTATGACGGGAACACCTTCGTGCAGAGGGTGCTGCACCACCTATCCAGCCAGGACGAACCAATCGGGGGTAATCCACCCACCTACGGCGATCTATTCCGAGGCAAGACCAGAGATGGCCCTTTGGGCTACCCGGGAAGACCACCTGAGCCGAAAGCGAGCGGAGTAGCTACCCCTCAAGTAAGCTCAGTAGTTCAAGTGCCCGGAAAAGCCAAGGCGGAGTCCGACGATTGCCCCAAGATTCAGGCATTGAGGGCCAGGCTGAAGCAGAAGTATGGGGATACCTTCTTCAGCGGAAAGCCTGTGTTTCCCCCACCGGTGCGTGGACCGTATGGCGAGGCCAAGATACGACTGAAGCAGGACCCCCGTGTGTATCGGCACCGGGAGTTTGCCCTGAGAGGCGAGAGGAAAGAGGCCATGGAGAAGATCCTCCGTGACTTCATCCAGAGAGGCTGGCTTGAGCCGTGCCACTCCGAGTGGGCCTCTCCGTGCTTCGTCGTCCCCAAGAAGGTGGCTGGTGAGTGGCGGCTCGTGGTCGACTACCGCGGCCTGAACGCCCAAACGCAGCACGACAGCTATACGCTGCCCCTCATTGAGGACATGCTGCAAAAACAACACCGGCGGAGGATCTTCACGGTGATTGACCTGAAACATGGCTATCATCAGATGCCTCTCGCCGAGGAGTCCCGTGCCTGCACAGCCATGAGCACCCCACTTGGACCTCTCCAGTGGAAGGTGATGCCCATGGGCGTTACCAACGGCAATGCGGCCTTTCAGCGGATGCTGGAGAACCTGCTTGAGCCGGTGCGCGACTGTGCGGACCCCTTCGTGGACGACGTGATCATCGCGTCCGGGGACCCCAGTATGAGCTACGAGGAGCTCCTGGAGGCACACGAGAGGGACGTCACTCGAGTGCTGGACCCTCTGGTTCGGCACAAACTCACGGGCAGCAGTGACAAGGCCACCATTGCGGTAAGCGAGGTGGTCTTCGCTGGCCACGTAGTCGGGAACGGGCAGCGAAAGCCCATACCTGGCAAGGTGGCTGCGATTGAGCACTGGGAAAAGCCCAAGACGGTCTCTGAGCTACGGGCGTATCTGGGGTTCTGCAACTACTACTCGGGGTATATCAAAATGTATGCCGAGTATGCAGCCCCCATGACGACCATGCTCAAGGGCAACCGAGAGGAGACCAAGAAGGGGTCCAAGAAGGCTCTGGTCTGGACAGCTGAGTCCGACCGTGCCTTTGAGGGGATGAAGCAGGCACTGCTATCCGCAGTGGGTCTGCACCTCGTGGATCCCGACCGAGGGTTCGTCCTGCGCACCGACGCTTCCGACTACGCCATTGGCGCTGTGTTGGAGCAAGTGCTTGACGACAGGAGGCACGTGCCCGTGGCCGTCTGGAGCCGAGTCCTGGCGGAAGGCCAGAGACGGACGTGGACGCCCCGTGGAAAGGAGGCGTATGCCATCGTCATGGCTCTCAGGAAATGGGCTGGGTACATAGCCCTCCATCCTGTCACCGTCTGCACCGACCATCAGAGTCTGCAGTCGTGGCACAAGGAGCACGTGGACACCCCCTCAGGTCCCGCCTCCCGACGGGCAAGATGGCATGAGACCTTGGCCAAGTTGGACCTCACGGTTGTATATTCCTGGAAAGGATAACACCGTGGCGGACTGTCTCAGTAGGTGGGCCTATCCCGCCAGCAAGGGCATGACTGATATCTCTGCCCATGGCGATGAGGCTGAGACCGCTGAAGCCAAGAGGATCATCGAAATGGAGCGCCTGATGGAGGAGGAGGGTGCTAAATGCTTCGTCGTCATGGCTGCAGATGCCCCCCTCGCGTCGAGGGTGAGCAGAGCGGTCAGTGTACTCGCCCCTGAGAGAGCTGAGTCCCACAAGCACCTCTTCCCGGAGTCTTGCCTCCAGGACGACTGGACCGACGATTACGCCAAGTCTGAGGCCTTTGCGGCCGAGTATAGGGCTGTGACCGACCCTGACGACGGGCAGAAGTGGCCAAAAGGGCTGACTGAGGAAGATGGCAAGCTCTACCGGAATGGTAAGCTGCTAGTACCGGAGTCCCGGGTGCTCGAGCTTTGTGAAGCTTGGCACCACCACATGCTGCACCCAGGGGTCAAGAAGCAAGCCCTTGACATGCAGCGTCGGTTCGAGATCGACCATATCGTTCTCTACACCGCCATCAAGAAAGTCAGGAAGGGTTGCTCGGTCTGTCAGGCCTGCAATCCCGATAACCAGAACGTCAAGGGGGAAGCCCAATGGACCCCGGTTCCTGACCAGCCCATCGAGAGCGTGGCCATGGACGTCTTCTCCATGCCCGAAGTCCACATTGGCAAGGAGACCTTTGACTGTGTGGTTCTCTGTGTGGACCGCCACAGCGGCTACGTTGTAGCCGTTCCGGCACGCAAAAAGGGGTTGCTTGCCAAGGAAGTGGCAGTCATGATGATTCGTCATTGGCTGACCGTCTTTGACATCCCCCGCACCATTTGCAGTGACCGAGGGCCCCAGTTTACTGGTGGCTGGTTCAAGGCTATGTGTTCCCTGATGGGGATACGTCATGCCAAGAGCGTCGCCTATCTCAGCCGGTCTAACGGCCGTGCTGAACTGGCTGGACGGCAGCTGTTCGAGAAGCTGCGCAAGATCCACATCACCAATCCACGTCGGAACTGGTTTGAGGAGATGTGGCCTGCTCTGAAGGCCCATCATGACACCCCCACTCCGGGCGGTTTGTCCCCTCACCAGATTCTGTTTGGCAGGGACCCCCTGGGTAGGGGACTTCCCTTGTCTGGTGATGGCATGGCTATGGATGCCAAGGAATTCTTCGCGCGGCAAGAGCAAACGGCGCGGGACATCCGCCAGCAGCTCGAGAAGGAGCATGCTGAGCGTCAGAAGTCCGCCCCGAGCTCGACAGCGCAGAAGTTCAGGGTGGGAGACCCGGTGTGGGTGATCAGACCCCGCCCCATGGGCACCCACCGCACCAAGACCTGGTTCACACCCGGCGAGGTGGTCCGCAGGATTGGTGAGGACACCTACCGCATCAAGGTGGCTCACGGACAGTTCCGGGAGCGCCACGAGAGTCAACTCCGTGTGCTGGAACCCGACCTCCGTGGCCAACATGTGTCCCTGAGCTATGCCGCACATGAGGCTGACTCGGATGATGACTATGCTGAGCAGGACCACTACACATTCGAGAAGATCCTGGCTCAACGTCCGAAAGCCTCGGCACCCGGAGGTCTGGAGTTCAAGGTTCGTTGGCGAGGCTATGGGCCGTCCCACGATACCTGGGAACCCGTCTCCTCGTTCGTGCCGCGGGTCAATACTCCCTTCATGGAGTACATCCGCAAGCACAAGACCAAGATCCACGTTTCGGACTTGGCAGCACTCACCCGGGCGATTGCAGCCAGGGGTGCCTGATCAGCGCCCTGAGCTCTCCCCTGATGTGTTTTCAGCGCTTGTGAGGTCGACGGATCGTCCCTTACTTGCTTGCTGTCTTCCATCTTTCGGTGACCTGCCATCAGAGTGGCCATATACCCCCCCCTGCTGAATCCAGAGGAGGATGGCCCCTCTCTTCTTCTGTTCGTCACTCCCCCCCCTGCTGAATCTTTGGGAAACCAGGTAGGGCGACTGACCTTCATATTTCTGAGCTCTTGGGGCCTTGAAGCCCATACGACGTTGCGCAACGGATGCCGCTGTCATCGGCATTGCGATTTTTTTGGTGTGTGGTCTGGTTCCATGGCACTTGCGGAATCCAGACCAGTCGACGTGTGTCTCGAGACTATATATGGCCTGAATTCAGGCGTTTTCTTGCCTACCCTCCTGCATTTGCCTTATCCTGACCGTGGCGTGGTTTGGCACTCTGTCTAGAGTGTGTTTACACGCCTATTTACCCCGCTTGTTTTGCTTTTCTGCTCCCCAGGATATGTGCATTTGTATGTTACGATTGTCAGCCCATCACCGACGGATGGACTGTTTTCTTCCCCCCCGAGGGGATTCGAAGCGCAATACAGAGGCGCCCTGAGTCGCCGTGTACATGTTCATACACAGGGTCCAGCCTGGACCGGTACCGAATTACATATTCTTCTGTTTGAGTGCCTGTGATACCGTTGTGCCCTATTCGCTGTGATGTGGAGATCCTGATGGCGCCAGGCGGGAAGCCCAGTTGCCTGACTACACTCCCAGCGGTCCGCCACTGTCAGTCCCAGTGTGAGCCTACCGATTCCAGGTCGGATGGCGGCCTCCGGTGCTCCTGACCTCGGTCAGTCTGCCTGGGAAACTGGTGGTTTGAGGAGTCGACGCCTCCGCCCTGAAGCCGGTTCGGACTCCCGTGGCCATCTTGGGGTCACTTGGGGTGTGTATCTATGTGCCGGCAAGCCGCCATTGGCTGATATCATACTCTCCCGTCCACCTGAACTAACCCGATGTGATAGTGTGATAGGTTTGGCCATTCCGGCTACGAGCGGCCATATTCAGAACCGAGGCGCCGCCAGCGGAGATTTATATATCGTAATATCAGGAATCAACAGGGTTTTTTTATCATAATGTTTCCGTAATTTTTCAGCCTTTCGTTCTGATGGTCAATGTATTGGCGACTGTCAGTTGGCTCGCGATTTTGCGTTAACCGATTGGTTAACTGTTATTTCCAGATATTTTGGCGGATACTCAGTTGAAGGGTCAGATTTCATCAGCAAAGGGTTCGTTGCTTCCGCAATTTTCTAAATAAGCACTCGAAAATTTAATCTGAATTTTTCGCGTTGTCGAAATCGGATTTTCGACTTCGACATCGCCGCACTTGATTTGGACTTCTTCGAGTGGTCGTACTCCTTCTGCTATGTTCGAATCAGGTTTCCCTTATACTTGCCACCCATTTGACTTGGAGATATAAGGGAAACAAAAGCGAATCGTGGGACCACTTTGAAGGATCATATCTACGCGCGAGTGTGAGGAAATAGAATAAGGAAGGTTGGGTTGCAAGCGCCTTAGTCTCAAGTTAATTTAGGAAGCATCAAACGCCTTTGGTGTGCATACATGCCCGGTGTAGCAAGGGATAATGGTCAAGAGGGTATAAAGTGATATATAACTCTTGGACCGTGCAACCGAATATTTTAATGCGACTTTCGAGTGTACCGCATGAGTGTTGGGGTTGCATAGATACTTTCCTTGGGTTCCTACGCATTTTTAACGTGAAGTTATGTCCATGGAGGGACATGGCATATCATGGTGGGAGCCACTTTTTGAGGGTATGTTTTATATGCATGGTATATGTCTTGATATGCTCACGCCCATGTTATATATTTTCGTCTGGCCGAAGAGATGGGGAGCCATACGTGACAAGGGTTTTGCCCGTGTCTCAATTGTGGAATTCAAAGCGCTAGACCAAGTCTACCGCGTATGTATTGCTCATGGTATGTTGGACAAAGAGATCCATGAGTGCACTCCCATTTTCATGGGGCATGTAGATATGAGTGGCGAAGGTATCTCCATGCGCCCAATTGGGGATCCAAGTGGGGGAATTGTTCGCAAATGGTTCCAATCATTTGTGTATTGAACCATGAGCGGATATCATGGGTGAGCATAGAGATATACTATCATGACAACTTTGTATTTGGTCATATTTTCATGTTTTTGACCTCAATTTGTGCTCATTTTTGCGTTCTGTGTACTTACCTGGTCGGCAAACAGCAAGAAGCCTATGGAGAGTCGAACCATGGTATGTTGTTCATATGTTGGCATATGCTTTGGAGTTGAACACTACCATATGCCGGATCGCGTACTCCATTTGGCTTGGCGCACGAAGGATCACAAGAATTGGTCTCAAGATCATGGGCTGACTTGGGCAGTGCGTGGCGCCCATATCCGAAGGGGTTTCGAGGGTAAAGTGGGGATGTACATGGGCATTAACCTTTGGTCTATATCCTGCATGAATATTAGACTTCGATTCTATGCATGCTTTGAGCCTTCGGATAAGTGGTAACTTCAGTTTTGAGCATATATGTGATATATGGTCATTATGGTGTGAATTGGCAGTTTTTTGGCATGTTATGAGTTCAAACTCATAGGTCATTTCTCTAAGCCCATTCGATTCCAAGTCCAACCAAGTATATGTCAGGGCAGGGCATGGTCCTGAGTGCCACTCTAGGCCATGGCACGCCACCTCCCCTATTGGGCTAGGATTTAGAGGCTTGGGAGTGAACACATTTTTGGGGTTTGTGTAATGACTTGTGACACATGGCATTCAGCCATCTCATTTGACCTGGTTCAGGGCAATATGTTGGTGAGTCAAGGGAAGGTCTGGAGTCCAGGGAATGAGGGGTTTATGGTTGTGAATGTGTAGGTTTACCTCTTTCCCCAACTTTGCTTTATTTGTGTTCATATGCCAATTTCAGGGCTTTCTTCCTTGGTGCAATTCTTGTACATGCCCGCCATCGTGAGACCATCGATGTGCTGAACGGAAGCCCGCAGCCTGATTTGGATTGTGAATAGGGTTATTGCTGTATTTGTGGGATCTGGTTGCTAATCAGGGTTGAAGGAGGATTTTATTTTCTATATTTTTCGATTTGGAACCTTGGATTTTGAGCAATGCAATCGTTGATCAGGAGCAAATCGGCAGGGGTTACAGGCGGAAGGGGCACAGCGGGGGCCGGTCCTGGTAGGGACCTTCTTTATGGTAGCAGAGGCTTACCTGCTGCCCCTACCAACCGCCGACCCGGGGACTTGGGCCCTTATGAGCCCTGCCCAAGTACGCCCCGGGTGCGTATTGTGGACTCGGTGGAGACCACGCCGGACATTGGAGCCATAGAAGAACCGAGACGTTCAAGAGCATGGCGAACTCCGGAAGTTGAAGCCCGAAGAGAAGTACGACATTCGGGAAGAGGAGGACGTGACATGGAGGACCTGGTCTCCATGTGTGAGCGTCGCTGCTGAAAGGCATGCAACCTCCGCTCCGCCGCGGAGGACTCTGATGAGGCTTGCCATTCAGGCAGCAGTGGAGGACGGGCCCGGCGCTACCGGAAGCGCGGGTCACCCAAGTCCGCGGCAAGGGACGCCGGGGCTATGGACACGGACCCCAGCCCGGTCAGGCTGTGGGAATCCGAGGGGCACTCCGAGGGCTATCGGACAGCCTACGAGCCACCTTCGGAGCCGGAGATGTCCGCGCCGATCGCCAGGGCGCATACGGCTCCCGAGACTGCCCTGCAGCACGACGCCGAGGGCTTGGAGAGGCCAGCCAGGGCCCGGACGGCACCTGTGCCCCGGCACACGGGACCAGAGACGGACGCCATAGGCGATACGCCCATGGGCGATGAGTCTGAGGTGCCGGGAACCGCGGGTTGCGCTGAATCCGGCGGAAAGCACGCTGCGTGCCACTGCGAGCACGTGTCCTTCCTCATGGGCAAGTACCCGAAGATGGGGATGGACGCCATCGTGCATCGCCTTGATCGCCTGGACAACGCCAAGGACGGTCTAGAGGAGGACGTCGCGGGGATCCTGGACGACCAGTCGGCCGCGGAGAACCACATGGAGGAGCTGCGAGCGGATCAGGCCCGGTACCGGGAGAATCTGGAGCTGGCCCTGCAGAAGCAGCAGCAAGTGGTGGACAGCCTCCTCCACTTAGTGGAGGACATGTCGGGACGCCTGAGAAGGCTAGAGGAGCGACAGCCCCTCGCCTCGGGTCCGGAGCTCCCGGCAAAGCCGGCCGCGGTAGAGCTGGTGGAGCGGGTTAAGACCCTCAGGAGCGCCATGGAGAAACCCATGGGCGGCCCTGCAGAGGCACCATACGCGCCTCCGCGTGTTGACCCGGGTGCGCTGCCGTTTGTTCCCATGTTCAGCGAATCCACAATGCTCGGGGAACACACGGCACCGGCTGGGTCCATGCGGGAAGGGCACGTAACCACGGACCCGAGGAGCCTGACGGTACAGATGTCCCATGCCGCCCAGGATGTACCGATCACGACGAATATGGTAGTCTATGCGGAAGAGAAGATCGAGATCCAGAACCAGACCATGCAGGGGCGAACCATGGGAAGCGCCGACGGACATGGTCGAGGCCATCCAAGCGGAAACCTGTGGGCGAAGGACCCCAATACGGGGATATGGACGGCCGATGGAGCAAGTCCTTCCCGCATTCCAAACCCCTTGAGTTCAGGCCCAACTGGACCGCACTCCATGGAGGAGAGGGATGTACGGGGAGTGTACTCACACCCTCCGGCCACAGGCGGTATCCGTCTCGGTGGAGTGGTGGCCGGTGACGTCGGAGACGCCATCAGGATCGACGACCTCAGGGGAATCAAAATCCCCTACTACGATGGCAACCCCTCCAACCTGGATGACTTCATCCTGGATTGGGAGGATTTCGCCGAGGAGGTCGTCGGCGAGATGCGGGGAGCGCCGCGGGACAAGTGGGTATGCCGGACATTCCCACACCGGCTGGCGCAGGACCTGAAGGAGGAGCTGCGGGATCAGATCCGGGAAGGACTGATCAGGACGGAGCAGGCCTGCCTCCAGTGGTTGGAGGATGAGGAGCGGGTGGACGCTCCGAATCAGAAGCTGGAGGACCTGTGGTCCATCCCACTGCCGCTGGACCGCGGTGAGTTGCGGGTCCGGGAGTGGAACCGGTATCTGCGGAAGTACCGCAGATGCCTCAAGCTGGTGGAGGACTGGAACGAGGCCAGCGAGATCCGCCACCTCCTGAAGGACGTCCTCCCCGGCAACTGGAAGAGGAGAGTGGAGGACGAGGAGAAGAAGAGGGCGAAGAAGCGCGTGGCGGTGAGGATCATGGCGGCGGAGGATACCCATTCGGGTATCATGGAGTTCTTCAGGAGGAACCTGGGCGAGCCCAACCGGATGTTGGGACTGAAGAACGCGATGTACGTGGAGGTATTCGGGGACTCCATGGGGCAAAGGTTGCTGCGCCTCAACAACGTGGAGTGGAGGCGCGGGGAGCCACTGAGGATGCAAGTCATCTTCGTCCGCATGAGCCTGGACGAGATCGTGAAGTACATCACGGTGGAGTTGAAGCTCAATGCGAAGAACGAGGCCCACGTGCAGGATCGGCATGGTCATGGACAACGAGGACACCGAGAAGACCGCCATCATCAGGAGATCCAGGTGGACACGGCCAACTCCGCGGAGGATGGTAGTGGAAGTGGCCAAGACCACTGGACCGGGTCCCGGGAGGATCACGAGGAGGCCCATTTCTTCGCGTTTGTGGCGCACAACGTGAAGAACCATGGGCAGGATCGGTCCAGATGGAGCCAGCTGGGACCCAAGAAGAGCAGAGAGCCAAGGAGGATCGGGAACCCACCGCTCCCGTTCCGAGAGTACAGGTCTCAGCACGACGGGTGCTGCGTCTGTTATGGCAAGGGAAACAACCATGCACACGACCACCGTCAGTGCAAGGTGTACGAGGCGGACAAGAAGGCCTACTTCGCCGCCCACCCCGAGAAGAAGCCCAAGGAGCAGCGGATTTCCGATTGGAAAGCGAAGGGCGGAGACGGGGGAAAAGGCCAAGGCAAAGGCCAAGGAAAAGGCGGAGGAAGAGGCTATGGTGGTGGACCTGGCCAAGACCGACGAGTGAGGTCGATCGAGGAGGTTGCTGAGGACATGTTGAGGACGTTGGAGGAACTCAAAGCCCAGCAACGTGGTGGACAAAGTCCTGGCGGATCGCAGCCGGAAGGGGCTGCGGGAAGCCAAGTCTAGAGGATCCCCCACGGGAGTGGGACCTCGGAGGTCTCTCCTCCGAAAATCAGTGGAATCCCAGAGAAAGCGAAGGCACATCGGGTGCCGAAGAAGGCTCCAGACGAGCCAAAACCACTGAGTTTCGCCACTCCCAACCCCTGGAGCGCCCTGCCAAGGGAAGTACATGTGGGTACGGGACATGGCAAGAAGGAAGGAGCGACCACGGAGAGCCCCGTGGACGGGCAGGACCAACCCAAGATCTACACCATCCGTGACCATACCCTTGAAGTCCTGATGCACCCGGACGTGCTAGAGTTGCATGCCGTGAGAGTCGTCCATACACCTCATGGCGACGAGCGGCAGTTGCACTTGAAAGTGCGAGTACGGTGCGGACGAGAGGAGAAGGTGGTGGATGTGTTGGTGGATACGGGTGCCCAGGTGAGCCTGGTCCGGAGTGGGTTGTTCAAGGAGGAACTCCTGCAGCCCAGCCGTAGACCGGTACGCCTGAAGGTCGCCAACGGAGAGATCATGGGTGGGAACATCCATGAGGCCACTATCAGTATGGAATTCTGGGAGCATGAGCGCTTGAACCGCCCTGATCAGGCGAAGAGAAGCACTCTATCCGGGAACTTCTATGTGGCCGACATTACCGATTGGGATATGATCATGGGGTATGACTTCATGGTGGCAAACGCCATTGGAGCCCTTCCCCATCGTGCAACGCTGGTCCGGCAGGATGATGAATGCCTCACATGGCTGTCCACGGACTATGCATGCGGATCATCCCAATGGAGTGCTGAGGAAGAGGATCGGATCGTCCGAGCGGTGCAAGCGTGGGTGCCAAGTCCAGAGGAGACCGCGGAGTTCAGCTCACGGAGTATGGAATGGCGCCGCAGGTGTATGCCAGGATGATCCAGACGCTGGGAGCCGAAGCGCCCGAGACGGACGTCTTTGCTTCCCGGGATGCCCCACTTCTGCGGAAGTGTAGGAGGCATTGGCATCGAGGAGACTCAGCCTGGCATAGGCATTGGGGTTTGAAGGAGTGGGGACCCATGTATTGGCATGGCTCCCTGGACAATACCAGACGTACGGTGGAGAAGATCATCGCGGATAGGGCGAAGGGGATCCTGGTCATAACCGGCATAGGATCCACCCCATGTCCGCTGGAGGGTCTCAAGTCGACGCTGGACTCCATCACCCTGAACGAGATGTCATTCGGGCCAGAGGAGGAGTTGTTCATCGACGCCAAGGGTGTATCAATGCCCTCCCTGGGTCAAGCGTGGGGTACCAAGGCTTTCCTGGTGGATGGGGCGCAAGCCCAGCCCACGGGTGATGAAGCACTCATCCGTAGGGTGGAGGCGGTGCCCATGAAGGTCATGTTTGAGCCCAAGGAGAGGACGGATCAGCCAGTGGATGGCATTGACATCCTGTCCCACTCCGAGATCGACGACGTCGTCAACTACATGCGAATGGGGATGCACGACCGTGTGGCAGCCAAGAAGAGGCGGGCCATGGTCACATCTCCGCATTGGTGGGATGACAAGATGTTGGTCACCGGCAAGTACGAGAAGGATGAGTTCGTGGCGAGGGTCATGGATCACATCGCGGACCAATACGATGGTCCGGTTGGGTCGGACCCACCAACATGGGACTTTCCAAGAATGGGTGTCGATAGCGACAGTCACCAGCCCGAGGCCGCAAATTTTCGAAGATTATCGGTGGGAAGTGCACCCCACGACGATGAAGACGGCATATCGGACGAGGAGAAGTCGGATTCGGACCCGGAAGAGGCCTATACCGCAGTGCGGTCGGTTGTATCTATACCGAAGCAAGCGGCGGAAGAGGCCCAGGAGAACCCGAAGGTCGCCGAGCTGAAGGAGAGGCTGATCAAGGCCTATCCGCGGCTATTCAGTGGCGTCGCCAACAAGAACCCTCCAGATCGTGGGAGGTTTGGTACAGCGAAGATCAAGCTGAAGCCGAACCCGAAGATCTATCGTCATCGGGAGTACCAACTTCAGGGCGATCGGGCCGAGGCCATGAAGAAGCTGTTGGCCGAGTTCATTGAGCGGGGATGGATCGAACCCTCCGACAGTGAGTGGGCCAGCCCAGCCTTCATCGTGCCCAAGAAGGAGAAGGGCGAGTGGAGGTTGGTGGTTGATTACAGAGGTTTGAACGAGCAGACCGAGCACGACTCGTACTCGCTTCCCCTGATCGACTCCATCCTCCAAAAGCAACAGAAAAAGCGGATTTTCACGGTTTTGGACCTGAAACACGGTTACCACCAGATGCCGCTACACCCGGACTCCAGGCCCTGCACAGCGATGTCGACGCCGCTGGGGCCCATGCAGTGGAAAGTGGTGCCTATGGGTGCCAAGAATGGCAACGCGGCTTTCCAGCGCATGATGGAGGACCTACTCCGTCCTGTCCGGGACTGTGCCGATCCCTTCGTGGATGACATCATCATCGGGTCCGGCACGGAGAACATGACTGAGGACGAGCTCATCGACGCGCATGAGAGGGATCTGCGCCGAGTGCTCAGCGAGGTGGACAAGCACAACATGGTGTGCAAGCCCACCAAAGCCTCACTCTTCGTGAAGGAAGTGGAGTTCGCGGGTCACGTGGTTGGTCACGGGCAACGCCGTCCCATGCCTGGGAAGCTGGCGTCCCTGCACCACTGGGAGAAGCCCCAGACCATCAGCGAACTCCGGTCCTTCATGGGGTTCTGCAACTACTATTCGGGCTATGTCCGGATGTATGCAGAACTGTCGGGGCCGCTGCACAAGATGCTGCAAGTGGGCAAGTTCGATGGCCGGAAGGGGAGCAAGAAGAAGCTTGCTTGGACCCCTGAGGCCGAAGATGCGTTCAACAGCCTGAAGGAGCGACTCCTGGGGCAGTTGGGGCTGTTCCTGGTGGACCCGGACAAGGGATTCGTGCTACGGACAGACGCTTCGGACTATGCCGTGGGGGCAGTCCTCGAGCAAGTCCGGGACGACGGGACTCATGTTCCCGTGGCGTTTTGGAGCAGGATCCTGGCCGAGGGCCAACGCCGAACATGGACCGCGAGGGAGAAGGAGACGTACGCCATTGTTTGTGCGCTCAGGAAGTGGTCTGGCCACATCGGATTGCAACCGGTGGTGGTTTGCACGGACCATCAGTCCTTGCAGAGCTGGAACAAGGAGCACGTCGACACCCCCTCGGGACCGGCGGCTAGGAGGGCCCGATGGCACGAGATGTTCGCCAAGTTCGACCTCAGCGTCGTATATGTCCCGGGGAAGGACAACACTGTGGCAGATTGCCTCAGTCGCTGGGCCTACCCTGCGGGCAAGGCGTGGATGGACATTTCCAGCCATGGCGACGCCGAGGAGACCGAGGAGGCCAAGCGCATCATTGAGATGGAGAAGACCATGGAGCAAGAGGGGGTCAGGTGCTTTGTGGTGATGGCAAACCGTACGGACCTGGCCAAGTTCCGGGGTGCCCGCGTCCAGGCTATTCGAGAGGAAACCCTCGAGCAATGGATGGTGGCCCCTGTAGAGCTAGTCAGGTCGGTGCTCACAGAGGACTGGTCGGATGACTACGCGGCATCCGAGCACTGGAGCAAGTACTGGAATGCCGTGAGCGCCCCGTCGGACGACGAATGGCCCGAGGGCTTGACCGAGGATGGCGACAAGTTGTTCCTCAAGGACAAGCTGCTGGTGCCCGAGAACCGAGTGGAGGAGCTCATTGACCATTGGCACAACGCCCGGCTCATGCACCCTGGCCGAGACAAGATGCAGCAGGACCTGGAATGGCGTTTCAAGTTCCCTCCGGGGTACTACGCCATCCTGGACAGGTACTGCAGCGACTGTGCCGTGTGTCGGGCCACGAAGAGCCCCAACCACTCCACAGCGGGCAACCCGGTGTACACCGCTATACCGGAGGCCCCTATGCGGTCCGTGGCCATGGATGTATTCGCCATGCCTGAGGTCACCATGGAAGGAGAGACCTACGACTGTGTCATCCTGGCGGTGGATAGGCACAGTGGGTATATCGTGGCGGTCCCTGGCAAGAAGTCCAAGAAAAAGGACAAGAAGGACAAGCATGGAGTGGGGCTGCAGGCCAAGACCGTCGCTAATGCCATGATCAGGCATTGGCTGACGATCTTCGATGTCCCGGCTGTCATCTGCAGCGATCGGGGCAGTCAATTCGTGGGGACGTGGTTCAAGACGATGTGCAAGCACATGGGGATTCGGCACGCCAAGACCGTGGCGTACCACAGCCGGTCGAATGGCCGGGCTGAGGTGGCCGGGCGGCAGATGCTCGAGAAGTTCCGCCAGCTGCACATCGACGAACCGGGCCGGAATGGGTATAATTCGCTGTGGAGAGTACTCCAAGCGTATCATGACCTTCCGGGACCCACTGGACTGTCGCCCCATCGTATCCTGTTCCTACGGGATCGAGTGTCACGCACTCTCCCGTGGATGAACCATGGCAAGGTGGCCCGGGATGCGAACGCTATGATGGCTGAGGCGGACGACACGGCGGCCAAGGTATGCAAAGCACTTCAGGACGAGCATGACAAGAGGGCCAAGTACTTCAAGCAGGGAAAAGTCCAGAAGTATGCTCTCCAAGACACCGTGTGGGTGGAGCGGCACCACAAGGATGTCCTGTCCAGGCATCGGCAGGCATCTTGGTATGTGCCGGGGGTAATCGTGCGGAAGGTCGGGCAGGATGTGTATGCGGTTCGTGTGGGGGATAACAAGATCCTGGACCGTGACCATACCCAGCTTCGTCCCCGAGCACCAGACCCCAGCGGACGTCCCGTCACCTTCGAGTTCACGGCCGGCGATGTGGACTCGGACGACGAGGGTGAGGACGACGACTTCACCGCCGAGAAGATCCTGGCGGACAAGCCGGACCCGGGGACGCCTTGGGGGAGGCTTTATAAAGTCCGTTGGAAGGGATTCGCCGCATCCACGGACTCGTGGGAGCCTCCGAGCAGTTTTGTGCCGAGATACACCACGGTCTGGATGGACTACCTAAAGAAAAAGAATATTTCTTTGGATGTCAAGGACGTGTTGGTCCATTTGGTTGCTGCTGTAGCACCGTAATGGATCCCCCCTTGGCATTTTGTTTGTTTCTGTGATTGAGGAGACGGGTGAGGGCGTTCATCCGGGGATTTTTGGGCCTTGATCCGCCATCTACCCCCTTCACTCGATCTCCACATATATATTTCATTGTGGTATACTTATTTAGGTCGACCGACGACGTTTTTCTATCTTTGATCCCCTTGGTCCATGTTGTAGATGGAGAGGAGACCGGATATGGCGTAGGGCGCTGAGTATCAGTGTCCTCACCCCTCCCTTGGGGCGTGGGGGACGCCTACGACGTGTGTGGGGCCTCCATGTGTCCTCAGGACATGGGGGGGGGGGTTGGAGCCCATTGGGGTCCTCCCGTCCTCTCTTCAATGACTTCCGAGCGGTAACAACGCTCTGAGAAGGGGGGTGAAGCCGGTTCGGACCCCCCTGGCCATCTTGGGGTCACTTGGGGTGTGTATCTATGTGCCGGCAAGCCGCCATTGGCTGATATCATACTCTCCCGTCCACCTGAACTAACCCGATGTGATAGTGTGATAGGTTTGGCCATTCCGGCTACGAGCGGCCATATTCAGTACCGAGTCGCCGCCAGCGGAGATTTATATATCGGAATATCAGGAATCAACAGGGTTTTTTTATCATAATGTTTCCGTAATTTTTCAGCCTTTCGTTCTGATGGTCAATGTATCGGCGACTGTCAGTTGGCTCGCGCTTTTGCGTTAACCGATTGGTTAACTGTTATTTCCAGATATTTTGGCGGATACTCAGTTGAAGGGTCAGATTTCATCAGCAAAGGGTTCGTTGCTTCCGCAATTTTCTAAATAAGCACTCGAAATTTTAATCTGAATTTTTCGCGATGTCGAAATCGGATTTTCGACTTGGACATCGCCGCACTTGATTTGGACTTCTTCGAGTGGTCGTACTCCTTTCCCTATGTTCGAATCAGGTTTCCCTTATACTTGCCACCCATTTGACTTGGAGATATAAGGGAAACAAAAGCGAATCGTGGGACCACTTTGAAGGATCATATCTACGCGCGAGTGTGAGGAAATAGAATAAGGAAGGTTGGGTTGCAAGCGCCTGAGTCTCAAGTTAATTTAGGAAGCATCAAACGCCTTTGATGTGCATACATGCCTGGTGTAGCAAGGGATAATGGTCAAGAGGGTATAAAGTGATATATAACTCTTGGACCGTGCAACCGAATATTTTAATGCGACTTTCGAGTGTACCGCATGAGTGTTGGGGTTGCATAGATACTTTCCTTGGGTTCCTACGCATTTTTAACGTGAAGTTATGTCCATGGAGGGACATGGCATATCATGGTGGGAGCCACTTTTTGAGGGTATGTTTTATATGCATGGTATATGTCTTGATATGCTCACGCCCATGTTATATATCTTCGTGTGGCCGAAGAGATGGGGAGCCATACGTGACAAGGGTTTTGCCCATGTCTCAATTGTGGAATTCAAAGCGCTAGACCAAGTCTACCGTGTATGTATTGCTCATGGTATGTTGGACAAAGAGATCCATGAGTGCACTCCCATTTTCATGGGGCATGTAGATATGAGTGGCGAAGGTATCTCCATGCGCCCAATTGGGGATCCAAGTGGGGGAATTGTTCGCAAATGGTTCCAATCATTTGTGTATTGAACCATGAGCGGATATCATGGGTGAGCATAGAGATATACTATCATGACAACTTTGTATTTGGTCATATTTTCATGTTTTTGACCTCAATTTTTGCTCATTTTTGCGTTTTGTGTACTTACCTGGTCAGCAAACAGCAAGAAGCCTATGGAGAGTCGAACCATGGTATGTTGTTCATATGTTGGCATATGCTTTGGAGTTGAACACTACCATATGCCGGATCGCGTACTCCATTTGGCTTGGCGCACGAAGGATCACAAGAATTGGTCTCAAGATCATGGGCTGACTTGGGCAGTGCGTGGCGCCCATATCCGAAGGGGTTTCGAGGGTAAAGTGGGGATGTACATGGGCATTGACCTTTGGTCTATATACTCCATGAATATTAGACTTCGATTCCATGCATGCTTTGAGCCTTCGGATAAGTGGTAACTTCAGTTTTGAGCATATATGTGATATATGGTCATTATGGTGTGAATTGGCAGTTTTTTGGCATGTTATGAGTTCAAACTCATAGGTCATTTCTCTAAGCCCATTCGATTCCAAGTCCAACCAAGTATATGTCAGGGCAGGGCATGGTCCTGAGTGCCACTCTAGGCCATGGCACGCCACCCCCCCTATTGGGCTAGGATTTAGAGGCTTGGGAGTGAACACATTTTTGGGGTTTGTGTAATGACTTGTGACACATGGCATTCAGCCATCTCATTTGACCTGGTTCAGGGCAATATGTTGGTGAGTCAAGGGAAGGTCTTGAGTCCAGGGAATGAGGGGTTTATGGTTGTGAATGTGTAGGTTTACCTCTTTCCCCAACTTTGCTTTATTTGTGTTCATATGCCAATTTCAGGGCTTTCTTCCTTGGTGCAATTCTTGTACATGCCCCCCATCGTGAGACCATCGATGTGCTGAACGGAAGCCCGCAGCCTGATTTGGATTGTGAATTGGGTTATTGCTGTATTTGTGGGATCTGGTTGCTATTCAGGGTTGAAGGAGGATTTTATTTTCTATATTTTTCGATTTGGAACCTTGGATTTTGAGCAATGCAATCGTTGATCAGGAGCAAATCGGCAGGGGTTACAGGCGGAAGGGGCACAGCGGGGGCCGGTCCTGGTAGGGACCTTCTTTAGCCCACACTGCATGAGGACTCCCTCATGTATGGCCTTCGTGGTAATAGGGCGAGGGAAAAGACGGCCTTGATGCCCGATCCCTTAAGGAGGAGCTCCCTTAAGATCCCTTAAGGAGTTCGGCTGTATCACTCTGGACTCGCGTCGTATGGATATGGACATGGTGCGCCCGAGGAAGGACCCGTGGGGACTCTCCCCAGTCGGCGGGCCTTGGGAAGCTTGGGGTAGCCTGATGGATCTTTGTGGTCGCTCTCGACCTGTGGGACCACCTTGGTCGTCGTGTGTCGCCTATGTTGACCGTGTATGCCACTGCCACTGTGGTGGTGACCGTAGCAGCCGGCACCCGGTGCGCCTGGTATGGGTTAACGGGTCCTTGGGATGCCGAACAATCGCCGCCAGGACCCGGGACTTGATACTTGATACTATACATGTGCTACGAGCTTTTACAGCATCATACCTATCTTACTGTGGGATTTGCAGCCTAACCTGAGCCAGCCTGAAGTGAGGATGTGACACCCCCCCCCCTTCAGGAAATGGTCCTGGGTACCCGCTGCCATGCATGGGTGTTATCGAGCCCCCCCCAGGGTTTGCTCTAAGGAGGGGGGTGAAGCGGTACCCAGAACCCCATGGCTAGGGTAGGGCACACAACCGGTCTCCGGTCCACTAACCCCATGTACGGAAGGGAAGACCGGTCTCCGGTCTACTAACCCCATGTACGGAAGGCGCCCGTTGACGCCCGGTGCGAGCCCGGCGGGAGCGTGTTCCGTGCCGTAAAGCCCCGCATCGGCAACCGATGCACCGCCAGCGGAGATTTATATATCAGAACATCAGGAATCAACAGGGTTTTATTTTCATATTGTTTCCGTCAATTTTTACGCTTTTGTTCTGATATTCACTGTTTTGACAGCTGGCGGTTGGATCGCGACTTTACCGTAACCGCCAGTTTAACTGTTTATAATGGAAATTTTAACGCTATCCGTGACGAAGCCTCTAAAGTCTTCAGGAACTGCATGGATGCTTCCGCAATTTTCACATCTTACACTCGCAACCTTAATCCGAATTTTTCAGGATGTCGAAATCGGATTTTCGACTTCGACATCCCCGCACTTGATTTGACCTCTTTCGAGTGGACCTACGTGCTTCCCTATGCACGAATCAACTTTCCTTTTCTCTTGCCCTCCATTTGTCTTAAAGATATGGGCAAAACAAAGTTGATTCGTGAGGCCACTTGTGAAGGTCATATCTCATGTTGCTTGCGAGGAATGACAATAAGGAAACGTGGGATGTATTCACAATACTCCCGACGTAATTTAGGAAGCATCATATGCCTTGCGTCTCCACACGTGCGCGCTAGTGTAATGGATCATGGTCAAGAGGGTAGAGTTTGCGTTGTAACTCTATGACCATGATATTGCGTGCGTTAAGATAACTTTCGAGTGTAGCGCGCGAGTGTTGGTGTTGCATAGAAACTCTCCTTGAGTTCCTATGAACGATTGACACAAAGTTATGCCCTTGGAGGGGCATGACATATCGTGGGGGGAGCTACCTTTTGGGGCAATACGTGGTATGTGCCATGTGTTGTGTTGCGTGCCCATTTGGCGGGTCCATCGCTCCAAGCCAAACCCGCCAATGGACCTCATATTGTGCAAGCCCCTTCTCGATACTCCCTACGATCAATTGCAAGCCTAACCTTCGTGAAGGGAAGCTTGTGTGGCGATCCCGAAGCGATGCGTTGGGAGCAAGGTGTGTGTTTTGCAATTTTCCATATTTTCATGTGCCCACTTGGGAAGCAGCGCTCGTAACCTTTCAAAGCGCCCCAAGTGGAGCACATATGTGGAATCGAAGGTCATTGGTGTCAAGTCATTGTGTTTAGAAGGATTAGTTGATTGCACGATCCAATCCGAAGATATTATAATATAATTGTGCACCTTGCAAGGCACTTTTGTGTGTCTTTGTACCAATTTTGCCGTTTTTGGCCCGTCATGATGTCAAGTGGCGACCGTGTATCTCAACGTTGCGCTCAATTGACATCATGACCCAAGTATGTTATGAGGGTACATACTTCGGTGCCCATCATATCTTGGACCCGGCGAATAGCTCCTCGTGGACTTGGCATACCGTGGTCGCCATGTTGGCGATTTGGGACCATCCCAAATCATGGGCTCACTTGGCGACCCTGCCATTCCCAAAACCGGAGGAGTTGGGCGACGCCCAAAAGATATGTTGGACACATATGACTTGATACTAATCCTATGGCACGCTCCGGTCCGAGTCGGGCACGTGCCTCATTTGCCCCAACCATGAGTGTGCGCATTTTAGGCCATTTTGAGCAATTTTCCACCTTTGCTGCCCGCCGTGCACTATGTTCAGCCCATCCGTGCACGCCGGATGCATGGACCAATGGACCATATATGACGTGGGTGTTATGCATATTGGTCCCCATGGTTCACACACCACGTGGGTGAAGCGGAGCAACCTTCGTTAAGGCGCTAGCCCAAAATGAGTGTGGGCAATTTTGCCATTTTGGCATTTTTGGACCCAATTGGGATCGTCACCACGCCAAGTGGCATGGAGATCTTTGAGAGCCAAGTGCATGGGAGTCTCTGTTGGACTCCCGGTGGATGGCGTATGGAATGGCGGATTCGATCTCCAAGCCGCATTGGAGATATACTATTGGGAGCACACTGAATTTTGGCTCATTTCGAGCAGCCAAAAAGACCCCATTTTGGAACCCCAATTTCCCCCTTCCGTGTGGTCAATTGGCGGCCCCATTTCTCTATGCCCACAGGGAGCCCGGACCTAATTTCAAGTTGTACACTCAGAGAAAAGTCCTAGGTCCTGCCTCCCAACCTGTGAGCCATTGGCCTTGCCCTGGCCGGGCGAGCCGCGCGTGGAAATGACGCCAATTTTGGTGATTTTGGCATCATGACCCCACTTGACGAACACGTGGTGCCCTGATGCCGGGACCTCTGAGGGAACCAGGTTGGGTGAGGGTTCCAGGGAATTTGTACTCGAAGGGCATAGGGTCAGTTGCATCGTCCCTACCTCTGGCGGGTCCGGACGAGGGGTCAATTTCGGAGATTTTGGAGTTAATTTCAGTTTGGGCTGAAACAGCCCATTTTCAGCTACCAACTCCTGAGTGATAATGGCGGGGCCATATCTCTCGCTCAGAGAGGAGTTCGGACCTGCCGTTAAGGTAGCATGGGGAGCCACTGTCGGTTGGCCTTGGAGTTCCTTGGCTTCCAGGAACTCGCCTGTGGCTGGGCGGTACACCTCCCCTATTGGCAGGGTTTCAGGGTCCGGACTGAGCAGGGCATGGGTTGTGTTTGAGCCCCCGCCCCCACCAGCCACTGAGAGGGTCGGACCTGGGATTGGGATATGAGTTGGGATAGAGTGTCTATTGTCCTGTAATGCCCTTACCCCAGTCCAGTCTTAACCCCATGTGTACATATCCTGATGTGTTGCTGTACATACTTTCGTTCCCTTGTTGCAGAGTGGCAAGGATCCTGAAACGCTTTGTCACATGACATGAGCGCATTGATGCCCCTGTGAGCGTAGTGCTTTGCCTGCCTGCTCACTTGCGCGTGTCCACTGCAGCGTCCCGTGGCCGGCCCTCCACGGGAACGCGTCAATACCAAGGGATCAGCATCTTGTTTTTCTCACGTCAAAGCAAAGCAAGGTCAAGACAAGCTGTGATAGCAAAATGGCAGACAAAACAGTGGTGCACGAAAGGGAAAATCAGTGCAAGGCAGAGATCAAAGAAACAAGTTCAGCGCAGTGTCCCGTGGGTCTCAAGGGTCGAAGGCCTCACGCTCCGCGAGGCTCCACGGTACCGCTTCAATAGAGAAAGGAAATAATAGGATCGAAATAATCTTTGATAATCGGGACCCTGCATATAAGCTCAACACAATAAGACGGGGCATATAGGTGGTCCAAAATGTAGGGATAAAGCAAATAGATTCTCAAGGGGTCAGAGTCTCAAATCGGTGAAAATTCTATTGCCTTCGGCAAGGCACCTCATAGAGAGACTGACAGTCATCCAATCAGTCAGTCAAGCAGGCATGCGGTCAGGCAAGCAGGCCGGCAGACAAGCAGGCAAAGGGGCCCCAAAAACAAAGTTTGGCTTTTTTTCAGTTGCGGACTCCGATTACAAACGTTGGGAAACCCCTAATATGCAGGAACACCCAACGGTCGAGTGGTCGAACACCCAGCTAATGGTTCGCCCAGCGCCGGTTCAATTCCTGGCCAGCGGTTTGGAGATCGCCGGCGGTTTGGGGATCGCCGGCTCAGCCGATCGATCGACCTGGAGCCCTTGTTATACTCAACCCTGGCTCAAAACCTTCCAACCAGAAACCTTTGGCCCCCCACCCCCACCCCAAAAAAAAAAAGGTATCCGGTCTCAAGGGGACAGAGGTCTCAAAATCAAAAAATCCATTGGGGGATCGCTTTGTCGGGCAAAATTGTGATTTTACAAGGGGCTGAACACCCATTATCATGCCTTGGGGTATGTATGCTACGAGAATGACGCCCCCGAAATGGGGGGGTGTATGGCGTTCGCGCTTGCGCTTGATCCACAACCTCTCTTTGAGGTGATTAGAGCCCTGGCTGAAGTTCCACCAAGAGACCAAACACACAAAGAATCAGATAGCAAAGGGGGGCAATGGCGTACATTTGGACTTAGGCGGCTCGAGTTGCATGGTATAAAACGACAGAAAGTGCCCAAAATACACGGCCTGAAAAAACATCAAAAGAACCATTCTTTGGCTTGCAAAAAATCAAGCTGTTTTTGGAACACCAAAAAATCCTTATGTAAGGAATTTTGGCCTTTTCTTGGTCCTGATGGGTCCAAAAAATGCTTTTTTTGGGGCAATGGACTGTTCCTTGCGCGAGGCCTCGCGCAAGGAGCAGTCCATTGCCCCTCCAAAGTCAGGTAATGATGGTGGAATCGAGGAATCAAGCAGGCGCCTATACTGGAGTGACATTACAGGCACCCCTGACTTGATCACATTGTACAATATGTTTACGCGGGCGGACATTCAGTGCTCTAAAGAAGCCTTGCAAATCTAATTGATGGCTCAAGAAATGATTTCAAATGTTGTTGCATTCCTAACAAAAGGAGCACATACGTTGGAGGTGTTGCACAGGGTACATCTTTCAGCATGATGCACACCTGCCACAACCTATGGGTAGTGTCAAGCAACAAAAAGAGTATCACTGGTAACACATGAAGCATGTCCACTCAACAGATGACGCTGAGCTGGACAGGGACCCCCCTTGTAGCTTTGGCCGAAGAACAATTGATCCTTCCGTTGTTGACTACAGATCAAAGTAAAATGTGCAAAGAAAATATGAATTTGCCATGCGTGGCACCTTTTTGAGCGTTTGTCTGGGTCAAAAAAAACTGATTCTTTGGAGAGTAAAATGCAATGTAGTGCAAACGACACCAATTATCAAGATGATGTTCGATACCTGGAGAAAGAAGGTGCCCTGGGGGAAGCAGTCTGCCAGACGCAGGGGCTGACCAAGCCCAAAAAGAGTTTTTCCGCCTCCGGGGGGGGCAAGCTTCTGGTAAATTTCAATGACTCACGACAATTTAGGTACTCGTTGCTTCAGTGAAGGTTGTGCACAAGCGCTATCAGATGAGAACCCATCACAATGGTACAAAGAACATATTTTCTGGGCCTTTTTTTTTGCGCGAGGCCTCGCGCAATGAGGACTGCAATGCAGTCCCAGAACTTGAAAGTCACAACCTATACCTCTTTTTTCAGGCAGTGCAAATCAAAAATCAAACCCTGGGGTGGGTACTAAGACCACTCGACCCTGAAGCCGTCTTTCAAAAGGAAAATGAATCGGGTGAGGTTTTTGGTCTAGTAAGTTATGCACGAGGCCTCGCGCATGGGGCAGCCCTTGAACCACATGTTGCATATGTTTTGCATTGATATTCAATCCGCCATGCTTCTGTTTTAATGATCCTTGGTCTTGATTGCGCGAGGCCTCGCGCATCGAGTTCCATCAATAAATCATTTTTTCAGGTATGCAATGAACATGCAGAACAGAAAATGATGTTGCAATCATTTTTTCTGCAGACCATGTTCATCCAAAAAACAGGGGGAACGGAAAATGTATTTCTTGGCCAGTTTCCGCTAAAAGCACATCATTTTCCACTGAAATCATAAGATTGATTTATTCTTTTTATAGTTTTTTTTTGTTTTCGGCCGTCCGAAAAAAAGCACAAAATGGCACAAATGGTAAGAAAGATACTTTCTTTGGACTAATATTCTGCTTTCAAAAAACAGAGCCTGTGAAAAACTATTTTTTTGCATGGTCCAAATTGGGTGCATTTGGTGTGATTTTGACCATGCAACTTGAGCCGCCTAAGTTAGAGGGTGGAGGGCTTGTATATAGATGTGTATAATTGTTGGCACTCTCCAACTAGCAGTTCCCTTTATAGAAAAAAACAAAAAGTACAAGGTGTGGAATTGGCAGGGGTTAAAAGGATGGAGGGCTGAGGGCTGCTTGCCTCACCCCTGCCTTCTTGGGGGCCCAAAAGAGGGCGGAAATGCTACATAACCCCTGTATTCTCAGGGGTCCCTAGAAAGGGGGACAAAATCAGAATTGGCTGCCACAACCCTACCTTCTCAAGGGGCCAAAAGTGGGCGGAGATACTATATAACCCCTGCATTGTGGGGGGTCCCAACAAAGGGGAACAAAATGAGAATTGGCTGCCTCACCCCTACCTCCTTGGGGGCCCAAAGGTGGGCAGAAATGCTACATCACCCCTGCATTCTTGGGGGTCCCCAACAAAGGGAACAAAATCAAAGCATAAAATGGCAAAAACGAACCAAAAAAAATTCCTTTGAGGGCCCCACCTAGACAGGACTGCTGTCTTGCATATTGCCAGCACTGGAGATTGAACCCATGACCTCCCAGATGCAAGGCATGGCTTTAACAACTAGGGTATGGCCCAACTCTGACAAATGTCTGTACAAGGATGTTATTGATATTTGATCAAATATGGTTTTCATCCAATATTGAGTTCTCCTAAAAAATCTGAGTATTTTGAGTATAGACACATGGGGTGAAAACCCATTTTGTCACACTCTCCCAGATGAAGCAAATTTTCCTTAGGGCGCCTTTGGCGCCTATGGTCCAGCAGTTCGGGCACAATTTCCAAGAGGTGGGGGGGGGGTGTAAAGGGTCTGGTCCTGGCACCTGCCCCGTGCAAGAGAGAATTCTCGGAATAAGGAATCATAGCTTTTTAGTGCTACGATTGCCCCACAACTCCGTTTACAAGGTATATAAACTTCTGTTGCCTTCTCGGCCTCAAGGTGTCAACTTAGGGGGAATCCTTGCACTGTGCACACACTGCGCGCTACTTTTAGACTATGTTCCGCCCTAAGAGCCCCTAGGCACGCCCCTTGGAAACACCCTTAGAATCAGGCGACCCAAACTGGATTGGAGGGGACCTTGAGGGGGACCTTCTCAGTTCTTGTGGCATGGTGAAGGACCAAGGGCCTTTGGGGGGGAACTTGACTGTGTGTTGGGCGGCGGAGATGGAGGGCAGTCAAGTGGCGAGTCTAAACTTGGGATGGCAAAGGAGATGGACTCCATCTTGCATTGCCGATTCACCACTCTCAACCCATCTTGGTAGTATTCCAAGTGGGGGAGTCCGTCCTCAGCCGTACCAACCACCGTGGCCGGAGGTCGCAGGCCATGGGAGCAGGTGTAGTAGGTGTATCCCCAATACTGAGATCCATGGAGAAAGGGGCCTGAGAAATGAGGAGGGAAGTATGATGTCGTGTAGCAGGCACCCTCAAAGTGTATCACCAAATCAATCGACCGAGAAAAAGAGTAGATGTGGTGGAAATGGGTAAAAAATGTGTGCAAGAAAGTAGAAATGGGTGAAACAGGGTGAACATCTAAAAATGCCAGATCCCCAATGCATCAAGGCCTACTACCAAACAACAATGATGCCCAAAGTACGACAAACAATGGGTTTCTACTACGGCTAGACGCCCAAACAGTTGCACTGCGCGCACACTACGCTTAAGGCACCCCCTTACAAAACCACCAACAATACGTTGGCGCTGACTTCAGATTCCCCCATTAATACCAACATACCCTATACCTGCATCTGTGCAAAGCTCTTCATAGCGCAGATGTAGCTCCTTGTGGCTCCCTTTTGCAATACGTACACAATATGTACAATTGCCGGTTCCGTAAAGCAGGGAAGTAGTGGAAGGGAGGTGTACGACAAATGGCCCAACAAGATTTTCCCTACTGTAAATTTCGTTTTTCCCACTGTGCTCACTTTGGTTTGGAGGTGGGGGGGGGGGGCTTGTAGAGGGACAGTGGAACGGTCCCGCCTGCAGCAATGGCGAGCATGAGGGGTGCAATACGGGAAGGGGAGCGGAAAAACCCATTTGCCTGCGGGTGTGTGTGGGTGGGTGGGTGAATCACAATAACACCATATTTCAGAGGAAGGCCTACAAGGGTCTGTGGGCCAATTGTCTTACTGAAGGCACACTCTGCCTAGCGAGCTACCAGTGCCCCCCTCAGATGAGCCCTCGCCTAGGCCAGAGCCTATGTGCTGGAGACGGTTATGAGCATTCCATTTCTGCACGGCCATGCCGCTCTACCGTGCACCCCAAAAGGCACGTGCGCTTGTTGGGCGCCACTGCATGAGGGGGGCGGGGTCCCTCGGCCTCTTCACCGCCGTCTGCTCTCGCCCTTTGGCTCGTATGACCCCCCCATTGAAAGGGGCGGGGGGTATGTCTTCTCTACGCTTTTGCTACTAGTGTGTGCCCCCCTCCTAGGGTCCGCTGGCTGCTGTTGCATCCCCCCAGTCTGCGCGCGCGGGCGGGGCGCATGTGTGTGTGGGTGTCCTGGGTGTCCCCCCGCACAGCAGTGCTGTACTGCTCGTACTCCTCTGTGTGTGGGTGACGGTGCATGCCGGGCATGCAGGGTGGCCGTGCCGGTCACAGAGCCACGATTTCTGCAGGTGGGTCTGGCCTCTGCTTCCGAGTGGCGCCTTGAGCTTGCAGCGTGAAATTCAGCCGCATTTGTGCGGGCTCCCGATTCCCATGCTCTTGAATTTCATTCGCACTCAGTACAGAGAATTGTCGGCCTCATTTCTCCCGGGCACTAGCATAAGTTTTTGCATAGAAGTCGGTGGCATGACCTTTGTGTGCATCCGGCACAGAGTAATACCTAGGGCGCCCCCATCGACGACAACACCAAGGACGCCACCACGGCTGGAGAACAAACGCCACCAGCGCCGCCCACCAGGCCCCCGACCAAGGGTAGAAACAACAACGCCACACACCATCGCACCCACCGCATCGAAATCACCCGGAGTATCGTCAACATCAACCAGGGGTCCCCACCACCCACCCAAGCAGCACAAAACACCACAGCAACACCACCACACCCTCGCCACCAGCGACACCACCGCCAGCACCCTCCGCCAGGAATGGCGAGGAGAAGGCCCAACAGCGCGGACCCACCAAACGTCCCCGGCACCCTCACCATCGGACCGCCACCACCGGCGCCGACCCCCAACACACCACCGTCACCAACGCCACCGACCCCTGACGCAAAAATCACACAGCCCGCACACACGGCACCAGCCAGAGCAACGCCGACACCACTCCCGGCCAACTCACACGAACACCACCGGAAGCACCACCGTCGACCGAACGCCACGGCGACCCCAGGGTACGAGTCCCCCCCACCATCTGCACGGCCAGCGACATCATCACCGGCACCAACCGGAACACCGACAACGACAGCCTCACCAACGACCGACACCCCCCTACCGCTGCCACCCACCAGTCACGCCACCCACCGTCGAAGCCACCCACCAATGCCGCACCCCGAACCACACTTACACCCGAAACGGGCACCAGCACGCCCCGCCGAGCCGTCAATGGCACCACCGCCCATGGCACCGCCTACGCTCACCACCGCCAGCACCACCCCACGCGAGACCAGGAACCCCCGGCGTCGCCAACGGCCTCAACGAGCACCGACACCACCAACACCACCACCGCCGGACGGGGACTACCCACAAACCAGGAACATCTCCACCACCAACAACCAATACACCACCCGCGGCACCCCACCATCGCCGACACCACCACGGCACCCATCACACCTCCACCACCGGAGGCGACGTGGGCCACACCACCCGTCAACTACAGCACCCTCGCCACCACCGCCACATCCGGCCCACAAACGTTACCACCGACAACACCACATACGCCCATACGTCACCCACGCCATGCTCACCAACCATCACCTCGTCATCAGAGGCACCAACACCACCGGCGACGACGACAGCGACAACAGCTGACCCACCAGCTAACCACCATCAACCATAGCCCAGCACCAGCTTCATCTACTCTAACGCCCATACCACCCTCGCCAACAGCGCCGCCACCGACACAATCATCCACTCCGGCGCCCACACCACCCTCACCACCAACATCACCAACACCACCACCCCCAAGGTCAGGGCCCGCGGGAAACAGAACGGCAGAGCGAGCACGCCACCACCCGCACGCGTCGCCCGCCCTATCGTACACCGCTCCGCAACACGCCCCCCCCCCGCTTCCCCTGACAGGGCGTGCGCTCCAGCCCACTGTTGGGAAGACGACTTCGACATCCTCCCGGCCATCCGACACCTACTGGCAGCCACGGCCCCGCGCCCACAAGCCCACCAGCAGCCCACGGAACCGCAAGAGCCCGACCACCCCATGCCACCACGCTCCATATCCCCCGCGTCCACCGCAGACCGGAACGCGGAACACCAGCGAGAGGAGCCCGACCCCGGCCGCGCCGCCACGCCCCCACCCCCCCCCCCCCCAAAAGGACATCTACGCCACGCTGGCCAGCACCCTAGCCCCCATGGACGCCGAGCAGTACTACCAGTCCGTCCAACGAGACCTCCCTGAGGACCACGCGACCCTCCAGGGGTGGAAGCAGGAGAAAAGGTACGACAACGAGTGGGGCACAGAGGAAGACCTTCTCTGGGACGACACCTGGAAAGGCACCGCGGACGCCTTCCTGGAGGCAGCAGCCGAAACCTACCCCCGCCCGCCCAGGGACACCAGACACGGCCTCCACGCCCTCCTAGCGTTCCACAGCTGGAAACACCGCCACACCGTCACCCTCCACCCCCTCGACCACAATCCACACCGATGGACACCTGAAGACGACGCCACAGCCACCATCACCGTACAGCAAAGCCCCGAGAACCCGGAGGAATACCACATCACCTGGGACGATCCGGCACCCCACCCCCCCGCCTCCCCCAACCTCCCAGATGTCTTCGCCGCCATCAGTGCAGAGCTCCAGGAGGCGAAAGCCCCCCAGCAACTGGACGAAGACATGCCCCAGGCACCATCACCATCATCCACACAAGACCAACCCCGCACAGAGCCCCTCACCCACCCCATCACCACAATGGAGCTCCCCCCACAACACCGCACCACCCCAGAACGAAACGGGTTTCGAGACCTGCCGCGGGAATGGGCGGTCCACAACGGCACACTCCGATGGGACGAAATCACACCGGGCCTCCAGGCCATCCGCCTCCACTCGATCACAGAGCCCACCACCACCTGGGCACTACCGACGGACCGCCACCACCTCCTCCTCACCGTCCAAGGCGATGCCACGATCACACCCACGGAAGGAGACCCCGTAACAGCAGCCCCCGCCCACGCCGTCCACATACCCCCGCAAGCATCGTCGGCACCTATGACGGTGCATCCAGGCCCCACCCCTTGGCAGGCCATCGTCATCACCTACCCCGCCCCCAATGACCACACACACACCTGGCAGCAACGATGGGAGGACATCCGAGGGGACCTCCTCCAAGAACACCTAGGGCTCACACGCACCGACCACACCCTACAACCGATACGAGGAGTAGGCCAAGCGCCACACGGCATACACGCCCCGGGAGTATGGGCGTACGCCACACCCATAAACCCACAAGCAGCGGAGGACATCAAGACCGCCCTATCCATCCAGCAAGCCCAGACCCAAGCCCCGCACGGCAACACCCAACGAGGCTACACAATTTGGTGGGCATACCAAGACCATGACACCCTCACCCCCCAACCGGGGGCCCCCCCTCTAGACACCAACACCACCGCCCTCCTCCAAGCCGCAACAGCGGCAGCCAGGCAGGTAGGGGCCCCGGAAAGCTGGGGCCCACAATACCTGGTCGAAACCAAAGTGGCGCCCCACGCGAAGGGCCAAGACAAGCCCCCAACACCGAAGCCGCTCCACCCCCCGCTCAAGCTAGACCCGACAGAACACACCCCCCAAGAATGAATGGGCGACCCACTACATCATCCCCCACACCACCACCCGCAAGAACGACGCCGCCAAGATCACCGTCACCCGCCACCTCCCCCACACCACACAGGTGTATGAGCTGACGGCCCCCAACGTCCTCGTCGGCCGTTGCCGACACGACGAGCGATACACCATACAGGCGGAAGGGGCCGCCGCGACCACCCTGTACACATGGGCAACACGGGGGGACCTCCCACACCCCATCCTCCACCACGCCCCCTCCTGGCCCACCCCCTTCCACACAGCGGACCGCCCCAACAAGAAGCCCAAACACACGGGTGTGCACACCCACGCCCAGGAGGCCCAGCACCAACACGAAGCGAGGCGCAAGGCCCGCACCCTCCACGACGACCACACCATCCCCCGCATCGGCGCCCCCCCCGCCAGGGTATCAGATACCACCCACAACCGCACGATCACAGGCATCACCACGGACTGCCTGAACCCAGCGGCGTCGCGGGCAGACGCCGTATGGATCAGCGAAGGGCGCTCCCACACACGGGCGGTGGCGCGCCTCCAAAACTTCCAACCCCACAAACTCCAGCGCGCCGTTGGACCCTTCGCCGTACACGTCACCCCGTACGGCATCGACCACCCCCGGTGTGAGCACCATGACCCGCCCTGCTCCACCCCGTGCACCTCGCCCCTGCGCCAACCGCTGCCGGCCCCCACCATCACGGGCAACATGTACCCGGGCACCGTACCGGGAGACCCGGGCATATGCATCCTGCCCAACAGGTCCAGGGAACACGCCATCCCCCTCCACGGTGTACAATCCCTCGCCCTGGGACCACCCCCACCAAAACACCAACACCAACACATCCCGGGGGACAAACGGACACAGGCCCCAGACGGGGGAAAAAAGGCCCACCAACGCGCCCTGGCCCACATCACCCTCCACCCCGCAGCCCACCTACCCAAGGACTTCGGCACGGAGCGCCACATCGTCCTGGGGGGCCAAGCCCACCACATCATCACCGCCGCCCTGTACACCCTCGCCGCCCACGAACGCCACTGGGACCCCACAACCATCCCAGCAATGCCCTCACCGCCCCAAGGCCCCAACGATCCCGTCACCCCCTTCCACATCGATCAACTCCTAAGCCGCAAGGCCCCCCCACACCTCCACCCCTCCAGGATACCACTAACCATCGCATCGTGGGACACCCTGGACACCCCCCCCCAACAACCCGCCATCCACATCCTCAAAGCGGACACCCAATGGTGGGTCCTCCACTGGGCACACGGAGTCCTCATGGCGGCCCAGGCCTATACCCCGGAAATGGACCCGGAAGACCCCCCACGGGGCCAGCAGCGACTCCTCCAAGCCACCACCCTCACAGGCCGCGAAGGCGCCCCCTGGGAAGCCCTCCACACAGCACTCTACTGGGCTGAAGGCTCCCCCAACGGCCCGGACACACCGGAACCCACAGAGGCCTGGGTCAGGCAGGCCAAGGCCATGAGGAACTACGACCTACACCACCCCTTCGACGACAGCCCCGCCGCACTGCCATGGCCAACAGATCCCCCGGAGACCGTGCGCAAGCTCGCCGACATCATACGCAGCCACGCGAAAGCGAAAATGCAAACACCGGCAGAACCCCCACTGAGGGATCCAGACCAGCAAGCAACGCACCCCTTCTTCAAACCCCATGCCCCGCTACCTCCAGTCCCACCCAAGCGAACGAGACGACAAAGGGGCGCACCCGCCCCCAGCCAAGCCGGAAAAGCAGCGACCTCCCGATCCCCCGCATCCCACCCGACCCACCTGGCGAACCCAGACCAAGCATCCTCGTCATCCTCCCTCCCACCAATACCACCGCCCCACCCGGACCAAGCATCCTCGTCATCCTCCCTCCCACCAGTACCACCGCCCCACCCGGACCAGGCATCGTCATCATCCTCCCTCCCACCACCAGCACAGCCCCCGCCCGAAGCGTACCCAGGGTTCAAAAAAGGTGCGAGGGTCCAACAGCCCTTCCGCAACGACCACACAGGCGACTGGATCTGGTGTGAGGGCACGATCCAGTACCGCCTCAAGGGACCGGGGGACAACGGGGGGCCACAAGTCCGGGTCATCTGGCACCGCCAAAAGGAGCTAGACCAAGGCAGAGGCGCCCCGGACAAACCACTCGGCGACACCCTGGAACTCATCAGCGCCCACCCCATCCGGCTCCGCACCGAAGAGAACAAGGCCCACACAGGCACCAAATACACTGGGGAGCTCCCCCCGGAGTGGAGCCAAGGCCTCCCCCCGCCGCGCCTACCCAAACGCCCACAAACCGGCAAAAAGTCCCCAAGCCCCAGTCCCCCTCCCTGACGGGGCAAGGGCCGAGGGCACAAGCCTCCACAGCCCCGGCCCGCCCCCTCCGAGGCCACCGTCAACCTCCTCGACCTCAACCAACCGGCCGTCACAAACTCCAAGGACGCCACAACCGCCCTCCAAGAGCTCCCGATGGCACAGGGGCCGGGGTGGGTCCCCCACCTCCTCACCTTCCAGGAACAAGGCCTACAGCGCGACGACCCCCCAGAAACCACCCCCATATATACCCCGGACCAGAAGGCGTACAAATGCTACTGGCACAAGGGGACCCCCCTATACGCCCAAACCGGCATCCACGTCCACCTCGTCCACCACCTCAGCGTCCCAGGGAGGCTAGGTGTCTATGAGGTCGTCGGGGACGGATGGCAACTCAACGTCATCAACACCCACGTCCCCTTCGGCGAAGCCACGGAACCCTTCCTCCAAGCCCTGGCCGAGGCGTACCGCCAAATGGCCATGCTCGCCCCCACAGTCATGATCGGCGACATGAACGCCGCCCCCACCCCAGCGGACCGAAGGGGACAGGCCACACCCCAGGACCAAGCAGTCCGCGACACCATCGAAATGCTGGGGCTCGTGGACCTAACAGCCAGCCTCGAAGGCCAACCATCCCACTTCCCCCACCAAACGGATGCCGCCCCATCCCGCATCGACGTATGCTATGGCGACCCCACCACCATCATCCGAGCGGAGGCCCGATATGGACCCCTCCCGCTGGGACCCACAGGCCATAGCCCCCTGCACATCCGCCTCACCATCCCCAACCTTCCCCCCAGCCCCCCAGAAGATGCGGACCAAGGCCTACCACCCCCCCTGAAGATGCCCCCACTGCATGACAAGCATGCCTGGTCCCAATATCACAGGGCCATAGACCGCGCCCGGCGCATCCAACCAGACCCCACCGACCTACTCACAGCCATGCGCACGGCCGCCGTCGCCTGCGGCTTCCAGCAACACCCCCACACAGACGACGACCAACCACCCACGGCCCTGGGGGACATGCTCCATGACCTCTGGCATGCGAAGCAACAACTGGCGACCCTCCTCCACACCGACACCCCCCAAACCCGCCGCCAGATACACCACTGCAGGACACAGATAGCCCAAATCAGGGCGGACCTGCAGCGGTGGCACATCCACAGGCAACAGCGCATCGCCCAGGAACACGAACGGTATGCGCAACATGAACTCCCCTACAAGGCCATCCGCCACCTCAACGACGCCATGACCGATACCGGCCACCGCACCATCACCACGGTCCGGCAGGAGGACGGCTCCCTCACCAACGACCCAGCCACAGTGCTCCAAGCCACCCAAGACAGCTTCCTCCGGCAACACACCCCCACCCAAGACACACTGGACCCGGACACCCAGGCCAAAATCGACCGCCTCCCTCGGGTCTTCAACCACGCCCAGAGGAGGCACCTGGAAAAACGCCCCTTCACCATCCACGAAGTCCGGAAGGCCATCCACAGTCTCCGGCAACACAAAACCCCAGGCTACGACGGCCTCCCTGCAGAGGCATACTACCACCTCCCCGCCCACCTCCTCCGCGTCCTCGCCCACCGCCTCTGGGACATCGTCACGGGGCGGACCCCCCTGCCACCAGACTGGGCAAACGTTGTCCGCCCCCTCTACAAAAAAGGGGACTGGGCAAACCCGGACAACTGGCGCCCCATAGTCTGTGCGGTCACGGAGGTCAAAATCGTCTGGACCATCCTCCTGCGCCGCATCCGCCCCCACCTGGACCCCCACATACCAGCGAGCCTCTGGGGGGCCATCCCAGGCCGCTTCCCACACGAGGCCATCTTCCTCCAGGACACCATCGCGGACATGGACCCGGTGGACCTCATCATCGCCTCCCTCGACGTCAAGGGAGCCTTCCCGAACACCCCCTGGCTCCTTCTAGAAGCGGTGTGGAAACGCCTAGGCCTCCCCTTCTACAACTTCACCTCCGACTACATCCGCACCCGCAAATACACGGTCCGCACAGGAGCAGGCCTCACCCCCTTCCTGGAGCCAGGCAGCGGGGTCCCCCAAGGGGGAGCAGAGGGCCCCTTCCTGTACCTTCTAGTGACGCTCCCCCTGGCCCTCGCAATCGAGCAGGATTACCCGGCCTACGCACCCTACCCCCTCCTCTCCCCCCTGGTCGGCTTCGCGGACGACACCAACCTCACCGTCGCGCACACCCCACACGACCCCCATGCCCCGGACCCCGGACCAACGGTCACCCAACAGGCCAACGACTTACTGGACGTGACCGTCTCCTACCTCTCCCACAACAACCTCATCGTCCACCCCACAAAGTCAGTGGCCATGATCAAGGGGTCTGCCACACCTCCCACCCTAGGGCCACAAGGGCCCCCCATGCAAGTCGTGACGACCACCACCCACCTGGGGGTAGTCCAGGCCGCCAACCCTGAAGACGCCACCCTCCCTCCCAAGTTGCAGTCACACCTCGCCCATCTCCCCAGATATGCGTCCCCGACCACCAAGTCCCTCTCCCTGTCCCACCAGAGCCTGGCGTACTACCTCACCGGGGTCTTGAACGCCTCCATAGGCTTCCAAGCACTCCACCTAACACACCCCACCACCGCCCTCCAGCCGGCCACACGCGCCGTGACCAAGGCATGGGCAGCACACGGGGGCTGGCCCACCTCCATACCCACCCGCGCCATCCGAGCGGCATGGCCCCACTATGGAGACGCCATAGGGGACGAGGTGAAAGCGGCCTATACCAGACACACCGCCCTCCTCCTTCACCGCATGACCCACAACCACTCACCGGAGGTCCGCGAGGTCACCGCCATCCGCCTCCAAGCCGCACAACGGGCCCGCAACACATGCCCGCGCTGGGTACTCCACCAGACGGGCATGCCCACCAACATGAACACGCGCCTGTGGAACCATCTGCAACTTCTCCTCCCATCCCCACACCACGCCATACTCACCAACCACACGTGCCCAGAGAAAGGGCCACTAGCGGTCCTCTGCGGGGACCTCCACCACCACCCCAAGGGCACCATCCACACCATAGACCTTGTCGGGGCCTCCATCACCGTAGTATACGTCACCCTCCCCCAAATGCGAGTCCTGCACCACAGCGGGGCACACCACACCCCCTTTCTACAGCTTCCCGAATGGCCACAATACCGCCTCTTCCACCAGTACCTCACGCAGACGGCACGAGCAGCGGGACACACTCTACCGGGCAGCAACGACATGCGCACAGCCTACCGAGAATTCACAAAGCAACACCCGCGACCCATCCCAGCGACACCGCCCTACGCACCCACCGGATCGAAACACGAACCCGTCCCCCCAGTAACGGGCCCAGTCCCACCACTAACCCTGCTACTGGCCCCGAATGAAGCCAAACCCACGCAGACCACCGTCATCCACCACGGGGCAAAATGGCGCATACCGAAACACCACATGACCGCCCGAGACCTACCAAAGGTCCCCCAAGATTCCCAGAGCATGCCACGCACATGTTGGGCCTGTGACCCCGAGGCACCAACCACACCATGGCCCGTACTACACCTCATAGCAAGCCACCACACCCACCCCACAACCCACCTACCACCACAGGCCTACGCATGGATAGCCCCATGGTTCCACCGCACCGACACTAACCCCACGGTAGCATGGAACCCCGACCACGCGCCCAAATGGCTCTTCACCACTACACCCACATGCCCCCGCCCCGACCCGGCAGGGGTCGCCATCCGTTACAGCATGTACGAGCCAGGCAGAACGGGCAAGCACGAGCACCCCTACTATCCACTCCACCACTCCTGCCACACACCGGAGCACCGAACACAAACCCTCACATGCCACGACCTAAACCCCGACACAGCCTACATCCTCCACTACATCTACTCCTACCTCACACAAGGACAGCCGGAGCAGGGACTCATAGCCCTGTCCCCCCAAGCGAAGCACATCATCTCCAAAGGAATAGGGGTGTACGCCACCCCCATCCTGCAGCCCACAACCCCAGTAGCCCACCTCGCCACGGGCCTTGCCATATACGCCTACCTGCCCATGAACCCATGCCGCCTCCCACAACCATCACCGGCGGACCGGCTCTTCTTCACCAACGCCTCAGGCGAATCCGCCCTCACGCCCATCACCGGGGGGGCCACCCTGCAGCTAACCCACACCGGGGGACACTACCACATGGACCACCACACGGGCCACACCACCTATGGGGCCTCTTCCCACGGGGAGCTAGGGGCCATGGCCGACGCCATCACCGAGGTCGCGGCCCACCTACCCGCCCACTCCCCGCACATCGTCCGGGTCTGGTTCGTGGTAGACGCCACTGTCGACACGCACCTGCTCCTCCGCATAGCAAGGCAACCACTTCACAAAGCAACCGCGAAGAGCCTCGGCACCCAGGCACTGCTACTCTGGAAAGCCCTACGCAGCCTTCCCCCCTACGTCCAACTCCACATCGTGAAACAAGAGTCCCACAGGCACCAATACGGAAATGGTAAGGTCGACAACCAGGCAGTACACCAGCGCACAACACACCTACCAGCCCTCCAGATCCCTGACCTCGGCCGAAACCACACACACCTCCAACACGTGCCCCCTGTACCCGAGCCCCATCAGACCCCGGACTGGGTACCAGAGGACGCCCCCTATTCCTCCCACGACAGAGCGTACCACTACCCCAACCCCGTCCAACATCTCGCCCGCGTGCTCGGCGACGCAGACAGCCGGGCGCACATCCAGGAGCTCCAGGACAGACTGCAAGTCCCCCTCTACCACTCAGCGCTATGCCCAGCAAACGTCCCAGCCCACCTCCAGAAACGACGCATCCAGCTCCTCAGGGAGCAACTGCCATTCCTCACCAGGGTCGCCAGATGGCTCGCCCGCAAGCACATCCACGTCCCCGACGAACACACCCGTTGCCCATGCGACCACACCACCCCGGAAGACTGGGAACACTTCAAGAAATGCCCCCTCCATACAGACAGGGACACCCTAGTGGGCTGGTCCCCGGCGGAAACCCTGCGACAACACGAAGGATGGCCAACCCTCAGCCACGCACACCAGGCCACCGAACACCTCTTCCGGGACACCCTGATCAAAGAAGCCACCATGAGAGGGGCAGTGACACAGGCCCTGCACCGACACCTCACCAAACACACGGAAAGCCCCATGGAGGCAGCAGCACACCTCCAGCTAGAAGCGGTCCGCAGAGCAGCGGCCCAAATGGTACACCGCAAACACCTCCTGCTAACACACGCGGAACAACTCACCGACCCCACCGCCAGGGAACACATGCAGCGTCTCATCCATTACCATGCCGTGCATGACCCAGGCGTCCACTAACCCGCTCCACGCCCCGCACGCGCCCCCCGTCTCCATCCACAGGTCTCCAAGGCACCACCACAGCGCCCCGAGACCCGTCTCGCACCCAAGAAGCCACCCGGCACCGCCCAGTCCGGCCGAGCCCAGCCAGGGCCAACGAACCATCGACGTAGACGCGCAAGACCCCGGCAGCCCATCCAGCCCACCCCCCCCGGACCCGGGGCACCCCCCCCTCACACCGGCCACCATCCGCGACCCCGACCTCCTCCGAGCGACCCTCCAAGACAGGGCCCCGGCCACCCCCCTGGGCTGGTACCGCCTACAAGAGGACTGGACCAAGCTCACCGTCAAAGCCCTCCGGGACCTGACCACCCCAGGCAGCGGCCTCCACGAGACCATAGTAGACCTCGTGCTCTGGCGAGCCAGCAAACACACCCGGGGCCAGCCCATCTGGATCCCCCCCATCGAGTGGGGCCAGGCCCTGACGCACGACACCGGCAGCAACGTCACGCGTCGAGGGACCGTACGCCTACGGCGGGCCCAAGCGGAGACGGACCACCCAGCGGACCCAAACCACCCGGAGCAGTAGGAACAGGCCACCGCGCCCAACCGCGACACCGCCCTCCGCGCCGCCGGCCTCCGCATCCCGGACGACGACCCCCCCCCCCCACCTACAGACAGTGACCACCCCCCGCCGGAGGTCTGGGTTACAGTCCTCGAGCGCGGCCACTACTACATGATAGCCGCTACGGCTACGTCCCCCGGCCAGCAATGGATCATCCAGGGGACAGACACCATGTTCGCCCCGGAGACCGCCCCACCAGGGGCAGTGGGGGACCCCACCACCCAGCACAGGATCCTCAGGGGTGTCCCCCAGCCCGCGCCCTGGCCCAAATCACCTCAGGAAAGGCGGGCTACCACCTGGGATTGGCCATGCTCTGCCTAACCCACTGGATCCAGCGCCACTGGCCACCCACGGGGACCGTGGCCTGGGTTTGGGCCATCCCCACCGCCCACACACAAGTCGAGGCAGGCCCGGACACACGACCAACCCCCCCCCCCAGACCGCAGCAGTCCCTCACCTGCGGGTACCACGCCATCCACAGGGTCCTCAACCGCGCGGGTCTTAGCCCAAAGCTAGCATGCCCCCTTCCCACCACTGACCAAGAGGTCCACCAGATACGAAAGCTCGTCTGCGAAATCCTTGCCGCGGCAGCAGAAGACGGCAAGCTTCTCCTGCAAACCGCCCGGCCTACAACTGCCCACGCAAGCGCGCGGCAAGCGGACACATACACCGGCACAGCACATCCCCCCGCACAATCCCCGCCCATGCCCCCCCCCTCTCGCTGCTCAACCGGAGACCCACACACGCCCACCATCGCGCGCACCCCCGGGCCCCGCGACACGGGCCTCCCCCACCCGCCCGAACACCAGCACACGCCCGCCACACACCCACCCACCGGCCACCCTTCACCGCCCCCCACACTCGACAACCCACACACACCCGCCAAGGGGAGCCCCGCGCCCCGCGGCACGCCCAGCCCACCCAGTGGCCCGCCCACGCCCCCCTGACACACCCCAGAGGACCCAGGCCCACCCCCCCCGGCCCCTGAATGTAGCCCACGCGAACTGTTCCCCCCCGCGGACACCAACCCACACGACCTCGCACATTGCAGGACCCGGGCCCAGCCGAGCCGAGAAAGAGAAGGCCGCAGCCCCGCGCCTCCCTCCCCCGCCGCTGCCGACCAGATCGGCCCGCCGGGCCGCCAGGTCACGACCGGGCCCCCCCAGCCGCCCGCCCCCAACCTACAACCCGGGGACATGCCCTCCATCCTCCCCGCCGTGGCCGCAGCAGAAGCCGCCGCCCGCAAGCCCGCCCGCATCACAGCCCAACCCGCGTCCACCACCTCCTCGTCGTCCTCAGCCTCGTCCACCTCCTCCACCTCATCCTCCGACCCCCCCCTCCCCGCCAAACTCATCCTCAAGGCCACGGCGAAAGCCAAAGCCGCGGCCGCACGCACCGACCCCCCAACCCCCACACAGGCGACTCAGGCACCCCGGCAACCCACCGGGACGACCCCCGGCCCGACATCGGCGCCCTCACACCTCCGGACAGAGGTACTCCTCAACCTGGAACCGGACCCCAACCCCAAACCCGACCCCAAACCCAAACCGGACCCCAACCCCAAACCCGACCCCAAACCCAAGCCGGCGCCCACGCGACCACACACAACACCGCATACGCAACGACACAAAACCACCCGATACCACCCCCGCCCGGGCCCTTGCCCAAGCCAGGACCCCCCACCCACCACAACCCGCGCCCCCCTCCCGCCGGCACCCACCACCACCGCGGAGACGGCCACCCAGCACGACCCCGTCCAGGCCCTCGTCCACATCCCCGTCACCAAGCGCCCCGTCATCCATCCCCCACAAACCACCACCACCGCCAGCCAAACCGACCCAGGGACGTGGGACCCCTCAACCATCGTCACCGTCAAGCCCGGCCCCCAACCCTTCCCCCATGCCCACCACATAGTGCAGCCCCGGGGACTGCCCACGATGCCCAACCCCCCACCCCCACAAGGGGGACCGGAAAACCCACAAGGACTCCATGGGCCATACCCGCAACACCAACCCCACCACTACCCACACCACCACCACCAGCGGCCCCACCACCACCACTACCAACACCACCCCCACCACTACCACTGCCCAGCCCTACCCCACCGGGCCACAACCCCCCGTACACGAACAGCACCAGCGGACGGGATGGCAGCCACCGAGCGCCCCGCTCGCATACCCCACCTACCGCCAGGAGCCACCCCCCCCGTACCAGCCACCACCCCCGTACCAGCCATACCCCCGCGGCCACCATCCGATGGCCGGAGGGGCCCCATGGACGACGGGGGACCTTCCCCCCCAGGCGGCACCGCGTGACGCCCCGTACCCCCCCGGCCACCATCCGATGGCCGAAGGGGCCCCATGGACGACGGGGGACCTCCCCCCCCAAGCGGCACCGCGCGAGGCCCCCCAGGCGCCGCCGACGCTTCCGGACTGGCCCGACTCGAGCGACGGGGGCCGGTCCCGCAAACGGCGGCGCTCCCGCTCCCCCCCCGCACGGCACACTCGCCCACGGCACCCACACTCCCACCGCGCCTCAACCACCCACTCGCGCCGCTCCCGCTCCCCCAGGTACCACCACGACCCCCAGGGACCCCGCTCCCGTCGCTCCCGCTCCCCCGGGCACCACCACGGGCGCCACCGCCGCCCCATGTCCCCCTCCCCCTCCCCCCACCGGCCACCCAGCCCCCGCCACCACCACTCTCGCTCCCCCCGACGCAGCCAGGCACGCCACTGCCGCCCCACGTCCACCTCCCCCTCCCCCCACACGCCCCGCCAGGCTCCCCGTTCCCCCCGCCACCCGTACCCATCCACCACCCCCAGCCCCCGCCACCACCACTCCCGCTCCCCCGGACGCCACCGAGCGCGCCACCGCCACCCCATGTCCACCTCCCCCTCCCGCTCCCCCCTCCGGCCGTACCCGTCCTCCACCCCCAGCCCCCGCCGCCGTCGCTCCCGCTCCCCCAGGCACCGCCACCCCCGCCACCACCGCAGGTCCACGTCCTCCCCCCGCCGCTCCAGGACCCCGGGCACGGACCCCTCCCCCCCCCGGGCCACAACGGAGAGGCCATTCGGGTGTGGTGCCCTCTGGGCCCCCTCGTCTACGCGGGCTGTAGCGCCGCAGCCAGTGCAGCCAGCACTGGTGGCACCCAGGGCAGGGAAGCACACTCTGCGCCTTGGTGCCCCTCCATCTGCCCAGGGTACGCCCTCGGCCGTGGGAGCCGGACCCAGCCCGCGAGGCAGCACCACCTGTGCCTAAGGCAGTCAAGGAGTGCGGGTCTGACCCCAGTCGTGCCACGTACCACCGCCTTCCCGTGCCAATAGGCAGTCGTGGAGTGGTTGGGTAGCATGTCCTTGTGACGTGGAGGTTGCGAGCCCAGGCCCACATCTCCCCCGGCGGGCTCAGCGTCAGGCTCTCCAGCCTCCCTGCCGGGGCCTGGAGCACCAGGCACACACTTCCCCGCGCCATGTGCGCCAACGCCGAACAGCAATGGAGCAAGCAGGTGTGCCACAGCCCCCCCCCCCCCCCCTCAGACACACAAGGGCACATACACACAGGCACGGCGGCATCTCCCGCCCGCGAGCGCCACCGCGGGGTCTGGGGGCGGTCAACAGTCCGGTAGGCCTTGTGACCGGACACCCGGGTACGGCCGCCCAGTCGGGTCCCGCAGGGAAGGCGGCGCGGACCGTGGGTAGGCGACCAGGCGAGGCCTTGACCCAACCCAACCCAACCCCCCCCGGGCCCCCGCCTACCTCGCCTGGTGGTCTCCCCCCGCTCTGCAGGAGCTCCGCCGCTGGGTGAAATGGGCCGGAGGAGCGGGAAGGCACGAAGGGGTGCACATGGTGCATACCTTCGAGGAGGTGCGCACCCGCACCCCCGCAAACCCCAACGAGGCCGCCCCGGAGGCCATCATGCCGCAAGCGGCATGGGAGGCCCTCCTCCGCGATGCGGTCCAGGGCCTCCGCCCCCCCTACACCCCCCAAGCCCTCCGCCAGTGGCTCCAGGCCACCCACCCCCAAGCCTGGGCCACCGGCGCCCCCTCCCCACCCCGCCCCTCCCGCCACCACCACACCAGGAAGGGGCAGGACAAGGGCAAGGGAAGGGCAAGGGGCACCAAGGACCACACAGGCAAGAGGGCACGGAAGGGCCCCAAGTGAGGGCAGGCACACGCAGGGACAGGGCGCCGGAAGCGACACCACATGGGGGCAGGACACCACCCAGGAACCAGGAAGGAGCGGGAACGGGGACCAAGACACGGAGGAAGAGGGCACCACGGCAAGTACCACGACCCACACCCAGGAAGGGCACACCACGACGGGGAGACCAGCGACGCCCCAGCCCCACCAAACACCCCAACACACACCACCGAAGCAAACATCGGACGCCATACGGATCACACCAGCGCACGCCCACCGGCCACCGGAAACCACACGGAGAACGGAGGGCACACCTACACGGGGAGAACGGGCCACACCCACAGAGGAAGCCGCAGGGAACGCCGCCGCACGGCGCACCACCACGCCCTCACCGCCAGGCGACGACCCCGGCCACCACAAAGGCCACCTCACAGGCACCGGAAGAGGACGAAAGCACGGCTGCGGCACCCACGACTACGGACCGAAACCCCCAGAGGACACGGGACCAAGGCACAGGCCCCCAGGGAGGGCAACCCCACGGACCGTCACGCGACCACACCATGGGCTATAAGGGCCGGGCTGCGTTACCGTCGCGGTTTGACGCAGAGTATTGCTATGCACTTGGATTGACGGCCGGGGGCTTGATCTCGGCTGGTCTCACGTCCGTGAGGGCGTCCGTCACCAACCTGTTGCGTCCAGTGGAGGAATGGCACTGCGGCGGCACACCGATCCCGTCCAAGATGAATATCGAGCGCCGCAAGGGGAAGTGAAAGGCTGTGATCGATCGCGAAGGCCTTGGTGCTGCTGGACGGTACCCCCTTCAAGGCCATCTCGGAGCGCCGTGAAGACTGGAAGTGCCAAGATTACTACCGATGCCCCGGACCCCTGCAGTTCAGCACCGGAGATATGGACATCCCCCTGACCCTGAAGTATGAGCTCATCCCTGCCGGCGGCACCGACCCGGACCCTGCCAGCGCAGCCGAGCTGCAGTGAAAGCCTTACGCCACTCAAACAGCGTTCGGAAGCCACCTCCACCGTCCGACTCCTGATTTCTGTTTGTCTGCCTTGGAGAAGGAACGCCTTTCCTACACCCCGAGTACGCCTGCCTGTCTGCGAGGCCCGGTGAAGATTGAGTCCATGGGTGAGAGTCAGCGTGCACGCCCCAAGGACACCGTGATCATTCAGCAGAATTTCCCGAAGACCTAACCGACCCACACAGGGCAGGCTGACCTCCACTGACCCACCGCGGCACCACGCGAGACCACGGCACACCGCACCACAGCGCGCCACAGAGCAAAACACCACAGCACAACGCGACGCGACGCGGCACAGAGCGGCACAGCACGACACAACTGACCCTAACCTGAGGGACTAACCGGAGCCAGCCACAGCACACCCGGGAGGGCGCCGCGCCACCACGCCACACACCAGCACCACAGGCCACACACGGGGCCACAGCGCGCCAGGCGACAACGGTGACGGACCACCCAGAAGATTACAGCCGGCACCGCAGAGGGGTAAGGACACGAACAACCCCAGCCCCCTAACCCAAAACCACAAGCAGCCGCCTGGCGCAGCCGCCCAGCCGGCAGAGCCAGGACCTAACCCAGCAACAAGGGGCGCCGAGCCCACCGTGTACAAAGCCCACCCGACCCATGGGGCCGGAACATGGCCACACAGAACGCAACTGAAGACAGCAGCCCGGAAGACAACACTGAATGCAGGCCAGTGCGTGCGCCAGCCCAGGGAAGGCAGAGGGAGGAACAGGCAAGCCCCCCCCCCCAAAAAAAAAAGGGAGGGGGGAAGGGTAAAGGGACGAAAACAGCCCACAGCCGCCAAACCGCCCGCCAACACCACCACAGGCGGCCAAGCCCCCCCCCAGAAGGAAAAGAAAGAAAAACAAGGGACCCCCACAGAGGCACAGGGGGACCACCCACCCAAAACCGGCAACACCAAGCCAGTAACAGCGGACCACGGGGAAAAGGGACACGGAAAAAAAAAAAAAAAAAAAAAGAGAGCCACCGGCCCAGCCCGAAAGAAAGGGGATGGAGGGACAGGGACCACAAAGCCCGGAAAAAAAAAAAAAAAGAAAAGAAAAACCAAAGCGCAAAAAAAAAACACACCCCGACAACCCAGCCAAGACGGGCTGGGCACAGGCGAGACCCGGGCCCAGTACACACGCCCACACCGCGCGCCGGAACCGGAAACGGCGGGGGGCAAGCGGGGCGCCAACGAAACCACACACGTCCAAAAAGCAGGCCGAAACCGAAGCCCAACCACGAACACCACAAGCAGCCGACACTAGAGGGACAACACCACAAACCGTGCCCAAAAACACCCACCCAAGACCCCAGCCAGGACTGGCGGGGTTAACAAAACCCGCACCCAACCGCCAACCGGACCCAAACACAAACGCCACACAACAGTAGGAAACCCAGTGCCCACAGCCCGGGCACTGAGGCAGCCCGTGCCATGCAGGTGACCCGGCCAAACGAGATCCGGAGCCCGGGGGTAAGGCTGCATCCTAAGGCCTGCGCTGCTTTGGGACTCGAGGCGGAGCGTGCGACACCCAAGCGCCTCGGAACCCTAGTACCAGGAACGTGCATGCACGCCTTGGGAACGGGATACGCCAGGAAGTCCGGTGAACCCCTAGGGTTCCGCCCAAAGGAGGGGACGTGCGCAAGCACGGGGGCACACCCTCCCGGCGAGACAAGCATGTCACGCTGGCGGCGATCAGCCCTCCCGGCGTAGCCCGGGGCCGCTTTGTTGGGGGCCAACAGTCAGGTCTAGCGGGAAGTAAGCCGCCTCCCCTCTTCACGCGCGAAGCCTCTTCCTGTTCGTCACAGGGGCGACGCCAGGGGGAACCATGGGGCGCCTCTCCACGACCGAGTGCACCTACCTACCTACTCTGACAAATGTCTGTACAAGGATGTTATTGATATTTGATCAAATATGGTTTTCATCCAATATTGAGTTCTCCTAAAAAATCTGAGTATTTTGAGTATAGACACATGGGGTGAAAACCCATTTTGTCACACTCTCCCAGATGAAGCAAATTTTCCTTAGGGCGCCTTTGGCGCCCATGGTCCAGCAGTTCGGGCACAATTTCCAAGAGGTGGGGGGGGGGGTGTAAAGGGTCTGGTCCTGGCACCTGCCCTGTGCAAGAGAGAATTCTCGGAATAAGGAATCATAGCTTTTTAGTGCTACGATTGCCCCACAACTCCGTTTACAAGGTATATAAACTTCTGTTGCCTTCTCGGCCTCAAGGTCTCAACTTAGGGGGAATCCTTGCACTGTGCACACACTGCGCGCTACTTTTAGACTATGTTCCGCCCTAAGAGCCCCTAGGCACGCCCCTTGGAAACACCCTTAGAAACAGGCGACCCAAACTGGATTGGAGGGGACCTTGAGGGGGACCTTCTCAGTTCTTGTGGCATGGTGAAGGACCAAGGGCCTTTGGGGGGGAACTTGACTGTGTGTTGGGCGGCGGAGATGGAGGGCAGTCAAGTGGCGAGTCTAAACTTGGGATGGCAAAGGAGATGGACTCCATCTTGCATTGCCGATTCACCACTCTCAACCCATCTTGGTAGTATTCCAAGTGGGGGAGTCCGTCTTCAGCCGTACCAACCACCGTGGCCGGAGGTCGCAGGCCATGGGAGGAGGTGTAGTAGGTGTATCCCCAATACTGAGATCCATGGAGAAAGGGGCCTGAGAAATGAGGAGGGAAGTATGATGTCGTGTAGCAGGCACCCTCAAAGTGTATCACCAAATCAATCGACCGAGAAAAAGAGTAGATGTGGTGGAAATGGGTAAAAAATGTGTGCAAGAAAGTAGAAATGGGTGAAACAGGGTGAACATCTAAAAATGCCAGATCCCCAATGCATCAAGGCCTACTACCAAACAACAATGATGCCCAAAGTACGACAAACAATGGGTTTCTACTACGGCTAGACGCCCAAACAGTTGCACTGCGCGCACACTACGCTTAAGGCACCCCCTTACAAAACCACCAACAATACGTTGGCGCTGACTTCAGATTCCCCCATTAATACCAATATACCCTATACCTGCATCTGTGCAAAGCTCTTCATAGCGCAGATGTAGCTCCTTGTGGCTCCCTTTTGCAATACGTACACAATATGTACAATTGCCGGTTCCGTAAAGCAGGGAAGTAGTGGAAGGGAGGTGTACGACAAATGGCCCAACAAGATTTTCCCTACTGTAAATTTCGTTTTTCCCACTGTGCTCACTTTGGTTTGGAGGTGGGGGGGGGGGGCTTGTAGAGGGACAGTGGAACGGTCCCGCCTGCAGCAATGGCGAGCATGAGGGGTGCAATACGGGAAGGGGAGCGGAAAAACCCATTTGCCTGCGGGTGTGTGTGGGTGGGTGGGTGAATCACAATAACACCATATTTCAGAGGAAGGCCTACAAGGGTCTGTGGGCCAATTGTCTTACTGAAGGCACACTCTGCCTAGCGAGCTACCAGTGCCCCCCTCAGATGAGCCCTCGCCTAGGCCAGAGCCTATGTGCTGGAGATGGTTATGAGCATTCCATTTCTGCACGGCCATGCCGCTCTACCGTGCACCCCAAAAGGCACGTGCGCTTGTTGGGCGCCAGTGCATGAGGGGGGCGGGGTCCCTCGGCCTCTTCACCGCCGTCTGCTCTCGCCCTTTGGCTCGTATGACCCCCCCATTGAAAGGGGCGGGGGGTATGTCTTCTCTACGCTTTTGCTACTAGTGTGTGCCCCCCTCCTAGGGTCCGCTGGCTGCTGTTGCATCCCCCCAGTCTGCGCGCGCGGGCGGGGCGTATGTGTGCGTGGGTGTCCTGGGTGTCCCCCCGCACAGCAGTGCTGTACTGCTCGTACTCCTCTGTGTGTGGGTGACGGTGCATGCCGGGCATGCAGGGTGGCCGTGCCGGTCACAGAGCCACGATTTCTGCAGGTGGGTCTGGCCTCTGCTTCCGAGTGGCGCCTTGAGCTTGCAGCGTGAAATTCAGCCGCATTTGTGCGGGCTCCCGATTCCCATGCTCTTGAATTTCATTCGCACTCAGTACAGAGAATTGTCGGCCTCATTTCTCCCGGGCACTAGCATAAGTTTTTGCATAGAAGTCGGTGGCATGACCTTTGTGTGCATGTGCGTGGGCGGGCGGGTGGGTGAGTGGGTGGATGTGTGGAGTGGTGTTGCACAAGCACACTTTCTGCACCGGCTCTGAGTGGGACAGGGGTACAAGGTAAGGCCGACGCAAAAGACACAACAACAAACAGGAACCTCGGACAGCATGCTGGTCCACCATATGGGTGCTGCGGGCAGTGCTTGATTTGGGAGTAGGTGGGCGGTCCACAAGGACGTGTCCATCTGCCACAGCAGCACTAAATGATATGCGATGCCGGGCCCGCTCTGTTGTAGGAACAAGAAGACAGGCAGTAGTGTGTGAAGAGGGGCGGGGGACCTGCTGCTCAGAGGGCCTTTTGCTAAGGCAATGGCGCAGGCAACACATGCAGCGGTAAACCGCAACGCACTGGAAAAAAAATGCATCATGACCCAACACAACACAGCGTGATACCGCACTGCACACACCACACAGCCTTGCATCACATCACACCTCACTGCTCTGAACACCGGTGCTGCATACACCATCGCTGGCCAAAGTGCATGGCTCGCATACTGCACAAAATACCGCATAAATTTAACTGGAGGGGGGGGGGTACATGGATTATTTTGCAGGTGAAAATTTCACGGGTGGAAAAATTTGCCACCTTTGGGAATCCCACAGTTCAAACTCCCTCACGCACACTCTAACATGCAAGCTCATGCAACACTGAGAGTACGCAGTGCCAATAGAATCTTCACTGCCTTGCCGACACCCCTAAGCTTTGCCGGGAGAAAATTTCGCCACCTTCCTTAAAAGCGACATGTTGCCACGAAATTATCACCGCCTGAACCCCCCTGTTTACTGGCACATACACTGACACATTGTTCCATTCGAAATCAATCAACTTGACAAGGCACTTCTGCCGCTTGAGGGCAATGCCTGATGTGATACACCTCACAGGAAGGCACCACGTCAGCGGCTCCTCACATGGCGAGTGCAATAGAACAACGAGGCGACGCACTTGGTCTCAACAACGAGGTGCATCCATCACTACACAAGTGCCACGTCCGGCCCTGATCGGATCGCTCACCAACAGCTGCTGGGAATCGGCGGTGTATCGGCTGTCAACAGCCGTGCAGTACTTGTCTGAGAGTTCCCTAGGACACTGGACTGAAAAGAATCTGGCCGCTTTCCCGGAAAAAGTCGCGTGCCACACTGCAAGTGAGGCTGCACTGCTTTTGGGCCAGTACATACCAACTTTACCCTGGGCAGCCAACTTAACAATAGATCATGCTGACAATAATGATGACAATGAAAATCGCTGGACAAACTAACGATCCTAAATTATTGCCATCACAGTAAAGAAATCCAACAATTAATGTCATTTTACGATCTAATGATGTTGCACATCATGATCAAGTTGTTGTTGCTGTATGAGGCATACCAGGGTCTGGTTTGTTTACCGCAAATAGAGTGTGCTACGGCCATTACTTTTCGGGTTTCATGTTCCTTGGATTTCCATTTCAGGAGGTCAAACAGGGTCGGGGCTGCCACCGGCGACTTTAGCAGATTTGTAGACTCCCCTTGACCTTCATTATGTGGCAGCCATTCAGATTGCAGCCACGTTAGAGTGGCTTCTTCAGTCAGGAAACATTTTCTGCAAACACCTGCATCCCAGGCATCCTGAATTGCACCTGCAGTGCGCGCATTCGAAATTATTTCATGCAGGGCTAGGGCACGTGCCATCGCTGGCGTGTCTCCCCACCCCCACAGGGCAAATTTCTTTCCGAAGAGAACCGAGTCTAAGGTGTGCTGTTCGAGCAAGACATCACACATGCCATACTGCCGATGTGTCATCTTGTCCCAACACCCCCGGACAATACGCAACGTCCTGAGCGCTTCCCTGGCCTCGTTGGCTGTATCCTCTGAGAGCCATGGGTACGTCGCTGCTGTGTTGGAAGTTTGACTCCAGACCAATTCATAAATGCGATCACAGGTGTCCTGTATGACCTGATGGTGCAAGAGGCTGACGGGGGCAAAGTGTCCACTCAGCACATCCGCTTGAGGGACGGTCAGCGCACGGGGGGCCGACTACAACCGGTCCTGATGCGACATACCCCCCAGCTATCTGTCAAAACTCGGGGGGGGGGGGGGGGGGGGGGCTGGGGTCGATCTGGGGGGGTCGGCTGGGGGGTGTAGGGGGGGGATTTCGGCTGGGGGGGGGGGTTCCCAAGGTGGGGGGGCTTGCGCGCGACCCACTACTACCACATGCATACCTCCTGGGGGGTTGTGTGTCTGGGGGTTGGGGGGTACGGAGGTATTTATGCGATAATAGCGCTTTCTCGTCCTTGCCAAGAAGAAAGTCTTAAGGGTCGCCGTGTTGCCCCCCGCCCCCCTCCCCCCTTCCCTCTCCCCTCTTGTTCCCCCGTGCCCCCCGGTTAGTTTATGAGAAAAATTCCTGAGGCTTGGTTAGAGTTGGGGGTTAAAAGAAAGAATGGATGGACTTCTGGTTAGAGGTCCTTGAAAAGCTCCCCCTCTGAGGAGGAGGAGGAGGAGTCTTGGCGGGCGCGCTTCGACTGAAGCTCTCGTTGGGCTTCGTCCCGCTTCTTCTTATTGCGCTTCCCGACGCTTTTAAGGGGACGGGATCACTCAGCCCCAGAGGTCGTTGCCTGGGACTCACTTGGGAGCGGGGGGGCAGGAGGCTTTGACTGGGGCAAAGGCAGGGGAGGCAAGCTTGACGACGATGAAGCAACGTCGCCGGGTGCAGACAAGGCCGCTGCATCAAACGGGGCATCATCAGCCTCTGCAGGTGCATTGCCCCGATTTTTTTTCTTGCCCTTGTGAGGCACCCAATTCAGCACCGCCTCTTGCGTCTGCCTCTGCAATGTGCATCAAATCGGGGTGCCGTGCAGTGTCATGCACATCTGCATAGTGCTGTGCCATGCAGTATGACCAAACTGTCTTTGTGCACAGCGGACACCGCACAGGATGATTCGTGCACGGGCTGCTTGCAGATTTTTTTGCCAACGTGTTCCAGCGCAGCTTAGCTGGTTGACTGGGGCAGTCAGAGATCATGAGGGTGACCAAGGCGCGTGTCCGCTTGTTGCGCATCACAACCTGCGTGGACCAAGTGACACGATCGCCACAAAACCCACAAGCGGTGGCCAGAGAAATCTCTTCATGACCCTTCACACATTCCTTCCGCAGAAGGTGTTGACCGACATGCGGCCGCATGCACACGCGTGGCATTGTTGCCTCGCAGATCCTGCACTGAACTGAGCGGGAAATGTGGGTGGTCAAACCTTTGTCACCACGATGTTCAACAAAGACGCCTTCGTAAGGCTCACACTTCATTGGAGGCACCTTATGAGGTGCAGTTTGGGCACACCATTCAGAAAGTGCGTCCAACTGACTACTTGGTGCATACCACTTATTGTCCTCATTCACTTGCAAACGAATGAACTGGACAGAGGTACCGGGAAACGACATTGCAAGCGCATGAAGACGGTCATGCCAAACATGCAACCCTGCGCCTGCATAGCGCTCAAGGGGCATGAACTGCCCATGGACTGTCAGGTGCTCCGCACCCTCAATCTCAGATGTGGGGGTGTCCATGGTGCAGTGTCCTGACAAATTGGTGACAGCCCGAAGGTAAAAGATGCCCAAACTGAGCTTCTCCTTTTGGAAGCACACACAAGCAGCAAATGTGTCACCGGCCACAGGCATGTTCTCCGCTTGGGGAGTCACGGTCAATGTGGGCAATTTGCCTGGGCGTGGCATCTTTAGAGCACGCATGAGACGGTCCCGCGGCGCAGTTCATTCAAGACGTGCTGTTTGGAGGTGAGTTTTCCCTCAAAGAAAATCATGGAGTCATTAGTGAACGTCTGCTCCAACTGATCCTCCTCATCACACTCCAGGAGGTCATCGGGGTCATCGAGAACCTCCTCGGCATCATCCACTGTGCCGATCTCCATCGAAACACCGAATGGGCTAAAGATGCCGACCCCTGCAACAGCCATAGCACGCAGGTCTTTTTTTAGTTCCGCACTTGCCATATCCAACCCGGCATTCCACACTGCTGCACAATCAATAACATCTGTGCAGCTACCCGCTGTTGCGGGTGTGATGTTGTCACCCGTGGCTGCTCGTTTTCGGATGACCTTCCATTCCGGGTGTTTGGCATCAATGGCAGACATCTGAACTACAATTGCCAACCGGTACCGCAGTTGAACAATATCTAGGCAACCGCCGGCACCCGAACCCATTTTGCACACAGAGAACGTGCCTTCGAGGCGGTCGTTGCCTCGGTGGCAGATGAAAAAGGGCTCACCCGGAAATCCACGTTGAAACATCTCAACTTCATCGAACACACCACACAGTTCTAACTGCCAATCATAGTACAATGCGGGATCAAAGGGCCGTTGCAAGGCTGCACTCAAGGCGTCCACATACCCAAGTTTCATTGTTTTCCCCAAACCAACAAGCACATACGGCGTCAGGTGGACGTCATCTATGGTAATACCCTTGTTCAGAAACCTGCGTGTTGTGCGCTTCAACACATGCCGCATGTCACGCGACACGGTTGCACCATCTCTTGTCACAATTTTTTGATGCAAGGGTTGCCCATCAAAGGCAGTAGGAGGGAGGCACATCTCACGCAGTGCTGCACGCCGTCGGCTATCAGCATCGGAGGCGTGGCACAAGATTGGGCCGTACTGAGCTGCATGCGGCTCCCAACTCTCAAGCAATGTTTCAACTGATTGCTGTTCAGCTACTGCTTTGAAACGATTGCAAGAAGCCTGGCAACTGACGGGAATGCATTCATACCCAGTCTCACTGTGTCGCGAGAGTGCCACAACGCATGCATACTTTGCCAACTGCCACTCTCCAGACTGGAGTTTTTGCATGACCTCTTGTAGATCGGCGAGCGCTTCAAAACGTTTGGGAGGGGCGCACCCGCAGAGACCTTCAATCATGTCCCTCTTCCCAAGGGACAACCGGGGAATCAAAAAAAGGTCATCGTGGTGCTCCGTGAGGCCAATTGCCGGTTTCCCCGCCCAAGCTTGAAAGCATGAGTCAAACGAAAATTCACTTGGTAAGGGTATTGCGTCCTTCTTCGCAAGACCGCGGCAGTGGCTCACACTGGGGAAAAGGTGGGCCTGTGACAAAGCATGGCACACGCTGGGACCACCTGCACGATACAAAAGGACACAAAGATCCTTCTCATCGGCACTGTACCGGGTGCGGTTGGCTGTGGCAGCATCCTCTACGAGACCTACCAACCGCTTCAACCCATAGCCCCTTTTTTTCGCGGCATTCAGAACTGTAGCAACGCGAGGCACATTGTTTGTCTGAATAGCCTCCACGAGACGTTGATGGTAGGACATCTGTGAGCGCAAAGGCTGGAAGGATCGCTGCATTGTGCCAACATCAAAAAATGCCTTTTGCTCCATTGCCCGGTATTCGTGCAGACGTGCGTGCAATGCAAGTGTCCCGCGGTACTTATACTTGGTGCGCGGCTCTGGCGCCATCGCAATGCGCAACCTCTGAGACAGAGCAGGCAAATGCTTCAAAGAAGCACATCCGGCACAAGAGTGCCCATCGTATGACCAACCTGTGCAATGGCACGAGCGAAAACCAGCCAATCCCTCCATCCAATTCCACGAATGGATTGTGCCTTGGGCCAAGTCTTGTGCATCCAAAAAAAAAGGCCAGTTGAGTATCAACGACTGTTGCGTGTGACCTTCCGGCATGTAACCACCACATGGAGTGGGGTGCCTATCCGGAGGCGGGGGCAGAAGGATAGCATCCTCCGAGTCGGGGACTTCCGGCTGGGCATCGGATGGAATGTCGGGGGCGGCCCCTTTTACCACAAAACGTTCAATGCTACGAAAAATAGACGGTTCGGGTGGAGGAGCATGTACCCATGCGTCGTGCTTCATCGAGGTGAAATGCTGCAACCTCTCACCCCCTGAAACCCGACCCTTGAACCGGTACCCACAACCACAAATCTCCTCTGTGCATCCGCATTGACCAGAAGAGGCATCCCTGTGGCCACATTTTCCACCACAGGCAGCATGGGAAGCGGGTGGGTCCGCGTCTGCAGGTGGGTCTTCATTGCTCGGAGGTTGAGCAGGAGCGTCTTGCGGGTCTGGAGACACTGGTGCTTGTTGTGAAGAGGGGGCTGCAGAGGGGCAAACGTGTTCACAGTGGTTGTGGTAGGCTACGAGGCATGTTACACATGCCTTGTGGCACCCCTTCTTGTTGCAGACCACGCAAGTCCCTCGCTTCAGCGACTTCTCAAGGTCGAATGTCGCCATAATGTGTCGCTGCGCTATACAAAGGGAGCAAACACATGGCACTGCCTCCGAAAGGGACACACCAACGACGAAACGCAACGTACTATCAATACCCTATTCAGCGTTGCGCGGACCAACATGGTGCCTACTACCGTCGCTCTGCGGCGAATGCTGTCCTGGGTGCCTACTCCCATCGCTCTACGGCGACTGCATTTGTTGTGGTTTAGGTTTCGGCACACACAGGTTTGGGTTTGGGAACCATACTGGCCTTTGACAGATTTTGCAAAGGGAAACGCCCCATGGAGCACTTGCCTAAAAAAACGCGGAAAAACGTCGCATGAGTCCCTAACCCACGGGGTTGTGAAACAAACAAACAAGTGGAACACCCCACATTTCACATTGTGGGTGGCAGCTTCCCGCGCCAGGGGCCCCTTGTCCGCGGGCTGACGTTTGCAGTTAACCTGTCTGGGTCAAACAAAAAAGTGGAACACCCCACATTTCACATTGTGGGTGGCAGCATCCCGCGCCAGGGGCCCCTTGTCGGCGGGCTGACGTTTGCAGTTAACATGTCTGGGTCAAACAAACAAGTGGAACACCCCACATTTCACATTGTGGGTGGCAGCATCCCGCGCCAGGGGCCCCTTGTCCGCGGGCTGACGTTTGCAGTTAACATGTCTGGGCAACAAACGACATTTGTATTGAAGCGGTACCCAGAACCCCATGGCTAGGGTAGGGCATACAACCGGTCTCCGGTCCACTAACCCCATGTATGGAAGAGAAGACCGGTCTCCGGTCCACTAACCCCATGTACGGAAGGCGCCCGTTGACGCCCGGTGCGAGCCCGGCGGGAGCGTGTTCCGTGCCGTAAAGCCCCGCATCGGCAACCGATGCACCGCCAGCGGAGATTTGTGTATCAGAATATCAGGAATCAACAGGGTTTTATTTTCATATTGTTTCCGTCAATTTTTACGCTTCCGTTCTGATACTCACTGTTTTGACTGCTGGCGGTTGGATCGCGACTTTACCGTAACCGCCAGTTTAACTGTTCATAATGGAAATTTTAACGCTATCCGTGACGAAGGCTCCAAAGTCTTCAGGAACTGCATGGATGCTTCCGCTATTTTCACATCTTACACTCGCAACCCTAATCCGAATTTTTCAGGATGTCGAAATCGGATTTTCGACTTCGACATCCCCGCACTTGATTTGACCTCTTTCGAGTGGCCCTACGTGCTTCCCTATGCACGAATCAACTTTCCTTTTATCCTGCCCTCCATTTGACTCAGAGATATGGGCAAAACAAAGTTGATTCGTGAGGCCACTTGTGAGGGTCATATCTCGTGCCGCTTGCGAGTATTGACGATAAGGAAACGTGGGATGTATTCACAATACTCCCGACGTAATTTAAGAAGCATTATACGCCTTGCGTTTCCACACGTGCGCGCTAGTGTAATGGATCATGGTCAAGAGGGTAGAGTTTGCGTTATAACTCTATGGCCATGATATTGCGTGCGTTAAGATAACTTTCGAGTGTAGCGCGCAAGTGTTGGTGTTGCATAGGAACTCTCCTTGAGTTCCTATGAGCGATTGACACAAAGTTATGCCCTTGGAGGGGCATGACATATCGTGGGGGGAGCTACCTTTTTGGGCAATATGTGGTATGTGCCATGTGTTGTGTTGCGTTCCCATTTGGCGGGTCCATCGCTCCAAGCCGAACCCGCCAATGGACCTCATATTGTGCAAGCCCCTTCTCCATACTCCCCACGATCAATTGCAAGCCTAACCTTCGTGAAGGGAAGCTTGTGTGGCGATCCCAAAGCGATGCGTTGGGAGCAAGGTGTGTGTTTTGCAATTTTCCATATTTTCATGTGCCCACTTGGGAAGTAGCGCTCGTAACCCTTCAAGGCGCCCCAAGTGGAGCACATATGTGGGATCGAAGGTCATTGGTGTCAAGGCATTGTGTTTAGAAGGATTAGTTGATTGCACGATCCAATCCGGAGATATTATAATATAATTGTGTGCCTTTCAAGGCACTTTTGTGTGTCTTTGTACCAATTTTGCCGTTTTTGGCCCGTCATGATGTCAAGTGGCGAACATGCATCTCAACGTTGCGCTCAATTGACATCATGACCCAAGTATGTTATGAGGGTACTTACTTCGGTCCCCAACATATCTTGGACCCGGCGAATAACTCCTCTTGGGCTTGGCATACCGTGGCTGCCATGTTGGCGATTTGGGACTATCCCAAATCATGGGTTAACTTGGCGACCCTGCCATTCCCAATACCGGAGGAGTTGGGCGACGCCCAAAAGATATGTTGGACACATATGACTTGATACCAATCCTATGGCACACTCCGGTCCGAGTCGGGCATGTGCCTCATTTGCCCCAACCATGAGTGTGCGCAGTTTTGGCCATTTTGAGCAATTTTCCACTTTTGCTGCCCGCCGTGCACTATGTTGAGCCCACCCGTACACGCCGAACGCGTGGACCAATGGACCATATATGACATGGGTGTTGTGTATATTGGTCCCCATGGTTCACACACCACGTGGGCGAAGCGGAGCAACCTTCGTTAAGGCGCTAGCCCAAAATGAGTGTGGGCAATTTTGCCATTTTGGCATTTGTGGACCCAATTGGGACCGTCACCACGCCGAGTGGCATGGAGATCTTTGAGAGCCAAGGGCATGGGAGTCTATGTTGGACTCCCGGTGGATCGCGTATGGAATGGCGGATCCGATCTCCAAGCCGGCGTGGAGATATACTATTGGGAGCACACCGAATTTTGGCTCATTTCAAGCAGCCAAAATGACCCCATTTTGGGACCCCAATTTCCCCCTTCCGTGTGGTCAATTGGCGGCCCCGTTTCTCTAAGCCCAAAGGGAGCCCGGACCTAACTCCAAGTTGTACACTCAGATATAACTCCTAGGTCCTGCCTCCTACCCTGTGAGCCATTGGCCTTACCTTGGCCGGGCGAGCCACGCGTGAGAATGACGCCAATTTTGGTGATTTTGGCATCATGACCCCACTTGACTCATCCGTGTTGCCCTGATGCCGGGACCTCAGAGGGAATCAGGTTGGGTGAGGGCTCCAGGGAGCACAGGGAGCCACTGTCGGTTGGCCTTGGAGCTCCTTGGTTTCCAGGAACTCGCCTGTGGCTGGGCGGGACGCCTCCCCTATTGGCAGGGTTTCAGGGTCCGGACTGAGCAGGGCATGGGTTGTGTTTGAGCCCCCGCCCCCACCAGCCACTGAGAGGGTCGGACCTGGGATTGGGATATGAGTTGAGACTGAGTGTCTATTGTCCCTTGATGCCCTTACCCCAGTCCAGTCTTAACCCCATGTGTACATATCCTGATGTGTTGCTGTACGTACTTTCGTTCCCTTGTTGCAGAGTGGCAAGGATCCTGAAACGCTTTGTCACATGACACGAGCGTATTGATGCCCTTGTGAGCGTAGTGCTTTGCCTGCCTGCTCACCTGTGCGTGTCGGCGCAGCGTCCCGTGGCCGGCCCCCCACGGGAACGCGTCAAAAGCGTTTCACCGCCGCGGGGTTACCCAGCCCTCGCGTGCCACTCGGGGCCACCGACCCCGAGCAGCGCGGCGCAGCTCGCAGCTCGCAGCGCAGCGCAGCGGCTCGCAGCGCAGCGCAGCGGCTCGCAGCGCCACCCAGCGACAGCGCCGAGTTCGTCACGGAGCCAGCAGCGCCGTCCAGAGCATCGCCATGACCGCGCCGCGACCGTGAAGGAAGTGGACTGACCAGGACTCCTGCAACAGCGAGTCCCATCGGCCGACCAGCAAGGCCGCGTCAACCACCTCCACAACCACCGGCTGACCAGCACCAGCCGCACTCCCAATCCAGTGCTGCAGCACCCGCCTCAACAACCACAACCAGTTCGTTGAGTTGAACGAGTGCATACCAAGGACCTCAAGACCAACTACGCCCCCGCTGCCATGGTAAACTGGCAAGAAGCGGGCAGGACGTGGCCGCGGCCCGACCCCCATGCAGCGCAACTACTGCGTGGGTTGGTCTGGGACCAGCACTACCGCCACAGCCACCCCCAGTGCGAAGGCGGCATGCCCCGGAGCTTCGAGCTCCGCACGGACATCGCCCCCGACCGCCTGCAGGCCGTGGAGGACTGGCTGCGGGCGAAAGGGTTTGCCTTCCGCTTCCAGCAGAGGCGGTGGAGGACCTGGGCCCGGCCGTACAGGCCCGGCGAAGGGCTGCGCCCCGACGGGATTGAGGAGGACGAGGACCCCAACGCCTACCTGTCGGGCGCCTCGATCAATGTCTCCATGTGGGACATGATCGAGAGGAACTTCCCGGAACCGGGGAGCGAGCGCAGGCTGCGAGCAGCAGCAGCGCGTCTCCGGGGAAGGAGAGGCGGTCCGCCGGGGACAGGAAGCGGGACCGGAAGTGGCGGGAGTACCAGGAGTCCCTGGCCGCCGAAGCCGCCCAAGGCGCCAAGGGCGGAACCCCAGCCTCCAGTCCCCAACGGGCCAATGGTGGTCATCACCCCGGCCACGCCACCCTCGGCGACTTCATCCAAGTCGCCAGGCAGACCAAGGCCAAGCCCCGTCCGCTGCTCCTGAAGCCCCAGCAGGCCTCAGCAGGCCCCAGCAGCGACGTGGAGTCGGCCCACCGCGGGAGGATGCCGGCCGACCAGGCCAGCTCCAGCAGCAGCGTCGCTCCCGACAGGGACGTGGCGCGCGCCCGTGAGCGCGTCTGTGGGGTGCCCTGCAACCTTCGGGTTGCCCGGCAACGGTCCGGGCAGCACAGCGCTGCCGTGGAGGGCGCCGTCGGCATCGCCCAGGAGGAGGCTGCGGAGTGGGCGCATGGCATGGCCATCCACGCCCGGACCGTGGCGGCCATTGCGGCCGGACCCACGGCCGTAGCCGCCCATGGGGCAGCGACTGCCCAGGTCAATGGTGAGTTGGCGGCAGCCGACGAGGAAGCCCGCCTGACGCAGGAGGCCATTGCCTGCAGGGAGGCCGAGGTGAGAGCGCTGGAAGAGGCGCTTGCCCAAGAGAGGGCAAAGAAGGAGGCGGAGGAAAGGGCCCACGCCGAAGCGACGGCTAAGGCCCAGGCTGACGCCGCCAAGAAGGACGCCATCGAGGCCGCGCGACGGAAGGTCGCTGAGGAGAAGGCCAAGACGGAGGCAGAGCTGGCGGCGTTGGAGGCGCGGAAGGCGCGGCTGCAGCAGGCCCGGGAAGCCGACGCGGCTCGTGCTCCGGAAGAAGCCGAAGTGCGGGCTGCCGCAGCCACCGCCGCCGCAATGGAGGAGGCAGAGGCCAAACTCCGCCGCGAGACTCCCCCGGGAGGATCACGAGTGGAGACCCTTCGAAAGCTCTTCGAAGGGGACGCCTCCTCCAGGATGACGCTGGATGAGGCGGACACGGGCAGCAGTGGGAGCAGTGGCCCCACCGCCCATCGACGGAGGAAGGGCAAGGGGAAGACCCCCGAGAGGCCGCGGAGGCCAGCGGGTGGACACCCCCACGACAGTGACCCCTTCTTCACCGCCAGTGACGGGGATGAACGAGGCCGCCGACATCGCCAAGTGGTGGCTTGGACGGGCGGAGGCGGCGGAGACGTCCCCATGGAACCGGAAGTTGAGGGTGAGGATCTCCCTCCTCCCTACCGGAGCTCGGAGTCTTCCGAGACCGAGACGCCCAGGTGGGGCGACATGGACGAGGATGACGACATGGACTTCGGCATCACGAAGAAGCGCCCATCCTCGGACCCACCGAGGCGACCCGGCGGAGACCCACCGGGACCCTCTGGCGGAGGACCATCAGGAGCCCCTGGAGGACGCCCACCAGGTGGACCTCCTGGACCGGGCGGACCCGGCGGAGGCCCTCCTGGAGGACCCCCTGGGGACCCCGACGACCCACCAGGGAACGGCGACCCGGATTCCACCTGGCGGTGGATTGTCTACCTCCGCAGGAGAGTCCAGTTGCTCGAGCTGGAGGTAGACACGGGCAAGGGCGAGATGGCATCTCCAGGGTCGCCGCTCGCGCGCAGACAGAGCTGGACATCGCCAGGGCCGAGATCAGCGGGCTGAACACGGTCATCAGCGGCCTGCAGCAGAGGCTGGACGCGCTGGAGGCCCGTGGGAGCGTCGGCAGCGACCACCCACCCCTGGAGTCTGGCTCGTCGGACGACGGCTTGGGACCCGGACCAGGTCCAGGCAGACCCCACGCCCCCGGCGGAGCCCCCAGGAGTCGCCCCGGCGCCAGCGCCCCCTCTCTCACCGCCCCCTCTCACCACAGCGCGGGCCGCCGCAACGAGCGCGTGCCGCCCGGCAGTGGCAGTGAGGATTGGCGTGATGAGTGGCTCAGCTCGGACTACCACAACCGCCGTGCTCCACCGCGGACGCCTGTACGCCCCCGACGCCCGGCACCAGCCCCGGTGCCAATCCCAATGGCTGGAGGACGTTATGGTGGACTCAGGAATGAGGTCCCCGGAGGAGACGTGGAGTGGGATGTCGGCGAAGGTGAGGATCTGGACCTGGACCTGGAGGAGTTCGACATCAGCCCGCCGCGTGGTGTACGACGGGAGGCCGCTGAACGCAGCCGCCGGCGCCGTGATGAGGATGCGTACATGGAAGAAGTACGGCGTGAACATTTTGGTTCAGCGTACGTGGAGGAACCGCGGCGTAGCCACAGGGGTTCCATGGAGGAGATGGACGTGGCGGCCGTGGGAGTCCGTGGGCGAGGCTGATGGGAACCTCGGTCGACCTCGCGGCCGGCGTTCATGGTCTCTAAGGCCGCGGATGCCGCCGTGTGGGAAGACTTGAAGGACATCAAGCCCCCCATGTACGATGGCAACCCCCTCAACATCGACCGCTTCTTGGAGAAGCTGGACGATTGGGGGCTGACCGTCACTGAAGACATGCCTCACGCGGATGCGGAGAGATATGTCTTCAGACGGTTCAGGTACCGCCTGCCGGAAGTGCTCGGAGAGCTATACTTCATGGCGACCAAGGAGGGGAAGATCAAGACCCTCAAGGAAGCCAAGAAGTGGCTCAACGAGCAGGAGCGGGTGGACGCTCCGCAGGTGGCTGCCAAGCGGTGGAAGTCCATCAAGCTTGAGCATGATGGACGGGAGATCCGCCTGCGGGATTGGCGGGACTTCCGAGGGAAATACACCCTCCACCGCCGCAACGTGGAGGATTGGAACGAGGGTGACGAGCAGGCTCGCCTGCTCTCCATGCTGCCGGAAGCGCATGGATCAAGAGGGTCACCAAGGAGGAATCCAAGCGGGCCAAGTCCAACCACACGATCAAGATGATGCTCCCCAAGGAGTATCATACGAACGTGGTGGCTTGGGCGAAGAAGAACGTGGCCCGGGATGTCAAACGGCACTCCCTGCGGAACGCTCTCCTCATCACCGTCTCGGGCGATCGCGAGAAGACCGCGATGTGGCGCCTTGACGAGTTTGAGTTGAGCGGCCAGACCATCCGTCTGCAGGCCATCCCGGCGCGGATGAGCTGCGACGAGATCCTGGAGTGGGTTGGCGAGTAAGTACTCAAGGACTACCGAAACCTCCACCACACCCGCGGGTTGAGGCCCGGCGACCGCAACGTCAACTACGTTGGCGAGGGACCTGGCGGAGAAGCTGCCATGGACCCAGCGGGAGCCGGCAACGATGAGACTCTCGTGGACGATGACGACGACGATGAGCCCGCCGAAGTGGCCGTGTGTGCCTTCGTGGCCAAGAACCTGAGCGCGGGGAGCAAGCCGGGGAACTGGAAGCCCCTGCAGCAGGGTTGGAGGAAGCAGGAGAAGAGGGACCCTCGCCGCATTGGCGACCCTCCGCTGTCCTTTGGGGAGTTCATACGAGCTCACCCTCAGGGCTGTTTCGTGTGTTATGGGAGGAAGCGAGGCTTCAACCATGACCACCGAACATGCCCCGTCCACAAGGCCGACACGGAGGCTTACAAGAAGGCGCACGGGTCGAAGAAGCGTGCGCCCGCGGGTATCCGGGAAGCCAAGGTGGAGGTGGACAGGGACGAGCTCTCCAAGCTGGTGTCGCAGGGGACCGAGTTGGCCAAGGAGATCCAGGAGATCAAGCGGAACTGGGTCCCCAGGTCGGACAACAAGAACAAGGAGAACAACCAGAACAACCAGAACAAGGACAAGGACAAGAAGCCTACTCGCAGCGAAAGAAGGAAGAAGGGCATCAACGAGGTTGATGCGGAGGAGAACACCCCTTCTTCCACAACCGACGCCCCCTAGCGGAGCCCCTGCAGCCAAGGGCCCCAGCTAGGGCGGTCGCAGGATGGTGACGTGGGAAGCGCCGAACCATCCCAGTCGGGAGTTGATAAACACAAGGGGACTGCCGCGGGCGGAAGGCCCGGTCCGGCACCCAGTCGCGGAGGCGGGGTGAGGGCAAGTGAAGGCACGAACCCTTGCACCCGTCCGTCCTTCGCGACCAAAAATGTGTTTGATGTACTACAAGATCTCTCCGAGAGTATCGGAGGATCACCCGGACCGCAGCTGGATGCTGCAGATGGGCAGCCTGAGCCCATTGTCCACGACCTGCACCAGTCGCTTGTTGAGCTTCTGGAACGGCCGGAGATCCTGAGTTTGCACGCCGTGCGCCGTGTCGGTCGCGAGCGGCAGTTGCATCTTAAGGTCCGTGCCTTATGCGGGGAAGTGGAAAAGGTTTTCGACGTGTTGGTCGACACGGGAGCTCAAGTCAGCTTGGTCAAGGCTGGCCTGCTTCCGCCAGAGTGTCTTACCGACAGTCGGAAACCTGTCAGGCTGAAGGTGGCGAACGGCCAGTACATGGTGGGAGGCACGAAGGAAGCGGCCATTGGACTGCAGTTCGTGAACCATCGTGAGCTGAGCCGCCCAGACCTCGGCAAGGAAATCCTCCTGCACGGTCGCTTCTACGAGGCCGAGATGGACTGGGATATGATCGTCGGGTATGACTTCATGATGGAGACGGACTCCGGCGTTCTCCCGGCCCAGGCCTCCATGACCCTGTACCAGGACGACCAACTCTCGTGACCTGAGCACCATGTGGAATGCCAATGGATCCACCCCGAACGCAATCAGCTGGAAGTGGCCGCGCTGGACACTGAGCCAACTGGTCCTGCAAACCAGGAGTACGGCGTAAGGCCGGAAGTGGCGAGCCGAGTTGTCGCGGACTTGGGAGCTTCGGATCTGGCCCTGGATGCGTTCTCTTCAGGAACCTCCGCCCATCTTCGGGTGTGTGAGAAGTACTGGAGCGCACAGGACTCCGCGTGGAAGAGGCACTGGGGTCCGCATCAGGGATTGATGTGGATCCATTGCCCCCGTTGGGACATTCCAAGAGCGATAGCGAAGATTCGCAAGGACCGCTCCAAGGCAGTGCTGGTTGTTCCTATGGGATGCACCGAGGAGGAAAGTACCCGACATTGGGTAGCCTCATTGACCAACATGACCTTAAACAAGGTCGTCCTACCGGCTGGAGAGAGTGTCTATCAGGACGCTAAGGGACAGCCCATGCCACCCCAGAGATGGCCAACGGAATTCCACTATGTGGATGGGGGCCTTGATCAGGCCGACACCACGGACTTCGTGTGTGTCAACCGCATCATAGCGGAGCCTTGGAGGCAATGCTTTGCGGTTCCCCCTGTTGACATCGAGGAATCGGAATCGGAAGAGCCCCTCACTGAAGAGGAGTGGGATCTGGTTCAGGGGTATATGGATCAGCCCTTTCACGACTGGGGAAACCAGCGTGAGGGCAAAGGCCAGGACAAAGCCTGGTGGGAAGTGGACTCGATCGTCTCTGGTTCCTATGATGGAGATACCTTCGTAAGGAGGGTACTGGACCACCTGTTCAGCCACGACGAGCCAATCGGGGGTAACCCACCCACCTACGGCGATCTCTTCCGAGGCAACACCAGGGATGGCCCTTTGGGCTACCTGGGAAGACCACCTGAGCCGAAAGCGAGCGGAGTAGCTACCCCTCAAGTAAGCTCCGTGGTCCAGGTGCCCGGAAAAGCCAAGGCGGAATCCGATGATTGCCCCAAGATTCAGGCATTGAGGGCCAGGCTGAAGCAGAAGTATGGTGATACCTTCTTCAGCGGTAAGCCTGTGTTTCCCCCACCGGTGCGTGGACCGTATGGCGAGGCCAAGATACGACTGAAGCAGGACCCCCGTGTGTACCGGCACCGGGAGTTTGCCCTGAGGGGCGAGAGGAAAGAGGCCATGGAGAAGATCCTCCGTGACTTCATCCAGAGAGGCTGGCTCGAGCCGTGCCACTCCGAATGGGCCTCTCCGTGCTTCGTCGTCCCCAAGAAGGTTGCCGGTGAGTGGCGGCTCGTGGTCGACTACCGCGGCCTAAACGCCCAAACGCAGCACGACAGCTATACGCTGCCCCTCATTGAGGACATGCTGCAAAAGCAACACCGGCGGAGGATCTTCACGGTGATTGACCTGAAACATGGTTATCATCAGATGCCTCTCGCCGAGGAGTCCCGTGCCTGCACAGCCATGAGCACCCCACTTGGACCTCTCCAGTGGAAGGTGATGCCCATGGGCGTTACCAACGGCAATGCGGCTTTTCAGCGGATGCTGGAGAACCTGCTTGAGCCGGTGCGCGACTGTGCGGACCCCTTCGTGGACGACGTGATCATCGCGTCCGGGGGGCCCAGTATGAGCTACGAGGAGCTCCTGGAGGCACACAAGAGGGACGTCACTCGAGTGCTCGACCTTCTGGTTCGGCACAAACTCACGGGCAGCAGTGACAAGGCCACCATTGCGGTAAGCGAGGTGGTCTTGACTGGCCACGTAGTCGGGAACGGGCAGCGAAAGCCCATACCTGGCAAGGTGGCTGCGATTGAGCACTGGGAAAAGCCCAAAACGATCTCTGAGCTACGGGCGTATCTGGGGTTCTGCAACTACTACTCGGGGTATATCAAAGTGTATGCCGAGTATGCAGCCCCCATGACGACCATGCTCAAGGGCAACCGAGAGGAGACCAAGAAGGGGTCCAAGAAGGCTCTGGTCTGGACAGCTGAGTCCCACCGTGCCTTTGAGGGGATGAAGCAGGCGCTGCTATCCGCAGTGGGTCTGCACCTCGTGGATCCCGACCGAGGGTTCGTCCTGCGCACCGACGCTTCCGACTACGCCATTGGCGCTGTGTTGGAGCAAGTGCTTGACGACGGGAGGCACGTGCCCGTGGCCTTCTGGAGCCGAGTCCTGGCGGAAGGCCAGAGACGGACGTGGATGCCCCGTGAAAAGGAGGCGTATGCCATCGTCATGGCTCTCAGGAAATGGGCTGGGTACATAGCCCTCCATCCCGTCACCGTCTGCACCGACCATCAGAGTCTGCAGTCGTGGCACAAGGAGCACGTGGACACCCCCTCAGGTCCCGCCTCCCGACGGGCAAGATGGCATGAGACCTTGGCCAAGTTCGACCTCACGGTTGTGTATATTCCTGGAAAGGATAACACCGTGGCGGACTGTCTCAGTAGGTGGGCCTATCCCGCCAGCAAGGGCATGCAGGATATCTCTGCCCATGGCGATGAGGCTGAGACCGCTGAAGCCAAGAGGATCATCGAAATGGAGCGCCTGATGGAGGAGGAGGGTGCTAAGTGCTTCGTCGTCATGGCTGCAGATGCCCCCCTCGCGTCGAGGGTGAGCAGAGCGGTCAGTGTACTCGCCCCTGAGGGAGCTGAGTCCGACAAGCACCTCTTCCCGGAGTCTTGCCTCCAGGACGACTGGACCGACGATTACGCCAAGTCTGAGGCCTTTGCGGCCGAGTATAGGGCTGTGACCGACCCTGACGACGGGCAGAAGTGGCCAAAGGGGCTGACCGAGGAAGATGGCAAGCTCTACCGGAATGGTAAGCTGCTAGTACCGGAGTCCCGGGTGCTCGAGCTTTGTGAAGCTTGGCACCACCACATGCTGCACCCAGGGGTCAAGAAGCAAGCTCTTGACATGCAGCGTCGGTTCGAGATCGACCATATCGTTCTCTACACCGCCATCAAGAAGGTCAGGAAGGGTTGTTCGGTCTGTCAGGCCTGCAATCCCGATAACCGGAACGTCAAGGGGGAAGCCCAATGGACCCCGGTTCCTGACCAGCCCATGGAGAGCGTGGCCATGGACGTCTTCTCCATGCCCGAAGTCCACATTGGCAAGGAGACCTTCGACTGTGTGGTTCTTTGTGTGGACCGCCACAGCGGCTACGTTGTAGCCGTTCCGGCACGCAAAAAGGGGTTGCTTGCCAAGGAAGTGGCAGTCATGATGATTCGTCATTGGCTGACCGTCTTTGACATCCCCCGCACCATTTGCAGTGACCGAGGGCCCCAGTTTACTGGTGGCTGGTTCAAGGCTATGTGTTCCCTCATGGGGATACGTCATGCCAAGAGCGTCGCCTATCTCAGCCGGTCTAACGGCCGTGCTGAAGTGGCTGGACGGCAGCTGTTCGAGAAGCTGCGCAAGATCCACATCACCAATCCACGGCGGGACTGGTTCGAGGAGATGTGGCCTGCTCTGAAGGCCCATCATGACACCCCCACTCCGGGCGGTTTGTCCCCTCACCAGATTCTGTTCGGCAGGGACCCCCTGGGTAGGGGACTTCCCTTGTCTGGTGATGGCATGGCTATGGATGCCAAGGAATTCTTCGCGCGGCAAGAGCAAACGGCGCGGGACATCCGCCAGCAGCTCGAGAAGGAGCATGCTGAGCGTCAGAAGTCCGCCCCGAGCTCGACAGCGTAGAAGTTCAGGGTGGGAGACCCGGTGTGGGTGATCAGACCCCGCCCTATGGGCACCCACCGCACCAAAACCTGGTTCACACCCGGCGAGGTGGTCCGCAGGATTGGTGAGGACACCTACCGTATCAAGGTGGGTCACGGACAGTTTCGGGAGCGCCACGAGAGTCAACTCCGTGTGCGGGAACCCGACCTCCGTGGCCAACATGTGTCCCTGAGCTATGCCGCACATGAGGCTGATTCGGACGACGACTATGCTGAGCAGGACGACTATACAGTCGAAAAGATCCTTGCTCAGCGTCCGAAGGCCTCGGCACCCGGAGGTCTGGAGTTCAAGGTTCGTTGGCGAGGCTATGGGCCGTCCCACGACACCTGGGAACCCGTCTCCTCGTTCGTGCCGCGGGTCAATACTCCCTTCATGGAGTACATCCGCAAGCACAAGACCAAGATCCACGTTTCGGACTTGGCAGCACTCACCCGGGCGATTGCAGCCAGGGGTGCCTGATCAGCGCCCTGAGCTGTCCCCTGATGTGTTCTCAGCGCTTGTGAGGTCGACGGATCGTCCCTTACTTGCTTGCTCTCTTCCATCTTTCGGTGACCTGCCATCAGAGTGGCCATATACCCCCCCCTGCTGTATCCAGAGGAGGATGGCCCCTCTCTTCTTTTATTTGTCACTTCCCCCCCTGCTGAATCCTTGGGAAACCAGGTAGGGCGACTGACCTTCATATTTCTGAGCTCTTGGGGCCTTGAAGCCCATACGACGTTGCGCAACGGATGCCGCTGTCATCGGCATTGCGATTTTTGGTGTGTGGTCTGGTCCCATGGCATTTGCGGGATCCAGACCAGTCGACGTGTGTCTGCAGACTATATATGGCCTGAACTCAGGCGTTTTCCTGTCCACCCTCCTGCATTTGCCTTATCCTGACCGTGGCGTGGTTTGGCACTCTGTCCAGAGTGTGTTTACACGCCTATTTACCCCGCTTGTTTTGCTTTTCTGCCCTCCAGGATATGTGCATCTGTATGTTAAGTGTCATCAGCCCATCGCTGAGGGATGGACTGTTTTTCACCACGAATCGGGATACAGAGGCGCCCTGAGTCGCCGTTTACATGTTTTTACATATGGTCCAGCCTGGACCAGTACCGCAGAACATATTCTACTGTTTGAGTGCCCGTGATACCGTGTTGCCCTATTCGCTGTGATGTGGAGATCCTGATGGCGCCAGGCGGGAAGCCCAGTTGCCTGACTACACTCCCAGCGGTCCGCCACTGTCAGTCCCAGTGTGAGTCTACCGATTCGCAGACGCACTTGCAGTCGGATGGCGGCCTCCGGTGCTCCTGACCTCGGTCAGTCTGCCTGGGAAACTGGTGGTTTGAGGAGTCGACGCCTCCGCCCACACTGCATGAGGACTCCCTCATGTATGGCCTTCGTGGTAATAGGGCGAGGGAAAAGACGGCCTTGATGCCCGATCCCTTAAGGGGGAGCTCCCTTAAGATCCCTTAAGGAGTTCGGCTGTATCACTCTGGACTCGCGTCGTATGGATATGGACATGGTGCGCCCGAGGAAGGACCCGTGGGGACTCTCCCCAGTCGGCGGGCCTTGGGAAGCTTGGGGTAGCCTGATGGATCTTTGTGGTCGCTCTCGACCTGTGGGACCACCTCGGTCGTCGGGTGTCGCCTATGTTGGCCGTGTATGCCACTGCCACTGTGGTGGTGACCGTAGCAGCCGGCACCCGGTGCGCCTGGTATGGGTTAACGGGTCCTTTGGATGCCGAAAAATCGCCGCCAGGACCCGGGACTTGATACTTGATACTATACATGTGCTACGAGCATTTACAGCATCATACCTATCTTACTGTGGGATTTGGGCAGCCTACCCTGAATCAGCCTGAAGTGAGGATGTGACACCCCCCCCCCCTTCAGGAAGTGGTCCTGGGTACCTGCTGCCATGCGTGGGTGTTATCGAGCCCCCCCCAGGGTTTGCTCTAAGGAGGGGGGTGAAGCGGTACCCAGAACCCCATGGCTAGGGTAGGGCATACAACCGGTCTCCGGTCCACTAACCCCATGTATGGAAGGGAAGACCGGTCTCCGGTCCACTAACCCCATGTACGGAAGGCGCCCGTTGACGCCCGGTGCGAGCCCGGCGGGAGCGTGTTCCGTGCCGTAAAGCCCCGCATCGGCAACCGATGCACCGCCAGCGGAGATTTGTGTATCAGAATATCAGGAATCAACAGGGTTTTATTTTCATATTGTTTCCGTCAATTTTTACGCTTCCGTTCTGATACTCACTGTTTTGACTGCTGGCGGTTGGATCGCGACTTTACCGTAACCGCCAGTTTAACTGTTCATAATGGAAATTTTAACGCTATCCGTGACGAACGCTCCAAAGTCTTCAGGAACTGCATGGATGCTTTCGCAATTTTCACATCTTACACTCGCAACCTTAATCCGAATTTTTCAGGATGTCGAAATCGGATTTTCGACTTCGACATCCCCGCACTTGATTTGACCTCTTTCGAGTGGCCCTACGTGCTTCCCTATGCACGAATCAACTTTCCTTTTATCCTGCCCTCCATTTGACTCAGAGATATGGGCAAAACAAAGTTGATTCGTGAGGCCACTTGTGAGGGTCATATCTCGTGCCGCTTGCGAGTATTGACGATAAGGAAACGTGGGATGTATTCACAATACTCCCGACGTAATTTAAGAAGCATTATACGCCTTGCGTTTCCACACGTGCGCGCTAGTGTAATGGATCATGGTCAAGAGGGTAGAGTTTGCGTTATAACTCTATGACCATGATATTGCGTGCGTTAAGATAACTTTCGAGTGTAGCGCGCAAGTGTTGGTGTTGCATAGGAACTCTCCTTGAGTTCCTATGAGCGATTGACACAAAGTTATGCCCTTGGAGGGGCATGACATATCGTGGGGGGAGCTACCTTTTTGGGCAATATGTGGTATGTGCCATGTGTTGTGTTGCGTGCCCATTTGGCGGGTCCATTGCTCCAAGCCGAACCCGCCAATGGACCTCATATTGTGCAAGCCCCTTCTCCATACTCCCCACGATCAATTGCAAGCCTAACCTTCGTGAAGGGAAGCTTGTGTGGCGATCCCAAAGCGATGCGTTGGGAGCAAGGTGTGTGTTTTGCAATTTTCCATATTTTCATGTGCCCACTTGGGAAGTAGCGCTCGTAACCCTTCAAGGCGCCCCGAGTGGAGCACATATGTGGGATCGAAGGTCATTGGTGTCAAGGCATTGTGTTTAGAAGGATTAGTTGATTGCACGATCCAATCCGGAGATATTATAATATAATTGTGTGCCTTTCAAGGCACTTTTGTGTGTCTTTGTACCAATTTTGCCGTTTTTGGCCCGTCATGATGTCAGGTGGCGAACATGCATCTCAACGTTGCGCTCAATTGACATCATGACCCAAGTATGTTATGAGGGTACTTACTTCGGTCCCCAACATATCTTGGACCCGGCGAATAACTCCTCTTGGGCTTGGCATACCGTGGCTGCCATGTTGGCGATTTGGGACTATCCCAAATCATGGGCTCACTTGGCGACCCTGCCATTCCCAATACCGGAGGAGTTGGGCGACGCCCAAAAGATATGTTGGACACATATGACTTGATACCAATCCTATGGCACACTCCAGTCCGAGTCGGGCATGTGCCTCATTTGCCCCAACCATGAGTGTGCGCATTTTTGGCCATTTTGAGCAATTTTCCACTTTTGCTGCCCGCCGTGCACTATGTTGAGCCCACCCGTGCACGCCGAACGCGTGGACCAATGGACCATATATGACATGGGTGTTGTGTATATTGGTCCCCATGGTTCACACACCACGTGGGCGAAGCGCAGCAACCTTCGTTAAGGCGCGAGCCCAAAATGAATGTGGGCAATTTTGCCATTTTGGCAGTTGTGGACCCAATTGGTATCGTCACCACGCCAAGTGGCATGGAGATCTTTGAGAGCCAAGTGCATGGGAGTCTCTGTTGGACTCCTGGTGGATCGCGTATGGAATGGCGGATCCGATCTCCAAGCCGGCGTGGAGATATACTATTGGGAGCACACCGAATTTTGGCTCATTTCAAGCAGCCAAAATGACCCCATTTTGGGACCCCAATTTCCCCCTTCCGTGTGGTCAATTGGCGGGCCCATTTCTCTAAGCCCATAGGGAGCCCGGACCTAACTCCAAGTTGTACACTCAGATATAACTCCTAGGTCCTGCCTCCTACCCTGTGAGCCATTGGCCTTACCTTGGCCGGGCGAGCCACGCGTGGGAATGACGCCAATTTTGGTGATTTTGGCATCATGACCCCACTTGACTCATCCGTGTTGCCCTGATGCCGGGAATCAGGTTGGGTGAGGGCTCCAGGGAGTTCGTACTCGAAGGGCATAGGGTCAGTTGCCTCGTCCCTACCTCTGGCGGGTCCGGACAAGAGGTCAATTTTGGGAATTTTGGAGCTAATTCCAGTTTGGGCTGAAACAGCCCATTTTCAGCTACCAACTCCTGGGTGATAATGGCGGGGCCATATCTCTGGCTCAGAGGGGAGTTGGGACCTGCCGTTAAGGGAGCATAGGGAGCTACTGTCGGTTGGCCTTGGAGCTCCTTGGTTCCCAGGAACTCGCCTGTGGCTGGGCGGGACACCTCCCCTATTGGCAGGGTTTCAGCGTCCGGACTGAGCAGGGCATGGGTTGTGTTTGAGCCCCCGCCCCCACCAGCCACTGAGAGGGTCGGACCTGGGATTGGGATATGAGTTGGGACTGAGTGTCTATTGTCCCTTGATGCCCTTACCCCAGTCCAGTCTTAACCCCATGTGTACATATCCTGATGTGTTGCTGTACATACTTTCGTTCCCTTGTTGCAGAGGGGCAAGGATCCTGAAACGCTTTGTCACATGACACGAGCGTATTGATGCCCTTGTGAGCGTAGTGCTTTGCCTGCCTGCTCACCTGTGCGTGTCACCGCAGCGTCCCGTGGCCGGCCCCCCACGGGAACGCATCAGTATAGCGCCTCGTCTTGCGAAATCTGGCGCTCACACTAGAAAAGGGGGCCCCGTTGGCGCCAGGCGGAAAAAAGGGGGGCGCCGTTGGCGCCATGTCCCCAGCCCACTATCTGTCAAAACCGGGGGGGGGGGGGGTCGCATACAAGGACCGGGCCCGGCCGCCCCCCCGTGGGTCAGCGAAGGGAGTGATTGGAACGAACTATGTGTTTTGGAAATGACAGTGTCGTGTGACGGCAGCAATTCATTACGCGCATTCATGGCAAAAACGGGCACCATTTCATGGCCCAACATCGCTGACCATTGCCTGTCATGGCGCAGAATTACACGATCTGTTTTATTTGTTAGTGGTGGTTCACAGTCAACCATTCTCCAGACAGTGTCGCACAAGCAACTCAGGCCCTCGACTCGCTGCAAAACAAGCGTTTTGACTGCTTCCATATCTACATCCTCAGGGATACTAAACGCGCTGCCTGACTCTGCAAAATTCAGCTGGGGTGCGCATCTGCACAAGGTACTCAAGGCCATCGCAGTCCATTTTGTGGCCTTGGGGAAGGCTGTACCTGCGGTGGCCGTACTTGCTTTTTTACCGGCAGTGGGGACACATACAAGGGAATGCATCAACCATGTGCGCAGGCCAGTGGGCATTCGTATTTGCCTGATGGCTGCTTTACAGAGTTTGGTTACCCTGGAACATACTTGCTCGTCATGTGACGGCAGTCGTATGACCCAAGGTCTGCGAAGCTTTATGCCCCATTCAGTTTTCACAGTGCGTGCCACCAAACGAAACAGGCTGCCGAAAAGCAGGGGGTTTACATGCTTATCACTGACAGTCAGTAGCTCCAATAGGTGTTCAGGGGTCGCACCTTCACCTGCGTGCATCAACACATAGAGAACACGATCTTTCAAATTTCTCGTTTCTACCCTTTCATGTTTATTGTTCAAGAGCACGTCCCATCTGAGCTTATGCGCACCTCCAAAGGGAGCTCGTGCATTCAGTGTTGGGCCCAGGAGCCAGTCCCAGTGCCTCTCCGCCGAGTTTGCCTTGGAGGTTAGCTGTGGCTCTGCCTGTGGGAAGAGTTTAACCACCCGCATTGTCATAATACCTCGGCCATGCATGGCCATCATGCGTGCAAGCGACGGCAACTTTCCTGCTTTCGTCGGGACATACCGTCGCTTTTTCCTGACAAAATGGTTTTTCAACGTGCGTGCCTTGCGTACATGTTCAAAATGCCGATCTGCCGGACATCTGGGTTCTGTGATACATCCAAACGATAGCGCTGGCGTAGGACAGACTTCACCAGGTAGAAGCCCTCCTTAGCCATCTCCTCGGCGTTCATGTCGGGGAGTTCACCTTCAACTTCCATAGGGCTGGCTGCCCCTTGTAGGTCCAGAGCGGCGATTTCCTCGTCGTTCAGCTCCCACTCTTCCCCACAGAGGTCTTCAGGATCATGGTAGCGCTTCAGGTGTTGAGCAGCGCACACCAGGGTCCCCCCTAGACGGGGAGAACACCGCACTGTGATACGGTGTCCATCCACTGATAGGATCTTGTACGGCCCGAAGTATGGGTCATCGCTGGTAGAGCGTGGCCAGGCGGGTAGTCGACTGTGGTGCACCAGCACCCAGTCCCCCTCTTGGTAGGTGGCCGGCACACGGTGCTTGTTCTTCTTGTTCCACTGACGCTCCCTCACTCTCTGGAGCATAGCCTTGGCCTTGTCCACCTTCGCTTGTTGCTCTTGGACCCATTCACCCACAGAAGAATGGGTGTCCTCTGGATAGGGGGCATGTAGGAACCATGCCGGGCGCCCCATGAATAGCTCATGTGGCGAGTAGCCAGTAGCTGAACTCTCTTGGCAATTCATCATCAAGGATATGACGGGGAGTAGTCTCACCCAGTCCCTGGTGCGTTCAGTTTTGCACCATATCCGTACGTTCTCCTTCAGGACGCGGATCTGTCGCTCACATAGGGGGTTGCTCGTGTGAGAGTAGGGAATCTCCGTAGACACCTGGACATTGAGGGATCTCAGGACCCTCTTGTACCAGCCAGTATCTGAGCGTACTCGCACGTCCTCATCGGAGTTGATCTCCTTGGGCGCCCCATAGACACAAAACCACTCCTCCAGGAGTATCTTGATAGTCTCCTCCCCGGTAATGTGCTTGGTACATGGGAACACCCTGGTAAACCTGGTCAACCCACAGGTTACCACGAGGGCGAAGTCATAGCCCCCGAACTTCGGCATCTCCGTGTAGTCCACGTATAGAACACTGTTGGCACAGTGTGGGATGGGCAGGGTCGAGTAGAGACCTCTGTCCCTGATATCCCCAGGTTTACAGGACCTGCACGGGCACTTGTCCACGATAGGCTGGAGGGTTTTCCGCAGTTGGTCATCAGTCCACGTAGTGTGGAACCACTGCTTGAACAGCCTCAGGGTACGGTCAGCACCCACATGACCGCTGGACTCATGGGTCCACTTCAGCAGCGCTGGGACTCGGTCACTAGGCACCACGATGCGGTCCTCGTGCCAGAGGTAGCTCTTGTCCCTCTTCCACTGGTCTTGGTTGACCAGGAGGGGTTCAAGGCGTTTCTCCAGGCGCTTGTAGATATCCCCGAACTCTTTCAGGTACTCTGATTGTTGGAGTCCATCCAGGGGGCGTATCATGGTCATGTTCAGGTCCAGCTGTACGTCCATACGGCTGAACGCCTCCTTAGCCAGCGCTTCAGACCGGGCACCAATCAGGGCGTCGAAATTGTTGCGGCTGATGTAGTCGGCACACTCGTTCTTCACTCCCTGGATATGGTGTACCGTCAGCCGTAGTTGACTGAGGTAGGTCCACCAGCGACGTAGCTTGGCCTTCTCAGGTGGGGGACCCTTCTGGAAACTGCGGACCGGTTCTTGGTTGCACAGCCAGACCACAGGGTTACTCCCCAACAGTCGTGCTTGTGAGGATAGCACCAGCATACCCGCGAGCAATTCCTGCTCATAGGTGGAGTAGTTCCCCCTGGCCTGGTTCCACTTCCAGTTCCAGTGGCCCAGAGGTACTAGGACCCACTTGTCGTCAGGGTAGCTGTGCTTGAGGGTTCCATCTCGGTTGAGACCTTCCGTCCCCCATTGGGAAATGGCCGAGTCGAACTCCTCCTTCTCTAGTGCTTGCCATTGGAACAACGTTCCACCACCGCCCACGTTGCTGGCGTCGGTCACCAGGATAATCTCCCCTTGTGCCCCAGGCACGCCCAAGCACTTAGCATTGGCTACCTTGTCTTTGAGCTCGTCAAACGCTTGTTGCTCTTGTGGGCCCCAGCGCCAAGTAGTACTCTTCTTGATCAAGTCCGTCAGAACGGCGCTGGTATAGGTGAAGTTCTTGATGTGGCGGCGATAGAAGTTGCACGCCCCAATGAAACTGCGTACATCATGAAGTCCTTTCTTGGGGTCTTCGTGTCGTACCTTGGCATCCATCAGGGGTTTGGCCTTAGAGGCCGCTGGGGTCCACCACCCATAGCCAACGTCGAACCCCAAGTACTGCATGGTCTCCTGCATGAACTCACACTTCTCCAGCTTGAGTCGAGTGTGGTTCTCCTGGCAGACCGCAAAGAACTCACCCAAGAGGATTAGGTGATCCTCCTGGGTATTGGTACCGAGGCATACATCGTCGATATGAGCCTCCATCTGGGCACCACGGGATATGAGCTCCTGCACCTCAGGTCTCCTTCGTAGGATGGACAAGATCTTGTTCATCAGCTCTTGGAATAGAGCGGGTGCGTTAGCCACGCCAAACGGCATAACCTTCTACTTGAACACCCCCCCTTGAGGGGTGATGAAGGCCAGTAGTTCCTGTGCGTTGGGCGTCAGGTCCACTTGCCAGAATCCGCTTCGCTTGTCCATCTTGGTCTTGTAGCGGCAGGAGGCTATCTTCTCCAGGGTAGACTCCATATTGGGAATGGACCCTGAGTGGTTCAACGTCTTCTTGTTCAGCTCTCCGTAGTCCACTACCAGCCGTTTGGCTGTAGACCCAGGTTTAGCCACCAGGAAACAGGGGCTGCAGTGTAGGGGGTAGTCCCCGTCCTTGTACTCCAGGACTAGGCCAGCGTCGATACACTCTTGTATCTGTCGCTCAATCTCGTCGGCCTGCTCTTTAGGAGCTGGATAGGGTCTCCTCCTGACCTTGTGACCCACGAACTCGGGTTTGAGCTTGAGGTCCATCTGTACCAGCTTGTCACATGAGGCTGGAGGGGGTAGTTCTCCGAACACCTCCAGATAGGTCCTTATAAGCTTCTGTACCCGCGGGTCCAATACCTTGATCTTGTCCTCCATGTCCTCGTCAGAGTGTAAGTTGCTTGCCCCTTGAATAGACGTCGGGAGGTGGTCCTCCACCGACTCTTCGCCCGTGGTAGTATCCTTCAGCCCTTGGTAGGCATATAGAAGGTCTTGTTCGACCATCTCCGATGGACGATGGCAACATAGGCACGCTCGAGGGGGTTCACATACACGTTCCTCCGAGAGGTCGTCCTCCTCTGGGGTCCTCACATGGGCGCCCCACACGCTCTTCATGAGCTTGAGATCTACCTCCCTTTGCCAGGTGGTGATCTTCTGTTCGAGGTCCTCCTTCAGTTGGGATAGGTCTCCCATACGTCCTTGCTTCAGTGGCCATGAGCTGCGGGTAGGCTTCGCGTAGCATAGCTTTTTCGCCACCAACTTCCTCTTGGAATCCACATACTCCCTGAGCCTGGATCGAGGGTCCAGCTCTTCATCCACGGGGTCTTCCACCCTCATGGAGAGTAGGGGTTTTAGTGGGGCGACGTACTCGGCGTTCTCCACTTCCTCCACACAGGTCTGCACGAAGAAGGCGTCGTGCTCAGTCTCGTCTTCTGAGTGGATAGAGCTAGGTAGCTCAGATAGTCCACACTCAGAGACTCCATCAGGAACAGGTACATGACAGGGAGAGTTGGGGGCGTTGGTGTCAGTCACGACGTACTCATCTCCTCCGGGTGTAGTCTCAACCGCATCTTGAGGTCGTAGGCGATCCTTCAAGTCACCCAAGGCGAGTCCATCGCTTTCTCGTTGTATAACCTGGACCAGTGTCGGGTCCAGGTCCTCCCAGGGGATGGTGGTAAGACTTCCGTCCACCACGCTGAGCATACTCCCCCATCCGGAGAAAAGTTTATAGTGTTTTCAGCACTGTGTTTTGCCTCTCCTGCTGCTTGCTGTTGGTGTAGGGATTCCTGCTGCTTGTTTTTGGAGATGAAAAGCTTTTGTTTTGATGAAATACAGCCACTCCAAGTCACTTCAGGATAGCCCAAGCCAATAGTATGCAAAGAGAAGAGGATTCAGGATCAAAGCATGAAGGGCTGCAGTGTAAACAGTGAAAGCTGATTGGATATTCACAGAAACTACAGCTCAGGTCACAAATGAATGCATATTCACAAAGATAGCTGAAATGTTTTAGGAAAAGAGTTAGAAAACTGCCTCAGGATCACTCTCTCTCCATAGTGCCATCTTAGGAGATGTGCACTCTTTGTTTTGGGTCCCATATGTGCTGAGGTGGCATGGTATGTGGCGATGAGGTCACTGCCATGTCACATGGGATCTTCCTACTTAGCTAGGCTGACCAGGAATTGAACCCAGGACCTCTCAAAGAGGTGCCCAGCCCCCTAGGGTGCATACCACTAGGATAGCTAAGAATTCATGGAAAAACATAGATAAATTCATAGGCTCTACTTTAGGTATGTCAGTGCTCAGTCAACTCAGGAAAAGATGTTTTACTTCACAATGAAAGGGGATTAAGGGGTCCACTCCATATCCTGATTGGGTGTTTGGTTCCATAGGTCAAAATATGTTATCACCACTTTTGGTTGGACCAATACTAAGATAAAAATGCATGGATGCTCAGTGCACCTCTAATACAACTAGAGTATGCCTCTAAGCAATGGAAAAGCACTTTTTCTTACTCCCCCCTTGTGCTGTGGTGGCCACCACTGTCGCATTTTAGGAAAAAGGGAATTTTTCTTGGCCTTTCCTTGGTTTCCACATCTACTTTAAAATACCTACAGTCTCCCTCACACTGAAAAATGGGCGCTCACCATGGCTGGCGTCCTTTTGCTGCTCTAATTGTATCATTTCCTCCAGAAGACTCAGCGCTCATGGCGCTGCCGGGGCTCCTGTGGCTTGGTTGGGTTAGATTGGGAGCATGCCAAACATGTGCATATGCATCCCTCCCTCCAAGACGCAGCGTCGACACAACCCAAACGCAAGACACATTATTCACACTCGCATGGGTTCTCGTAAACCTGCTGGCGACCTGTGACCTGTCTTAGGGCGAAGGGAGTCGAAAAAGAAATTAATTTGCCCCTTGGTGGGGTCTTGGTTCTGCTCAGTCTCTCCAGGCACCTGCGTTTCGGCCCGAACACGGCCTACTCAGCGAGGCTGCGGGTGGGTATCTGCAGAGGCAGGAATGGGAGAATTATGGACGAATCCACGCAAAAACGAAGCGACGACACCAAAATCCGTCAAATGACGGCGTAGAATTTTTCTGAAACGACACACCTGAGTAGAATCCAATTGTGCATCAAAAGCACATTTTTATAGAAATTATAGTCATTTCTGGATTTTTTAAATCCAGAAATTCATACGCATAAAATGGCGGCGCGCAGGAGCGGCTCCTAGCGAAGCGCCGGAAAATGGAAAAATAATGGAATTATAAACGTATGTATCACGTAGTCTTGAAAATGACGAGACACACATTAATAAACAAACATACAGATTCCACCCACACTAATAGAAGATTCGAAAATTCAAGAATTCGAAAATCAATTGAAAAGACTTCAATGAATCAGGTATAAACTACAGGTATGCTTGTCTCGCATGCCGCATACACATTGCTCGTCTCGTGTCTCCGTGAACGAGTCGTGTAGCAGCGCTAACAACGATAACCACGATAGGGCGCGGTAGAGGGATTGATTAGAAAGATTGCAGATGATTAGCGGTCAGATCAGGGTGATTAGTCATACACACAAGTGCATAGCAACGTTCTTCGCGTGCGCCCCTTTTGTTCTCTCACCTTGCTTCACTTCCCAGCGGTAGGTAAGGTAGGTACGCCCAGGCGGGGCCACCCCCTGGTGGAGTCAAGATTGTTGCGGAGATGGGCAGGTTTGCCCAACGTGATTGTGCATAGTCGCGCCTGCACACACGCATTAAAGGGTAGGCCACGCGAAGTGCGCACGGTAAACCTTGTTTAGGCTACCCAGGGGCTCCTTGGTACGTTCTTTAAGAGAACCTGAGGAGTCCCTTAACGCTTGCTTGCTTGATAAGGGTAGCTGCTCCTGCAGCGTGTTTGCGGACAGTTTATTATAGGGCACACTGAGAAGGGTATAATACCTGGAGTGTGCCTTGGTTCCTCCGCCGCAAACGCCCTTTCATTTGCCTTTGTTTTACAGGTGGGCAGGTAGGGTGATTGGTGCAGCCGCATTTTTTTTTATGCCCTGCTAAACAAGGGCGCAGATCACACAAACAAGTAACTCCGCTCCGCCTGTGGCAGAGCAGGGAGTCCGACTTCATCGACATCTGCGCCTTGCACGCGAGAGCACTCCTTCCCTCCAAGCCCTTGCATGGGAAACGCGTTGTGGCGTCCCCTGTGAGGCCACAGTTGCTTAGCAGCGCTGTGTTCTCTTGTCATTTCACAGGTGGGTCGCTAGGACCCTTGAGACCTTCCTCTTCGCAACGCCCAGTAGAGTGTGCGTGTAGGAGTGGTAGTCCTGAGTGGGGGCTAGAGCCAGTTGCCCAGTGCTCGCCCACCAGGATGGTGCCACTGTAGGGTGTGTAGGACCTGTAGGGGGTGTGTCACTGTCCCACCCTTTTCCTGCAATTTTAGCGGGGTTGGTGGGCTGTGGCAGTGGTTAGGTCAGTGTTTTGGCCACATAGCAAACAGGCGTTTTGCATGCCTTCATAGCTTTTGGCCACCCCTCCCTGTAGTAGACAGATAGGTAGGGAAAACAATACCTGGATTAGCACGCTGGGTATTCCCCCAAGGTTTTGCGCCAGCACAGAAATTGGGCGCATAGGGGAGGGGAGACCCGGGGCGTACCCCGTGGCATCAATAAGCCAACCCTCCAGGTTCAGCAAGGGCGCAGACTTGGGTATAATTAGGACACCACTTCTGCGGCTTGCTCTCAGGACCTTATGACTAGCACACTCACACATACGCTTTGGCAGGTAAGGGTAAGGTTCAGTCCCTAGCTTTAGTCTTGGAGGCAAGTGTCTCAGCATGCCTCAGCAACTCACCAAGGTTGTTCTGGGACAAGTAGTCAACCAGAACTGAGTTTAGGCGTCCCTCCGGTAGAACAAATGCAGAGAAGGGCTCCCAGGTGGCCTCTTCGACTCCAAACCCTTCCCAGAGGGTGAGGAAGCGCCAACCCTGGCGATAGCGGTGGCGTAGGACAGACTTCACCAGGTAGAAGCCCTCCTTAGCCATCTCCTCGGCGTTCATGTCGGGGAGTTCACCTTCAACTTCCATAGGGCTGGCAGCCCCTTGTAGGTCCAGAGCGGCGATTTCCTCGTCGTTCAGCTCCCACTCCTCCCCACAGAGGTCTTCAGGATCATGGTAGCGCTTCAGGTGTTGAGCAGCGCACACCAGGGTCCCCCCTAGACGGGGAGAACACCGCACGGTGATACGGTGTCCATCCACAGATAGGATCTTGTACGGCCCGAAGTATGGGTCATCGCTGGTAGAGCGTGGCCAGGCGGGTAGTCGACTGTGGTGCACCAGCACCCAGTCCCCTTCTTGGTAGGTGGCCGGTACACGGTGCTTGTTCTTCTTGTTCCACTGACGCTCCCTCACTCTCTGGAGCATAGCCTTGGCCTTGTCCACCTTCGCTTGTTGCTCTTGGACCCATTCACCCACAGAAGAATGGGTGTCCTCTGGATAGGGGGCATGTAGGAACCACGCCGGGCGCCCCATGAATAGCTCATGTGGCGAGTAGCCAGTAGCTGAACTCTCTTGGGAGTTCATCATCAAGGATATGACGGGGAGTAGTCTCACCCAGTCTCTGGTGCGTTCAGTTTTGCACCATCTCCTGACGTTCTCTTTCAGGACACGAATCTGTCGCTCACATAGGGGCTTGCTCGTGTGAGAGTAGGGAATCCCCGTAGACACCTGGACATTGAGGGATCTCAGGACCCTCTTGTACCAGCCAGTATCTGAGCGTACTCGTACGTCCTCATCGGAGTTGATCTCCTTGGGCGCCCCATAGACACAAAACCACTCCTCCAGGAGTATCTTGATAGTCTCCTCCCCGGTAATGTGCTTGGTACATGGGAACACCCTGGTAAACCTGGTCAACCCACAGGTTACCACGAGGGCGAAGTCATAGCCCCCGAACTTCGGCATCTCCGTGTAGTCCACGTATAGAACACTGTTGGCACAGTGTGGGATGGGCAGGGTCGAGTAGAGACCTCTGTCCCTGATATCCCCTGGTTTACAGGACCTGCACGGGCACTTGTCCACGATAGGCTGGAGTGTCTTCCGCCGTTGGTCGTCAGTCCACGTAGTGTGGAACCACTGCTTGAACAGCCTCAGGGTACGGTCAGCACCCATATGACCACTGGACTCATGGGTCCACTTCAGCAGCGCTGGGACTCGGTCACTAGGCACCACGATGCGGTCCTCGTGCCAGAGGTAGCTCTTGTCCCGCTTCCACTGGTCTTGGTTGACCAGGAGGGGTTCAAGGCGTTTCTCCAGGCGCCGGTAGATATCCCCAAACTCCTGTAGGTACTCCGATTGTTGGAGTCCATCCAGGGGGCGTATCATGGTCATGTTCAGGTCCAGGTGTACGTCCATACGGCTGAACGCCTCCTTAGCCAGCGCTTCAGACCGGGCACCAATCAGGGCGTCGAAGTTGTTGCGGCTGATGTAGTCGGCACACTCGTTCTTCACTCCCTGGATATGGTGTACCGTCAGCCGTAGTTGACTGAGGTAGGTCCACCAGCGACGTAGCTTGGCCTTCTCAGGTGGGGGACCCTTCTGGAAACTGCGGACCGGTTCTTGGTCGCATAGCCAGACCACAGGGTTACTCCCCAACAGTCGTGCTTGTGAGGATAGCACCAGCATACCCGCGAGCAGTTCCTGCTCATAGGTGGAGTAGTTCCCCCTGGCCTGGTTCCACTTCCAGTTCCAGTGGCCCAGAGGTACTAGGACCCACTTGTCGTCAGGGTAGCTGTGCTTGAGGGTTCCATCTCGGTTGAGACCTTCCGTCCCCCATTGGGAAATGGCCGAGTCGAACTCCTCCTTCTCTAGTGCTTGCCATTGGAACAACGTTCCACCACCGCCCACGTTGCTGGCGTCGGTCACCAGGATAATCTCCCCTTGTGCCCTAGGCACGCCCAAGCACTTAGCGTTGGCTACCTTGTCTTTGAGCTCGTCAAACGCTCGTTGCTCTTGTGGGCCCCAGCGCCAAGTAGTACTCTTCTTGATCAAGTCAGTCAGTACAGCACTGGTGTAGGTGAAGTTTTTGATGTGGCGGCGATAGAAGTTGCACGCCCCAATGAAACTGCGTACGTCATGAAGTCCTTTCTTGGGGTCTTCGTGTCGTACCTTGGCATCCATCAGGGGTTTGGCCTTAGAGGCCGCTGGGGTCCACCACCCATAGCCAACGTCAAACCCCAGGTACTGCATGGTCTCCTGCATGAACTCACACTTCTCCAGCTTGAGTCGTGTGTGGTTCTCCTGGCAGACCGCAAAGAACTCACCCAAGAGGATTAGGTGATCCTCCTGGGTATTGGTCCCGAGGCATACATCGTCGATGTGAGCCTCCATCTGGGCCCCACGGGATATGAGCTCCTGCACCTTAGGTCTCCTTCGTAGGATGGACAAGATCTTGTTCATCAGCTCTTGGAACAGAGCGGGTGCGTTAGCCACGCCAAACGGCATGACCTTCCACTTGAATACCCTCCCCTGAGGGGTGATGAAGGCCAGTAGTTCCTGCGCGTTGGGCGTCAGGTCCACTTGCCAGAATCCGCTTCGCTTGTCCATCTTGGTCTTGTAGCGACAGGAGGCTATCTTCTCCAGGGTAGACTCCATATTGGGAATGGACCCTGAGTGGTTCAACGTCTTCTTGTTCAGCTCTCCATAGTCCACTACCAGCCGTTTGGCTGTAGACCCAGGTTTAGCCACCAGGAAACAGGGGCTGCAGTGTAGGGGGTAGTCCCCGTCCTTGTACTCCAGGACTAGGCCAGCGTCGATACACTCTTGTATCTGTCGCTCAATCTCATCGGCCTGCTCTTTAGGAGCTGGATAGGGTCTCCTCCGGATCTTGTGACCCACGAACTCGGGTTTCAGCTTGAGGTCCATCTGTACCAGCTTGTCACATGAGGCTGGAGGGGGTAGTTCTCCGAACACCTCCAGATAGGTCCTTATCAGCTTCTGTACCCGCGGGTCCAATACCTTGATCTTGTCCTCCATGTCCTCGTCGGAGTGTAAGTTGCTTGCCCCTTGAATAGACGCCGGGAGGTGGTCCTCCACCGACTCTTCGCCCGAGGTAGTATCCTTCAGCCCTTGGTAGGCATATAGAAGGTCTTGCTCGACCATCTCCACTGGACGATGGCAACATAGGCACGCTCGAGGGGGTTCACATACACATTCCTCCGAGAGGTCGTCCTCCTCTGGGGTCCTCACATGGGCACCCCATACGCTCTTCATGAGCTTGAGATCTACCTCCCTTTGCCAGGTGGTGATCTTCTGTTCGAGGTCCTCCTTCAGTTGGGATAGGTCTCCCATACGTCCTTGCTTCAGTGGCCATGAGCTGCGGGTAGGCTTCGCGTAGCATAGCTTTTTCGCCACCAACTTCCTCTTGGAATCCACATACTCCCTGAGCCTGGATCGAGGGTCCAGCTCTTCATCCACGGGGTCTTCCACCCTCATGGAGGGTAGGGGTTTTGGTGGGGCGACGTACTCGGCGTTCTCCACTTCCTCCACCGCGGTCTGCACGAAGAAGGATAGAGCTAGGTAGCTCAGATAGTCCACACTCAGAGACTCCATCAGGAACAGGTACATGACAGGGAGAGTTGGGGGCGTTGGTGTCAGTCACGACGTACTCATCTCCTCCGGGTGTAGTCTCAACAGCATCTTGAGGTCGTAGGCGATCCTTCAAGTCACCCAAGGCGAGTCCATCGCTTTCTCGTTGTATAGCCTGGATCAGAGTAAGGTCCAGGTCTTCCCAGGGGATGGTGGTAAGACTTCCGTCCACCACGCTGAGCATACTCCCCCATCCGGGCTTCCCAATGGGCGTCTTGCGTCCCAGAGGCACGTAGATGGCCTCATCAGGTAATCGCACCGAGCTGATAGTCAGCTTGTCAAGGAGGGTTCGCCAGTACTCGTTGCCCCCATGGGCTCCCCAATCGGGGGAACACAGGACCATACGGGAACGTTCCAAGGCCACCTTGGTCAGCACCTTCCCCAGTTCGCTGAATCTGGGGTTCCCGTAGGCCATCCCGAAAGAGGGCCAGTAAAATTTGTAGCTGCAGTTCTTCCCCTTGCTGCAGTATAGGTCCAGTACATGCTGCTTGTCGCTGGCGAACAGCTCCACACTTAGGTCTTCTCGAGAGTAACCCAACTCCTTCAGACCTTGGTCTAGGACTTCCCCCAATAGTTGATAGTCCTCAGTTTTGGAGGCTGCCATCATGTTCGAGGGCTCCTCCTTCGATAGTCTCAGGTAACTCGAGGTATGTTCCGACTGCTCCAGTGGCACAGACTCTCTGCCACTGCCGTGGTCCACGTAGAGGAGGTAGGGCGCTTGCAGCGTCAGGGATTGTATCTGGGAGTGCTGCACGAAGAAGTCAGTACCCAGTACAAACTCGAAGGCCTCAGTGTCCATCACATAGAACCGATGGGCGATAGTTCGAGAGCCCATAGGTACCTCCACTTCACAGTCCCCGCAGCTATGCACCACATGTCCATCCCCCATGCGTATAGCGGCGGTGGTCATGGTGTTCTTCAGGCTCCCAAAAGGTAAAAATTTCTTGGCCACTATAGATATTGTGGCGCCAGTATCCAGTACCCCCAGGTATTCACGTCCCCCTAGTCGGATACGTACCCAAAACACCAGGTCTTGGGTGCCACCAGAGCGTCCCCGTCAGAATTCCGCTGGACAGGTCACCTCGAACCCCTTGTTCCGCAATTTGCGGGCCATCCTCATGAAACGGCTTCTCTTCTTGGCGTTGCCGTCATCACCACCTTCATGCTCACGCTTGGCTCCTTGTTCTTGCTGGGCCTGCGTTTGTGAGCGTGTGGTAGGTCCAGACTGCCCTCCAGAGGGCTCGGAGTTCCCCCCTGGATTAGGGTTGGGGTTTCCTCCGTTCTTGTCCTTGTTCTTGTTGTCGGTCTGGCGGTTAGCGCCTCCTCCTCTTCCACCTTGACCCTTGTCTTGACCACCTTGACCACGTCCTTTCGACTTGCCCTTGCCGGAGTCGTTGCCTTTGGCCTTGCCTCCACCTTTGCCTGAGCTTTTGCCAGGATCTTCCCCCTTAAGCTTCGCCGATAGGCGTTGCTTATGGTAGCACTCAATTCCGTAGTGCTTCCGCTTACCGCAGAATGCACACGTGATGGTGCAGCGGTAATGATCCGGCAGCTTCACTTTGGCGCCGGTGATCTTCTCCTGCTGCTTCCCCTGGACGACGAAGCAGTCTCGCTGCTCGCAGTCAGAGGCGTGCTGCAGGTGGCCCTGCTCATCTCTGGCATCACACCAGAATAGCTCCTTCACGTTCTCCATGGTACGGGCGTGGGCGTGTTTGGGGGTAGTCCCCTGCCCAGGTCGGGACCCTTGGTACCCTTTGCCTCCAGAACCTCCACCAGGACGGTAGTTGTTCAGGTGCTTGGCGCTCTCCTTCTCCAGCGCCATCTCCAGGAGCAGCACGCATAGATCCTCGTAGCGGAGGGATCTAGCCTTGCGCTCAGCCGTCAGACGGCACTCGTCCCATAGCTCTCGGGGGAGCTTGGCGCACAACCAGAATAGCAGGTCGTCGCTGCTGTAGGAACCGGGCGTCAGTCGTCCAGCCCAGTGATCCAAGTCCGCCAACAGCTCGGAGACCCTGCCAGGTTTGGGGTTGTTGGGCAGCACGGGCAGGTTCTGGATCTCGGCCCTGATGGAGAGGTCGGTCTCGTAGGTCGGATACTGCCTCTCCAGGGCAACCAACACGTCGGCAAAGGTGGCGGAGTTAGTGACCATCTGCCTGACCTGCTTCTCCAGGTACTTGGTCTTGCAGCACTGCAGGAGCAGATCGCACTTCACTCGCCCACTCGCGTGGGTTTGGCCGGTCAGTCGTAGGAACCGGCCAAAGTTCTCAGCGAACTCGCTGAGGTCCTTGCCTGTGAACTCAGGCAGGTTCACCACTATCTCCGAGGTGGCAATAGCCTTCGCCTCCTGAGCTCGGCGTCCTTCAGGGCGTCGGGTCTTCTTCTTCTTCTTCTTCTTCTTCTTACCCTTGGGGTCCTCGGGGTCCTCAGGGTCCTCGTCGTCTGAGGGCGAAGAAGAGTCCATCGACGGCGGCTCGTCGTCGGAGGGGTCTCCGCCAAGATCACTGGAGCCATAAGGCTCCACGTCCACCATTGCCCTTAGGGCCGTCAGCCCCAGCCGGTCCAGCTCGGCCCTCGTCGAGTTCGTCACGTGGCTGTAGGGCGGCTGGGCCGTTCTCGGGACGAATGGACTTCTCGGTACTGCTGCAGGAGTCGGCATCGGTCGGCTCCTCAGGCTCCCCAGGGTATTTGTCAACCCTGCCGCCAGGTGGTTAGCCTGTACTCGGTGGGGTGACATTCCCGACGTCGTAGGTGACGCATGGGACGGGATCATCAGGGGCTCCAGTTTCTCCCTGATCTCTTGCGTGAGGTCGCTCACGATTTGCGAAGTGGCTCCTCGGAGCACCTCGTTGATCTCCGACCGCGTCAGGGACCTGTTGGAGGATCTTCCCGATCCTCTACTCCTGCCTCCCAGAGACTCTGGTCCTCTCCTCAACCCACTCAGGGGTGCATACCCAGGTGCACACCCAGGAGCATACCCAGGAACTTCCATGTAGGTTCCAGTGGCGTGGAGTGGATGGGGATGGTCAGCCGCATACCATCGCGGCGCAGAGCTGGAAGCCACCGGCTCACTGGCAGTAGTTGCCTCAAGGAGCGCAGTGGTAGGTGGGCCCATGCCATAGGCGGGGTAGTGAGGCATGCCAGTAAAGCCTGTGCCCTCTGCCATAGGCGGGTTGGTTGTGGAGGTGGATGTTGCGGCGGCTGGGAGTGTGGTGGTTATGGGAGAGGGTGATGCTTGGAGGCCAGAAGCGCTTGGTGCGCCTTCGAAGGTAGGGACATCCGTCGGGTCTTGCCCTTGCTCCTCTCCTTCGTCTGCTCCTTCTCCAGCATCCTTCTCGCTCTCGTTCTCTCTCTTCCTCTTCACAGGCTGAGGCTGAGAGACCACTTCCTCGACCGTCAGGGCCCCGAAGGCCGTCTGGAGGCCATCCAGGGAGTCCTCCGCCGTATCCACTGGCCCATGTAAGGGCTCCACCGAAGGTATAGCGTCAGGCGCCGGCCTTGCCGGTGCCTCAGGCGCTGGCGCTGTGTTCACATCGGCGTCCACTCTTCCTGGGTCCATCTTAATCCGCCCTTCTGCTTATATTTGCCTGCTCGGAGCACTGGTTGTACGGCGCGGGGTCGCTGCCGGTGCACAGAGACAGGCTGCCTCTTGCTACCAGAAAAGTTTATAGTGTTTTCAGCACTGTGTTTTGCCTCTCCTGCTGCTTGCTGTTGGTGTAGGGATTCCTGCTGCTTGTTTTTGGAGATGAAAAGCTTTTGTTTTGATGAAATACAGCCACTCCAAGTCACTTCAGGATAGCCCAAGCCAATAGTATGCAAAGACAAGAGGATTCAGGATCAAAGCATGAAGGGCTGCAGTGTAAACAGTGAAAGCTGATTGGATATTCACAGAAACTACAGCTCAGGTCACAAATGAATGCATATTCACAAAGATAGCTGAAATGTTTTAGGAAAAGAGTTAGAAAACTGCCTCAGGATCACTCTCTCTCCATAGTGCCATCTTAGGAGATGTGCACTCTTTGTTTTGGGTCCCATATGTGCTGAGGTGGCATGGTATGTGGCGATGAGGTCACTGCCATGTCACATGGGATCTTCCTACTTAGCTAGGCTGACCAGGAATTGAACCCAGGACCTCTCAAAAAGAGGTGCCCAGCCCCCTAGGGTGCATACCACTAGGATAGCTAAGAATTCATGGAAAAACATAGATAAATTCATAGGCTCTACTTTAGGTATGTCAGTGCTCAGTCAACTCAGGAAAAGATGTTTTACTTCACATTGAAAGGGGATTAAGGGGTCCACTCCATATCCTGATTGGGTGTTTGGTTCCATAGGTCAAAATATGTTATCACCACTTTTGGTTGGACCAATACTAAGATAAAAATGCATGGATGCTCAGTGCACCTCTAATGCAACTAGAGTATGCCTCTAAGCAATGGAAAAGCACTTTTTCTTACTTCCGGGCTTCCCAATAGGCGTCTTGCGTCCCAGAGGCACGTAGATGGCCTCATCAGGCAAACGAACAGAGCTGATAGTCAGCCTGTCCAGGAGGTTTCGCCAGTACTCGCTGCCCCCATGGGCTCCCCAATCGGGGGAACACAGGACCATACGGGAACGTTCCAAGGCCACCTTGGTCAGCACCTTCCCCAGTTCACTGAACCTGGGGTTCCCGTAGGCCATCCCGAAAGAGGGCCAGTAAAATTTGTAGCTGCAGTTCTTCCCCTTGCTGCAGTAAAGGTCCAGTACATGCTGCTTGTCGCTGGCGAACAACTCCACACTTAGGTCTTCTCGAGAGTAACCCAACTCCTTCAGACCTTGGTCTAGGACTTCCCACAATAGTTGATAGTCCTCAGTTTTGGAGGCCGCCATCATGTTAGAGGGCTCCTCCTTCGATAGTCTCAGGTCACTCGAGGTATGTTCAGACTGCTCCAGTGGCACAGACTCTCTGCCACTGCCGTGGTCCACGTAGAGGAGGTAGGGCGCTTGCAGCGTCAGGGATTGTATCTGGGAGTGCTGTACGAAGAAGTCAGTACCCAGTACAAAGTCGAAGGCCTCAGTGTCCATCACATAGAACCGATGGGCGATAGTTCGAGAGCCCATAGGTACCTCCACTTCACAGTCCCCGCAGCTGTGCACCACATGTCCATCCCCCATGCGTATAGCAGCGGTGGTCATGGTGTTCTTCAGGCTCCCACAAGGTAAAATTTTCTTGGCCACTATAGATATTGTAGCGCCAGTATCCAATACCCCCAGGTATTCGCGTCCCCCTAGTCGGATACGTACCCAAAACACCAGGTCTTGGGTGCCACCAGAGCGTCCCCGTCAGAACTCCGCTGGACAGGTCACCTCGAACCCCTTGTTCCGCAATTTGCGGGCCATCCTCATGAAACGGCTCCTCTTCTTAGCGTTGCCGTCATCACCACCTTCATGCTCACGCTTGGCTCCTTGTTCTTGCTGGGCCTGCGTTTGTGAGCGTGTGGTAGGTCCAGACTGCCCTCCAGAGGGCTCGGAGTTCCCCCCTGGATTAGGGTTGGGGTTGCCTCCGTTCTTGTCCTTGTTCTTGTTGTCGGGCTGGCGGTTAGCGCCTCCTCCTCGTCCACCTTGACCCTTGTCTTGACCACCTTGACCACGTCCTTTCGACTTGCCCTTGCCGGAGTCGTTGCCTTTGGCCTTGCCTCCACCTTTGCCTGAGCCTTTGCCAGGATCTTCCCCCTTAAGCTTCGCCGATAGGCGTTGCTTATGGTAGCACTCATCCTCGTAGTGCTTCCGCTTACCGCAGAATGCACACGTGATGGTGCAGCGGTAATGATCCGGCAGCTTCGCTTTGGCGCCGGTGTTCTTCTCCTGCTGCTTCCCCTGGACGACGAAGCAGTCTCGCTGCTCGCAGTCAGAGGCGTGCTGCAGGTGGCCCTGCTCGTCTCTGGCATCACACCAGAATAGCTCCTTCACGTTCTCCATGGTACGGGCGTGGGCGTGTTTGGGGGTAGTCCCCTGCCCAGGTCGGGACCCTTGGTACCCTTTGCCTCCAGAACCTCCACCACCAGGACGGTAGTTGTTCAGGTGCTGGTCGCTCTCCTTCTCCAACGCCATCTCCAGGAGCAGCACGCATAGATCCTCGTAGTGGAGGGATCTAGCCTTGCGCTCAGCCGTCAAACGGCACTCGTCCCATAGCTCTCGAGGGAGCTTAGCCACCAACCAGAATAGCAGGTCGTCGCTGCTGTAGGAGCCGGGCGTCAGTCGTCCAGCCCAGTGATCCAGATCAGCCAACAGCTCAGATACCCTGCCAGGCTTGGGGTTGTTGGGCAGCACGGGTAGGTTCTGGATCTCGACCCTGATGGAGAGGTCGGTTTCGTAGGTTGGGTACTGCCTCTCCAGGGCAACCAACACATCGGCAAAGGTGGCGGAGTTAGTCACGATCTGCCTGACCTGCTTCTCCAGGTACTTGGTCTTGCAGCACTGCAGGAGCAGATCGCACTTCACTCGCCCGGTCGCGTGGGTTTGGCCGGTCAGTCGTAGGAACCGGCCAAAGTTCTCAGCGAACTCGCTGAGGTCCTTGCCTGTGAACTCAGGCAGGTTCACCACTATCTTGGAGGTGGCAGTAGCCTTCGCCTCCTCAGCTCGGCGTCCTTCAGGGCGTCGGGTCTTCTTCTTCTTCTTCTTCTTCTTCTTACCCTTGGGGTCCTCAGGGTCCTCAGGGTCATCGTCATCTGAGGGCGAAGAAGAATCCATCGACGGCGGCTCGTCATCGGAGGGGTCTCCGCCAAGATCACTAGAGCCATAAGGCTCTACGTCCACCATAGCCCTCAAGGCTGTTAGCCCCAGCCGGTTCAGCTCGGCCCTCGTCGAGTTCGTCACGTGGCTGTAGGGCGCCTGGGCCGTTCTCGGCACAAAGGGACTTCTCGGAATAGCTGCAGGCGTCGGCATCGGTCTGCTCCTCAGGCTCCCCAGGGTATTTGTCAACCCTGCCGTCAGGTGGTTAGCCTGTACTCGGTGGGGTGACATTCCCACCGAGATAGGTGACGTTGGGGGCGGGATCATCAGGGGCTCCAGCTTCTCACGGATCTCTTGAGTGAAGTCGCCCACAATTTTTGAAGCGGCTCCTCGGAGCACCTCGTTGATCTCCGACCGCGTCAGGGACCTGTTGGAGGATCTTCCCGATCCTCTACTCCTGCCACCAAGAGACTCTGGTCCTCTCCTCAACCCACTCAAGGGAGCATACCCAGGTGCATACCCAGGAGCATACCCAGGAACATCCACATAGGTTCCAATAGCGTGTAGTGGATGGGGATAATCAGCTGCATACCATCGCGGCGCAGCGCTGGAAGCCACAGGCTCACTGGCAGTAGTTGCCTCAAGGAGCGCCGTGGTAGGTGGGCCCATATCATAGGCGGGGTAGTGAGGCATGCCAGTAAAGCCTGTGCCCTCTGCCATAGGCGGGTTGGTTGAGGAAGTGGATGTTGTAGCGGCTGGGAGTGTGGTGGTTAAAGGAGAGGGTGATGCGTGGAGGCCAGAAGCGCTTGGTGCGCCTTCGAAGGTAGGGTCTTGCGTCGGGTCTTGCCCTTGCTCCTTTCCTTCGTCTGCTCCTTCTCCAGCATCCTTCTCGCTCTCACTTCTCTTCCTCTTCACAGGCTGAGTGACCACGACCACCTCTTCGACAGACAGGGCCCCGAAGGCCGTCTGGAGTCCATCCAGGGAGTCCTCAGCCGCATCCACTGGCCCATGTAAGGGCTCCGCCGAAGGTACAGCGCCAGGTGCCGGCCTTGCCGGTGCCCCAGGCGCTGGCGCTGTCTTCACGTCAGCGTCCTCCTTTCCTGGATCCATCTTCTTTCACCCTTCTGCTTATGTTTGCCCGTACTCGGCGCACTGGGTGTACGGCACGGGGTTGCTGCCGGTGCGCAGAGACAGGCTGCCTCTGCTACCAGAAAAGTTTATAGTGTTTTCAGCACTGTGTTTTTGCTTCTCCTGCTGCTTGCTGTTGCTGTAGGGTGTCCTGCTGCTTGTTTTGGGAGATGAAAAGCTTTTGTTTGTTGAAATACAGTAAAGCCAAGTCAATCCAGGATAGCCCAAGCCAGAAGTATGCAAGGAGAAGAGAATTCAGGATCAAAGCATGAAGGGCTGCAGTGTATACAGTGAAAGATGATTGGATATTCACAGAAACTGCAACTCAGGTCACATATGAATGCATATTCACAAAGATAGCTGAAATGTTTTTGGAAAAGAGTTAGAAACTTGGTCACTCTCTCTCCATAGTGCCATCTCAGGAGATGTGCACTCTTTGTTTTGGGTCCCATATGTGCTGAGGTGGCATGGTATGTGGCGATGAGGTCACTGCCATGTCACATGGGATCTTCCTACTTAGCTAGGCTGACCGGGAATTGAACCCAGGACCTCTCAAAAAGAGGTGCCCAGCCCCCTAGGGTGCATACCACTAGGATAGCTAAGAATTCATGGAAAAACATAGATAAATCCATAGGCTCTACCTTAGGTATGTCAGTGCTCAGTCAACCCAGGAAAAGATGTTTTACTTCACATTGAAAGGGGATTAAGGGGTCCACTCCATATCCTGATTGGGTGTTTGGTTCCATAGGTCAAAATGTGTTATCACCACTTTTGGTTGGACCAATACTAAGATAAAAATGCATGGATGCTCAGTGCATCTCTAATACAACTAGAGTATGTCTCAAAGCAAAGGAAAAGCACTTTTTCTTACTCTTGTGCCGTCAACTTGTCCACAGAAAAACCTGCACTGTCTGGCCTCTGCAAAATTAAAAAATTGTCTCTGTAGCGCAACCAAAGGAGATCCTTTAGCATCTCGGGCAGATCCCCCCTGAGTTCCCGGTAGATCAACACCAGGGATGCTGCCTGTGCGGAGGTGGATCCACCTATGGGGATCTCCGTATTTTGTGACATAACTGAAGACAGGGAGACGAAGACATCATTAATATTCAGTTCGAACGACATGTAATGTACATTGTCTTGAAACGTGAACTTGTAAAAGAAATCTCGGGATCCATGAAAGGTATTATCGGTCCGTCTGTTGCCGTCCTTAGCAATGTAAAACTCCACTGGACCTCTGGTTTTTTTCGAAAGCTTGAGCTGGTCGTGGATCCACACCAGCGCCGGTATGATGTCTGACCTTGGAATTTATGGAAACATTTCTTTGACATCCATTTCCGTCCAAAACGGTGTGCCAGCGTGCTCCGTGTTGGTTTTTTCCATGGTGGAGAGCCATTTTTTCACCGCATGGAGCATGTGGGGCATGGCGATGAGTTCCCTAGACTTTAGTCATTCCACCATTCCAATGCCTCATGCGCACTCCCCGGAGGTGGCTTTGGAATGGATGGTGGGTTAGGGTCCACGGGAGCGGGAAGAGTGTCCAGTTGTACATGAGGGGGGGCGGGTTCCGCTTGAGGGACCCCATCATCCTCATCATCGTCATCATTCAACTCGTTCTCCGAGAGAGTGCCCTCTTCTCCCCCCCCCTCATCATCCTCATTCTCATGCTGTTCATCTCCATGGATGCACTCAAATCCCTCATCCCATGGAACATCCGGTTGAACATCCGCCCATGGACATTTCACACCCTCCGGAGGTGTGATGGCGGCCACAAGTTCATTAATAGACGCCGGCAAGGGTTGCGATCTCAACTCTTCACGAAATTGGACCATCTCATTACCAACGAGTGCCCACAACCCTCGACCCACCAAATGATCCTCCGAACCATCAAATGCAATGGTCATGAAATTCGTTTTAAATGCCGAAGGAGGAATCATGGGAGTCTTTTGTTGCACTTGGTGACAAAAAGAAGCAACATTGGACCGAGAAGGAGTAGGAACCTTATCGGGGTGCTTTTTAAGTTCATGGAGAGACCAATCCGTTTCGTTAATCCGATACTCAACCTTCACCGGATGGTGGGCATGGGTGTCATTCACTTGCACATCACCCGTGATACCACCTCTAAAATAAATAGGAATATAGCCACGTGCGAGGGTTTTCTTCCGCACACTTGCATCTAAGTGGGCCGAGTAATCATCCAACATAAAGATATTCAACACCTTTGCAAACAAGGACGGCTTGGGCAACTTGTCAATGAATGCTAGCACATTTGCCACCCGGTAGCTCCCCTTCTCCGCCCATTGGAAAGTGATGCCCGATTTCGGTGGCGACTCAACATGGGTTCGCGATCCCACCCCCTTGAAAAGCAACTCAAATGGGGGAGGAGGCAAAGAGGGAGAAGAAGACACCGTCATGAGTGTCATCCTTTCACGGGACAATGCATGATTCTCCTTTACAAAAGCATCCATCCCTTTGAATGAGAGTGTTTTCTCATTACTACTTTCATTGCGATGTAGAGGCATTTGATCCGAACCAAGGATCATGGGCTCCATGTCAAACTTTTGCAAAAACTACCACCGAACCCTCCAAACATCTTTCAACACTTGAAGGATACGCCGCTTCCGAACCTCGTGCGAGACCTTGTAGCGTTTGTTTGGTTTTTTGAGAGAAACATTGAACTCTTTGCACCATCCTTTGATCCAAGTCCTACTACATGAAAAATCATTCAAAGATCCGGTGTGTTGCGCCCAAATCTCCTTTGCCTTTCCAACAAATAGGCGGACCGGAAGCCTCCCTTTCAACGATGTGCGCACATCAATGAACCAATGAAACAATGCAAGGCGAACGGGCATATTTTTACATTTGCGACCACCACCTTGCAACCTATAACTTGCCTTGATTACTTTGGTCCCAACGTATTTGTTGTCCTTGTCGTTCTTGTAGCATCTCTTGGCAAATTGGAGCATGGTGTTGAATTGCGCGCTATGGTGCTTCAAATCTTGTGCTCCCTTGAACAATCTCCGAACCGCAAGGGACTTGAAACCAAACTCATTGCCCTTGTCCTTCAAAATCCTCAACCTCTCTTTCTCAAGCTCGGAACCGACCCAATTTTTTGCAAACGTTGTGTAGCGGTGCCGCTTCCCTTCCCCAACCAATTCCTTGGTCTCAATCAACTCATCTTCTTTGACTTGAAGATTGTTTGCATCCGCCACCATGGCTTGAAATGCCTCCATTCAAAGCTCAGCTTCGGTCCATGCGTCCTTGGGATGGGCAGACATGGCAAATCTGCGTTGCGAAACATCATTTTGGCTTGTGGAGCTCGAAATTTCATAAGTTCACCACAAGAAATCGAGCACAACAGCAGGCATGATACGCATCGATGGACAGAGAATAATTGGCTTATTTGGCTAATGTAATTCGTTTTCGACAATTCAAGAATAGAACAGAGAATTTCCTTTTACAAAGTTCTTCCGCAACGCAAAGCGCAGCCCACATCGCATCTGGCCAACGCAAAGCGCAGCGCACATCGAATCTGGCGCCAGCGATCGCCAGATCGCCAGATCTGGCGATCGCTTAGCGCAGCGCAAGCAGCGCAGCGCAGCGCATCAAGGTTTGGGGCCAGCGGGAATCGAACCGACGAAGCCTCGGATCCGCGACCAGATTCACAATAAGAGACCAGGGCCGGCCGAAAACCCAAAAATAAGTAAGCGACCGGGGACTTCTTTTCAGTACACTAGTATCTGACCGATCTGCTCAGCCGATCTGACCGATCTGCTTAAGAGGTCATATCTGCTTAGGGTGATTTGCCGATAAGCCAGCTGTTGCCAAATGACGTGTCCAGAACTGCGCGGGTCACGGTGAAGCTTAGTGAGTGATGTCACCGATGAGTTGGCAAAATCTAAACATATGTACGCCTAGGGCTTGACCCAGGCTACTCAGAAATGCCTTCGTTGCTTTGTTTTGACACGATTTACCCCATGGAGGGATGTATATATTTCACTTGGAGGGAGTACAAATTGAGTAGAAGGGAGTGGATATTCACTTGGAGGGAGTTGAAATTGAGGGGGAGGGAGTGGATTTGCGCACAGCGCTAAACGCGTTCAAAACAGCGAAGCAAAGGGCAATGCTCGCCAATCACACATCTGTCAGTAATTAATAATAAGTGACAGAGTGACCAGAAGGTGAAATTCGAACCGCTTGCGGTAATTAGAACAACAACATAAAATTCATACCTTTCTGTCAGTTGCGGTGGTTTTTTCAGTTCCGCGTGTCGCCTGTTCGTGCGCAGTCTTTCACAGTCTGCTAGGGCCGCAGTCTGCATACCGTCACCGCAACAGGCGGGGTAATCTAAGTCGCGGGGTTTTCCCTTAAGGGAAAACCCCGCTAACTTGGACTGAACCGCGACGCTCAGAGTTTTGAGATTTTCTCGAAATTTTTGGCAGATGAAAGGTTGAGACGCTGGGAATGTCTTTTTCAGGTGTCTGTTTACCAGGTGAGCTATCTGTAATGTCGTCGAGTCGTCGATTTCGCAGTGTAATTTGGTCAAACTTTCAGACACTTACCGCCACCGTAACCATCCCCAGATTTTCCCTTGGCCCCCGGGTCGCGATTTTAGCGGAGGACGAAACGTCGAATTTTTTTTGCGACAAATTCGCCTGGACGAAGATATTGTAACAATGGCGATGCGTTTATTACGATGCCAGAAGTTCCCGCTCCCAAACCCTTCATTTTGACTGGGTCACATTGTTGCACCTGAATGTTTTGTTTCAGAGGCCTTTTTTGGCTGTGTTGCTGGTGGCAAGGCTCGTTGGGACATAACTGCATCTTTTTCGCAAAGGTTTGATGTTACGTTTTGCTTGTGAATTTGCATCAATCCTCGCCCACACTATCCGCTTGGTTTGGCCACTCCTGATAATATGTTCCCATATCGGCATATGTGTGATGTTGAGCTTTCTCGCGAGCTACGGCATGTACATTCTACTCATGGTGTTGGTGTTGGTGCATTCGTGTGCCAGGCCGTCGAAACAATGGGACACCAAGTTAAGGTGGTCGCCCAACAAAGTGGTTGGGATCCGGACACTTTTTTGGGGAAGGTGTTTGCTTCTTTGGAGATGAGGTTTGCTAGTGAGCATGACGTTCTAGGCATCCGCGCATGTGGTGAGGGCATAGGGGAAGATTTGTACATGGCGATTGAACAACCCGAGGCATGGGGTCGGCGATTTGCTCGTGCCATGTTCAGCTGGTATGGTGATACACTGGTGTTCTGCTGCATTTTGTGCTTCTGGGATCAAAGGGTTGTCACTTGGGAAGTAACAAGTCTCTAGGAGGAATATGAGGCCCAACCATGCTTCTTTTTGAATCTAGCACCCTCAAAATAGGGGGGGGTCATGGTGAAAGAACCATGTCCAATGCACACGTGCCTTCCCGCCTCCCTCCGGAAAGGGCAGCTGCTCAGCAGTGCGAAATTCGTGGGTCTTTGGAATTGGAATTTCTCCAACATACCGATGAATTAGCAAAAACCGAGGGAGGCTTTTCGTGCCCCAGTGTTTCTCTCTCAGAGGAAAAGAAAACCGCCTCTTAACGAGACGGTGATGTCACGTTATGAACTTTGCCATTGGTTCGCGCGCTAAGATCTGCCCCTGCAACCGTAGTGCTTCAGCCGTTGCGACAGAAATTCGCGCACGTTGCATCTCATGCTCGCAAGCTAAATTGTGCATTAATCGATGATAAGGCAAGGTAATTGGAGAAAGAGTGAATCCTTGTGAAGGATGCCTTGAAACTTCATGACGATTTGTTCCTACGCAATGCTTTCATTTCTTGTGTGGCAGTGATGACGAAAATTTCATTCCTCGCATTGTCCTCCCTGTGCAAATTTGTTCTTATGCATGCCCATGCCGATCCTTTGTTTTGGGAATCCCACTAAACAAGCCTTGTGCCTTGGACCCATTGCTGCGGGTTTCTGTAAAGGAGAAATAGCACTTGCCACTCCTTGAAGGTTCCGTTTTCGTAGCACCGTTGGATGGCAAATCCAAGCGAAGAAATTAAGGTCGGGAGCATAGCACTCTAGCCACATATGACACTCTATGGGTCTTGAAATTACAAAGAGACGCGATGTCGTGGTAGCATCGGGCCTCAGTGGTTGTTCCCATTTGTGATGAAGCATTGCCCATCCAAGAACACATATGAACCCCCCTAAGCCCCTCTTTGTGAACGCTTTTAACGATCTCGTTTCCAACATGCGCAGGGGCATGCATTGCATCGCACACCATACGCAACGTACAAAACCCTGTGACTCTTCAATCACCCAATGTGCATTTCCTACTACACATTGCACATTCGGTGATTTCCGACGATACGGTGTGCAATTATTGGAAGTACCGCAAGCACGGCAAGCACGCAGCAAAGGAATGCGGAGTTTCAAGTGAAGGTAGCTTTGAAAATATAGGGTGTCCTCCTTGGTCCTCCAACATTTCTTCATCCGAGTTTTTCGAGATACCAACGGTGGTGCAGCTATCCACCGAGATTGCCGGGGACTCGGTTGTGTAGTTGTCTTGCACGACTTCTCTGTCGAGCGATATGCTTGCAGTGCTTCCCTCCTGAATGTTTGGTTCGTGACCCGCGAAGATTCGTTTTTAGGTGGAGTCCTATTGTCTATGGCGCAGCTTTGGTGCACCGCCACGGGGCATTCGGATCGGTTTAGTTGTTCAACAAGCGTGTAGCCCAGTAGTGGTGAGGCGCCCCAAAGGTTGGCAAGCCGAAAACTGTTGTATTTCTTAGATGTGTATGGCCTTTGCTTTGTGGTGCGAGTGACGAAGAGTACTTGCCCAACACTCTTGTACTTGAAACATGTCCTTCTATGGTGGGTTTGGTTACTTTACGTTGGCGGTTAAGGAAGCGCGAGACTTATGTAGAGACGATGTGTCCACCCGCGTGAAGGCTTCCTTCGGCAAAAGAGGTGCATTTCTCCAACCGAAAGTGCCATGTCGCCTCATCATTTCGGGGTGGGGAAGAAGTACAACGCAAGGGGTACCGTACAAGGGGAACGTAAGCCACGCCTTTGAATCGGGTCGCATGAGCTAGATTCCCGACTTTTCCGAAAAGCTTGTCCCGTTGTATTGTCTTGTTCACCAAGTATTGGACTTTTAATACTGCTGTTTGCACCGCAATTTCCAACATTTTCGACCCCACCCCACGCTGTCCCAAGGCATAGACCCTGCGACCTCCAATAGACCATATTTTCATGCTACCTTTCGCACCGTGTGGGAATTGTCGAACAGCACATGAGCACATGCAAGAGACCCGATTTTCAGATCCGGTATCCACGATTTGTATCGGTGGTGCACAACGAGAAAGCGTGCCTAGCAACGAGAATCGAGGAGTGGAGGCAAACGTGACGCACTCGATGGTAGCGTACGGTTTTCAAACGGGAAATTGCCCACAACGCACGGAACGATGTAGCACAAAGCAAGAGCTCCAATCTCCATGCCAAAGAAGCATGAGCACTTCCGTGTGGCATGCCCACCATGCACCTCCCCAGCCGTTCTTTGAAGATGCAAGTGTAGGGGCATGCCCAACCACCCCTTCTTTGCAGATGCAAGCGCAAAACATTTTGGAACAAGTCGGCCATTCACCACTAGTGAACCACACCATTGCTCACATGCTTGTGAATGCACCAATGCCTCGTCGTCGTGACACTACTTCCCCTCATCGTGCACAGAGAAGCGCACTGAAGTTTGTGTCGGGGAGAACCCATCGTGGGGAGCAGAGTTTACCTTTCCCACATTCAACGAAAAAGGTGTGGCCAGTGGTAGTGCTCGCGCTCTCGGAAAGCCTCGTTGCACCACCGCTCCTTGTTGTTCGTAGCCAACAAGTACAACAAGTGTGAACGAGTATCAACAGTGTTAACAAATATTAGCAAGCGGTGTCAAAAAGTTAACAAGTGTTATCAAGTGTCGACGCGTGTTATCAAGTGTCAACGAGTGTCAACAAGTGCCAAATTATCAAAATATGCCACCTAGTGTCAGTAACCTCAACAGCACGGAAGATTGCCTGCGACGACAGGCCGGTAACCGCAAAGGAGCACCATCAATACATCCGTCCCCCGACCAGTGTTGCATTTGAAGATGCAGACCCATTGGTGCAACCTATGCTTTACCCTGCTCACGCCGGGGTTGTTACAAGGCACTATCATGGGCCGGTATGAAGGCATGTGGGGGGGGGATGTTGATCGAGACCCGGGACGTGTGCTTGTGTCCGCCATGCTCATCCCCTCCCTTTTGCAGACGAATGTGTTTTGGAGGTGTGGGAAGAGGTCGAGGACCTTGCCCCCGAGTGCATTGGGCATCTCTCACTTACTGTGGGAGGGCAATCCAACAAAGTATGTGTCGCACTAATTTACCCTCTTCTCGTGCTGCGGCGCCAACTCGTTTCCCTGTTGTGTTCGTCTACCTCCACAGTGGACAATGGGTGCGCAATGGGTCTCGATGTTGGGTGTTTGCACTGGGTCGTGAGGGTCGTGGGAGCGTTGGAACAGATCACAAGGATCGGCACGTCGCTACGGCTCGTGATGGTGGTGGTTCGCAATGGGTCGCGGTGGTCGTTGGTCTTGATGGTTCCCGGTGAGCGGCCCAGGCTTGTGCTCAGTGTTTGGCCTCTAGGACCGGAGCGGACGGGTGGATGGGTATGCGGGCAAGAAAAAGTTGCTGTACCTAAAATGGGCGCTGCATTTTTTATTTTATTTCATTTTTTGGCTCTTGATTCAAGATTTTATTTTTCCCTAGAGGAAATCACCTGGAAGAGAGGTTGTTAGATCAAGCGCAGGCGCGAGTGTCGTATACCCCCCTTTTTGGGGTCGTTTGCGTAGCATACCCCAATGTATGGTTTCTAACGTCTAACCCCTTGTAAATTATCATCATTTTAGGACCAAAATGATCCCCCAATGATTTTTTGGATTTTGACCCCCGTATCCCCCCGCATGTGGGTACCCCTTTTTTGGGGTGAGGGGTTGGGGGGGGTGGGGGGGGGGTCAAAACTCCTTTGCGTATTGTGGCCGCTGTGTGTGTACTTGGACTTGGGTCCTAAAAAACTTTTTTCTTGTAATGGACCCCCTAACCCATGGCGGGGGTCCCGGGTCCCAACTCTAGGTACCTCCAGTCGCCCCCCCCCCCCCATATGGCCCCTTGCCAGTGAGGACTTAGCCGTTTTAACGCTAGATAGGCTGTTTAGTGGCACGTGAAAGTCACCTTGCATGCAGAGGTTGTTAGATCAAAGCGAGGCAGGCGCATATAGGGGAAAACGCCACATTACCCCCATTTTGGGCCTTTTTTGGCCTATTCGTACCCTACCCCAAGGGGTTGAATTGTTAGTTTAACCCCTTGTAAAATCATTATTTTGTCCAACAAACGCATCCCCTAATGAGTTTTTGGTCCGGACCCCCCCCCCCCCAGACCCCCCCACTTGAAACCCACTTTTTTGAGGGTTTGAGGGAGGTGCGGGGGGGGGGGGGGTCAAAAATGTCGAAAAAACGACCCCCCCTTTTTTTGGTTCGGAAATCATGAATCTTTTGGTTTTTTTTTCGATTTTGAGCCGGAAAAGTGTTTCCGGGTCCCGACTCCATGGGGTTTGTATGGGGCGGAGTGGGATGAGCGCTCATGCAGTTTATGCACTTTTTAGCCATTTTTGGTATGTTGGCGGTTTCGGCGACCTCGGTGACCCCGTGGTACCCACTCCGAGGGGTGTGAGTGGGGATGTTGTGACAGCATATGCCTACGAGGAAACGGAAGGACGTTTTTTGCAGTCTCTAGCATTGCCGAGGGCCGGTCAATGCTGGTGCCAAAGACGCAAAATGGCTGTTTCCACCAACAATGGCCCAGTGAATGGGCATGTACACAACCTGCTAATGCAGTTTTTCACCTTTGGCAGCTCAAAAGCTCGAAGTTTTCGAAACTTGTTTTTATGATATTGTGACCACACAAAATGACCATCCAAGCTATGTCAAGCATGTTTTCGGCTGCATTTACGTGGTTTTCACCTTATTTGGGTATTAGGTCCGGGGGAGGGGGGGGGGGTCTCCCAAGCAATTGGTACACAACCTGCTGCAGTTTTTCTTCACCCTTGGCAGCTCAAAAATCAATGTCTTCCAAACTTGTTTTTTTGATATTGTGATCACCTAAAATGACCATCCAAGCTATGTAAAGCATGTTTTCGGCCGTATTTGCATGTTTTTCACCCTATTTGGGTATTAGGTCTGGTGAAGGGGGGGGTCTCCCAAGGGATGGGTACACAACCTGCTTATGCAGCTTTTCACCCTTGGCACCTCAAAAATCGAAGTTTTCGAACCTTATTTTTCTGATACCATGATCTCTTGAAATGACCATCCAAGGTAATGTAAAGCATGTTTTAGGCCGTATTTATGTCGTTTTTTCCCTCTTTTGTGAGTGCGTTGCTTGTGGTAGATTCTCTGCGAGGTGGACTTGCCGAAGGCAATATAATCACCTCGCGGAGGTTGTTAGATCAAAGCGAGGCAGGCGCATATAGGGGAAAACGCCACATACCCCCCATTTTGGGCCTTTTTTGGCCTATTCGCGTACCCTACCCCAAGGGGTTGAATTGTTGGTTTAACCCCTTGTAAAATCATTATTTTGTCCAATAAACACATACTCCGATGAGTTTTTGGTCCGTACCCCCCCCAGACCCCCCCCCCCCCCCCACTTGAAACCCACTTTTTTGAGGGTTTGAGGGAGGTGGGGGGGGGGTCCAAAATCGACCCCCCCTTTTTTTGGGTCAAAAATCATGAATCTTTTGGTTTTTTTCGATTTTGAGCCAGAACAGTGTTTCCGGGTCCCGACTCCATGGGGTTTGTATGGGGCGGAGTGGGATGAGCGCTGATGCAGTTTATGCACTTTTTAGCCATTTTTGGTATGTTGGCGGTTTCGGCAACCTCGGTGACCTGTGGTACCCACTCTGAGGGGTGTGAGTGGGGATGTTGTGACAGTATATGCCTACTAGGATACGAAAGGACGTTTTTTGCAGCCTATAGCGTTGCCGAGGGCCGGTCAAAACCCGTGCCAAAGACGCCAAATGACTGATTCCCACCAATAATGTTTGCATGAATGGTAACGGTACACAACCTGCTTATGCGGTTTTTCACCCCCGGCACCTCAAAAATCGAAGTTTTCGAAACGTATCTTTTGATATTGTGACCACACAAAATTACCATCCAAGGTATATAAAGCATGTTTTTGGCTGTATTTACGTGGTTTTCACATTATTTGGGTATTGGGTCTGAGGGGGGGGGGGGGGCGTTCCCAAGGCACCGGTGCACAACCTGCTTATGCAGTTTTTCACCCTTGGCAGCTCAAAAATCGAAGTTTCCGAAACTTGTTTTTTTGATCTCGTGAGTACACAAAATGACCATCCAACCTATGTAAAGCATGTTTCTAGCAGTATTTATGTGGTTTTCACATTATTTGGGTATTGGGTCCGGGGGGGGGGGGGCATTCCCAAGGGATTGGTACACAACCTGCTTATGCAGTTTTTCACCCTAGGCAGCTCAAAAATCGAAGTTTCCGACACTTTTTTTTTGATATCGTGACCACACAAAATGAACATCCAAGCTATGTAAAGCATGTTTTAGGCCGTATTTATGTAGTTTCCACCCTATTTTGGGTGTGTATTGCTCGGGGTAGATTCTCTGCGAGGTGGACTTGCTGAAGGCAATAGAATTTCCGAAACTGATTTTTTTGATACTTTGACCATCCAAAATGATCAAATATCCTATGTAAAGCATGTTTTAGCCCCTCTTTATGTGTTTTTCACCCTATTTGGGTGTGGGGGGGGGGGGGGCTCCCAAGGGGGCTGGGGCACAACCTGCTAATGCAGTTTTCCAGCCTCGGCAGCTCAAGAATGGTCGTCCCTCTCCCCCCTTCGAGGTCCCTTGCCGAAGGCAATAGAAGTTTTTTGGTTTGGGGTGGGTGGATGGGTGGTTTGGTTTGGGGTGGGGTGGGTCCGCCAGATCAGCCCCCCGCCCCCTGCCCCCGTGGATAAGCATGTCACTGCACAGGCCTTTGCCGTCTTCACCGGCCTTTGCCGTTGGCAGCTTTCCAGGTGGTCAAGGTGTTTGCTGACCATGTTTCGCAGGGATCGGGCTGGTTTAGCCTGGAACCGGAGCCTGCAGGCGAAATCTATCTTGAGTGGACCTACGAGTATGATGAAGAGAGGTATGCCACTTTCGCGGGTGGAGCGGGGGAGATGTGCAACTGACGGAGGCAGGGGTGACAGCGGGCAGGCGCAGCAGAGCCATCGCCAGGAGCAGAGGGCACGCGCACGGGCAAGGGCACGGGCAAGGGCACGCAGGGGCAGGGGGCAAGGGCAAGGGGCAGCGGTACGGGCTTTGGCTTTGGCCTTGGTTTTGGGTCTCTGCTTTCCGGCGCGGGTGGCCGCCCCTCCCACTTTACCCAAGCTACCCCTGAGAGGGGGACTCAGGCTCTGCCATCCGCAGCCCGTGTTGGGTAGCCGCGTCTCACTGGGACTTGGGGGCGAGCCGCGCCCCCGAGTGGGCACTAACCGTACCCTCATTTTGATGGGGGGGGGTCGGGCGAGGCTCTTCCATGTGCGGCCCGTGCTGCCTGGCTGCATCTCACTGGGGGGGTGGACTACCCGTTCCCTCACGTGGAGGGGGGACTACCCACGCCCCCGAGGGAACACTCACCCAACAGCCCCCCTGCACTGGCAACGCAGTTGACTGTGGGTCGCGTGCCAAGACAAGGAAAATGGGAAGGGGTAGGGGATCGCCGTGCGTTCCACCGGGTCGATCGCGCAGAGCCCATCCGTGTTCTGCGTGCTCTGCTGCACCGGGTTTGGTTTCCGGCGCCGCATCGCATCCCACCGCCCCGCCCCAAACGGCACCGCCTTGCCCTGCCCCGCACTGTACTGCATCGCAGCGGCATGCGCAGCGGCCCCTGCTTGTGCGCCACAGTGTCCCTGTTGAGAAGGCGTTGGGCAATCTGATAATCGAGATCGTCAAGGCGAAGGGGCTACCCCTGGGCGAGTACGATGAGCCTGTGACTTCGTTCGTTGGTACCCCCGTAGCCTGGCCCGAGCCACATCTCTCAACCCGGCCTCACGTGCAGGGGCTGTAGCTCAATTTGTGGGAACGCCCCCGGGAAGTGTAAGACTTGCTTCCACAAACGCAGTGATCACGTTGGCTGCTCCACCGTACACAGTGATACCGTTGGCTGCGCTGTCGAAGATAGTGACCATGTTGCCTGCTGCGTTGTGCATACACGAATTTCAACTCCCATCAGAATGATTTTCAACACCATCCAGGGCTCCCTCCAAAACTGAATTTTTCCTCCCTTCAAAATGACTTTGGTTCCCTCCAATTATCAGATCCTTCCAATTGAATTTCTTTTGGCTCCCTCCAAATTGTGTTCAGCTCCATCCGATTGATATCTCGTTCCCTTCAAACGAATTTCTGAATCCCTCCAAAGTGATTTTTCACTCCCAGCAAGTTTGGCGGATGTAGATGAATGATCCTCAAAGGTCAGAGTCGTCCGTCCCTGGTCCGTCCCGGTCGATGGTGCCCGTACCAAGTCTTTCACGGTTGGTAAAGGAAGACGGTCTTTGGCACAGCAGACGAAGGCCTGCACAACACAAGTGTACCAGTGCAGGACACAGTGGGAGATCCAACCGCTCCCCTTTATCATCAGATGATCATGTGTTGATACACGGGAGCATGTGTCACCTGTGTGGGTGGCACCAAGGGGGTCGCATGACTCTTGCAGCCTCGCAGCACATGTTGCATGCCCTTCCTTGTGATCCGCGTGCCACGATGCATTGGGCAGTGACAACGCTCGCGAAGACGCATTCTGCAGTGACTCATGCTGCATTCAACACGGGCTGTGAGGGAGAGAAAGAGAAGGACTTCAAAGGTCAATGTGTCGCGTGTTGTGGTCTGCGAGACCACAACGACATGTTGGAGAGCTGTATTGTCGATCATCACCGCAAAACAATTTCGTTTTCTTCTTGTCTTCGCTTTCTTCATGTCCCCCGCATTATCGCCGCTGAAAAACCCTGCAAATGAAGGCCCGATGACAAGTAGAGTGGTACAAGGGGGGGGGGGGGGGTCACGGGAGGCCCGCAAGGGCGACCTGAAAATTGCTCTGCGGGGGGGGGGGGGTGACATGGACGCCCGCCGAAGGAGGGGGGGGGGGTTGGAGAAAAGGGGTTCCGTGTCGGGCCCTTTGTTTTGTGTAAGAACGGATGTTGGAGCCAAAGGCGCAGGAACACAAATTTTGGCCCGAAAAAGTTTTTTCCACCAATAATCCCCCCCCCCCCCACATTTGAGTAGTCAAAATGATCAGCGCGATGTGGGTATCATTTTGAGCCATAGATGTTGGGTTGACCCCCCCCCCCCCCGGCACGGCAGGTCGGGCACCCCCGCCCTGAACCCCCCCTCCCATCACGGCGGCCAACGAGGGTGGGGGGGGGTCGGGAAAATGGGCTTCCGTGTCACCCCCCCCCCCCCCCCGCAGAGCAATTTTCTTCCCGCCAAGTAGTGGGGTGTATTTTCGCTTTTGGCCTCACATCACCGGGAGTTATGCACTCACCAGGGTTTGAATTCTCATATCCAGAAGCAGAGCCAGAAAGAAAACCATGTGGCAACCAACTCAGCCCCCGTTCTCGCTTTGGCAGATCTGGTCCGCCCTTGATAAATGTCATGGAGCTGTGGCTTTGTCTAACTGCCATCCCTGTTGGCACCAGGGGTGGATATGATAGTGACGGAAATATTTTGGTGGGGCTGGCGATGACGAAATGACGATGACGATGACGATGACGGAGGCATGATATGTGCGGATCGCCGTGGGAGCAGGGGAACAGCAGCCCCACTCTCAAGGACAAAAAACACACTCCCAGTGGCCTGGGCCAAGCAATGTAGACGACTTCTTCCTGAAGAGGTACTGATCAGCAAGTTACTCAGCCGTTTTGCCCCCCCCCCCCCCCAGGGTGAGTTGCATCTCAGACCGAGCACCCCCCCCCCTCCCAACTCCAGTGATGCTATCAATAAGGTGTCTATATGTTAAGTGTGGGAAGTGGAGGGTGGCCTTTCGCACCTGGTCTGCCAACCGCCCTCTGCAGAGCTGCTCTTTGGGGGCCATGGGCGCCAAACGAAAGTCAGAAAGAATACGAGCGATCCTTTTTGGAACGAGTTGTATGAGTTTAAGGTCCGCATGCTCGCATTTCTGATTGTGTTTGAGCATGTGTGCGTGCATTGTATGCAGGGCTTGTGGGCACATGGTTGTGTGTGTGTGTGTGTTGCATACACACACACACACACACATACATGTGTGTACAGTTTTACATCACCATTGCTCTTTCAGCCTCCTATTTGTCTGAGCGCCAACATTTTTGCTCCTGTGATGAGGATGCCGGACCAGTACCCACAGTGCCTTCCGCTGCATTTGTATCCATGTTCGCTATCTGTTGGCTGTTGTTCCCATCACCAAGTGCGTGTACACGCGCGTGTATGCGCGCGCGCGCGCGTGTGTGTGTGTGTGTGTGTGTGTGTGTGTGTGTGTGTGTGGTACTGCACTTGGTTGAGGCTTGTACAGACAGCGACTGTGAATGCAAGCGGACCTGACTGTGCAATGTGTGTGTGTGATACACCAGTGATGGTCCATTTTTTCCCCATCTTTTCCCTGAACCCAGTTGAGCTGCGTTCTCTGCAATCCTCGGAGGGGCGGTGAGAGGGACTGGGCAGACGGGTCCGCACCACGGGAGGTTACAGGTATGTGTCGCGGGATGCAACTGCTGATTAGCTACTGACCCCTGTGACATCGTCAGGTGCAGTGCCGGTTCTGCCAAGGTGCAGAGCCTGGCCTTTCTTCCTTTGTAGGTCAAGTCAAGGTACCGGGGGAGCTGTGGGGTTTTTGCAAGGTGTGGGCATGGGACGTGGTGCTTGAGTTTCTCTTGCCGACAGTGCTGTTGAGTGCCATCAGATTTTGTGCTCCATTGCTGAAAAAAAAACGGGTGGCCGGTGGATGACAAGGTGGAATTGTGTAGGTTATATTTGATCGGTAAGGCGAAGAGCCTTGTGAAACAGTCTTGGCTATGGCGACCCATTGCAGCAAATCCAAAGCTAGTGTTCTAGAAACTGAAATTGAAAATGGCCGCCAGGGCATTTGCAACATTTTGACAACAGCTACTTGCAGAGGTGCCAATGAGTTTTTAGGGTCTAGGAGTCTAGGATGTTGCACGCTGGTACCAGTGGATCGACAGCCTAAAGCTGACGACGCTAAGGGAACTAGACTGCAAGGGGCTGTTTAATCGCGTTAGTCTAGATTGGGTAGTGAGCCACATGTGCGAGCATGTTCATGGTTGTACCAGCGGTGGTGTGGTTCTTACCTAATGTGGAGCATTCATAAGGATCATAAAAAACTCGACACGGCGGGACAGGCGTGTGCTGCAGGCTTTGGGCATATCACATATGACCAGCTGGTTGCATTATTAGAATTCGACCTCAAATAATCGGTGCACCCCAATAGGAGGCCCTTTCAGTGCATAGGCCGCAGACCTACATTCTGTCTGGGCTTCGTACACGTAGAGGCATCTCTTTCGGCAGCTAGGGGACCTCATCGTGTGTGATTTTGGCTTCATTTACTGGGCGGGAACTCATACTGTGAGCATGTGCCAGTTTCGAGATATTGTTTTGGTTGCCAGTGACACTCCTCTTGACCACTCTGAGGGGACGCCGTTGGGGTGTGCGCCCAGCGACAGCCACACGGTGGTAAGTAGCTGGCCTACTTTGGGCGGTGTGCGCCCAGGGGTCGTTGATGGTAGAGCTACCTCAGGGTACCCTAGTCGCGCTACTCCTCGTGTGGCTTTGCGCTGTTCCTGCAATGGTTCTAAAAATATTTGCGCTACAGAACCGCTACAGAACCACGCCAATAAGACACCTATTGGCCGCAGCACATCCCATTTCCATCTCCCATCTGACGACAGGTCATGGACCCCTCGGATCAGGCTTTCATGACGGTGTGCTATGAGGACGGCTCGCCGCTGGGCAGTTGTGCTCTGAATGTGTGGTTTGACAAAGAGAACAAAAAGGGCTCGGAATGGCTCCCCATACGGAGGGCTGATGACCCTACAGGTGCTGTGTTGGAGGACGTGAGTGGGGCTGCGGCAGCCGAGGGTCTGGAGGGATGAGGGTGCGTGTATTCCCGCCCCTGCTGACCCAAACCCTCATTAACTCCTGTGCCCATCCCAACCCTCTCATTGCCCCATGCACCCATACCCACACCCTCAGCCCCTGCAGCCACACACACCCCAATTCCCTGCACCCACACCCTCATCCCTCCCACACCCAGAACCGCATTTGCTACACACTCACACCCTCCTAATCCCCGCACCCACCTCCATCCCCTTAATAGCACCCACAAACAGCTTCATCCCCCACACGCACACCCACGCCTGGCAGATAACTGATGAATGGATGCAGTGCATTGTGAATTTTGCATCATGCACATGGCACCATCAGCATCTATGCATGTCAGCGTGTATCCCAGAGCCTTGGGCAACCTACAGCAAGCAACTGACCGGCCATGAACTCTGCATAGTGTGCGCCGGTAATTGGTTGGTCTGCAGTGGTGTCCACTGGGTCATGCGAAGGCGTGGGTGGGGTCCGTTCTAATTGAAGGATCATGCTCGCAAAAATAAAAAACACGTTGGCGTTGTTGTCCTTGTGTCAGACGTGAGATGAATAGCATGAATCCCATAACACCGTGTGATGGGATGGGCCTGATCACACTCTGACGAGTCAAGGAGGGGCCCCACCGCGTCACACCGCGTCACACCGCGTCACACCGCGTCACACCGCGTCACACCGCGTCACACCGCGTCACACCGCGTCACACCGCGTCACACCGCGTCACACCGCGTCACACCGCGTCACACCGCGTCACACCGCGTCACACCGCGTCACACCGCGTCACACCGCGTCACACCGCGTCACACCGCGTCGCACCGCGTCACACCGCGTCACACCGCGTCGCACCGCGTCGCACCGCGTCACACCGCGTCACACCGCGTCGCACCGCGTCGCACCGCGGCGCACCGCGGCGCACCGCGTCACACCGCGTCACACCCAGTCACACCGCGTCACACCGCGTCACACCCAGTCACACCGCGTCACACCCAGTCACACCGCGTCACACCCAGTCACACCGCGTCACACCCAGTCACACCGCGTCACACCCAGTCACACCGCGTCACACCCAGTCACACCGCGTCACACCCAGTCACACCGCGTCACACCCAGTCACAGCGCGTCACACAGTCACACAGTCACACAGTCACACAGTCACACAGTCACACACACACACACACACACAGTCACACAGTCACACAGTCACACAGTCACACAGTCACACAGTCACACACACACACACACACACACACACACACACACACACACACACACACACACACACACACAGTCACACAGTCACACAGTCACACAGTCACACAGTCACACAGTCACACACACACACACACACACACACAGACACACACACAGACACACACACACACACACACACACACACACACACACAGTCACACAGTCACACAGTCACACAGTCACACACACACACACACACACAGACAGACACACACACACACACACACACACACACACACACACAATCACACAGTCACACAGTCACACAGTCACACAGTCACACAGTCACACAGTCACACACACACACACACACACACACACACACACACACACACACACACACACACACAGTCACACAGTCACACAGTCACACAGTCACACAGTCACACAGTCACACACACACACACACACACACACAGACACACACACAGACACACACACACACACACACACACACACACACAGTCACACAGTCACACAGTCACACAGTCACACACACACACACACACACACACAGACACACACACACACACACACACACACACACACACACAGTCACACAGTCACACAGTCACACAGTCACACAGTCACACAGTCACACAGTCACACACACACACACACACACACACACACACACACACACACACACACACACACACACACACACAGTCACACAGTCACACAGTCACACAGTCACACAGTCACACAGTCACACACACACACACACACACAGACACACACACAGACACACACACACACACACACACACACACACACAGTCACACAGTCACACAGTCACACAGTCACACACACACACACACACACACACACACACACACACACACACACACACACACACACACACACAGTCACACAGTCACACAGTCACACAGTCACACAGTCACACAGTCACACACACACACACACACAGTCACACAGTCACACAGTCACACAGTCACACAGTCACACAGTCACACACACACACACACACACACACACACACACACACACACACACACAGTCACACAGTCACACAGTCACACAGTCACACAGTCACACAGTCACACAGTCACACACACACACACACACACACACAGACACACACACACACACACACACCAACACACCACACACACACACACACACACACATGCACACGACGAACCCACGCATCCACCCACCCACACACCCAACCACCCTCCCACACACCACACACACATGCACATGACCCGCACGCACACATGCACACGACACACCCACCCACCCACCACCACACCCACCCGCCAACTCACTCACGCACACACACACACACGCGTGTGGGTGCAGAGGATGGGGTTGTAGTTTCTGGGATTGTGGTGGTATATGCTGCGATGCTTAGGGCGTGCCTGTAGAAGGTTTCGAGTTGTAGGGTAGAGTGCAAGGGTAGAGACTGTCGGTGCTAGAGACAAGGGTGGTGGTGTGACCGTGGGGTAGGGCTGGGGGTGAGGGAGATGACGCTGTGGGTGTGGTTTTGTGTTCAGGAATTGACTGCGTGGTGCAGGGATTAAGGCTGTGGGTGTGCAAAGCGCAGGCATTCAGGGCATGAGGGTGCACTGGAAGCCGAGATGAGCGGTGTGTGCAGGAGACGAGAGTGCGGTTCGTTGACTGACTTTTAGATTTAGGGGGCTCGAAGGGTGGGACGCTCTTCGTGCGGTACAAATATATCGCCAAGAAACGCAAAGTTGAAGAGATCAAGAAAAAGGATACCGATATTATTGAGTTGGGCTACGAGCCGAAGATCAACGGGTATGACATTGCTGCTGTGGGTGTTTTTGTGACGGAGGTGTGCTCTGGTGTGCGGTTGTGTACCTCCGTGGATAACATTGCGTCTTGCTGTACTGTGTGGTGCTGTGCTGTGTTGTGCTGTGTGTTGTGTTGTGTTGTGTTTTGTTGTGTTGTGTTGTGTTGTGTTGTGTTGTGTTATGTTGTGCTGTGCTGTGTTGTGTTGTGTTGTGTTGTGTTGTGTTGTGTTGTGTTGTGTTGTGTTGTGTTGTGTTGTGTTGTGCTGTGTTGTGTTGTGTTGTGTTGTGTTGTGCTGTGTTGTGTTGTGCTGTGTTGTGTTGTGCTGTGTTGTGTTGTGCTGTGTTGTGTTGTGCTGTGCTGTGCTGTGTTGTGCTGTGCTGTTCTCACTGCAGTTGGCTTTCCCCCTTGTTTCGAGGCTTCGGAGAGCCGGTACTACGGAGAACAGCATAACCTTCCCCTTGTTTCATTCTGTGCCACAAGGCACATGCAGTAAGGGCGCGTGCACAAGCTCGTGCATGGGTATCCATGGCATGCTGGGAATTTTATGCCCCTTGCTCGGGGGGTTCTGGGCTCACTTGAGAACAAGGGATAGGGCTGAAGTGAGGTGAGGTGAGGTGAGGTGAGGTGAGGTGAGGTGAGGTGAGGTGAGGTGAGGTCGGGTGAGGTGAGGTGAGGTGAGGTGAGGTGAGGTGAGGTGAGGTGAGGCGAGGCGAGGTGACGTGAAGTGAGGTGGAGGGGGCCACCATGGTGATTTCCGGGGCCCATGTCCGACCTCCCACCGGAAGTTGCCCTCACGGACGAGCCCAGTCGCACCGCCCCAGATGATGGGCCAGTTCACCGGGAGGTGTTGGGTGGGTTCGAGCACAGGTCCCCCTGAGCGAGCACCCACCGCTCATACCGCTCCCCCATAGAACAAGAGATAGGGACCAGGTGGGCTGGTGCAAGCGTAAGCGGGGACGTATGAGGCGCAGATGAGAACAAGGGTTGGGGGGCGGGGAGAGGGGTCTCCCCCACCCCCCTGGCGATCCTCCTGACGGCCCAAAAAGGTCCCCCGATTTCCCCCCCAAATTTTGGGGATATTTTCCGCTGTTTTTTTTTTTTGCGAGGGTTTGCGGGATGACTGTCAGGGTTTCAAGCTGAACAGATCTCTGGCAGCACTGAAACCCCGCTAGAGAGGGCCCGTGGCCATGACTGCACTTGTGTCACAGAACCATCGGGCTCATTCCCGAACAGCGCGTGTACGTCTGGTACCAGTTGCTCGAGAACAAGCGCTTCAGAAGCAACTTCGCCCAGAATTTGATGAACAGCTTCACCAAAAGAGAGAAGACCAAGGACAAGGTGCCCCTGCTCCTGCAAAGCCCATTGCACAGCGAGGCCCCACCCATGCCCCGTCTCAGATATGCCCCCGTCCCCCCCCTGTCTAGACTGACGGCGGGCGCTACATGCATGGTCTACCACTGCCGTGCCAGCTAGGGCCAACATGCCAGCAAACAGCATGCAACTACACCCAAGACAGACTGGGATATGTGGGCCAGCAGAAGCAAGTGGCCAAAACCACCAACACCAAGCACACCGACACCAACAAGGAGCCCCCTTGAGCTAGGATCTTCCTCCTCAAGGGGAAGGAGGGGGCAGGGTGCAACGAACCTACTCCCACTCCCCCTCCCCGGCCCCCTCCTCTACCCGCTTTCCACAGCAACACGCTCCTCCGCCACCCAATGCCCCCCAGGGCAGAAAGAATAGGGAGGAAACTGGGCATGGGGATAGGGACGAGCAAGGGGAGATAACAGGATAGGGCAGACTGCGCTCGCCGAAAACGGTGCAGAGCGCAGAAGGAGGAGAAGGAAAGGACAAAAGGGAAAGAATCGTTGTGGTTGTTAGAGGCCCCTGTCAGGAAAATTATCCTGCAGCCCGTAACTCGCCATTTTCCCCACCCCAAGAGGGTTCCACGTCTTTGGAACGGGTGTCGGCCAGCGTGTGAGGCGAGTGTTGGTCAGCAGCAGTTTTTTCCGAATCCCTTCGGGACTAAGCTTGGGCAGTGATGTGTAGATGCTGAGTTCAGTACTCAGGGTAGATTGGGGATGGCCCCAGGGCCCCTTTTTGGGGGGGGGGGGACTGGGAAGAGGAGAGCAACGAAGTAGCTATAAGCGATAGGCAGCAATGCACAAACATTTCGTTTGGTCGCCTTTGGTGCCCGTGGACCGTCCGGCTACTTCGGCACCCATGGACCAGTACCTTTGGCACCAGCTAATTGAGCACACCAACCATTGGGCTCCGCGAACGCGGAAACAACACCAGCAGCAGCACCAGCACAAGTCAGTGCTGGAGTCGGCAAACCCCCGCATGGACTCGGAGTGTGCGTCTGGATGCCCCTGGTCAACGGCACGGGCAGAGGCCCGTCTCCGGGATGGCCGACCCCCGGAGTAGTCAAACAGGACAAGTCATCCGGGGGCTCCGTTGACACAACCAAAACACGTTCGGGCCCCCAGAGGGTCAGAATGAGCAGTGGCGAGAGGCCAATAGGCGCCGCCAAAGGCAAAACAACCAAATACGGAGGCCTTGTGCCAACTCCCCCCCCTGCTGGCAGGAGAGTGGACGCCATGGGCGGTGATGCTGCAATGGTGGGCAGTGGGCTGTGTGCATCGACCAGGAGGCGGGGCGGCTCTACCGGTCCCAGGAACAGAATGCAGTGACCCGACGCAACATGCGAAGGGAAGAACGGGTGACTGTCCAGGGCAACCCGACGGAATGTCATACAGGGGGCGGGGTGGTCTACGGCGGTATTCGGCAGGTATAGGGGTCCCTGCTTGGCGAGGGCTGCTTGTTGCGCACCGCTGCGGGGCTGCTGCTTCCTTGTGGGCGTGATACCCACGGGTCACGTCCGCGTTGCACTCTTGTGTGACGCAACGGTACCTCTGGTCTTGTAGGCCGCTGCCGAGCCCATTGTCTTCCCGCGCTTTTGTGCTGATCGCCTCCTTTGCGCACGTGCAATAGCCCAGGGGCATTGCGTCATACTCCAGGAGCCGGCCCCCTCGTGCCGTGAACCAAACATGGCAGCTTCCACTGAGTCTCGCCACACAGGGCGCTGGCTGTGCGGGTTGTCTCACGATTGCTGTGATGACGCCCCCCGCCCCCCGTCGAAGATCGCGTCCCCCAAAGACGCAGTGGCGGAGGCAGGGGGGCGGGGGGTCCAATGAGGCTGGTGGGGCACCGTGTCGTACACCCCGTGTGCAGTGTCATGTCTTTTGTGTGACCTGCTGTTGTGCCGCCCGACAGCAGGGGAGGAAAAGCGTAGGGTTGCGGCTTTCCTCCATCCCATTCGCCCCTCCCTCCCGCCCGTCCCCCCCTCCCTCCGTCTCCCCCACCCCCCGTCCGTCCCTCCCTCCGTCGGCTCTGGGTTCAGATCTCAGGAAAACTCAGACGGCAGTCAAACTACATTAGCAGCCGCAACAGCACTGGACTGGCAAATACCACAAATAGCGCGACTTTGTTTGGTCTTCGTGTTGCTACGCTGTCCCCCTTCACCTGCCCTCCTGAACGCGTTTGCATAATGTCGGTGTCTAGGCATTGAGCCCATGCCTCCCACGCGGTTGATGCGGCACAGTAGGATTGTGTACGTCATGATTTGCTTTTTCTGTGGCATAGGTCGGCTCGCAAGGCGTTTGGGTGGATGTGCCCTACGAGAGGTATGCGGTGTTGAATGTGGCGGGGCTTTTGGGTATGTGCATATGAATTCATGGTCCTTGCCCACCCCCCCACCCCCTTCCCTGCTGCCCCCCGCCTCACCAGAGCCCCCCTTAGGGCATCTTGGGCCCCCAACCCATGGGCCTATGGCATGTGTAGAACATTTGGAGGCACGAAAACGTGTTCCCTCCGGCCCCCTTGCTGGGGTCTCCCTGGGCCCGGACGGAGGAGGCCTGTGGGTAGGCATCTGAGCCTCCAACTCCAGCCACACATATCAAGTGATTTCGGATGGGAGCGTCTAGACGGTTGGGCAAGCAAACAGTCGGTTGGCAGGCAACCCCTGGGGCCGATGGCAGAGACAGGGCTGGTGCCATGAAAAAAAGACTGGGAACCGCTAGAGGCAAAGGTATACTGAAAAAAAGGGGGCAGCACAGCACAGCACAACACAACATACATACAGTATATGCCAACCCTTCCCGCCTCTCCCTTGAAGGCGAACCGAACCCCCAAGGGGCCACTGATAACATGACCTCTGAAGCCCATGGGGTGCCAAATTCAAAGAGAGTCCCTGCCGTGCTGTGCTGTGCTGTGCTGTGCTGTGCTGTGCTGTGCTGTGCACTGCGCTGTGTTGTGTTGTGTTGTGTTGTGTTGTGTTGTGTTGTGTTGTGTTGTGTTGTGTTGTGTTGTGTTGTGTTGTGTTGTGCTGTGCTGTGTTGTGCTGTGCTGTGCTGTGCTGTGCTGTGCTGTGTTGTGTTGTGCTGTGCTGTGCTGTGCTGTGCTGTGCTGTGCTGTGCTGTGCTGTGCTGTGTTGTGTTGTGTTGTGCTGTGCTGTGCTGTGCTGTGCTGTGCTGTGTTGTGTTGTGCTGTGCTGTGCTGTGCTGTGCAGTGCAGTGCAGTGCAGTGCCATGTCATGGAGTATCATGTCTCATGTCTCATATCATGTATCATGTCATATCATGCCATGTCACGTCACAGTCGGTCAGTTCGTCGGCCAGTTCGTGGATCTGCCCCGGGAGTGGTCAGGTTTCGACCGCAGATTATCTGCCTGTTGCAGCGTGGATGCCGTGGTCGAGGATTTGTGGAAGGTCGAGACGCGGTTGCGGCTCTTCAACAAAGTGCGGAGCGCCGCCACTGCACTGATCCTCGAAGGAACCTGCGCATGCAATCCTGACGACGAGACGCGGCAATGGTATCAGTGGAAGGTGTGCATGGCCTCCAGCAGCGCATGTGCCAAGCTCGTTCGTACGGACAACGCGTCTCCCGTCCCTCAGTCAATCCCAATCCCCAGTGAACGTCACACAAGCAGCGGGGCGTGCTTGACACAGCCGTTGCAGGCGGCACAGCCATTAGGACAACTGGGGGGCACCTGGTAGGAGCTAAAGAGCATGTTGGGGAATGTGTGTGACACATTGTTGCCATTGCAGTATGATTTGCCGCGGTGTGCGTGCGGCGCAACTATTTGGGCAGTACACCCGAAGACGTTTGACCACCCTCAACCACCTTCAGGTGCACTGTGCACAGGTGTCTTGGTAGTGCTGTGTGCGCTGTGCCCGCCCCCTGTGCACTTTTCCCACTCAGCAAGACACTTTTCAGGAGCTCATCAAAGCATCTTTTAGAAAATCTACGGCGCAAGCGCCGTAAAAAACAAGGGCAAGGATGGCAGCAGCAGAGCAAGTAAAATAACAAGGAGTTGAACAACATTAAGGTGTGCGTCGCAATGTGCATTGTGCATATGATAGGTGGGAGAAGTCTATGGAGATTGAGATAAAAGGTTTGGGGTGATGCAGAACCTTTAAGGGACCTCTTTTGCCCCACACCCATGAGCCCACGTGGATGTGAGAGTCATTAAACACTTCACATTTGGGGTAAGGCAAAAAGTCTTCAGGCCTCTATCTCTGTCCAAGGGTAATCCTTGACCCTCCTTTTAGGTGGTTTAGGGGACAATGACCAATTTTTGGTCTTATTGCACAGACTCCAGTTGTTGAATCCCAAAGTATGTTCTGCAATTCTGAAAGACGACCAATTTGGATTGTGTAACTTTGCATTCGTCATTGCCGGCGTTGTTGCCTCTAAAACGCCGTTTTCCCATCTTTTCAGGTGGTTTGAAGGCAAAACAACCGTTTGTTGGCCTTTTTTGAACAAAAAATGTTATCCGGCTCCGGTCCCCTCGGCCTAAACAGTACATATTTTGGGCTCTCCCAGCCTGTAACACAAGACTGAAACATGGAAGGGGGAGATGGGTAAGGGGGTAAAGAGAAGGGCATATGGTCTGGCACTGGGCTGATTGATGCCGCTGGTAAGGTATGGGAACAGCACATTTTTGCAGCCCTGAAATTTCTAGCCGAGAAGGACCGTGTACCATCACTGAAATATTACATTTGCACTTTTTTTTTTCTGCTCATTAGGTTCTGTGGGGTCCCAACTTCATTTGTCTTGGCGACACTGTCAGCGTGTGTCCCCAAAGTGGGGTATACATTTTTTTTTCGCTTGGAAAGGCATTTGTTCAAAATTTGGTATGGTTCCCATACACCCCCTCTTACCCGCCCCTCCGATGGTAGCATCAATGGCATCGTGTGCCACACATGCTGATGGGGCTTTGTTGCTTCATGGAGGTGCCGTTTTGTGTGTTTTGATGTCTTTGGACAGTACAAGAAGGTGCAATTTCCAACACTCAAACAGGGGGTAACTTGAGACAAAACTTTTATCTCAAGTTACCCCCTATTTTGGGCCAGCACCTGAAAACAGATGTTTGCAACACACAAACCGTAATACACAACAAGGTTTCACACTAAGTCCACATTGATTACTACAACCTGCAGGCGGTAGACTGCATTCTTGATGCACCGACACAAAACGGTGCATGCATAAATGTGAGCCATCCAGATGCAAGACAAGGAAACAACTATGCAAACATATATGAATAAATAGGAACAACAATGGTTCCATCAAAAAGGTGCAATCTGCTTCTGAACGTCATTTTAACACAATTTTCCTTCAGCGAAATGCATTTTCCACCAACCTTTTGAACCAAACATTTCATATTTTTGAAAATATTGCATAGCTGAAGCACCTTGCACATGGGTATACTGCGAGCAGACACTTTTTTTGAAACAACTGGTTTTGCCGTTTCCACGGTAGATTTTGCCCAGACAGGGTGTCCCACCATAAGGGTGGAGTGTATGAACCTGTGTTTTTTTTTCCATTTCACGGCGCCACCCTGGTTGGGCTGTTGCAGATGTGCGCAGTGCACCCCAAGAAAATTTGGTGTTGCAGTTGGGAATATGTGGCATGTGCCAATCTCTGCCGAGGGAGCCACCTGCAGGTGGTTTGCAGCGGGGGCCCTGCCGAGTTTTGTCGGGGGCAGCGTCTGCAGCTGACCTCTTTACCAGAGCCGACCACACGGTCCTGTACGAAATAGCCCATACACAGACCTGCCACTTGCGTCCGCCATGATCAAGCAGACGCAAGTCCTGCCGGGCCATGATCGCCCAGTGATTTCTGCTCAGACCCAGTACACTTTCCACCATCTGAGCACCAGTAATGAAGCGAAGGTTTTCCGGTGATGAATCAAAGGTCACGGGTTCGAATCCTCATAGGTGGATACACATTTCCACTTTTGAGCACCAGACGCAGGGGTTGCTGCGGAAAAATTGCCGGCATTGTAAACCCTTCACCCTGGCGTGTGAACGCCCTAGGCCAGGCGTGCGGTTGCAACACTGCCGGTCCGGCGGCATGATGCCAATGCCGTGCCCATTTCATCCCGTTCCATTGCACCCCATCCCATCCCATCCTGCTCCCTCCCACGTGGGTTTACCGCCAGTCTGTGGTGCCAGCGGCCGGCGCCCAGGGCTGGGGACGGGGGTAGCCTGATATATGTTCCTCTCGACCGTTATTGGGCTGTGTTGTATGGCCTAGAAAGACTGACATGCGTTCTCCCAATGTGGGTCTGCTCCACCAACTACATTGAGGTGCGTTGCCGAAGGCAATGGAGTTTCTTCCCAGCCTCAGGGCTGTAGGACGTGGGGTTTTGTAGGGTGCCCGTGTCATGGGTATTTCTCTCATGCAGAAGGTCAAAGCGTATGGGGCCTTTTCCTGCGCGGAAGAAGTCAGGGCGAGCTGTGGACTGGGGTTGCAGCGGCTGCTTGACTGGAGCAGCTCCCCTGAACTTATTTTTTTTTTCAGGAGTTTGCGGTGATGAGGTCCGAGATCACGACTTCAATTAAAGTGGAGAAGACGTTGAAGGCGTTGTATAATGTGGGTACGTTTTGTATCGTACTGCAGTACCCACTGCAGTGCCCACTGCCGACCCACCAAGCTGTGCACGGCAGTACACTGCACTGCACTACTGATGCGCTGCACTGTCCAATGCACCGCAGTGGTTAGTGCGGCAGGTATTGCAGTGGGGCTGCATTTGAACGCAGTGCAACGGTTTTGTACTGCCGGAAGCACTGGACCCCTGGTTTCAAGTTGTTTGAATATGATACGACACAACTAGAGCAAAGGAGGTACACCAGATGTGGTGTTGTATGTCTCTCTGAACGTCCCCCGGAAGCTGTTGATTGCGTGCTTGTCCCTGAGCCAGCTGCCTTTGAGATGTCACTCGCGGGGTATCGAACAGGCTGTCGGGAACTCCCTCACCCCTGCTCGGCCGTGCGGGGCGGTGCGGGGCCGTGCGGGGGCACGGAGGACAAAGGGCTGTGTTGGTGTGCCACCATCGCCACCCCGTCTCCTCTGTGCGCCGCATGACACAGTGATGTACGGCGTCGAAGACCCCATTGCTGACCAGATCACATCGGACACTCGGCTGAACAAAAGGACGCATCAGGTCGCTTCCCCGTCCCCGGCCCTGCCCAATCAGTGCGCGAGCGCCCCCCCCCCCCCTCCCCCGACGGCGCTTTTCATCGGCGCCGCCGCCGCTCTGAAGAGGGGGTCATGGGGGAGGTACACGGGACCTGCCACGCAAGTGGCCAGTGCTGCATGGGAACTGTGGTCCTGCGCCCCAGCACATGCACCCAAACCTCTTCCCCACACACGTCAATTCACCTCCCTCCACACCAGTGAATCCCCTGTGCCGCCCCCCACCCCCCGGACCCCTATTAAGCCTATCACCCCATGCACACATGTAGCCCCCACCCTGTGCCAACAACCTGCGTCACACTTGGCGAATACCAATGGCCCTCTTCTCCCAGATTCTGTGCCAGAACGTGTACTGCGCTTTTCTCCCGGAGCTCAGTCGGCGTTTGGGAAAGAAAATTGCTGCAGAGGTGTGGGCCCTGAAGGACGCGTCCGAGGGCGCACGGCGGGGGCAATGGATCGGGGTTGGGCGGCAGGTAGCGGGTACTGGTCGCCGGCCCACCGCCCTTCAGTGTGTGAAGGTTCGTCCTGTGACATAGAGAGAGCGGACACATTCACACTTCCAAAACGTCCCCCGAAGCATCATGTCAGTCATACCATGCAACACATTCCATATTCCGAGTCAACATCAAATTGCATGCCTCATGTTTCGCTCACGGTGCTCGTGCCACGCGTGCTAAAGCGAGGAAAGAGTAATCAAATGACCCGCGCTGCATGTTCATCTCAAAGCACGTTTTCTTCCACCTCGCGCAAAACTTGGTTGCCTCTGCGCAGGACTGGGAGCGCTACGATGCACAGCACGCAGACCATAGCGACGACTCGCACTTGTTCATGAAGTTGGTAAAGGAGTTCACGTCTTTCTGGTGTGCCTGCGACCGTCCTGTGCCCGGGCACTCCCGCGTGCACGCGCGCACATGCCACGTCTTGTACGTGCGCTTCCGTGTGCACGCGCACACACGCGACGTCCTGTACCGGGCACTCCCGGCTGGGAGAGGACAGTTGGTCTAGGACTCAGGGCCATTGGTGCATCACTGTGCAGCACAGTGGTAGAGAGGGGAGGTGTGCGGGTTTTTGTGTGTCTGTGTGTGTGCAATGCTTCATCCGTGTTGCTGGCCCCATTGTTGGTTTGGAATGCCATCCACCATGACTCCAAAAGAGAGACAAGCCTGGAACGGTGCCTCAAGCACCTGGCATTGTTATCTCCTGATGTACTACGTTATGCCACCCCCCCCGAATGGGCACCGCCGCCTACGGAGGGAAACGGCCCAAGCAAAGGGCAAGGGGAAGTGGCGAGAGGCCAACAGGCGCCGCCGGCTGCAGACAGCAACACAACGAGGCGTCATGCCAACCCCAACCCCCCGCGAAAAAAAAAAACGCCGTCAGGGCTTTCTACGCATTCAGACCTATACCATTAGTTTTGGGGGGTTCTGGGCGGGTCCAGCAACCGGACCCAGCCCCCCCCTGTTATGGCTATCACTGACAGACACAGGCGCAGTCAGTCAAGCCCGCTGACCTCTTTCAGGGGAACGCCTCTCCCGGCGTGCCAAAGGGACAGCGACCATCGGGAAGGCCAGCACAACCGCTGCTATCTTGTATTGCCTGCTGTGGCACCTGTCAACTTACAAGGAGCCCTGACCGCCCCCCACGACAGACCCAGGGTGCCATCCCCCATCCTCCACTGTCACTGTTGTGTTGTCTGTGTGTCTTTTCTTTTGTTGTTGTCTGTGATTTTCTGTCTTGCGTGCCTGTCATTGGTCTTGTTTGCTTTCTTGCATGTTTTGTGTTTGCTGCCGATGTGTGCTTTTCTCTGGGGGCGCACCGTGTCGGCTGTTTTCCACCACCGGTAGCCGGGCGTCCCAGGGTCCTGAATTCTGCACCCCCGATGCTGTTTTGAATGGATCATGCACGCTTCTGTAGGGGGGTGGTCTTCAGGGGTGTTCCCGGGATAAACAACGTAATAATTGGCGCTGTGCGAAAACGCCCCCTCTGTGCCATTTGTTTTGGCATCTTTGAATCGCTATCAGTCCTTCGTGAATCTTGTTGTGCTGTTCTCTTGTCTGCGTACCGTCTGCCTTGTTGCAGCCTTTTGCTGCTTTGATTCTGCCCATTTGCTTTGTTTTTTTTTTGTTTGTCCACCACAGCACTGAAGTCGTGTGCCTCACGATGGAGGGTGGTCGAGGGAGGGCCCCCTGGGAATTGGGGGGTCTGCAAGGGGCCCGTCCGCCCTCCCGGCCCCGTCCCCGTGATGCAGGTGCGACACCATCACGGAGTACGAGTACCAGACCCTCCTCGGCACTTTGGTGCCCGTCTTGATCAAGGCGAAGGCGGAGTTCCTGGACCGACCGGGGTCAGGTCTGCGTTCCCGATCGCACGGCGGTGCCTGCCCGGCCCCCATGGCACACACGCACCCCAACGCACACACGCACCCCAACCCCAACCCCGAAAGCGGGTGCGCAGCCGGTTCCTGCGGTTCGAGAGTCCCTTTTTCGCAGCGATTTGCGTCGTCCCTCCCTTCCACTCCTCTTCGAATTTATGTGGGTGCACTCCAGTAGCCCTTCCTCTATGATGATGCAGTCCAAGGCATGGCTTTCCAAAAGCGATTGGTTTTGCGCTCAGGCTCATCGCAAGTACCAATGTACACGGCACAAAGTTATGCCATGATGATGAGGATGATGAGGATGATGATACGACAAAGTCAATACGACACGTGCACACCCACTTGGCAACCGAAGGAAGGAGATTTTGGCCCAAAACCGCTCTATGTTGGGAGGTGGCTGTGTTGAACAGGGTAAGTCTACCAAAGGATCCACCTACACCTTCGCTTAGCTCTCTTTAATCAGGCTTTGCCCCCCAGGAGTCTCCCCCAGCCGGTAAGCGGCGGTAAGCTCTGCACGACCACACCGGTAATGTGTGGTGTCTTCGATCCCATCAAGGGCAGGCACTCGCCAGGTTTGCCATCCCAGCCCATCCCAGCCCCCCTTGTGCATTTCAAGGTGAGGGTTTGTAATCCAGTACCTCTTGGGAGGTGGCCGTGTTAAACAGGGGTCAGTCTACTGGAAGGTTCGACCTACGCCTTCGCTTAGCTCACCTTGATTGGGTCTCGCCCCCCTTTTCAGGCCGAAAAGCCGATATGCAGTAGGGTCTTGCTCCAACAATGCGGTGTTGCAGTGCGTATCTCACACACCCATTTTGCATCGTCTTGGTATCCCACTCCTCTTTGAAGTCATGTGCCTCATGTGAGTGCTTGCACTCCAGCAGCCCTTGGGAGGTGGCCGTGTTAAGCAGGGGTGAGTCTACTAGAAGGTTCCACCTGCACCTTCGTTGAGCCCACCTTGATTGGGGTGTTAGCGTTACCCACGGGCGCAAGGGGGGGGCTTCCCCGTGGACCGTCGGCACCGGGTACTTTGATTGGGCCGCTCAGGCCCAGCACCAAACCTCTGGCGCCCCACGGCACCACACGGACACCCTCATGGGTGGATGGGTCCAGCCCCCGGGTGGGGGCGGGGGGTCCACCCCCCCCCCCCACCCCCAACCCCCCAGTGGTGCCGAGTTGCTAACAGGAGCCCCCAGTGGTGCTGAGGTTTTAGAGGGGCCGAAGGCGCGGAAGAAAATGTTTGGCCCAAACTAATTGCGCCAAAGGCGCCAGAGAAAATGTTGTGATTGGCCGAAGGCCCCGAGGAAAATTTTGGCCCAATCCCTTGAGGGGGGGGGGGGGGGGAGCCCTGTCCCCCCCCCCCCCCCCGAGTGGTGCTGAGCTGTTCAGAGGAGTCCTCGGGGGGCGATGTTGGTGGGGTCCGTGAAATGATCATGGAGGCAGGTCTCAGCGCCGGTTCCAGCTCTGCTACTACTACTCACCACTCGCACTGGCCCTGCGTCCCCCTTAAAAGGAGCCCTGACCGCCCCCCCACGACAGACCCAGGGGGCCATCCCCCATCCTCCACCGTGAGGCCCTACGACGGCCCGGGGTACATTTCCATTACCTTTTCGCAATACAGGGCACTTGGGGGGGGGGGCAGGGCATCTGGGCCTCACGCACACGGAAACGCAGCGGGGCAGGTTGTGGACGGCCTGAGGACGGAGGTGTGTGGACAGCAAACACAGTCAAACGACCCCCGCAACAACCAGCACAACCCCCGGTACGCCAACTATTGGGCGCCGCTGACGCGCACACGGCACATCCCGCCACATTCAGCACAGCCCCGGCACACCAACGACGGGGCACACCCCCGTGGAAACGACACCAGCGGGAGCACCGGCCGCAGCGGCCGACAGAACGCAGCGACCCGACGCAACATGCGAAGGGAAGAACGGGTGACTGTCCAGGGCCCCGTAAAGGAGCAACAACCCGAAGGAATGTCACACGGGGGGGCAACCTCGTGGGTGGGCATGGCCATGGCGGGGGTCACGGAGGAGGGCCCGGGCCAACACCGCGCCCGGCCGGCGGCGGGAGTGGGCTCTCACGCACGCACGCACACGAGCAGACACGCCCTGCCAAATGCCTCTCGTGTGCCGTGTCGCGTTTGTGCGCTCGGTCCCGGCGCCGCACGTGCGATCGCGCCTCTGTGCCTCGTTGGCGGTGTGTTAGGCAAGAAGAGCCGGCCGGGGTCTGCATCCTCAAAGAAGAAGCGCGGCTCGCCCCTCGGCTGAGCGGCCGCGGCAGTTCTTGCGCGCCGATGTCTTTGAGCGGGATCGTTTCAGGTGGTTACCCGCCAACCGCCGGCGGCCCCTCGTCGCTTCATCTGCCATCACGCTCAGTCGCCTTCCGCCGCGGCCTGTCTAGCGCCTTACGCGCCGGACCTTCTCCCCGTGTACCGGACCGCCACGTGGTTTTCTTTTTGTGCCGTGCCCGCGGAGGGGGACTGGGAGGAGCTCTAAGAGTTAAGGAGTTCGTCTTCAAATAATTTAACGTGCACACGGCCGTTGCCGCGCACTTACGACCGCCTCACTGTCTCTGCACCCCCATCCGGCCTCTCGGCCGCCCGGCAGCCTCAGCGCGACCGCAGCGCGCCGCCTGTGCACGCCCTCTCCATGCCAGTCCTGACCGTGCGCCCTGACCGCAGTAATAGAAATCCCCCCCCCCCCCTCCATGATCATGACACAAGCTGCCGCTTCTCACCCTCATGCCAGGCCTTTGCTTCGTGGGGGGGGGGGTCAGGGCGGGTTCCTAGTGAGGAGCCTTGTGGATGGCGCTGCGTCCTACTCAGTTGCCCATAGGGCGGGGCTCCTTCCTACTGAGCTGACTGGCGTGTGGGGCTGGATCCTACTGAGATCCCCCCACCAGGGGCTCCTTCCTACTGAGCTGACTGGCATGTGGGGCTGGATCCTACTGAGATCCCCCCACCGGGGGCTCCTTCCTACTGAGCTGACCGGCATGTGGGGCTGGATCCTACTGAGATCCCCCCACCAGGGCATGGGGTGACCCCAGGGGGGGGGGAATTGAGGTCCGCAATTTTCCGCAATTTTCCCGCAATTTTCTCGCAATTCTCCTGCAATTTTTCGCAATTGGATTCGACCCCCCCAGACCGCAATCCCCCCCCCCCCCTGGGTCACCCCCCACCCCCGCCCCCATGAAGCAAAGGCCTGCCTCACGCCAAGATTGCTTTTCAGCGATACCTCCTTTCCCCTCCGCTGACCTCATGGACTCGGGCTTTCCCTATCAACGGAGTCTACCCCGGAGCCTTGCAAAACGCGGCTCCTCCGGGACGCTTCTTGTGGGATGAGGCCGGGTGTTGCTTTGCCGAGGAAAGCCCCACCTCCTGCGAGCATGACCGCGGGGTACCCGACGACCGCTGACGAGCGGCTGACCGCGGTTTGCGGGGGATTGACGACGGTTGGTGGCGTCAGTCCACATTCAGCCCCTTCCCCCCCCACACCCCCTCCGCGTCCCAGAGCTGGAGGTCCGTGTCCCCTACTCTCCGCCAACAGCCCACCTCTCACGTCATCCCCCCCCCCCCCCTCCAGGGCGCCCAGCCTATGCCCAGCCGCTGTCTCCCTGATGCCAAGTGCCGGCCTCAATGGCATTGGTAACCGACAGTAACCGCCCCCAACCGCCTTGGCAACCTCCTCCAACCGCCTGCCTAACCGCCTCTGGGGCCGCCTCTGAGGCCCCTTCCCTTCTAAATGCATTGCTGCCCTCCAATCAGCCCGTTACCATCCCCGTAGCCTGCTTATGGACCGCAAACCAACATGAAGGGCCCACGGGGGGGGCGACTCCGCGGGTCCTAGGACGCCAACTACCCCTGCCCCCCCCCCCCCCCTAGGGGCCTTCGGCCAACAGTTAGTTGCCAAAGGTGTCGCCCCCAGGCCATGGGCGCCTAAGGCGCCCGATGCTCCATGAACACCAAAGGTGCCCTAAGGAAATTTTTGTCCAATTTGCACCCCAACACTATCCTTAAACCCAACCTTGACTCTAACACCCACCCCCAACCCTCAGCCTCCTCCTATCCCTACACCTAACACGAACCCCCCCCCATTCGCCCTCCCTGAACCCCCCCCCCTCAGATGCCCCCCCCCCCCACCCCAAGGGGCCTCCGGCCAACAGTTAGTTGGGGGGGGGTAGTTGGCGCCCAAAACCGAGGGGTCGCCCCCCCCCACGGAAGGGCCATCCCCGTACAATGCTGTTGTGTTGAGTCCCGGGGTGTCCACTCCCATGGACGGGCCTCACCCACCCGAAGCTCGGGGTCAGCCTCAACTGTAGAGTGTCTGGGCGCATGCTCCCGCGTGCCTGCCGAGCACGCCCTGTGGCCCGGCGCGCGCTTGAACGGGGCAGGGGGTGCCCTTGCCGCCCCCTCTGTGGCGTGTCCCGCCTTCGGTGCGACAGTTTGTCCCGTCTCAACCGCCTTTGCCTGCCCCCTACCGCCCCCCAACCGTACCGCTCCGGCCGGACCCTGCCTCCCCAACCGCGTTTCCAACCGCCAGTAACCGCTTTGGCAACCGTTTTTGCAACCCCCCCCTCGGCCTTCTGCCCCGCCCAGCGCATCCCAGCCTTTGTGGTGTGTCTGACGCTCATCGCCGGTCGGTCCACTCCTTTTTTCACGTGTGCTTTGGTGTGTGCCCGGGCTTGCCTCACCGTGTTGCCATGTGCGTGCGACATCAGTGCACGGCCCGCCCCCGCCTTCGACAGCCCCACAATCCTCTGCAACATTTCTGGATCGCGTTGGACCCGAGTTCCCGTAGAATGTGTCGCGTGCGTATCTGCAAAGACCGCTTTGGCGGATCACCGTCACATGGATCCGCTCCAGGTGGATGTCCGGTCACTGCCTGGTCGCCACCCCGATGGCGTCCAGGCGGCCAAACCCGCGCGGGAGTCTGTCCTGGAGCCTTGCAAAACGCGGCACCCCCCGGACACCCGTTGTGGGATGAGAGCGGTCGGGTTTTGCTGTGCCGAGGGAAGCCCAGTCTCCTAGCGAGCATAACCATGGGTGACTGACGACGGTCGGCGGGTAGCTGACGGCGGCCGACACATTCAGCTTCGGAGCTGTGGCGAGATACCTGCTTGTGGCGCGTAAGTGCGGCCTTGTCTATCTGCGAGGGATGCCCGTCTGACCATGTCTCCAGACTTCGGCCGCGCTTTGTCCAATGCGCGCGCGCGCGCGTGCGTGTACGTACGTGCGTTTGTCCGTGTGTGAGTCCCGAACCCGCAAAACCGTTGGTAATTATCCGTGGTGACTCTGGGAATGTTTGTGCGGCGTGGGTATTGGATGTTGTAGTGCCGGACGGTCCCTGATGTCGGCTGATGATTAACGGACGGCGGCCTCGTTGGCGCCGGACTGACCTCGGGAGCACGGCAGGCTTCGATGGTTTGCTCGTCGGCCAGCACGCAACGGGATGCTGCCGCCTTTTGCCGTGCGTTGCACTGCCATGGATTGTGTGATATAGACTGTACATATGTCTGTGCCTCCCTCGCCAACACCTCCGAATGGGCGTGTGTCTCTGTGCATGCACCCCTCCCCCACTCCCCCCTAAATCTTCTCCTCCCCCTCTCGGCCTGGGAGAGGGGCGGGTATGAAAATGGGGGCCAGGACAAAGGCCTGGTGAGAGATTAGAGGCCCGGTGCCCTCCCCCAGCCACAGCTCCCATGTCAATGCGTGGGCATACCCGCACATAGCCCCCCCCACGGCCGCAGGTTGGTGAGCACAATACCCTACCCCCTGAGGGGGGGTTGTGTCAGAACCCCCCCCCCCCCAATTGCTACCACAGAGTTTTGCCTTAAGGCTTGGCCTACCCTGTGGTAGGGGATGGGTGGGTCTCCCAGAAATTCTGAGTTTGTGGGTGTCAGCCCCCCCCCCCTCCTCCCGTGGGGGTAGGCCAGTGTGAGGGGTTGTTTGGGTCGGCCCCGAAGGCCCCTGAAGAACCCTTTCCCCCTTTCTTCCTTTTGGCGAGTGGCTGGGAGGCCCGGTGGGTGGGTGGGTGGGTGGGTGTCCAACCCCCGCCCCCGCCCCCCTACTCCTCCGGGGGTGGGACGCTTTTGGGCCCTTGGCCCTCGCCGGTGGGGCTGGCCCCGCAAGGCCCAGAATACCCGCAACAGGTCCGTCTTTGGACAACGGGGGGGCTCGGGTGACCAAATACAACGCTTCTTGTACAAGTGTGAGGGAGGGGGGGGGGGGGGGGGGCGACAGGCATCGGCTCACACCTCCGGGGACCTTGACCTGTTCCTCTGCCGGTCCCCCTGGTCTCCTGGGGGGCGGTGGACCGGTTTGAGCCCAAGGAAGCTTATTGGGGAACGATGGACTTTGCAGCATGTTTTGCCCCTTAGTTTTCAGAAATAGCACACCATGTCTTTCCGCATGTCCCATGCGTAGTGTAACGTGTAAGCAACGCCCTTGTCCAGGCAACACTGGGCGTTGGCTCCGTCAATTTCTGGTCATTTACCGTTGCTTGGACAAGGGGGGGAGGGGGTACAGAGGGCATGCACAACCACATGAGCCACACAGAGGGGGCGCCTCAAGCGACGTGCGCGCGCAGTGCAACTATTTGGGCGTCTGGCTGTACTAGAGACCCATACTTTGAGATACTAGGGGCCCCTAGGGGCATCATGGTGACCCCTAGCGGAGGTTTTGACTTCTGATTTTGTCCCCCTTTGTTTGGGGATCCCCGAGAATGCAGGGGTGACATAGCATTTCCGCCCTCTTTACTACACGCAATGCCGTTTGCGACTCTCTTGCCTTGATTGTGTTTATGCTTTACATTATATCTCTGCAGAGTGGCGAAGAGCCATTTCCACTCGGGGGGACAAGCACGCATGGGACGGCCAAAGATTCCATTGGGAAGCGGAAGTATTGAAGCAAGTCCGATTATCCGATACAAGGACGCTTTTCCAGTTGTGCACGATGTGTGTTATGTGAAGGGGGGGTAGTTTGCAAGTTTCTTGAGATGGGGCAGTTTGGGTCACCTAATTCTAAGGGCATTTCCAAGGGGTGTGCTTGGGGGCTCTTCGGGGGGAACATATTCTAAAAGTAGCGCGCAGTGCGCGCGACGTGCGCGCGCAGTGGAAAGACTCCCCCAGAGCCACACACAGCCAAGCAGATCGCCACACCGACACACAGAGACACACAGAGCCACAACGGCACTCGTTTTTTTTGTTGGCATTTCTTCGAAGGACCGCAGCTGGGGCTTTGGGTGCGGTTGGTGCTGCTGGTGAAGGTGCGCGCCCTTGAATTGGACCTGGTCCATGTGCCCCTCCCACAGCCCCGTGACCCAGCGGTGGCCGTCAGTGACCACCCATTCGGCCCTGAGTTGTCCCACCCCAAATATTACCTCCTCGCCCAACCTGCGTTGTCCATCCGTGGCTCAGACCCCAAACCCTGTTTTTGTCCCATCGTGTGTGGCCCCTGCAAGGGCCAGCCTGGGTGTCCTCGCGCCGGGTGCTCCAAATGCGCGTCTTGCACATGGGGGACGGCACCTCTTTGACGTGCTCGCCGCCACCTGCTTCTCTTTTCTGCCGCTTGGCATTCCGCTGGTGTTCTCTCAGTTTGGGCCAGTTTGCAAAGTGCCGCCGTTGGTTCACACGATTGTGTGGGGGCTGCCGTTTTCCCATTTGAAAACGACATCTGCTTCTCGATGTCACGGGCCCACTGTTATCCACAAAAGAAGGTCGGAGGGATTGTTCGCTGGATTGTTCGCGAAGTCAGCATTTGTTTTACGCTTTGCACTCAGAATCACGGGGTTTGCACTCTCCCCACTTTTGGAGGATGTGAGTTGATGATGTTATCTATCTTCAAGGCCGCATAACAGTAATTGTCAGAGAGCAACAGGAGCGCATTGATCGGCCCATGTAATATAGTTTCTTCAGGTAAGCCCACGTGCTGCAATGCAGGAGATTGTTCGAACTCGTCACGCACCACATTAGGAATGTGCACTGTGGCACGTCATAATTCTCCCCTGCCTGATGCCAGCAGCAATTTGTGTTTTTTGTTTCTGGACAAGAGCATGGGTGAAGGGCGCGCTAAGTGTCTTTCCTTCGAGGTGTTGTCCACAATTGGGTGGCCACCAGAGGGTTGGGGCCTCTTACTGTGTGGGTGTGTTTTGCCACCCACCTTGTGGAGGGTCAAACGTCATTTTGCCTTGTGTTAGGGTGGGTTTGGGCTCAGAGTCGGATCACTGACCTTCAAAATTGGCCAAAAGATCCCCATTTTTGTTTGAAAGTTTTTAAGGTTTTTTTTTTTTTTTTACCGTAGCCAAGGTGATACCACCTAGCCCTGCCCAAATGCATCAGAACTCAGGGCATAGAACAATCTAGATTCCCCCGGTTGCAGTCAGTGGCCATTCCAACAAGCTGTGGTGTGGTCCATCCAACAACCACCAACCATCAAAACATTGGATGCAAGTAAGAGTCAAAGAAACAAGCTCAAAAGGCTGCTGCGTCCTTCAGACTGCAGAAACAATGATGTTTTGGTGTTTTTTTTTAACCTATGGATTGGTGTTGGACAGGGTGCTGCGAGCATCGCGCTGCAATCGTTTTGTCACCAGTAGTCCCAAAACAAAAAGATGAAACATTAAGATTCCACATTTCTTGGCAAGTTGTCTTTAATTCTTGTTTTCACAATGTAAATTGCCGATTTTCCTCTACATCCAGCCCATGCCAGCATTTTCATGACAACAGTATGGGATGTTGTAGAAAATTTATAACCACCGCTGCCCATTCTGCAGCTGTTACGGCCACGCCCAAGCCTAAACAAGGACTGGTCCAAGATGTGAAAGCAAATGTCAAAGAAGTGTTGCTGAAGAACGTCAGCAAAAAAGCCTTTGTTTCACACAAGCAGTCATGGCACGTTTCATGTCAAGCTCCCAAACCCCGGCCATCTGTTGCTTTGAAATTGGACATTTCCATGCAAAGACAGGGGAGGAGGTGTGGGTGTTGACAGGGTGTTTTCCAGTGGCACAACAGAACAGCGCTCGCAGTGGGAGGTGATCTAGTCCAAATTGGAGCGAATGCCAGTTCTTCCGTTGATAGTGCTAGTGGGTTATAACAGTGTTATGGTACCGGGGGTGGACACCGCCTCCATGGTGAAGGAAGTGTCAGCAACCTTGAAGGTGCGGTGGGTGGAGGGGTCAGTGCTGACCGGGCTCTCCCTTGAGGATGCGTGGGTACACTTGCATGGGGAGCGATGGTTGGAGGCGGTACAGGGCTTCACGTTCCCCACACTACAGCGGCGAATTGACAGGATCCACCTTTCAATCTCTGTTTCGCGTATGATATGGTCAGTGCACCCCAGCGGACCACAAAGCGGTGATGTTGCAAACCTGCAGGACCCAGAGGATGCCCTCCGGTTTCGATTCCCCTTGGAAATGCTGATTGTGCCTGGGGACAAGCACAGATTGCAGAAGGTATTGGCGACGTATGAAGGACCGTCAGGGGACGTGGTGGGGTGGGGGGAAGGGGGATGCCACATTCTCAGAGTGCAGGTGAGGACATTGAGAAAGCTTGACTTCCGGCTAAACTGGGGGGGGGGGGGGGCACGTGACAGCTCACACGTCACCATACAGGGGAGGGGGGGGTACTGCTGGTGCGTTTACCCTATCACCATAGGAATTGCGGTTTGTAGGATGTAGCCATTTTCTACCCCATAGACGCCGTCTGCTATTTGTAGACACTGTCGACATGTTGTAGATACAAAGTGACAATATTTGGAAGGGGGTTGAAGGGCTGAAGGCCCCCTTCCCCACAAAATGGTGTGATAACATCGTTTACCTGTGCGCATCGGAATGTCTCTCAAGCGACTGAAGCGAGCGAGGAAGGATGGGGCGTATAGAGGGGTTGCAGGGGGGGGCGGGGTATTGTGGAGCGGAGGTACAGGGAGGGTGCGGGGTGTGTGGGGGAGGGGGGCGTGCGGCGGGGGGGGGGGGGGGCTTCTTGCTGACTATCCACAGGGGCATGAAGTGCCCCCTTTCTTCCTGATTCAAACCTCACTGAGCCTCTCCCACTGACGAGTACTGTTGTATCACAGCCTTTCTGCAGAGCAGTGCTATTCAGAATGCTCTTAAAACTGGCACCTTTTTTCATGCTGCTCCCTTGCGTTGTGTCTTATCTGTTGGGCTCCTCCCACCTGGGCGTGGCCGTGGGTTCCCAAGGAAGCGCAGCTCAAATACAAGTGTGGCTTGACCTGTTCCCCCCGTGGCCTGTCCATGGCTTTCCCCTGAATATTTTTATGCTCACGTTCGACAAGCCATTGCACGACCGCAGGTGCGAAGCAAGACATGTCGTCTGCATTTATGCGCCGAACTCCACATGGACAGAGGGACGAAACATGATTGCCGCGGCCGTCCTCCGACATGAGCAGTCTTCAGGGAAAGCCCACAAGTATTGGGTTTTGGCTGACGGTGACATTGGGGGATTGCGCTGCAAACGGTCGGATGATTTTTGGTCATCAGAAGTGCAGCGTCGCAACTCAACTGCTCATTTCTCCGAGGGGCAATACTGCATGGCCCTCATTATGTCGTATTTGCTCAGAGACGAAGTGCAATGGGCACAAATTTACGTCAAGGAGCCGAGACAAGGGCACACCCCGTTTCAGTTTGCGTACCGAGATTGCATGGATGCTGACTTCGTCGCATTACACAGGGCAGCGGTGCCTGTTCTGCTGCCATACGCAGAGATGCTGGAGGAATTTTCTTGGCATGAGTCTCAAGCAATCTTGTTCAGGGTGGCCATGGCCTGTGTGCCACACGGAGGTGCAGCGGCATTCATTTTGCCGCAGGGTACCAACGATCCCAACACCGCTCATAGCCAGTATCCAAAGGAAAGGAGTGACTCTCGAAGGCTGATGGCACTGAAACAAATCTTCACGCGGTGGGGCCTGTACCCTGATCCCCTTCGCCCAGTCGAACTGGAAGCCAGACAGGGCGATTGTGTTGGCGAGCACAGGGCGCTGTTCAGAGCCCCGATGGACAGTCACGCTGTGCAAATGCTTTTTGAGATGCGCGTTGCTAACTTTGAGTCCGCTGTGTTCAAGTTCTTCACCGCCGAGGCCCCTCGGCATCGGCCTGAGGTGTGGCTTGAGGTAAGGGAGTCCGTGCGGTTCCAGGGCGGAAATAGCCACACCCTCTCCGCCTCATCCGAGTGGCTCAGAAGTGACCAGTATTGGAGGTGTCTGCCTGCATTGAAAGCCCGGTTTGATGATTTCCGGAGAGGAGTGCCCCTTGACATGTTGGATGGCCCGAGGTTGAGACGGATCCCCTAATGCTTTGTCTGCCGTGTAGCGTGCGGACCGTGCAACCTGTGTGACCCTTCATCAACCTCCACAAGCCCCAGGGACAGGCAAAGGACCGAGGAAAAACGTCTCGGGCTCGGAACCGACCCAATTTTTTGCAAACGTTTATGGTGAGCATAACCTGGCATACCAGGAATACCTGGGAGTATACGGGTAAAAAAGGGGGTTTTGGGAGAAAGGGGTATGTGGCATGTACAGGTGGGTACGAATGTATAATGCACAATGCATGCATAGGTGGGTTGGGCGCAACTCATGGGGCCGCTGCCCCGGCCGCCGCACCACCCAGCGATACGAGTGCTGCCAGGTGTGCCGCAAGACTGGCGCGGGGGGTGCCGCTCAGGGACGCGCTGCTCCGCTGGGCTTCACGCCTCCACCGCTGTGAACCGCATGTACGGCCATGGCTCCTTGACATGCGACTGGCCACAGTGTGCATGTCAATGTATGGGCCAGTTTACAGCATCTGCACCCAGAAACCAAAGCCCATTTGGGCGTGGAATGCTGTGAATTGTGAGCCAGTGGTGGCATGCGGTTCAGAATTGGGTTGGCACTTTTATGCTGTTCGCCAATTTGCTGTGTGGCACAACTGATTCTCCACTTGCACCTGGCCTGGCTGTGCAACTGTGTCTGTTGCATCCAAGGCAATGCATTTTCTTCTATGTATTTCGCAGAATGCTTCGTGTTTCGGAATTTCAGGTTGTTCCTGCACCGCTGTGAACCGCATGTACGGCCATGGCTCCTTGACATGCGACTGGCCACAGTGTGCATGTCAATTAATGGGCCAGTTTACAGCATCTGCACCCAGAAACCAAAGCCCATTTGGGCGTGGAATGCTGTGAATTGTGAGCCAGTGGTGGCATGCGGTTCAGAATTGGGTTGGCACTTTTATGCTGTTCGCCAATTTGCTATGTGGCACAACTGATTCTCCACTTGCACCTGGCCTGGCTGTGCAACTGTGTCTGTTGCATCCAAGGCAATACATTTTCTTCTATGTATTTCGCAGAATGCTTCGTGTTTCGGAATTTCAGGTTGTTCCTGCACCGCTGTGAACCGCATGTACGGCCATGGCTCCTTGACATGCGACTGGCCACAGTGTGCATGTCAATTAATGGGCCAGTTTACAGCATCTGCACCCAGAAACCAAAGCCCATTTGGGCGTGGAATGCTGTGAATTGTGAGCCAGTGGTGGCATGCGGTTCAGAATTGGGTTGGCACTTTTATGCTGTTCGGCAATTTGCTGTGTGGCACAACTGATTCTCCACTTGCACCTGGCCTGGCTGTGCAACTGTGTCTGTTGCATCCAAGGCAATTCATTTTCTTCTATGTATTTCGCAGAATGCTTCGTGTTTCGGAATTTCAGGCTCCCCATCCCTCTTGCTCGCAGTCACCATGCCACCAGCTGCAGCCATTGTCCCCGATGTCTCAGCGGACGCGCTCCGCGCCCTTTCTCCAGCCGACCGTGTGGCGGCCATCACCCCCATGGACAGCTTCCCTTCCACAGGGGCCGTCTGGAACCCCCTTGCGCGCGAGCTGCTGCTCACACTCAACCACCACCCATCCGGGGTCACTGGCGCGGGCAAGCAGAGGAGATATCCTTCGCAGAGCTGGCGCTGGACTTTGAGGCCCGTCGCTGGCGCTGGACTTTGACGCGTTCGCCGGTGAGGCGCTGCCGGCACCGCTAGAACAACGCCTCCGCGGCACTGTTTGGCCACGTGTGCATGCAGAAGGTCCGAGTCCGAGTCCGAGTCCGAGTGCATGGCCCGCAGTTTAGGCAGATTATCGTAGCACTGGCCTGTCTTGTGGCCGAGGGCACACATTGAGTGCCTCAGCCTGAACCCCCCCCCCCCCCCCCAAACAAAACAGGGGACCCTGATCCCCTACCCACCCCTGTCAGATCCCCTACCCACCCCTGTCATACGGCTTCGAAACATGTCTCTGTATTCACTGAACAATGCTCCAGTGGTCATGGGGTGTCACTTTGAACCTGGACATGAGAGCCTCAGTTGGGGTAGCGTTTGAATTGTGGCTCTGATGCCACGCCCATGCTGCTTGTGCCCCCCCTCCCCTGCACCTCATGACCATACGGTTCAATGGAGTATTATCTCACAATGACGACGCATTCGAGAGCCCCTTGGGTCCCTGGGGTCCGAGGCAACGACTGGTTTTGTGATGGTCCAGTAGATGCTGAGAATGGGACAACCTGCGCAACGTGGGTTGGCCGGAGAGCGGCTGCATGGTGCTCTCTGTGCGGAAAGAGTCCCACTTTTGTGGCTGCCCTGGACCCCTTTGTGCTGGTTTACAATCTTGATGCCTGTGTGTCGCGGTTTTGTGTCGCAAAGTCGTGATCTGGGTAGTTCTCCTGATTCCTGTGTTGTTGTACCTGTGTGCCGTGCACCCGCCCCACCAAAGTCAATGCATGCTTTTCAAATACCCGATATACGTCTGCCTGGCTGTCTGCGGTGTGCATAAACGCCTTTGCGTTTCATCCTTTGGGAAAACAACCATCGCAGAGGAGTCACTGCCGGATGCAAAGATGCAAGCAGCGACTTGTGGTGGGCGTGTTAAATGTAGTGGCACTGCCTCACCCTTGTGCATATTGCTCGCGTTGCTAAGCGAGCAACCAATGTGCCATTCTGGTTGACCTCGAGCACTGCAATGAATTGTTCATGGGCCTCTTGCACAAGCACAGCAGCGAACCCGCCCTTGGTAGAGAACGTGATGATATGACGATATTTGATACATGATACAAATAGGATCCCATTTTAGTGGGAAGGAAGGGCCAGTCATGCCTGTGAAAGTTTCGGCTCATGACCGTTCTGCCTGCAATCCATTTCTGCACAAAGGGGGACAGTGACAGGGCCACGTTGCCTGTGGCGAAAGGGGTGCTTGTAGTGTGTTGCCACAGCCTGGTGGATGTACGGAATCCCTGTCTGACCGTCTCCAGGCAGCAGCCTGCAACTGTGTGCAACAACCAGTAAATGTGCGTGGATCTAGGGGGGCAACTGCCGCATGCACAGCTTTGCGGGCGGACAATGGGAATGCACTTTACACGGTGCGCATGCAGTGCAAAGTTTTGTATGTCGGCAACTGCCCGAGCCCTCGGTCTGGGCATTTTCCACAATGCCCAAGGGACCCCCCCCCCCCCAGTGCATGTGTTGTTTAAGAACTGGATCCCATTACCACGATGATGACCCAATCCATAGGGCCATGTGGGCGGAATTGCAACGTTAGGTTTGTTCCACATGGGGCTAATGCATATCTGGTGGGTTTTACCAAATATGCGCTGCAGTGCAACGACTTTCCCAATGTGTACATCAGCACTCAGGAGGAGGAGGCCATGTCTGTGATGTATAGCACGGGCTCTGCTCAGGCAATGTCCTGCATTCCACGTCCTATGTCCTAAGCTCACATTTCTAGGCGGACAAAGGAGCCTACGGCGCATGCTCTTTTGCAGTCCACCTGGACACATGCATGCCGCACAAAAGACAAAAGACATGCATCGAACCTCAGTATAGCAGTGCTCCTGTCACCATGACAGAGTGATGATTTCAACCACTACCGTACCGCAATACCGCAATACCGCAATCCAGTACCCCAATTGTCAACTGATCTGGTTTTGGGTCGCTTCGGCGTGGCAGTACCCGCTGCACTACCATGCATCAGTATATCCTGCAGGCACAGGTCAGTTTTCCCTACTGGGCACACAATTTATCACGCGACTGCACTGCGCCCTGCAGCACTGGTGTAGAGACCGGGTTGAGAACCCAAGTGCCCCATCGCTACTCAGCGCAGGCCTGATGTTTATATCAAAAAAAGTGATGATTTCAACCACTACACCAGCACATGTGGAGTATGTTGTTTCATTCTACCTCCTGAAACAGGCACAACAAGGATTCGGCTGTTGTGGCTGGTGCTTGTCCTCGCCGAAATGGCAAACCCTGCCAAAGCTGTGCGGCATGCAGGGGGCCGCAACACCAATATTTGCAGTGACGAACGAAGCACCACCAGAGACATTTCGATGCAAAGCAGCTCAAATTCTGTGTGAACATCAATTATTCCTGCTCCGCACATACTGTGGTCCGAAGTCGCCCCTTGTCAGGAGTGCCATTTATGACCTGAGCATGGCCAAGGCCCGGCTTCAAGGGGCCCCAAGTTGCAGCTGGCCATCCCAATTTTGCTTTGAGTTTGTGTTGTTCACTTATCACAATTTTTCTTGGTCTGGGGGTCAGCCTCAAATCCCCTCCTCTGGCCACTGCAACCCTGGACAGTGTGGTACAGGCCATACCTTGTCGGTGTCTTTTGCCCTGCCCTGCATTCTCATGCTTGGGCTGTTCCGATCGCACAGGCGCCAAGAACGACACCAACAGCTCACGGAAGCACCACCACCAGCGTGGACAGAAGCGATACAACTCATTACGATGCTCTGCAACCAAACACTACCGACACCAACACCAGCAGCAGCAGCAACCAACATCATCTCTGCCAAGCAAGAACACACACCGGAGATGCGTAGAAAAAATCTTGCGCCACCTTTCGCCAAAATCGCCAGGACTTTCCATGCGGTCTTCGTTGTTGTAAGTTGTGCACTAAGGAATGTTCTCAGGATCGGTTGGGTGGTTGGGTCACCATTTTCGGCCTGGTTTGTGACTTCCCTGCGGCTCACATCTGGGACTAAACGCCAAGATGCTTGCCGAAAAGGTGTGTGCAACCCAGGGAGTCAAATGGCCGCATATCCTCCGCCACATGAGAGGATAGCACCATTTTGAAGTATGCAAGTCTAAGAGTTTGCCCCTGCCTCCCACACAGTCACCTCTGGCCACTCCATCCTATTAAACCCCCCCCCCCAAATAGGAACCGGTTCTTATTTTTGACCCAGTTGGTGGCGGTAGCAGGGGGGGTTCTTATTTTTGGGGGCGGTTCCTATTGCGTTTGACACCTCCTCCTGCCTTCAGAAAAAATGGACATTTTTGATGGCTTGCACCCACAGTGTGCGGACTCCATTGACGTGGAAAAGATGGGCTATCTCCCTGCTGACCCATCTGACATCAAGCTGCGGGTTCTGCCCTCTTACACTTTTGTTCCAATGTCTGAGGTGGAGCAGCATGTTCAGCAAATGGTAGCTGCAAGGGCTCAGGCAGTGCCTGAACCTGATCCTGTCTGCAACCTGCCAGCAGCAAAGCGCCAAGCTACCATCACTTCCTATTTCCGCAAGTAACTGATGCACAAAAAACTCTTCAGTGTTCCCCGCTTTTGTCCAAGGTGGTTCTTATTTTTGGCCCGCTCGGTGGAAAGCCCCAGGTGGTTCTTATTTTTGGGGCGGTTCTTAGTTTGGGGCCAGTTCTTATTTTTGGGGCGGGGGTTTACAAGGGAGGTTCCTTAAAGTCTGGGTGGAAGTGGTCCGGGTTGGGGTGGCCCTCCCCCTGCCTCCTGCACCCGAGTGTATTGAACCATCAGCATTAGCCACCACTCACGTGTTTACCAATCTGGAGTTATTAAAATCTTCAACGTCTTCCTCCTTCTCGCGCGGGTTGTGTTGCAAACACCCATGTTGTCATGTGCACGCCCAACCCACTAAAAAAACCCCCCTGTGTCAGTGCTCCCCCTCCTCCCTCAGGCCCTCCCAAGAGACGGGTTATCGGAAACCTGCCTGATGTGCCACCTAAACGGCGGTCACATAGGAGCAAGTGGCTGCTGCAAAGAAAAAAATGCAGGAGTGCGATTTTGACTTCCAAGTCCCTCAGATCAATTTTGCATTGGAATCACATGTCTGAGTGTGCCTCTCGGCCTGGTCTGCTATGATGCACACCCTGAAAGTCAATGAGAAAGAAAGTATTGAACCATCAGCGTTAGGGAGGCAGCCACAGGACAATCTGGTCGAGGTTGAGTGTTTCAGTCAGTTGAGTGATTGTCCCTTTCTGTAAATGTTCATACTAGAAGCCCCTTTTGCGCATTGCGTTGTTTTCCAATGTATGATCTCTGGCTGTCATCTCCCCCCCTCTTGCATAGTAGTTGCCCCTACATTGTAAGCGTGGGGGTCGAGGGAACCATCACTTTCAGTAAGACAAAGTCACTACCACGTCTTTTGTGGAGGACTTGATCCAGGCCAAGCCCCCCCTATTCTTTGGGAAGTATTAAAGACTAACACCTAATCATTTTTATCACTCTTTTGAAGCATAAAAGTACATTTTCCAAAGTAACTAGGGTTATAACCCTAGCCCCCCATGAAGTTTACCCCTACCACTCAAGTGAGCGGAGGTATCTTCCTTCATGGAGGTATTACTGAAATAATCGAGGCACTTCATACCTTTTTCCTTAAAGGTTAAGCCTAGTGGTCTCCCACCTTAGGACCTAGATACTCAAACGTTTCATCTATTCATTCTGGTCTTATACAGTAAGTGATTTTGAATTCAGTCGCTTGGCCAAGCTGGCCAAGCCATATCCTGTGTCTGGCCCAACCTACATGCCCCAGGTTCCTAACCAAGGTGCCTCTGGCAATCAGGTCAGAAAAAATATATGGACACCCAGAAAGCCCCTCCCGCCCCCCTCCAAACTGTGGCAAATTACTTCACGGGCTGCAGGACGTCAAGGTACCCTCCCCCCCGTCATGCCATCTCCACAGGGTGAGTTCAGGGTAGGTCTCCGGGACACAAGGCCAAACACGGGCATGCTGCTGCCCCAAAGAACATGGCGTCCACTGGCAACTACAAAGCAAGGGTGGGTATCAAGATAAGCTAGGGAACACATAGACAAGGCCTCAAGTGTCAAAAGAAAGGTTTCTGGTTTACCCTTGCTGTGCTTGTTCCTTGTTCTTGATGATGAAAACCTTGATGATTTTCTGCAATGCAAAATGATAGTCACAAAGTAGTTGAGCGGCGCAACCAAACACCAGATCGAATCAAAATCTGGATGTTCTCCTTCCAAATCAAAGCATAGGTAGCAAAGAGGGGCTGCAAATGAACAATGCAGGCTTAAATACAAAGCTTCAATCTTTTATAAACAAAGCAAATGGTTTTATAGTGAAAACTGACATAAGTCTGGCCCAATAGACATTCATAGGCACTTCAACTGCAAAGTTTGGAATGCAATGGAATTCGTTCTTCGGCTCCTGATAAGCTATTCTCCTTCTTGTGGCCCTGCATGTGCTGCCTGCTGTGCTGATGGTGTCACCGACATCGCACACGTGACAGAGCATTTATCACCACATGGGGTGGGGAGGTAGGGGCTAAAAGACGCATTGCCAGTGCGACCCTCGGACCTACACCTCCCTCTCCCATCCCCCCGCCTCCCTTGGGCCTCTCCTCCAACGGCAAACACGTACGTACACCCGCAAGTACCAACCGGCATACTCACTCCGCCGTTTGGGCACACCCATCTGCGCTGGACATCCCTCACAACAATAAACTAGGGGCACCAATAGCACAGCAGTGGAACGGTGTGTTCCCTACTGCCTCAGTCCACAAAAAACACAACTAGCAGTGGGTGGTGGTCATTGCGCGTGTGAACATGTGGGCTGAGCATGATAGCGACTCTAACCCCGGAGTATAAGCAGCAGAATCATGGTTTGCAAGAGAGGCCCTATCATTCAACAATGTTACTGCCTGACACAATCCCTCAACCTTGTACCCCAGCACCAAAACTCAGGACCTCATTAATCTGGGTACCAAAAAAGAAAATACCGTCCGATCACCAAGTGATTGTTTTGGGGGGGGGGGGGGCTTTTATGATGATGTGTACACAGGGGTCCTGCGTTGGGAAAACGCATGTTCCGCATGGCAACACATGGAACAGAGGGGGTGTGAAGACAGGGTTTGAAATTGTTGTGGAATGGGCGCGGCAACATCAGGGGGTGTTTTACACAGCGTGGGCATAGTGTGGTCAGGGTGATTTGTACCAGATGGGGATCTTCAGGAGGTGGGGAAAGCTGTCACCAGTTGTACTGAACTGGCGGCAGTTTCAGAGCAATCTCGGCGGGTCATCATCCAGGGTCTTTTCATCAGGGTCCTCTTCTTCTGCGTCTGGTTCAAACTAATTTTGCTGCTTCACTGTTGACAGGACCTGTGCAAAAAGAGGATTTATTGCTTTGAGTTGCGTTAGCCTGCCAATTCCACGCCCTTCCCACCTCATCTGTTTTTTTATGTCCCCCAATAGCATCGGAATGATAATGACCAAGACCAGGACTGGGGCTGGACTGTGCCTTCATGATGATTCTGCCCCCCTTCCCATACATACCTAGTTTCGCCTACAGTGAACGGGGGTGCGTTGCGCCCAGTGCAACTATTTGGCCGTCCAGCTGAACCAAGAACTTGTAGGTTGCACTTGTGGGTCAAAGTAGTGATGGGGTTGCCCATTGCCACTCAAAGATTGTTCCACATGTGATGTTGTGGTTTTGCCCTCTTGTAGCCACAACTCACACTCATTTGGAGTGTCATGTAGCCATTTTTGAATGCTCTCCGCTTTGGTTCTGATTGTATTGATACACATATGCGTGACCAAGTCCAGTGGTTGAAAAATTGGTGAGCCATTTCTCGAACCGTTTGCAAGCCAGAGATGCCATGTACACCTTAAGAGAAGTGATGCATAAATACTTCTTATGTTGTCCATGTTCTTTTGGCCTTTGGGAAGGCAAGGAACAACGAGACACAATTAGGTTCTTTGAAGGCTTGTATTATGGGGTTGTTTGGAAGGGGGTCAATTTGGAGCTTTTTGGGACTGTATGTCTTCGAAGTAGTGTGCAGTGTATGTGTAATGCAAGGATTCCCCCAAGGTTGTGCACTGCCAGGGGGATGGGGGGACTGTCACTTAGCGACTATTCCATCATGGGATTCATCTTGGTCTTGGTCTTGGACAACCCCCGACCCGTGACCCCACACTGCTCTCAATGTGCAAGGCTTGAGGCCAAGAGGCGTGGAATGTTTGCCACTTTGGCATGCATTCTCTCTGTAGCGGCACTCATCGGTAAAATGGCACTCGGGGTTCGAACAGGCGACCTTCAACTGCTCATCTTCTGCATCATGCTTGAGCCATCTCCGGGCTACTCATCCCTAGGTGCACCCCTCTCTTGGCTCACCCCCTCCGGCGTGCCCTTGACTGAACATGGCTTGCTTTCCTCTCTCCTTAGCCACAAGATGCCGGGCCAAGCCTCTCACTTGCTTGCTCCACCGTGTACCAAGGTTCAAACGTACTGTCTTGCTGCCACATTCTCTCCCTTGGTCACTGGAGTCGGAGCTGAGCCTCTCACCGCTCGCCTGCTCCACCGTGTACCATGGTTCGAACTAGCTCTCCTGCCGCCATGTTCTCTCCCAAAGCCACTGGACTCTAGGGCGGCCCTCTTGTTGCTCACCCACTGTAATGCGTACTGGGTCTTGAACTAGTGCCCTCTAACTGCCGCCATCCTACCGCCATGTTCTCCCACCCGGCCACTGGACTGTGGGCCAAGCCTTCTGCCGCTCACCCGCTCTAGTGTGTACCAGGGTTTGATCCGGCAACCTTTGGCTGCGCATGTGCTGTGTCATCACCGAGCTACAACACACACCTACCAATAGCCCTCGATTCCCAGGTATATTGCCTACATAGATGGTTCTTCAGAAAAAGTGGCAAGGGTTGGGTTTGTAGGAGGATACGTAATTTTGACGATCTCCGTGCCATTGGAGCGCATCCCCCCCCAACCTTACGGCAAACCAACAATACCACAGAACTCCATGCAGCCATATAGGCCATCAAACTTTTCCTAGCTGGCAAGCTGGCCATTTGTACACATTCCTGTCTGGTGTTTTTGGGTGCTACTGGGAAAGCTCGGAAATGGGCCCTCAACAACCGGGTAGGTTCGAATGGACCACTTAGGAATGTCGAACTGTCGAAGGAGCCGTTGACAGACCTTGATTCATCATTGCAAGAAGTCAAATGGATCAAAGTCCCCTCCCATCCAGGAATTTAGGGGAATGAAGAGGCTGATTCGCCGGCCGAGATCGGCCAGCTTACCAGCCCACTATTGATCAATTCCAAGGTCGCATCGGTCCGTAAAATCCGACACCCAGGCCCTCGAACCCAGGTGAAGCTAAGCCCACTTTCTGGTTAAACTGGAATAACAGGGCCATGCTGCGCTTCCTCATGGCACAAACACCAGAGCCACCGAGGCAGAAACCGGAGGTCTGGAAGGCATGGCATAAGCTACTGCTCCCCCCCCCAGACAGACAGTTCATACAGACCGCCCTGTGGAAAAAACTGTCAGTCGGGGTAAGACTGGCCAACTGGCAGCCACATGAAACAGCATGTCCCATCTGTGGCGTCCAGGAAACTTCACAACACGCGGTGGCAGGGTGCAGGTATGTGTCCGTGGCAGCCCACATTGCAACCCAGTGCCTGGGGCCGGCGGCCACGCCCGAGGGACCGGTATCTGATCCGACGGACATTCTCTGGGAAAACCCAATCCTCTCCCTCACCACACCGCTGGGAGTCACGCTGTGGTCCATAGTGAGGGCGGCATGGTCGCAGCGATGCATGCACAAACTGAACCAGCACATGGGGCGGCCCACGTGGGACCAGTTCCAAGCGCTGTGGCTGAAAGTGTTGCGTGGGTGGGAAGAACACCCGTCCCCCATCCTCCCCACGGATGAAATTACACTGCTGATAAAGGCCCTGGAGTCCATGAGGGACGGTACTGTTCTACAGCACCCACGAGTGGCGGTCTCATCCACCAGGTCCCCCCCCCAACTGCGCCTGCCAGCGCGCAAGCGGCCCAAAAAATTCCAACATGCAGAGGAGTTGGCGGCACGGTGCGAAGAAATCATCCGCGGATACCAACAACAGGGATGACAAATCATCTATCCAGACGGGTCGTCGGAAAAACATCCAGAAGTAGGATGGGTGGGGGGCTACGGTGTATTTTTTGGGGACGAACGGGACATTGCAGAGTTCATCCCGGTGGAAGAAGATCAAACAAACAACAGAGGGGAACTACGAGCCGCCCTCCGCAGCCTGCAGGGACACCGCGCAGGGCAACGGTCGCTAATATGTCCGGACTCACTACTGGTTGTTAACGGGGTGCTGGGCTGGGCACAGCGTTGGAGGCGACATAAGTGGCACAATTCAGCGGGTAAAGTGAAGCACGTGGACCTCTGGATCCAGATCTTGGAACTCGTAGAGCGGTGGGGAGAGGAAGTCAAGTGGCTACACATACCGTCCCACATCGGCATCAAAGGAAATGGACGGGCGGACCACCTCGCCGATGTGGGACGCCGCCGGTCACCGCTCCTCTTCGGGCGCATTTCAAGGCGCCCACACCCGACAAAGAAGGAAGACGCCCCCCTGCCGGAGGAGACGTCCATCTGGGGGTGGGAGGAAAACGAGTACTCGCAGTCGCTAACGCCACTCACAGCCCCGCACGAGGCGGCGATGCCCAGCACACCGCCGGTAACACAGTCGTACACCCCAGTTAAAACGCCATCAGGACGCCCAACCCCCCTCTCACCACTGTGGGATATCGAGGTGTGTACACCGGTGCAAATCAAAAAGAAACAACGCCAGGCCACACCAGGATCCACACTCCAGTGGTCGGCGGTACGCGGCCCGTTGCCTAATCACACGGAGGCCACGCCCGCCACAAGCCGGCGAACGAGCACGCCCTACCGTGTGGGACCAGCGAGAACCACGTTCCACACGCCACAATCCCTGTCACCCATGTCCCCCCGAGTGTCCCTGCAGCTGCTAGCATCGTTGGAGCTGGTGGCAATGGAGGGCGAAGAACCCCTGTCCCCCCGGAAGGAACCGAACTATGAGACTTCGTCACAGGAGCCCCACTCGGATGCATCCGCGCCGGGCTCCCCCTCCACGGCTTCAACGATGTCATGCAGCACTGAAGGGTCACGATGCCTTACCCCCTGAGTGTTGAATGTTGAATGTCTGTGACCTTAACCGATCCTGTACCCACTGGGTTTTTCAACCTAAGGCCCCAGCAAAGCCCGACCTAGTGTGGCCGAATGGGGCCAGCTACAGCAGCACCACGGGAAGGGAGTGACCTTTGACCTGGATGCACGCATAACCCTGTAGAGCCCAGGAAGCGAATGCAGCGAGCGGACACAGGGACGAGGGATGAACTGCTGAACAGACCTCGAGCTGAGGCTCCGCCGAACATTGGCAGATTGGACAGATGGCGATGACAGCTGTGGGGCAGGCGCAGCCAGAGCCAAATGCGGACACTGCAACCTGACCATTTGAGGCCCACCCACGGAGGGGCAGGGCTATCGCTGCTTTGTTTGGCGTTCGCCTCCCCCACTAGGGGGGGGTGGACTCATTCTTACATTGCCTGTGGGCTCTGCTGTGTGTGTCACTGATCACAATTCACGCCCTGTGAGGCTGTGCGGTGCCTGTCACACCCAGTCTGAGTTACATGAAATGCATTGGCTTGTGCAGTGCATTACCTCCCCCTTTGGCAAACCTGTAGGCGCGCAGGAGACCGTCACCACTAGAGTTCACCTCGCTTAGGCCCCGACACTCGAGGACACGCCATGGGACACGCCAATCGACCACTCCGAGGAGCTAGCACCCCTGCGGACAGGCGGAGACGAGGACGAACACATCGACATTGAGACAATGGAGGACCAGAAATCGGTGTCATCAACGGCGTCATGGGGCAAACGAGCCGTGGAGTCTGAGGACATGCCGAGTACATCAACACGGGTTGATGATGGCTCTGACCCCGGATGGAACCCTGGTCTGCCCAAGTGCACCGTGCTAGGGAAGAGACCCGCCGCCGACACGGAATCACCCACACAGCCCGACAGGACACAACGTGTGGGCGGACATGTAGTCCAAGCACCTCGTGGTGTGCCCAAGGGGCCAAACCGAACAGGGCCCCACACTGGGGCTACCTGGTCACAGCGCCTCAACAAGCGGCCCGACTCGCACACTGGAGACCTCTGCACATGCAACAGTACGACGATAGCCCAGGATGGGACGATAGAGGACTTACCGCCGACAATGGAGCAGGTGTTCAAGAAGATGGCACAGCCTCAGAGCACTTTTGCAGTGATCTTTGCGTTGTTGCGGGACTTGGGCACAATGACCATCACCGGGGCCAAGAACCAGCACCAATGGGAGGAGGCGGTGGGCCATTTCACCGCCACCCTAAAAGGGCTCAGCACCGGAGACATGAGGGTGTGGGATGTGTCACCGGGGGGCGACGTCGGCCCGAAGCCAAAGAAACCTGGCAACGAGACCCCCAGCACCCTGTCCATCGAGACCGCTGCGAAGGGAATTGGTTTGGCGGGCACTGTCCACATACCGTGGGAGATGTGGCATAGACTGCGTCCGCTGAATTGGCCAGAGGCTCACGCAGAGGCCCCAGCCCAGCCGTCCAGTGGTGATGTGCGGTTGGTAGCGATGGCGGACTGCCTGGTCCAAGATGGTTTGCTGTCAGAGGTGACGGATGGACGCAAGCCCAACGCTAGAGCCTTTCCTAAAGCCAAATTAGCGGAAAAGGGTGCCCTCATTGTCAACATGAAAACGGTGAATGACCGCTGCATGAAGTCGCAGCACCGCCTTTGCCTGCCTACAATGAAGTCATTGGCTGCATACATGCAAGACTCGGCCACGGCGGAGAGGCAAGTATTCTTTTGCAAGCTAGACATCAACAATATGTTCTTGCTTGGATCCGAGGATCATGATCAGCAGGGCCTCCACGTGAAAGGCTGCAATCTACCAAAAAGTAAGGGTTGTGTAGCCAATCCGCCCACCTGTGGCACAATCCCCCCCTAGCACATGTGTGGTGCACCACTCTGTGGTGCCAATGAGGCATTGAAGTGTGTTCAGTGTGAAAAGGGCTTGCAAGTGCCCCCAGTCATCAGGGTTTATCGCCATAAGCGTGCCCAAGGCAATACATGGCAGTCCAATGTAGTGAAGGTGATATTTGAACAAGCCAGCATAGAAGGTCATCTTTAAGGCTGATTTTGGCCATTTCTGACTCAAAGAAGGGGTCGTAGAGCCCACCAGATGGGTGCAAAAGCTATTAGACCGTGCCCCAAGGTGTTTTTTTTTCATCATCTACGTTGGTTTCAATGCGAATTGCCTCCTCCACAAACACCCTGGGCACCTTCTCAATAAGCTTTGCTGCTAGGTGTGCCATGTGTAAGATGGCCGCAAGTCATTTGTATCTCACTGGGGGAAGTTTTCAATTTCCCCTTGTCAATTCCATTTACACCCTATCCAACCACAACTGTGCATACTCTGCCAACCGTTTTGGTAACTGCCACAAGCTGCTGACCGCAGCTTTCCTGTTCAACCGCAACCGCTTTTTGTAATCCCTTCAGATCGTTCTTTTCTTCCTAGTGCTCCCTGTACCGGTACCGGTACCACCTGTTGTCCTTCAGCTGCGGCCGCGGTGTACACTATTGGCTCTGCAAATTTCTACACCCGCCCCGCCTCCAACTCCAGCCCCAAGCCCGTGGAGGGCCTGTGGGGCCGGGTGCTCACGGCCGTTGCCGTAGGGCTGCTGCTGTTGCTGGAGGGACACTCATCAGGGAGGTGCTTGGGCTGTGATTCTTAGCCCTGACCAGAAACAAAAAAGAGCTTGTTGCCACTTCCTGCAATGAACGCGGCACATGGGAATTATACAGAAATCCCTTTGCAGCTGCATTCACAATGACGTTTCGTGCACCCACTGTGCGTGTGGATGCATCGAGCCCGTTCCCAAAGCCGGGAAACTTTATTGTTCTGTTCTCAGCATCTACAGTACAAAATGTCTGCTGCTGCACACCCTGTGACTGCCATGGCCACCACATCTGGTGAGCCACATGACATGCGACTGGCCACAGTGTGCATGTCAATGTATGGGCCAGTTTACAGCATCTGCACCCAGAAACCAAAGCCCATTTGGGCGTGGAATGCTGTGAATTGTGAGCCAGTGGTGGCATGCGGTTCAGAATTGGGTTGGCACTTTTATGCTGTTCGCCAATTTGCTATGTGGCACAACTGATTCTCCACTTGCACCTGGCCTGGCTGTGCAACTGTGTCTGTTGCATCCAAGGCAATGCATTTTCTTCTATGTATTTCGCAGAATGCTTCGTGTTTCGGAATTTCAGGTTGTTCCTGCACCGCTGTGAACCGCATGTACGGCCATGGCTCCTTGACATGCGACTGGCCACAGTGTGCATGTCAATGTATGGGCCAGTTTACAGCATCTGCACCCAGAAACCAAAGCCCATTTGGGCGTGGAATGCTGTGAATTGTGAGCCAGTGGTGGCATGCGGTTCAGAATTGGGTTGGCACTTTTATGCTGTTCGCCAATTTGCTATGTGGCACAACTGATTCTCCACTTGCACCTGGCCTGGCTGTGCAACTGTGTCTGTTGCATCCAAGGCAATACATTTTCTTCTATGTATTTCGCAGAATGCTTCGTGTTTCGGAATTTCAGGTTGTTCCTGCACCGCTGTGAACCGCATGTACGGCCATGGCTCCTTGACATGCGACTGGCCACAGTGTGCATGTCAATTAATGGGCCAGTTTACAGCATCTGCACCCAGAAACCAAAGCCCATTTGGGCGTGGAATGCTGTGAATTGTGAGCCAGTGGTGGCATGCGGTTCAGAATTGGGTTGGCACTTTTATGCTGTTCGCCAATTTGCTATGTGGCACAACTGATTCTCCACTTGCACCTGGCCTGGCTGTGCAACTGTGTCTGTTGCATCCAAGGCAATACATTTTCTTCTATGTATTTCGCAGAATGCTTCGTGTTTCGGAATTTCAGGTTGTTCCTGCACCGCTGTGAACCGCATGTACGGCCATGGCTCCTTGACATGCGACTGGCCACAGTGTGCATGTCAATTAATGGGCCAGTTTACAGCATCTGCACCCAGAAACCAAAGCCCATTTGGGCGTGGAATGCTGTGAATTGTGAGCCAGTGGTGGCATGCGGTTCAGAATTGGGTTGGCACTTTTATGCTGTTCGGCAATTTGCTGTGTGGCACAACTGATTCTCCACTTGCACCTGGCCTGGCTGTGCAACTGTGTCTGTTGTGCCTCGTCGTTGTGCCTCGTCTCAACTTTTGTTTGCGTCTCCAATGTTTAGGCAGTTTTCCTGTCTTTGTTTTTGTTAACCCATGGACGGGGTTGAGCAGCCTAATCAGAACCAGCAAGAGTCAGCCGAGGAGCGGCTGGCGGCGCAAGCCAAGGAGATTCACGAACTCAGCGAGCAACTCGCCCGAGTGGCGGTGAAGGAGGGGCCCCGCCTGCCCCCACTGAGCGTACCAGAAGTCAACCGAGCCCTCGAGAAGCCCCAGTTGGCACAGTGGATGAGACTCATGCTGTCCAACATCAAGGCGTACGTACGCCTTAGAGCTGGTGAGGTGGGGGAGATCCCCCGACCAAGCGAGTTTGGCGGCCAGGCGACGGAGGCCACAGTCGACCCAGGAGAGCAGCTGGCGTGGAGGGTCTGGGACTGCGTGTCCCAGTCCCAGGCGGCGTATGCCCGAAGGTATGCGGGGACGCACGGAAAAACCAGCTCCGAGTCCAACCAGTACACCACGCTGGAGGAGGCATGGAAGGAACAAGGATCGGCGTTCACGTGGCGGAGCGTGAAATTCAGGGAGGTGGGAGGAGTACTGCAATGGCAGTCGAGGCAGGGCGAGTGGATCCCTGTGGATTCGCCACCGAGCGGAGGGTGCCAGAGGTGCGCGCAGCGGGGCTCCCCCGACGAACGCCACTGGCACTTTAGATGCCCACACTGGTCCTGACAGGACCGGCTGGAGCCCGGACCGGCCGCCCCGGGCTCCGGCGTTGCGGACACGGCGTCAGAGCTGCGGGCGCTCGCCCGCCGGTGGGAGACAGCAGCCCGGTCAGACGACCCCTGCTCACCGGAGGAAAGTGCAATGCAGTCCTGGAGACCGAGAACCCGCTCGCAGTACGCGTCCCGACTCCGGGCCCTGGCGGCTTACGCGGACCGCACGGGCCCGCCTGATACAGCCGCAGCACTGGCAGGCCTCCTGGCGGAGCGGGCACAAGCCGGCGCTACAGCGTCGGCCCTGCGGGGTATTACCTCCGCGGTCAGAGCCGTGGAGGACCTCCAGTGGCTGCCCCCAACAGTCACCACCTTGCACAAACGGATTGCGGCGGGAGCCGCATCCTCGGGCTCTCAGCCCTATCTGTCCCCAGCAGGCTTGGTCCAGCTGGTCGAAAGGGCCAGGGACTCCAGACATGGAGCAGTGTTCAGCGCATTGGCCATCATCAGCTGGGTATGCTACCTGCGGGTGGGCGAAGCAGCTGGCATCAGGGTTACTGACCTGGCTGTGCCAGGCTTTGTCCAGTTTTGGAACTCCAAGACAGGGGAGGAGGGGTACACCACCCGCCCCCTGTACAGGTATGCGAACGGCGTCCGGGCGTGGCTTCATGGCCACATGGTTTCGCTGGGCCGGTCCTCAGACATGCTCGTCTGGCAGTCAGGGGAAGCGGGGTTGGAGGCAGGCATGGCCGAAACCCTGGCGAGCACCGCCCACTTCCGGGCCAGGTGGCACGCCCTGCGCAGGGGAGGCGCCGCGGCGACTTGGGCCCGTAAGCCAGACCTCGCCTACTACAAATGGTGGGGCAGATGGCAGAGCACGGCTGTGGCGATGCAATACGGCACCAAATGGTCAGACCCGGGAGTCGTTGCCCCTACGGTGCTGCCCGCATGGTCCCGTGACCAGGGGCCTTTGCCGACTCCGGAACGCGTGGGCGTCCTGGCCCTGTGGGGATCCCCGATGTTCCCCAGTATCGCGAGCGCCCTCAACACCCCGACCAAGCGCAAGCCGAGACTTCCGCGAGGTCAGAAGCTGGAATCCACTGCGAGCGGCACGCTTGGGGGAAGAGGCGACGGAGACCAAACCGCGGCCGAGCTGGAGGAATCCCCAGGGGACGGCTCTGCTGAGGTGGGCCTGGGGCCTGACACAGCTCCTACCCTCCCTCCACTTCCTCCTTTGGCCTCTGCCATTGAGCGCGGCGCCGTGTCTCGGGAAGATGCGGGTCAGCTGTGCACGGTGGCGGGGCCTTTGGTGGCCGTGGGGGGGGGGGGCGTGCGGGCCGGGGACGGCAGCCGGGCCCATCAATGTCGATTCCGACGTGGACACCGACGACAACAGCGAGGATTCCGGAAGCGAGCCCTCTGGCGAATTCGCAATCGGCAGCGCCAGGGGCTCCCCCGGGCGTCGACAGGCCGGAGTTGCCAGGTTCGTTGGACGGGAGCGTAAGCCGTGGTCCTCCAGGGCAGCCGTTGGCCCTGTCAGAGGAGGACCCGCAGCGGGCTCGAAAGCTGGAGTGGTGGGCCGTGTCTACCGCACATACGCGGGGCCGCGTCGCGCTAAGGTGGTCCTGGATGGTACGCAGGCCGTGCGATCCCGAGCCCCCGCACGCCGTCAAGCTGGGAGACCTCGTTTGGCCCAGCAGATCGGAACGCCGCAGCCCAAGCGCATCAAGCTCGGGCAGGGCAGGCATGTCCGGTCGCCGGAGGCGCAAGGCCCGGTGGAGGGTGCCTTCGTGGCTGCAGCTGAGCGTCTCAAGGCCAAGGCTTGGGGGAGGGCGGGCCCAGTGGCGTCGCCCCCCCCCCCTCTGTAAGGGTCCCGACAGGGGTGGGAGGGTGCAGGAACAGCCCCCCCTCTTCCTGGAGTTCATGCAGGCGCTCACCCCCCATTTTCACTGGATAGCCGAGCGGGAACGTTGTGGCTTGTGGATGGTTGCGAAGAGGGTGGATTTGTGGTTGAATAGAGTATTCGATACAGCCGAGGATTTCCGCTTGCAAGGGGCTTTACCCGCTCTCCTGGGCGCCTTGCGCAAGCTCCACCCGGACGCCTGGGAGGCGTGCCTCCATATCAACACCTCCCCCATCCCGCGGTTCATGGGGGGGGTCGAGGATGCCATTTTGGACCGGGGATTGGGACCGGTAGGCTCCCACCAGCTACCGGACGATCTGTGGGACGCTGTCGTACCGCCCTTCTACCACGGAGGGCTCCAGGATTTTGACGTCGAGCAGGAGTGGCAGGACGGGGAAAGGGTGGTCCGAGGGGCAACCAGATGGGTGTCGTAGCAGGTCCAGAGGATAGTGCAGGCGTTGAGGGGGGCGGGGGTCTACGAGGAGCCGGCTGACCCCCCCCCCCCCCACGTGTTACCCCTTCGTCATCCCCAAATCATCCGAGAAGGTCTCCTTGATCTTGAGTTGCGTCAAGATCAACAAGAGTGACGGGGGCAAGCCCCCCACTTTTAGATTGGATTCCTGGGAGGATTTGGCTAGGTCCTTGTCGGCATTTCCGCCTGATGTGGACCTCTACGGCCTCCACATTGACCTCAAAAATGCGTTCTGGAGCTTTTGCTTGCCCCAGGGTGCGCGCCAGGTTTTTCGCTTCCGGCCCGCCCCCGGGGCTCCGCCTGTGGCGCTGTCGCGCCTACCGTTTGGCTGGAAGTACAGCCCCTATCTGTGCCAAACGAGTTTGGCACGCATTCTCCAGGGGGGACCGCCCCCCGAGATACTCCTTGTGCACTACCTCGATGACTTTTTGCTCGTCTTCACTGATAGGGAGGTGCTCAGGGAGGCGGGGCGAGTGGCAGTGCGTGCCCTGATCGAGGCTGGGATCCTCATAAGTCCTAAGAGTGTCCTGGACCCGGTGCCTGTGGCGTCATTCCTGGGGAAGGAGCTCGACTTACGGGCTAGGCAGATCAGGAGCCATGAACAAGCACTGCTCCAGTTGTGGGCGGGATGGCTGAGGCTGGCGGTTGGCGCAGGCAACGACCGGCACCTCCAAAGCTTCCTGGGTTTGCTGAATTGGCATGTGCGTCCGAGGGGATTGGGTTGCCCTTTCGCGGCGGGCGCCTACTGCTGGTTGCGCTGGGGTAGGACGGTGGGGGGGGCCAAACAGCCGGCCAAGGGATTCCCCCTGAAAATGCTGGGCAGTCTCGCAACATTGGTGGCGGTGGCGGCCGAGCCCTGGCAGGCGCCGGGCGGGGAGACCTGGCGGCAATTGAGGACCCTCCAGTTTGGGACTGAGGATAGGCTTTCGCGATCATCTCTGTGGTGCGGGGGCGTCGTCATCTGTGTCGATGGAGCGCGCGATGCGGGGTGCTGGAGGGTGGGGGCGCTCGTACCGGGAGTGGGTGTGCGTACGCATGTGCCACCTCCTGCCCGCTTCGCCAGCCAGCAAACCACGGAACTGAGGGGAGTGGCGTGGGCTGTCAGGTTTGCAGTCAGGACGGGACACCGATCTGTTACGGTCTGTAGCGACAGTGAGGCGGCCATTGCTCAGGTCCTCAGGCTGCGCGCGACTAGCCACCTGACCCACCACCAAACGGTACTTCGGTCGTTGGCTAGGATCATGTGGGTATCAGGGATCGTGCTCCGCCTCGTGTGGGTGCCCTCGGCGCTTCAGCCGGGAGACCCTATGTCCAGGATAACGTCAGTGTTCGGAGGCTCACAGGCCAGAGCGGAAGTCGAGGCTTGGTGCACGTGGGATGCATTGCTGGAGAATCTGGGCGAGGCTCGGGTGAGGGGGGTGGTGTGTCTCCGGGGATGCTAGCCCCCCCCCCCCCCCCCAGTGGACCAGCGGCGGCAGAGCTTGCCCCCTCCATGTAGCAACCTTTTTTGCTTTCCGCACCTATGACCAAGCGTCGGGGCTCGCGTGGGACCCGCAAGCGACGGGGTTCCCGTGGAGCCCACCGGAAGGGTCGCCATGGCGGACAGCGGCACCGGCGTTCCGAGGACGCCCAGCAGCGCCGAGCGGCGAAGTGGAGCAGCGTGCTCCGCACCCGCCTCCGTGGCAGGCTGGCGCGCCTGCCCATCCGCCGGGTGCTGCTCGGCAACGGGGTGCGCCTGTGCCCCCAGTGCCCCCTCCCTGACGACAGGGAGGGGTTTTTGGAACGAGCGGCCAGGGACGTGGCCGCACGCGTGGGAGGCACGCCGCACCGCCGCACGGCCCCCGGCGGCAGCGCCGCCAAGCCCCCAGGGCGGCATGCCTGCCGCCAGGTCTGGGAGGTGAGGCTGCCGGAGGGAGCCGCTGTGGTCTCCCTAACGGACTGGAACCAGGGACGCAGGGTTGCTGTACCCTATATGTGGATCCAGGCCCGGTATGGGCTGGTGTTGCAAATTGCCCGCCTCTTCAACCCGTGAGGTTTGACGACTGTCGTCGTTGTCTGAGCCTGCCCACTGCAGTGGGTGACCCTGACGGCGTGGCCGCTGGGTGTTGCTTTTGCTTTGTCTTTTTGGGCCGCGTCGGTCCGCGTTCCGCTGGAGCTGACGGCCGGGTGCTGGGGTTGACAGCCTTCTACCGTCGGAGAGACTGGGCGACCGTCATTATCGCCTGTATGCCCTCTGCAGGGGGTGGCTCTGACGGCGTGGCCGCTGGGTGCGCCTGTTTTGTTGTCTCTTTTTTTTTTTTTTTTTTTTTGGCTGGCGGCACGGCCGCTGGGTGCTTTATTTGTTTCGCATTTTTTTTTGTTGGGCCTGCCTCACTCCGCATCCAGCTGAAGCTGACGGCAGGTTGGTGGGATGTGCCCGCCCTCTTTGTCCGAGGGACAAGGCGACCGTCGTGATCGCCTGTATCTGCCCACTGTGGTGACTGTCCAGAGCGGCGTGGCCGCTGGAGGCGTCCGCCGGGGGTGGCGCTGCTATTATGGGCCTGGTGCCCGGCACTTTTCCTGCCCTCCCTGCACTTCGACCTCTGGCCCCTGCCGTGGAGCGCGGCGCCGTGTCTCGGGAAGGTGCGGGTCAGCAGTGCGCGGTGGCGGGTCCTCTGGTTGTCGTGGGGGGTGCTGCGATTTGGTCTGCCTTTTTGCTTGTTTGCACGTTACACTGGGGCAGGGATTGGTTGTGGGTCCTGCGGTGCGAGAGCCGGGTGCGGCGGGGACCTTTTTGGGCGTGCCTCACTCCACTTCCAGCTGGGGCTGAAGGCCGGTTGGTGCGATTTGACCGCCCTCTTTGTACGTGGGCACGGCGACCGTCGTGATCGCCTGTATCCGCCCGCTGTGGTGACTGTCCATGGCGGCGTGGCCGCTGGAGGAGTCTGCCGGGGGTGACGCTGCTGATGTGGACCCGGTGCCCGACACGATTCCTGACCTCCCTCCGCTCAAGCCTCTGGATTCTGCCGTTGAGCGCGGCGCCGTGTCTCGGGTAGATGCGGGTCAGCAGTGCACGGTGGCGGGTCCCCTGGGTGTAGTGGGGGGGGGGGGGGGTGCTTCTGTTTGTTCTGCCTTTTCGCTTGGTTACTACCTCAGTTCACATTCCTCTGGGGCTGAGATCCGGTTGTGGGCCCTGTGGTGTGGAAGCTGGGTACGGCGGAGAATGAATACCCAAGTCCTGTGCAGTTTTCTTGTGCTCTGCTTGTGCAAACACTAGTTGTGCCTCGTCTCAACTTTTGTTTGCGTCTCCAATGTTTAGGCAGTTTTCCTGTCTTTGCCCACCCACCCACCCACTGACCGGCTGACCCCCTGAGAGCACCTGCCCTTTCCTTTCCTTTTTGAAACCGATCCCCTCGGGTGGAGTGGGGGATCTAACCGTGCTGCAGCGTGTGGGCCAGGGTATAGGGTCACGGTCCGTTACAGAGTGGGGTCCCGCATCCAGCGGAGTGGTCCGCAGCGCACCCGTCCATACAACCGCCGGTATTTCCGGCCTTGGTGATACTTCATTACTGCCATCCCAAGTCCTGTGCAGTTTTCTTGTGCTCTGCTTGTGCAACCAATGTGCCATTCTGGTTGACCTCGAGCACTGCAATGAATTGTTCATGGGCCTCTTGCACAAGCACAGCAGCGAACCCGCCCTTGGTAGAGAACGTGATGATATGACGATATTTGATACATGATACAAATAGGATCCCATTTTAGTGGGAAGGAAGGGCCAGTCATGCCTGTGAAAGTTTCGGCTCATGACCGTTCTGCCTGCAATCCATTTCTGCACAAAGGGGGACAGTGACAGGGCCACGTTGCCTGTGGCGAAAGGGGTGCTTGTAGTGTGTTGCCACAGCCTGGTGGATGTACGGAATCCCTGTCTGACCGTCTCCAGGCAGCAGCCTGCAACTGTGTGCAACAACCAGTAAATGTGCGTGGATCTAGGGGGGCAACTGCCGCATGCACAGCTTTGCGGGCGGACAATGGGAATGCACTTTACACGGTGCGCATGCAGTGCAAAGTTTTGTATGTCGGCAACTGCCCGAGCCCTCGGTCTGGGCATTTTCCACAATGCCCAAGGGACCCCCCCCCCCCCCAGTGCATGTGTTGTTTAAGAACTGGATCCCATTACCACGATGATGACCCAATCCATAGGGCCATGTGGGCGGAATTGCAACGTTAGGTTTGTTCCACATGGGGCTAATGCATATCTGGTGGGTTTTACCAAATATGCGCTGCAGTGCAACGACTTTCCCAATGTGTACATCAGCACTCAGGAGGAGGAGGCCATGTCTGTGATGTATAGCACGGGCTCTGCTCAGGCAATGTCCTGCATTCCACGTCCTATGTCCTAAGCTCACATTTCTAGGCGGACAAAGGAGCCTACGGCGCATGCTCTTTTGCAGTCCACCTGGACACATGCATGCCGCACAAAAGACAAAAGACATGCATCGAACCTCAGTATAGCAGTGCTCCTGTCACCATGACAGAGTGATGATTTCAACCACTACCGTACCGCAATACCGCAATACCGCAATCCAGTACCCCAATTGTCAACTGATCTGGTTTTGGGTCGCTTCGGCGTGGCAGTACCCGCTGCACTACCATGCATCAGTATATCCTGCAGGCACAGGTCAGTTTTCCCTACTGGGCACACAATTTATCACGCGACTGCACTGCGCCCTGCAGCACTGGTGTAGAGACCGGGTTGAGAACCCAAGTGCCCCATCGCTACTCAGCGCAGGCCTGATGTTTATATCAAAAAAAGTGATGATTTCAACCACTACACCAGCACATGTGGAGTATGTTGTTTCATTCTACCTCCTGAAACAGGCACAACAAGGATTCGGCTGTTGTGGCTGGTGCTTGTCCTCGCCGAAATGGCAAACCCTGCCAAAGCTGTGCGGCATGCAGGGGGCCGCAACACCAATATTTGCAGTGACGAACGAAGCACCACCAGAGACATTTCGATGCAAAGCAGCTCAAATTCTGTGTGAACATCAATTATTCCTGCTCCGCACATACTGTGGTCCGAAGTCGCCCCTTGTCAGGAGTGCCATTTATGACCTGAGCATGGCCAAGGCCCGGCTTCAAGGGGCCCCAAGTTGCAGCTGGCCATCCCAATTTTGCTTTGAGTTTGTGTTGTTCACTTATCACAATTTTTCTTGGTCTGGGGGTCAGCCTCAAATCCCCTCCTCTGGCCACTGCAACCCTGGACAGTGTGGTACAGGCCATACCTTGTCGGTGTCTTTTGCCCTGCCCTGCATTCTCATGCTTGGGCTGTTCCGATCGCACAGGCGCCAAGAACGACACCAACAGCTCACGGAAGCACCACCACCAGCGTGGACAGAAGCGATACAACTCATTACGATGCTCTGCAACCAAACACTACCGACACCAACACCAGCAGCAGCAGCAACCAACATCATCTCTGCCAAGCAAGAACACACACCAGAGATGCGTAGAAAAAATCTTGCGCCACCTTTCGCCAAAATCGCCAGGACTTTCCATGCGGTCTTCGTTGTTGTAAGTTGTGCACTAAGGAATGTTCTCAGGATCGGTTGGGTGGTTGGGTCACCATTTTCGGCCTGGTTTGTGACTTCCCTGCGGCTCACATCTGGGACTAAACGCCAAGATGCTTGCCGAAAAGGTGTGTGCAACCCAGGGAGTCAAATGGCCGCATATCCTCCGCCACATGAGAGGATAGCACCATTTTGAAGTATGCAAGTCTAAGAGTTTGCCCCTGCCTCCCACACAGTCACCTCTGGCCACTCCATCCTATTAAACCCCCCCCCCCAAATAGGAACCGGTTCTTATTTTTGACCCAGTTGGTGGCGGTAGCAGGGGGGGTTCTTATTTTTGGGGGCGGTTCCTATTGCGTTTGACACCTCCTCCTGCCTTCAGAAAAAATGGACATTTTTGATGGCTTGCACCCACAGTGTGCGGACTCCATTGACGTGGAAAAGATGGGCTATCTCCCTGCTGACCCATCTGACATCAAGCTGCGGGTTCTGCCCTCTTACACTTTTGTTCCAATGTCTGAGGTGGAGCAGCATGTTCAGCAAATGGTAGCTGCAAGGGCTCAGGCAGTGCCTGAACCTGATCCTGTCTGCAACCTGCCAGCAGCAAAGCGCCAAGCTACCATCACTTCCTATTTCCGCAAGTAACTGATGCACAAAAAACTCTTCAGTGTTCCCCGCTTTTGTCCAAGGTGGTTCTTATTTTTGGCCCGCTCGGTGGAAAGCCCCAGGTGGTTCTTATTTTTGGGGCGGTTCTTAGTTTGGGGCCAGTTCTTATTTTTGGGGCGGGGGTTTACAAGGGAGGTTCCTTAAAGTCTGGGTGGAAGTGGTCCGGGTTGGGGTGGCCCTCCCCCTGCCTCCTGCACCCGAGTGTATTGAACCATCAGCATTAGCCACCACTCACGTGTTTACCAATCTGGAGTTATTAAAATCTTCAACGTCTTCCTCCTTCTCGCGCGGGTTGTGTTGCAAACACCCATGTTGTCATGTGCACGCCCAACCCACTAAAAAAACCCCCCTGTGTCAGTGCTCCCCCTCCTCCCTCAGGCCCTCCCAAGAGACGGGTTATCGGAAACCTGCCTGATGTGCCACCTAAACGGCGGTCACATAGGAGCAAGTGGCTGCTGCAAAGAAAAAAATGCAGGAGTGCGATTTTGACTTCCAAGTCCCTCAGATCAATTTTGCATTGGAATCACATGTTCGAGTGTGCCTCTCGGCCTGGTCTGCCATGATGCACACCCTGAAAGTCAATGAGAAAGAAAGTATTGAACCATCAGCGTTAGGGAGGCAGCCACAGGACAATCTGGTCGAGGTTGAGTGTTTCAGTCAGTTGAGTGATTGTCCCTTTCTGTAAATGTTCATACTAGAAGCCCCTTTTGCGCATTGCGTTGTTTTCCAATGTATGATCTCTGGCTGTCATCTCCCCCCCTCTTGCATAGTAGTTGCCCCTACATTGTAAGCGTGGGGGTCGAGGGAACCATCACTTTCAGTAAGACAAAGTCACTACCACGTCTTTTGTGGAGGACTTGATCCAGGCCAAGCCCCCCCTATTCTTTGGGAAGTATTAAAGACTAACACCTAATCATTTTTATCACTCTTTTGAAGCATAAAAGTACATTTTCCAAAGTAACTAGGGTTATAACCCTAGCCCCCCATGAAGTTTACCCCTACCACTCAAGTGAGCGGAGGTATCTTCCTTCATGGAGGTATTACTGAAATAATCGAGGCACTTCATACCTTTTTCCTTAAAGGTTAAGCCTAGTGGTCTCCCACCTTAGGACCTAGATACTCAAACGTTTCATCTATTCATTCTGGTCTTATACAGTAAGTGATTTTGAATTCAGTCGCTTGGCCAAGCTGGCCAAGCCATATCCTGTGTCTGGCCCAACCTACATGCCCCAGGTTCCTAACCAAGGTGCCTCTGGCAATCAGGTCAGAAAAAATATATGGACACCCAGAAAGCCCCTCCCGCCCCCCTCCAAACTGTGGCAAATTACTTCACGGGCTGCAGGACGTCAAGGTACCCTCCCCCCCGTCATGCCATCTCCACAGGGTGAGTTCAGGGTAGGTCTCCGGGACACAAGGCCAAACACGGGCATGCTGCTGCCCCAAAGAACATGGCGTCCACTGGCAACTACAAAGCAAGGGTGGGTATCAAGATAAGCTAGGGAACACATAGACAAGGCCTCAAGTGTCAAAAGAAAGGTTTCTGGTTTACCCTTGCTGTGCTTGTTCCTTGTTCTTGATGATGAAAACCTTGATGATTTTCTGCAATGCAAAATGATAGTCACAAAGTAGTTGAGCGGCGCAACCAAACACCAGATCGAATCAAAATCTGGATGTTCTCCTTCCAAATCAAAGCATAGGTAGCAAAGAGGGGCTGCAAATGAACAATGCAGGCTTAAATACAAAGCTTCAATCTTTTATAAACAAAGCAAATGGTTTTATAGTGAAAACTGACATAAGTCTGGCCCAATAGACATTCATAGGCACTTCAACTGCAAAGTTTGGAATGCAATGGAATTCGTTCTTCGGCTCCTGATAAGCTATTCTCCTTCTTGTGGCCCTGCATGTGCTGCCTGCTGTGCTGATGGTGTCACCGACATCGCACACGTAACAGAGCATTTATCACCACATGGGGTGGGGAGGTAGGGGCTAAAAGACGCATTGCCAGTGCGACCCTCGGACCTACACCTCCCTCTCCCATCCCCCCGCCTCCCTTGGGCCTCTCCTCCAACGGCAAACACGTACGTACACCCGCAAGTACCAACCGGCATACTCACTCCGCCGTTTGGGCACACCCATCTGCGCTGGACATCCCTCACAACAATAAACTAGGGGCACCAATAGCACAGCAGTGGAACGGTGTGTTCCCTACTGCCTCAGTCCACAAAAAACACAACTAGCAGTGGGTGGTGGTCATTGCGCGTGTGAACATGTGGGCTGAGCATGATAGCGACTCTAACCCCGGAGTATAAGCAGCAGAATCATGGTTTGCAAGAGAGGCCCTATCATTCAACAATGTTACTGCCTGACACAATCCCTCAACCTTGTACCCCAGCACCAAAACTCAGGACCTCATTAATCTGGGTACCAAAAAAGAAAATACCGTCCGATCACCAAGTGATTGTTTTGGGGGGGGGGGGGCTTTTATGATGATGTGTACACAGGGGTCCTGCGTTGGGAAAACGCATGTTCCGCATGGCAACACATGGAACAGAGGGGGTGTGAAGACAGGGTTTGAAATTGTTGTGGAATGGGCGCGGCAACATCAGGGGGTGTTTTACACAGCGTGGGCATAGTGTGGTCAGGGTGATTTGTACCAGATGGGGATCTTCAGGAGGTGGGGAAAGCTGTCACCAGTTGTACTGAACTGGCGGCAGTTTCAGAGCAATCTCGGCGGGTCATCATCCAGGGTCTTTTCATCAGGGTCCTCTTCTTCTGCGTCTGGTTCAAACTAATTTTGCTGCTTCACTGTTGACAGGACCTGTGCAAAAAGAGGATTTATTGCTTTGAGTTGCGTTAGCCTGCCAATTCCACGCCCTTCCCACCTCATCTGTTTTTTTATGTCCCCCAATAGCATCGGAATGATAATGACCAAGACCAGGACTGGGGCTGGACTGTGCCTTCATGATGATTATGCCCCCCTTCCCATACATACCTAGTTTCGCCTACAGTGAACGGGGGTGCGTTGCGCCCAGTGCAACTATTTGGCCGTCCAGCTGAACCAAGAACTTGTAGGTTGCACTTGTGGGTCAAAGTAGTGATGGGGTTGCCCATTGCCACTCAAAGATTGTTCCACATGTGATGTTGTGGTTTTGCCCTCTTGTAGCCACAACTCACACTCATTTGGAGTGTCATGTAGCCATTTTTGAATGCTCTCCGCTTTGGTTCTGATTGTATTGATACACATATGCGTGACCAAGTCCAGTGGTTGAAAAATTGGTGAGCCATTTCTCGAACCGTTTGCAAGCCAGAGATGCCATGTACACCTTAAGAGAAGTGATGCATAAATACTTCTTATGTTGTCCATGTTCTTTTGGCCTTTGGGAAGGCAAGGAACAACGAGACACAATTAGGTTCTTTGAAGGCTTGTATTATGGGGTTGTTTGGAAGGGGGTCAATTTGGAGCTTTTTGGGACTGTATGTCTTCGAAGTAGTGTGCAGTGTATGTGTAATGCAAGGATTCCCCCAAGGTTGTGCACTGCCAGGGGGATGGGGGGACTGTCACTTAGCGACTATTCCATCATGGGATTCATCTTGGTCTTGGTCTTGGACAACCCCCGACCCGTGACCCCACACTGCTCTCAATGTGCAAGGCTTGAGGCCAAGAGGCGTGGAATGTTTGCCACTTTGGCATGCATTCTCTCTGTAGCGGCACTCATCGGTAAAATGGCACTCGGGGTTCGAACAGGCGACCTTCAACTGCTCATCTTCTGCATCATGCTTGAGCCATCTCCGGGCTACTCATCCCTAGGTGCACCCCTCTCTTGGCTCACCCCCTCCGGCGTGCCCTTGACTGAACATGGCTTGCTTTCCTCTCTCCTTAGCCACAAGATGCCGGGCCAAGCCTCTCACTTGCTTGCTCCACCGTGTACCAAGGTTCAAACGTACTGTCTTGCTGCCACATTCTCTCCCTTGGTCACTGGAGTCGGAGCTGAGCCTCTCACCGCTCGCCTGCTCCACCGTGTACCATGGTTCGAACTAGCTCTCCTGCCGCCATGTTCTCTCCCAAAGCCACTGGACTCTAGGGCGGCCCTCTTGTTGCTCACCCACTGTAATGCGTACTGGGTCTTGAACTAGTGCCCTCTAACTGCCGCCATCCTACCGCCATGTTCTCCCACCCGGCCACTGGACTGTGGGCCAAGCCTTCTGCCGCTCACCCGCTCTAGTGTGTACCAGGGTTTGATCCGGCAACCTTTGGCTGCGCACGTGCTGTGTCATCACCGAGCTACAACACACACCTACCAATAGCCCTCGATTCCCAGGTATATTGCCTACATAGATGGTTCTTCAGAAAAAGTGGCAAGGGTTGGGTTTGTAGGAGGATACGTAATTTTGACGATCTCCGTGCCATTGGAGCGCATCCCCCCCCAACCTTACGGCAAACCAACAATACCACAGAACTCCATGCAGCCATATAGGCCATCAAACTTTTCCCAGCTGGCAAGCTGGCCATTTGTACACATTCCTGTCTGGTGTTTTTGGGTGCTACTGGGAAAGCTCGGAAATGGGCCCTCAACAACCGGGTAGGTTCGAATGGACCACTTAGGAATGTCGAACTGTCGAAGGAGCCGTTGACAGACCTTGATTCACCATTGCAAGAAGTCAAATGGATCAAAGTCCCCTCCCATCCAGGAATTTAGGGGAATGAAGAGGCTGATTCGCCGGCCGAGATCGGCCAGCTTACCAGCCCACTATTGATCAATTCCAAGGTCGCATCGGCCCGTAAAATCCGACACTCTGTTCCACCTCAAAGAGCTACAATGAATTCTTGTTTGGTTCCCTTGAATTTTTCCGCCTCCAATTCAGAGCATTTTGCCGACGATGACGCCCTATCTATCTCTCAGCCGTTCAGCCCGTGTGTCTGAGGACCACTATGTACAAGCAAAATGAAACACAAGGCATTCATCTGTCATAATTGGGCAAATATCTACAATCAAACTCCGAAATGCTGGTATGTTTGATGAGAAGTTGGTTGGCACAAATAATGCATGCATGCAACATACCGTCTGTCTTCTCCGCACTGTCACTGTGATCAAGCACTTCTTTGGCGCTCAGTGGTTGTGGTTGTCCTATGATGTGTGTTGTGTGTTGTGGCTGCAGGAGGTCGAAGTGGCAAAGGTGTAAAGTCAAAGGCAGTGTACCATGGGAATTCAAATTCGCTCTGAGTGAGCACCCAGAGTTTAAGGGGATTTGAGGCGCCTCAACTTGCGAGGGACAGAAACGTCAGTGCTAGAAGAGGAATCCGAGGAATTTCCTGCTGAGACTGTGCAAGAATCTGAGTCAACCGAAGGGGAGCGCAATGGGCCTCGGATCCTGATGGTGTAACAGAATCCTCCTGAAATGGTCCGTCACACGGAGAGTGAAGCAATTGTAGATCCAAGCTCTAGTTTGGGGCCAACCGGGGCCTTCTCCGCCCATCCGGGCGTCCTTGTCTCCGCTCGCAGCTGCCCGATCTCTAGCGCTCTCTGATCTCACTTGCACTGCTCTGCCTGAGGGGGGGGGGGGGTTGCAGCACCCCTGACTCCTTCAACTCTGCCAGGTAGCAGCGCCGCAGTCAGCCCATGTGGGCGCTCCTCCGCCTGATCCTCTACCAGTCAGGCAGGTTGCAGGACATGGGGGGGGGGGGCGGCAGGGCTGGACAGGGTGCCATTTAACCGGAGGCCCCTTTACGGAAGCTTCCGATGTACCTCTCTACAGGACACGGGAACATGGGACAAGGTTCACAGGGCCATGTTCTCTCCCACCCTAACGCGTTCCGGGCTCTCCTGGGCGAGTGCAGCGGGTGATCTCTTGCTCCCTCTGCGACCGTGCCGGGCTGGGCTGGTTGCAGAAGCCGCCAGGCGCTATGGGGGTGTTGCCTGAACCGTGCGCGCACCGTGTGCGCACCGTGCGTCCTTTTGCTTATTCTGTGTCCGGCAGATCCACATTGCCTGAATCTGAGCTGCTCTGGCTTGTCGCCGGACTGCCTGTGTACTACCACCGCTCCAACGGGGATAGGGTGTCGGCCACTGTCGTTGACCCTTCTTCAAGGTTGGCGCCGCGTCTCTATTCGGTACAAATTGGGTGGTGAAGAGGTCTTGTACGAGCATGCACCCGAGGAGTGGTTGGAGTTTGCAATTGTGACTGCTGAGAGCCCCGATTCCCCCCAACCTGTGCACCATGAGGCGCCCATGGACGCTTTGCTGGAGCCCCAATTACCTGAAGTGGAAGCTGAAGCCCCTAGAATTGATGATCATGAGCCAGAATGCTGTGGCGGATGAAATTGAAATTCCCGTAACCCAACCATTGTTGTCGCTTGTGTTGTCGCCTGTGCATGGTTTGTTACGGAGATGCGTGCGAGGTGCAGAAATTGGGAGCCTGGAACCTGTGACAAGCATCAGATTCAAAAAAAAAAAATTCCCGGTACGCCAATAGGGGCTGCAGGGTGCAGAAAATAGGACCCTGGAACCTGTGACAAGCATCAGACTAAAAATTGAAGAATCCTGGTATGCCAGTATGGACTGCAAGGTGCAGAAATCAGGACCCTGGGTGTGTTTCTATCAGGGGTTGCCATAAGGACGCTCAGCCTTTTTTTTTTTTTTTACTAAGGCAGCCACTCTCTGATGTTTGGTGGGTACCCACCAACCGCCATCGGTTACCCACCAACCGCCATCGGTTACACACCAACCGCTATCAATTACCCACCAACCGCCATCGGTTACACACCAACCGCCATCGGTTACCCACCAACCGCCATCGGTTACCCACCAACCGCCATCGGTTACACACCAACCGCCATCGGTTACACACCAACCGCCATCGGTTACCCACCAACCGCCATCGGTTACCCACCAACCGCCATCGGTTACCCACCAACCGCCATCGGTTACACACCAACCGCCATCGGTTACACACCAACCGCCATCGGTTACCCACCAACCGCCATCAGTTACCCACCGGCCGCCATCATAGGGCGTATTGGACACTCCGAGTTTTTTTTTTTTATTATGGCGACCCCTGGTTTCTATGGGGGCCATTCAACGGGGTACAAGTTGGGCAACCATCCCAAAAACATTGAACCGTGCGCGCACCGTGCACACACCGTGCGCGCACCGTGCGCGCACCGTGCGACAACGCCCCCTATGTGCCCTTCATTTGGACCACTCAGGGCCCCGGGAGCCGGACCACATGTCCGTGGACCCAGGCATGGGCATCAACGCAGTATGCGCAGTTCATCCTCTGCTTAGGCATGCCCTGTCAGCCTGTCCTCCGTCGTGATCTAGACTTTCATGGCCTGCCATTAGCCAGGCCTCAGCTGCTCATGGACGATGCTGCGCGAGTCACACGCCTCCCCAACGGAGAGCCCATCACGAATGATTGGCTGCAGTCGGTCTTGTCGTCCAACGGCATCGCCGGCACAGTGACCTCCTTCGAGGCCTCGGACCCCAAGCTCTGGGCGCAGTCGCACTCTGTTTGCCTGTCGGTCACGGTGCAGCCCCCCGCCGATGCTGCGGTGTCGGGTGCGGCTCCGCTGCGGTTCCACCTCAAGCGAATCGTGCCCCGGGACATGGAGCCCCGCGCCCTGCAGAAGTGGAAGAGGGACCTGCACTCATACCACAACGAGGCCGTCTTCTACCGCAGTGTGGCCTCCCGGCTGCAGTCGAAGCTCCCGGTGCCACGCGCTTACTTCGTGCACGCGTCCTACACTCCGGCAGCGGTGGGGGGCGGTGATGACGGCGATGCCCTGCTGGACAGCACCTTTCTCTTCCTGCTGCAGCACGTTGAGGAGGCGGAGTACCTGCAGGCCTCCCCGCTATCCCTGCCCCAAGTCCACTGCACCCTGGAGGCGCTGGCGCGCCTGCATGCGGCAGCCTGGGAAGACCCTGCGGTGCTATGTGAGGCCGGGGCGGACTTGCACCCGCACGCCACCTTCTGGTCACTGGACAAGAGGTAACCACCATCTGATACATGCCGCAGTAGGACCCACCTGTACCTCAGTAGGATCCACCCGCATCTGATGTGTGTATCAGTAGGACCCCCCCCCCCCCCCGCATCGACTCGGGGGTGAATCAACTCGGGGGTAGGACCCACACACGTCTGATGCGCCATGGGTCCTGCGCACATTTGATGTCTCAGTAGGGCCCGCCCAGATGTGATGTTTAGCTCGGTAGGACCCCCTCGCGTCTGACACGTGGGAAGGCCCAGTATGGTCCACTCACGTCTGATATGTTGCTGATTTGTGATGTGTCAGGTGCTGCACAAAGTGTTGTCGCCACTGATGCACCAGAAGCCTTTGAGTCGAAACAGGGCATGTTCTGCAGGTGCAGAGTGGGAGTCACTGGGGACCTGCATCGCGGGACGAAGCAAAAGCCGCAAGGTTGCCTCTTACGCAGCACCGGGCCTTGTCCGCGATAGGGGCCAACTTTTTCGATCGAAAGGTCTAACCCCCAAAGCCGGCACAACATGAAGCCTCGGGCAGCCGCATCGATGTAGACTCGGGCATGGCAGTCGGTATGCACATGACCGACGGGCGTACACCCAGAAGATGACGCAGCAATTTCATGTTTTGTTACGTACCGTCCAGTGCATGCCAGGCTCGACCTGCCCACGTGGAGCCTGGGACGTTGATTGATTGGTCACCAGCCGAAGGTCCAAAAAAATCTCTTGTGGGGGAGGGGGGTTTCGATGGTCAACCTTTTTTGTCTGGCATCGCTAACACGGCGAGTGATGATTTCTTGGCCCCTGCAACGCGGTGATCCCCAAAATGCCACTTTTCAATGTGTCCGCAGGCTGGGGTCTGGTTGACCTCCGGGGCCCCGATCCTGAGTTGGATTTTGGGGGCCTCGTCAAGTGAGCCCTTTTTTTGGGGAGGGGGAAGGATCCCGCCATGGGGCTCTATTGACCCCCCCTCACTGTACCGCCCCTCCCCCCACGGACAGTTCCCTCCCCCAGGGCTGAGATGTACCCAGATCGGGTACATCATGCGGTACATCATAGTGAAGTGGAAAAATGGGGCAAGATGGGGAAAGATGGGGGAGGGAAAATGGGCAGGAAATGGAAAAATGGGGCAATATGGGGAAAGATGGGGAAACTTGGGGGAGGAAAAAGGGGGCTGAACGTTGATGTGCGTTTCCTTTGCTATTTTGTGTTGCTCAATAGTTTTTTGCTTCGCTCAAGAACATCATCAAAGTTGGTTGGGGATGGGCATGGATATTGTGTTGTGCCCTCTCGTCTCTTAGCCACCATGGAACATGGTGCAGTGGACTGCCGTTTGAGGAGATGTGGGTTCAATTCCTGGTGTACACGCATTTTTGCCCAATTTCCCCCATTTTCCCCCATCTCTCCCCATCTTGCCCCATTTTTCCAGTTTCCCCATTTTTCCTGCGGTGCATCACGGGTACGTCTCCGAGTACAGCATCAGAAATTCTGCCGGGGACATCCCAGCCCTGCTCCCCCTGCACAAGTCCCCCACTTAGGGGGGGGGGGGGGCGTGATATATGGCAGATCCAGGGGTCTCTGCTTAGCGAGGGCATCAGGTTGCGTACCGCTGCATGACTCCTGTACACTTGTCGGTGTCCCACCCGCGGGTTGTCTTCGCGTTGCACTCTTTGTAACAGAAAGGTACCTCTGGTCTTTTAGGCCACTGACGAGCCACTATCTTCCTGCGCTTGTGCTGATCGCCTCTTGTGCGCACGTGCACTAGCACAGGCTTCTTCCGGGGGCGTCACTTGCCCCAAAAGGCCGCGGCGCCGCAGAAAATGTTTCCTGTGGTCACGATGGAGTTGCAGTGGGAAGGTCCGGGGCGGGTCCTCGGGCACAGTCCCCCTCAGGGGGGGGGGGGCATTTGGTGACTGGTCCTCCCGGGGGTTGGGGGGGGGGGGCGTCGCGCGTTCTGGGGGGACCGTCCAGGGGGTTGGGGATTGGGGGCTGCATTGGGCACCCGCCTGCCTCTTTCCCAAGCGGGTGTACAGGCGTTTGCTGCACGGCCCCGTGCCCAGGGATGTATTCAAAGGGCCGTACACCGCAGGAGGAGTGGGGGTACCCCCCCCCCCCTGGACCCCCCCCCCCCTCCTCCCCTTCCAATGTTTGAGGCTGACAGCCAAAATTTTGCTTCGGCGCCTTCGGTGCCAAGAGGATTGAAGCTTCAACATTGTTGGCCCGCCTTCGGCGGGGACCATAGGGGAACCCTGGGAGGAGGGGGGGTCGCAGCCAACCCCCCCTCCCCCGCCCTCCCCCGCTTCTAATACACCCCTGCCCGTGCCCCCCCCCTTGCCCTCCGGCGCAGGCCCGCCCATGGCCCTGCCTCCGACCGTGCCCTCGTCTGGGTCTCAGGGGACTGGCCGAGGCGGCCGAGATGCCGCAGGTGTGGGCGGACTTCGTGCAGCAGTTCCAGCCCGTCTGCCCCGACCTCTTCGCCCGGGCCCCCGTCCAGGCCCTCGGGCACCGGCTGCTGCGCGCGGCCGAGTGGGTGGACCGGCAGCTCTGGGGCGGCGCCGGCGCCGGCCCGGGCGCCCGGGCCGCGCAGTTCCGCACGCTGGTCCACGGCGACTTCAAGGCGATGAACGCGTTCGTGCCGCGGGACGGCGGGGCGCTGCGCGCGCCGCCGCAGCCGGCGATGGCCATCGACTTCCAGTGGACCGGGTGCGGGTTCGGGATGCAGGACGTCGCGTACCACTTGAGCCACTCGGGGCCCCTGGAGGCTATGGCCGACAGCGCCGCAGAGGGGGGCGAGCACGCGGCCGCCGACGCCGCCGGCGCGGCGACCGGAGCGCTGGGCGCCGGGGCGCCGGGCGCCTGCGCGCCCGCCGCGAGTGAGGGGCTGGCGGTGGGGGAGGAGGCGCTCATCCGGCACTACTACCGCTGCCTCCGGCGGCTGCTGCGGGACGAGGGGAAGGGCCGGGCGGCGGAGGAGTACACGTACGCCGTCGCCCTGCGGCACTACAAGCTGAGCGTGCTGGACTACGCCCGCGTGGTGGTGTCGTGCTTCTACCGCGGCGCGTCGCCGGAGGCCTTCGCGAAGAAGGCCGGCAACATGAACTGTTCGCTGGTGTACCGGTCGGTGCCCGCGGCGCTTGCGTTCGTGCGGCGGCTGGACGCGTTTCTGGGGGAGTTCGAGGCGGAGGCGGGATTCCCGGCCCCGGGCGCGCCTGTTGATGGGGGCACCTAGAGCGGTGCCTGTGGGCGCGTATGCGTCGGAAGGGCCAGAGGACCGGGCGGATAGGTCTTTGAAGGAATCGGCACATCGGTTCGGAGCGGTTAGAAGCGGTTGCAAAAGCTGTTGGCAAAGAGCGGATGGGTCGCAGACTCGGCCCACATGGCGGCTGGCTCCCCCCTCAATCACCCCGCCAGGCCGAGTGCAAACTCGAGAACAGACCAAGGCACATGTGCATACGGAAGGCAGGCTCGAAAGACCACAGGCGGAAGCCCCGGGCCAGTCGCATCGCAAACACCCCGGGCACTGTGATGCCGAACTCGCTGCCGAACAACGGCTGGATGCGTCTCTGGCGGGATATCCAGCCGGGCCTACCGACCGTTTGACGCCCCCTCGCCAGCCTCCCCCCCCCCCCCCCCCCCGCCCTTTCTGTCTGCGGAAGCTTGTCCCGCTCGGCAGTGCCCTGTCGCCTCTGAGATGGCGTGGCAAGCTCAGGCGATCCTGGGTGGAAGGGGTGTACAAACACAAGCCACGGCTGCTGTGGCCGCCCCCCCCCCCCCCCCCACTCTGCGCGATGCACCCTTACAGGCGCTGCAGCCAGAGGTCTCCCGCTCTCTCATGCTCGACAGCCAGCGATCTGGCGCAGCCCGCACTCTCCCCCAGGCTCGGCAGCTAGCAGTCTGGCGGAGCCCTCGCTCACCCTAGGCTGGGCAGCCAGCGATCTGGCAGGGCCCTCACTCACCCCCCTGAACCAAGGGACTACTGACTTTTTATTATTTGCCTGCTAGTATTACCTACCAGTCTACCTGCACAATGGTGTGTATTGCATAGCCAGTACTGTATCCCCGTGTCCCCTCCCCTCCCACCGTCTGCTGCACGTCTGCAGGTGCGTCACCTCATGTGTCAAGGGGAGCGGGAACCATAAAGGTGCCCCGCACAGGTGGTCCTCCCCCCTGCCCCCTGCCCCCCTGCCCCTGCCCCTCACGCACCTCCCTTCCTTGGCAGCGCCAGTCGGCCGTCCCACGGCTGCCCTCCTACCCTCCACCCTCCCCCGGGGGCGCCAGTGGGCGATCCCACGGCTGCGCTCCACCTTCCCCCCTCTCCTGCGGCGCCTGTGGGCGATCCCACGGCTGCAATCCACCCCCCCCCCTCCCCAAGCAGCGCCTGTGGGCGATCCCACGGCTGCACTCCATCCTCCTCTCTCCCCCTGCGGCGCCGGTGGGCGATCCCACGGCTGCACTCCCCCCCTCGCCCCCACAACCCGCCCCATTACACCGCCGGCCGAGTGGTCGAGCGGTCAACCCCATGAGCTGCTGAGTGGCAGTCGCGGGTTCGAATCCCTTCCTTCCCCTCGTGCCCCCAACACAGGTAATACACTATAGGTAGCTGTACTACACGTAACTGTATTTTGCCTGCTAGTATTACCTACCTGCCTAACAGTGCAATAGTGTATATTGTATTGCCAGTACTGTATCTTCGTGACCCCTCCCCTCCTGCCCCCCGCTGCACATCTGCAGGTGCTTCCACTCACAGAACCAGGGGAGCGGGAGCCCCGACGGTGCCCCGCACAGGTGGACCTCCCTCCCCCCTGCCCCTGCCCCTGCCCCTGCCCCTACCCCCAGGCTCGATAGCTAGCAGTCTGGCGGAGCCCTCACTCACCTCGGGCTAGGCAGCCAGCGATCTGGCGGGGCCCTCACTCACCCCCCTGAACCAAGGGACTACTGACTTTTTATTATTTGCCTGCTAGTATTACCTACCTGCCTACCTGCACAATGGTGTGTATTGCATAGCCAGTACTGTATCCCCGTGTCCCCTCCCCTCCCACCGTCTGCTGCACGTCTGCAGGTGCGTCACCTCATGTGACAAGAGGAGCGGGAACCCTAAAGGTGCCCCGCACAGGTGGTCCTCCCCCCTGCCCCCTGCCCCCCTGCCCCTGCCCCTCACACACCTCCCTTCCTTGGCAGCGCCAGTGGGCCGTCCCACGGCTGCCCTCCTACCCTCCACCCTCCCCCGGGGGCGCCAGTGGGCGATCCCACGGCTGCGCTCCACCTTCCCCCCTCTCCTGCGGCGCCTGTGGGCGATCCCACGGCTGCACTCCTTCCCCCTCTCTTCCCCTGCGGCGCCGGTGGGCGATCCCACGGCTGCACTCCCCCCCTCGCCCCCCCAACCCGCCCCATTACACCGCCGGCCGAGTGGTCGAGCGGTCAACCCCATGAGCTGCTGAGTGGCAGTCGCGGGTTCGAATCCCTTCCTTCCCCTCGTGCCCCCAACACAGGTAATACACTATAGGTAGCTGTACTACACGTAACTGTATTTGCCTGCTAGTATTACCTACCTACCAACCAGTGCAATAATGTATACTGTACTGCCAGTACTGTATCTTCGTGACCCCTCCCCTCCTGCCCCCCGCTGCACATCTGCAGGTGCTTCAACTCACAGAACCAGGGGAGCGGGGGCCCCGACGGTGCCCCGCACAGGTGGACCTCCCTCCCCCCTACCCCTGCCCCAGTACAGCCACACTCGGTATGCGTCTGTCAACACTAGAGGAGGAGGCGTGTGCCCCGCCCGCCGGCTGCATGGCCGTTGGGTGAGTGAGGTGCGCCGGAGCCGAGCTTCCCCAAGGCGGCAATCCGTGGGCCCTTAAGGCCCTCTTCGGAATCGGGAAGGTAAGCCCAAAGCCCAAAGCCCCCCCCCGCCCTTTCCAATGCATCCGAGAAGGGGACACGTGCATTGATTGGACTTCGCAGTACTGCTGGACTAATGGCTGGAATTGTCTATGGCGGGGACATTCAGTCTATCGGAACCGACCATTGATCCCCCCTTTCCAATGCATCGCTGGCTGCTGGCTGCCCATTTGACGTTTTACATTTGCTGCAGGACGATAAGCTTGCCTCTTTGGAAACACCAGCTGGCCTGATCGGCTGGTCAGCCATCATCACAAACTGGTCGCTCCGTTGTGCCGAAAAGCACAACTCGTTTTTTCGGATTACATCGGTGACCTACAATTTAATTCGGAAAACTCAAGGTGAAAAGGTTTGGTGGTTGCTTTTGTCCTGGTTGTTGTGCGTGTACCCGTCACCAAGTAGTGCAAAAGAAAATACACTTTTAGTCTGTTTTTGGCGGCGAGGTCCCAATCTGTCCACAACGGAATGGAGCCTTCTGTTTGAACATTTGAAATTTGTGCCACAACCATTTTATGGAGATACGGTTGAGAACTAAGGCATGAACACATGGAGTTTCCAACGCCGCAATGAAGAGCATTGTTGTCGAGCTGAACGGAACGGTGTAGGCTTTTGGTAAGTAGCAAAGCCGGGTATGGTTTCCCTTGGTCGGACTACAACCCCAATGAACAACAATCGCACATGTGCACACACGAAAACAACAACAAAGCCAACGAAGACGCACGCCGTACACGAGTGCATGCATGGCGTTGCTTCAACCTCTTGAAATGACCACAAGTGATGTTGGTGGAATGCCATAGTAGGAGCCCAATCGACTCGCTTGCAATAGGGTGCCGAAGTCAAACAATCTCCTACCATTAGCTCTACTACGCCGATTTTTTGAGGCAACATCTGAATACCCAAATATGTGCTTGTGCCCAATTGCCGGAGAACTTGAATCTTTTTGTGCCAAGTGGTTTCACACGTTGAATTCCTGGACCTCCTGCCCCCGCTACCTTCCCATTTCCAAGACAGTCCTAGCGTGGTTTCTGGATTTCCTTCAGCGGTCCTCACATCCGCAACCCCCCCCCCCCTCCCCACCAAAGCACCCAAACCTTCCCCACCCCCCAACCCTTTCACCAATATTCCACCGACACCCCCCTTGTCCAAGCGGCAAGCACGTATCACAGCACGGAAACTCCGCAAACTGCAGAAGGCGGAGGAGCTAGAAGAGGTGCTGCAGGACCTTTCGGATAGTGCTATCCCCCCTTGTTTACACAGACGGCTCCGCAGCTGTGGAGGGCCACGCAGGCCGTCTGGCAGGATATGGCATTTTTTGTGAAAAGCAAGTGAGCATCGCGGCCTTTGTGCCGGATGACTACAGGCAGACAAACAACTCGGCAGAACTGCTGGCGGTCATCAGAGCACTTCGCATATTTAGCACAGGAGACATTGCGATCTGCACGGACTCACAGTACGTGGTCCTGGGGGCGACCGGTGCGGCGCGCCGCTGGCGCTTGCGTGGGTGGGTGGGGTCGTCTGGCCCTGTCTCCAACGTCCCCCTGTGGGAGCAACTCCTGGCAGCACTAGATGAGAATCCACGCACTGTTCATTGGGTCAAAGTACCTTCCCACGTAACCGTCGAAGGTAACAATGAGGCGGACCGCCTGGCTGACCAGGGCAGGCAACTGCACCCACGGTTCCCGCACCCACGCACCCCATCGCTGCTGCTCTCTGTGGCTGGCACACTGCATGCCCCAAAAAAGTCTAAGCTACTCACACCAAACATGTCTCCGCTTTTGGTAAAGCGTCTTAATTTTTGCGCACAGGGCTCACTTCCACTCATTCACTCCATTGAAGGACAGGCGATCCTCACCACACTCAACCTAACGCTCATGGCAGGTGCTCTCTCGACAACATGTGACATCAGTCACTGTGACATTGATTTATGGAGTGCAGAGAACTCTGACAGTGCAAGCCACCTCAGCTCTTGCACATGCTCTATAGAAGGCAGTCGTGACTAACTGCAACGTATCTGCTGGCGCGTCCAGGTTTTTGACCTGGTGTGGTTTCTACACCAGTTTTCCACCCCCACACCCTCTACTTTTCCTATTGTATGTTTTGCCTGCTCTGTTTGAAACTAATCAGCAACTGAAGGGGACAGGCCGAATGAGTGCCATGCTATGCAGCCTAGTCAGTTTGCAAGTAGTACAATGAAGCTGGGATTCCCGGCGTGACCTCAGATCACATGGTCTCTCGGTATATGTTCTGACACAGAGGATTCACGGGCAATTCAAGCACCACGGCGCGGCCGCGGCAACATGTACATGTTTGAGTGTACGTACTATAGTGGAGCACCCCAACCAGGAAGGGGACACATTGCTGATACTCGTTGCACTGATCGGACTAACGGCTGAAAGTGTCTATGGCGGGGACATTCCGTCAATTATTACCGACCATTGATCCCCCTGGTAACGGTAAGCCGTGGCCTGATCACAACCCCCCAGGGATGCATTGGAGGGGGGGGGGGCGCCCCCCTCCGAGGCGCCCAGCCTATGCCCAGCCACTGCCTCCCTGGCGCCAAGTGCCAGACTCAATGGCATTTGTAACCGATAGTAACCGCCCCCAACCGCTTCGGCAACCTCCTGCAACCGCCTGCCTAACCGCCTCTGGGGCCGCCTTTGAGGTCCCTTCCCTTCCAATGCCCCCCCCCCCCCCGGCCCAAGCAAGGCCAGCACAACCCGAACAGTCCCCGCGCTGTGGTGGGGGGGGGGGGGGGCAAGCGTGGAGGGTGAGGGCCACACCCCTGCCTCAAGATGGGGCATTGCTTTTTCTTGGACCCTTGTCCCCGGTTGCGTTTGCTGTTTGATGTCTGGAATGGCATCCCGATTGACCCATGGCAGTCGTGACCGCGTCCTCTGCATGGGGGGGGTCGGTGCGGGTGCCGAAGGCCTTTGCTTTGCTGTAGAGGCCGTGGTGGGGGCTGCCGCGCCCTTGCGCAGAGGTTCAGGCGAGAGGTGGCCCCGTGGATACCCAGGGCTCATGCTAACAACTCGGCACCCCCGGGGGGTGCCCCCACCCCCCCCTGGACCCACCAACCCACCCCCCGGGGGGTGCCCCCCCTCCTGGACCCACCAACCCACCCCCCGCCCCCCCCCCCCCCCTGGACCCACCAACCCGTCCCCCACCTCTTAAAAGATAGCGCCCAACTTCCTCCGGGCCTTCAGCCAATCCAAACTTGTCTCTGGCGCCTTTGGTGCAGTCAGTTTAGGCCAACAAATTTTCTTCGGCGCATTCGGCGCCTCTAACAGCTCAGCACCACTGGGGGGGGACCCCCCCGCAGACCCCCCCCCCCCTTCCCAGACTACAAACTGCAGCTGTATGTGCGACCCACCGTGACGTTTCCGTGGGCTTGTGGGGGCCCCACTCCCGGCACTGTTTGAGTGATAGTGGCCCACGCTGCGGCCCTCGCATTCGCACTTACAGACCTTCATGCCCTGGCCCTAATCCGCCAGCCCGCAGTCCTCCTCACTGCATCCGATGAACTCCTCCCATTCATCCCACACACTCAGTCCTACGTGGCCTCTCGGGTACAAGTATTAATCACGGCTCTGCCACCGCTGAACCGGGGCTCTGTTGGCTGCTTGCCACTATGCGATGACATCTCCGTCCACACTGCGTCCCGTCCTTGTCTATGTGCAGGGCATTGCGCTGGGCAACCGAGGAGGGGGGCGTACATAGATCGGAGGGAGGGACAGCAACATCCGGGTACGGTACCCGTTTCACCCGTCTCCTGGCGGGTGGCACTCATGAGCCCGGAGAGGCACCCACAAGACCGGTTGTGGAGAGTACGGCTAGAGTCAGTGGCAGAAGGGCTTCAGCATACCTATACCCATGCCCCCCCATAAAAGGAGCCTCTCTGTGTACTTACGATAGTGGAGCACCCCAACCAAGAAGGGGACACAATGTGCACAGTGCAAGAACCTCTGGACTATGCGTGGGTGGGGGGCAGGGCTGTCTTTGAGAACCCACATCTTTTTTTTTCCTTTCGAGGACAGCCCTGAAGGTCAGTCCCTGGGGACCACCACTGCAACCGCCGCCAACTGCCAACCACCAATTGCCAACCCCTACCAACCACCAATCGCCAACTGGCAACCGCCAACCTTTGAAGTAGAGGTGGTCCCATGGCCATGAAGCAGAGAGCTCCCCGTGACCGTTTGTTTCTGTTACCAAGCCGTTTTGTTTCCCCCCCCCCCCCCCCCCCTAAGGACAGCCCTGGTGGGGGGCGGGCGGGCGGCTGTAGTTGGCCAATTCCCCCTCCCCCCCCTCAAAAGGTGAACAAGTACATACACCCAATTACCCTGCGGCATACTGCCTCGGCCTTGCAACTTAATTTCTAACGAACGAGGGTTGGTCCAGACGTCCAGCCCGCCCCCCCCCCCCCTCCCCGCGAGAAAAACGGTAAAAGCACTGAAAACGGAGGGAACAACGCCTTCTGCTGCCCTGTGGGACGCACACAGGGGCTGGGGGACATGCACAGGGGCTGGGGGACATGCACAGGGGCTGGGGGACGTGCACAGGGGCTGGGGGACGTGCACGGGGGCTGGGGGACGTGCACGGGGGCTGGGGGACGTGCACAGGGGCTGGGGGACGTGCACAGGGGCTGGGGGACGTGCACAGGGGCTGGGGGACGTGCACAGGGGCTGGGGGACGTGCACAGGGGCTGGGGGACGTGCACAGGGGCTGGGGGACGTGCACAGGGGCTGGGGGACATGCACAGGGGCTGGGGGCAGGGAACGTTTATAAGGAATTAAGTTAAGTGGGGGGGGGGGGGTCTGGGTGGGTGCCCCAGCCTGGGTGGGTGGGTGAAAAGTCTGGGACCCTCCCCCCTCTTAGAATTGTACTCTGGGTGGGTGGGTGTGTAGTCTAGGACCCCCCCTTTACTGTTAGTGTGACATGCCTGATGAACCATCATCCGTATGCCAACACCCCCATGACCCACCCCAGCCCCCTCAGCCACGAACCCGGTCAGAGAGAAGGTTCACTGGGAAGAAAGTGCAGTTGAAGTTGGATGCTTCTCTGCGCTTCTCAACCTGCCCGCCAGAAAAAGTGGCACACAGAGCCTGTTGCTGACTAACCGCCCCCCCCCTATCGCGTATGCATCTGATGTGCATCGCACCTTCGCCATATTATCAATGTGCTTGAACAGGGCCATCTGCCATGGCACTGCTATTTGATGTCCACGTCAGTAGTCATTGTTTTTTGTTTCGAATGCCTTTGGTTTGAGATTGTGTATGTTTGCCTTTGTTGTTGATGGTGTCATTTGGACTCCTAGCCTCTTCAAATGGTCTGCAAGCCCTTAGACCCACCCGCCCGCCCCACCCGAAGCAGTCCTTTGTTTTGTCAACTTCCATGGGCGATCATTCCCGGGCTGGGACCCTCACCGGCCCAGAATCAGAATGCCTTTGTCTGCCGATTTTGCGTGGGTGGGCAGAGGAACTGTCACGTTCCGTTTTGCAAATGTACCTGGAACGTAGGATATTGAGTCTCTCGCATGCGTTTGTTGGCTGGACAAGGGGGTATTATTGGTGCATTGCCGTGTACGTCAGCTTTCTTGCATCCATGGCACTCCGCTGTACCCCGTATCATGCAGAACACTTCAGATTTTCGCAATTTTAGCCATGGATGTTGATTGTATTCACATGTACCCAGCTGGTGCTGTTGTCAATTTTCAACAAATTGGGGGCCGTGTTGCAGGCTGATGGTGCTTTTTTTTTTTTCGATTTCAAATGTGTTCAATAACCTGGACGGGAGGCACGGGATCTTCAACCAGATCTCGCAGTTAGTGCAACGGTAATGCAGCCGTATGCTGTGCTGGAAGTATGCGGTTCAATTTCCGGTTAGGGCACTATTTTTTAGCTCCGCCTTTTTTGCAAGGTTGGCGCTTTTTTTGCAAGCTTGGGAGCAGCGGTGACATGCATTTTGTCCTGCCATTGGTCGCTTTGTGTGTACCTGCCGTTCAGCGGAGAGCGCCTCAATCCCCCCCCTCAAATGTTTATAAGAGGGGTGGGGGGTCTGGGTGGGTTGCTTGGTTTTGGGTGGGTGGGTGCCTCAAAACCCCAAAACCCCCCAGCCCCTTATAAACATTCCCTGGCTGGGGGACGTGCACAGGGGCTGGGGGACGTGCACAGGGGCTGGGGGACGTGCACAGGGGCTGGGGGACGTGCACAGGGGCTGGGGGACGTGCACAGGGGCTGGGGGACATGCACAGGGGCTGGGGGACGTGCACAGGGGCTGGGGGACGTGCACAGGGGCTGGGGGACGTGCACAGGGGCTGGGGGACATGCACAGGGGCTGGGGGACGTGCACAGGGGCTGGGGGACGTGCACAGGGGCTGGGGGACATGCACAGGGGCTGGGGGACGTGCACAGGGGCTGGGGACGTGCACAGGGGCTGGGGGACGTGCACAGGGGCTGGGGGACATGCACAGGGGCTGGGGGGACGTGCACAGGGGCTGGGGGACATGCACAGGGGCTGGGGGACATGCACAGGGGCTGGGGGACGTGCACAGGGGCTGGGGGACGTGCACAGGGGCTGGGGGACGTGCACAGGGGCTGGGGGACGTGCACAGGGGCTGGGGGACATGCACAGGGGCTGGGGGACATGCACAGGGGCTGGGGGACATGCACAGGGGCTGGGGGACATGCACAGGGGCTGGGGGACGTGCACAGGGGGCTGGGGGACGTGCACAGGGGCTGGGGGACGTGCACAGGGGCTGGGGGACGTGCACAGGGGCTGGGGGACGTGCACAGGGGCTGGGGGACGTGCACAGGGGCTGGGGGACGTGCACAGGGGCTGGGGGACGTGCACAGGGGCTGGGGGACATGCACAGGGGCTGGGGGGACATGCACAGGGGCTGGGGGACATGCACAGGGGCTGGGGGACGTGCACAGGGGCTGGGGGACATGCACAGGGGCTGGGGGACATGCACAGGGGCTGGGGGACGTGCACAGGGGCTGGGGGACGTGCACAGGGGCTGGGGGACGTGCACAGGGGCTGGGGGACATGCACAGGGGCTGGGGGACGTGCACAGGGGCTGGGGGACGTGCACAGGGGCTGGGGGACGTGCACAGGGGCTGGGGGACGTGCACAGGGGCTGGGGGACATGCACAGGGGCTGGGGGACGTGCACAGGGGCTGGGGGACATGCACAGGGGCCGGGGGACATGCACAGGGGCTGGGGGACGTGCACAGGGGCTGGGGGACATGCACAGGGGCTGGGGGACGTGCACAGGGGCTGGGGGACGTGCACAGGGGCTGGGGGACGTGCACAGGGGCTGGGGGACGTGCACAGGGGCTGGGGGACATGCACAGGGGCTGGGGGACGTGCACAGGGGCTGGGGGACATGCACAGGGGCCTGGGGGACATGCACAGGGGCTGGGGGACATGCACAGGGGCTGGGGGACGTGCACAGGGGCTGGGGGACATGCACAGGGGCTGGGGGACATGCACAGGGGCTGGGGGACATGCACAGGGGCTGGGGGACGTGCACAGGCGCTGGGGGACGTGCACAGGGGCTGGGGGACATGCACAGGGGCTGGGGGACGTGCACAGGGGCTGGGGGACGTGCACAGGGGCTGGGGGACGTGCACAGGGGCTGGGGGACGTGCACAGGGGCTGGGGGACATGCACAGGGGCTGGGGGACGTGCACAGGGGCTGGGGGACGTGCACAGGGGCTGGGGGACGTGCACAGGGGCTGGGGGACGTGCACAGGGGCTGGGGGACGTGCACAGGGGCTGGGGGACGTGCACAGGGGCTGGGGGACGTGCACAGGGGCTGGGGGACGTGCACAGGGGCTGGGGGACGTGCACAGGGGCTGGGGGACGTGCACAGGGGCTGGGGGACGTGCACAGGGGCTGGGGGACGTGCACAGGGGCTGGGGGACGTGCACAGGGGCTGGGGGACGTGCACAGGGGCTGGGGGACGTGCACAGGGGCTGGGGGACGTGCACAGGGGCTGGGGGACGTGCACAGGGGCTGGGGGACGTGCACAGGGGCTGGGGGACGTGCACAGGGGCTGGGGGACGTGCACAGGGGCTGGGGGACGTGCACAGGGGCTGGGGGACGTGCACAGGGGCTGGGGGACATGCACAGGGGCTGGGGGACATGCACAGGGGCTGGGGGACGTGCACAGGGGCTGGGGGACGTGCACAGGCGCTGGGGGACGTGCACAGGGGCTGGGGGACATGCACAGGGGCTGGGGGACGTGCACAGGGGCTGGGGGACGTGCACAGGGGCTGGGGGACGTGCACAGGGGCTGGGGGACGTGCACAGGGGCTGGGGGACGTGCACAGGGGCTGGGGGACATGCACAGGGGCTGGGGGACGTGCACAGGGGCTGGGGGACGTGCACAGGCGCTGGGGGACGTGCACAGGGGCTGGGGGACATGCACAGGGGCTGGGGGACGTGCACAGGGGCTGGGGGACATGCACAGGGGCTGGGGGACGTGCACAGGGGCTGGGGGACATGCACAGGGGCTGGGGGACGTGCACAGGGGCTGGGGGACGTGCACAGGGGCTGGGGGACGTGCACAGGGGCTGGGGGACGTGCACAGGGGCTGGGGGACGTGCACAGGGGCTGGGGGACGTGCACAGGGGCTGGGGGACGTGCACAGGGGCTGGGGGACATGCACAGGGGCTGGGGGACGTGCACAGGGGCTGGGGGACGTGCACAGGGGCTGGGGGACGTGCACAGGGGCTGGGGGACGTGCACAGGGGCTGGGGGACGTGCACAGGGGCTGGGGGACGTGCACAGGGGCTGGGGGACGTGCACAGGGGCTGGGGGACGTGCACAGGGGCTGGGGGACGTGCACAGGGGCTGGGGGACGTGCACAGGGGCTGGGGGACGTGCACAGGGGCTGGGGGACGTGCACAGGGGCTGGGGGACGTGCACAGGGGCTGGGGGACGTGCACAGGGGCTGGGGGACGTGCACAGGGGCTGGGGGACATGCACAGGGGCTGGGGGACGTGCACAGGGGCTGGGGGACATGCACAGGGGCTGGGGGACGTGCACAGGGGCTGGGGGACGTGCACAGGGGCTGGGGGACGTGCACAGGGGCTGGGGGACGTGCACAGGGGCTGGGGGACATGCACAGGGGCTGGGGGACATGCACAGGGGCTGGGGGACATGCACAGGGGCTGGGGGACGTGCACAGGGGCTGGGGGACATGCACAGGGGCTGGGGGACATGCACAGGGGCTGGGGGACGTGCACAGGGGCTGGGGGACGTGCACAGGGGCTGGGGGACGTGCACAGGGGCTGGGGGACATGCACAGGGGCTGGGGGACGTGCACAGGGGCTGGGGGACGTGCACAGGGGCTGGGGGACATGCACAGGGGCTGGGGGACGTGCACAGGGGCTGGGGGACGTGCACAGGGGCTGGGGGACGTGCACAGGGGCTGGGGGACGTGCACAGGGGCTGGGGGACGTGCACAGGGGCTGGGGGACGTGCACAGGGGCTGGGGGACGTGCACAGGGGCTGGGGCACGTGCACAGGGGCTTGGGGACGTGCACAGGGGCTGGGGGACGTGCACAGGGGCTGGGGGACATGCACAGGGGCTGGGGGACGTGCACAGGGGCTGGGGGACGTGCACAGGGGCTGGGGGACATGCACAGGGGCTGGGGGACGTGCACAGGGGCTGGGGGACGTGCACAGGGGCTGGGGGACGTGCACAGGGGCTGGGGGACGTGCACAGGGGCTGGGGGACATGCACAGGGGCTGGGGGACATGCACAGGGGCTGGGGGACATGCACAGGGGCCGGGGGACATGCACAGGGGCTGGGGGACATGCACAGGGGCTGGGGGACGTGCACAGGGGCTGGGGGACATGCACAGGGGCTGGGGGACATGCACAGGGGCTGGGGGACGTGCACAGGGGCTGGGGGACATGCACAGGGGCTGGGGGACGTGCACAGGGGCTGGGGGACGTGCACAGGGGCTGGGGGACATGCACAGGGGCCGGGGGACATGCACAGGGGCTGGGGGACGTGCACAGGGACTGGGGGACGTGCACAGGGGCTGGGGGACGTGCACAGGGGCTGGGGGACGTGCACAGGGGCTGGGGGACGTGCACAGGGGCTGGGGGACGTGCACAGGGGCTGGGGGACGTGCACAGGGGCTGGGGGACGTGCACAGGGGCTGGGGGACGTGCACAGGGGCTGGGGGACGTGCACAGGGGCTGGGGGACGTGCACAGGGGCTGGGGGACGTGCACAGGGGCTGGGGGACGTGCACAGGGGCTGGGGGACGTGCACAGGGGCTGGGGGACGTGCACAGGGGCTGGGGGACGTGCACAGGGGCTGGGGGACGTGCACAAGACTAAGGGCTGGGGGACGTGCACAGGGGCTGGGGGACGTGCACAGGGGCTGGGGGACGTGCACAGGGGCTGGGGGACATGCACAGGGGATGGGGGACATGCACAGGGGCTGGGGGACATGCACAGGGGCTGGGGGACGTGCACAGGGGCTGGGGGACATGCACAGGGGCTGGGGGACATGCACAGGGGCTGGGGGACGTGCACAGGGGCTGGGGGACGTGCACAGGGGCTGGGGGACGTGCACAGGGGCTGGGGGACATGCACAGGGGCTGGGGGACGTGCACAGGGGCTGGGGGACGTGCACAGGGGCTGGGGGACATGCACAGGGGCTGGGGGACGTGCACAGGGGCTGGGGGACGTGCACAGGGGCTGGGGGACGTGCACAGGGGCTGGGGGACGTGCACAGGGGCTGGGGGACGTGCACAGGGGCTGGGGGACGTGCACAGGGGCTGGGGGACGTGCACAGGGGCTGGGGGGGGGGCACGCACGGGGGCTGGGGGACGTGCACAGGGGCTGGGGGACGTGCACAGGGGCTGGGGGACGTGCACAGGGGCTGGGGGACGTGCACAGGGGCTGGGGGACGTGCACAGGGGCTGGGGGACGTGCACAGGGGCTGGGGGACGTGCACAGGGGCTGGGGGACGTGCACAGGGGCTGGGGGATGTGCACAGGGGCTGGGGGACGTGCACAGGGGCTGGGGGACGTGCACAGGGGCTGGGGGACGTGCACAGGGGCTGGGGGACATGCACAGGGGCTGGGGGACGTGCACAGGGGATGGGGGACGTGCACAGGGGCTGGGGGACATGCACAGGGGCTGGGGGACATGCACAGGGGCTGGGGGACGTGCACAGGGGCTGGGGGACGTGCACAGGGGCTGGGGGACATGCACAGGGGCTGGGGGACGTGCACAGGGGCTGGGGGACGTGCACAGGGGCTGGGGGACGTGCACAGGGGCTGGGGGACGTGCACAGGGGCTGGGGGACGTGCACAGGGGCTGGGGGACATGCACAGGGGCTGGGGGACGTGCACAGGGGCTGGGGGACGTGCACAGGGGCTGGGGGACGTGCACAGGGGCTGGGGGACGTGCACAGGGGCTGGGGGACGTGCACAGGGGCTGGGGGACGTGCACAGGGGCTGGGGGACATGCACAGGGGCTGGGGGACATGCACAGGGGCTGGGGGACGTGCACAGGGGCTGGGGGATGTGCACAGGGGCTGGGGGACATGCACAGGGGCTGGGGGACATGCACAGGGGCTGGGGGACGTGCACAGGGGCTGGGGGACGTGCACAGGGGCTGGGGGACGTGCACAGGGGCTGGGGGACATGCACAGGGGCTGGGGGACATGCACAGGGGCTGGGGGACATGCACAGGGGCTGGGGGACGTGCACAGGGGCTGGGGGACGTGCACAGGGGCTGGGGGACGTGCACAGGGGCTGGGGGACATGCACAGGGGCTGGGGGACATGCACAGGGGCTGGGGGACGTGCACAGGGGCTGGGGGACGTGCACAGGGGCTGGGGGATGTGCACAGGGGCTGGGGGACGTGCACAGGGGCTGGGGGACGTGCACAGGGGCTGGGGGACGTGCACAGGGGCTGGGGGGGGGGCACAGGGGCTGGGGGACGTGCACAGGGGCTGGGGGACGTGCACAGGGGCTGGGGGACGTGCACAGGGGCTGGGGGACGTGCACAGGGGCTGGGGGACGTGCACAGGGGCTGGGGGACATGCACAGGGGCTGGGGGACGTGCACAGGGGCTGGGGGACGTGCACAGGGGCTGGGGGACGTGCACAGGGGCTGGGGGACATGCACAGGGGCTGGGGGACGTGCACAGGGGCTGGGGGACGTGCACAGGGGCTGGGGGACGTGCACAGGGGCTGGGGGACGTGCACAGGGGCTGGGGGACGTGCACAGGGGCTGGGGGACGTGCACAGGGGCTGGGGGACATGCACAGGGGCTGGGGGACGTGCACAGGGGCTGGGGGACGTGCACAGGGGCTGGGGGACATGCACAGGGGCTGGGGGACGTGCACAGGGGCTGGGGGACGTGCACAGGGGCTGGGGGACGTGCACAGGGGCTGGGGGACGTGCATAGGGGCTGGGGGACGCGCACAGGGGCTGGGGGACGTGCACAGGGGCTGGGGGACGTGCACAGGGGATGGGGGATGTGCACAGGGGCTGGGGGACGTGCACAGGGGCTGGGGGACGTGCACAGGGGCTGGGGGACATGCACAGGGGCTGGGGGACGTGCACAGGGGCTGGGGGACGTGCACAGGGGCTGGGGGACATGCACAGGGGCTGGGGGACGTGCACAGGGGCTGGGGGACGTGCACAGGGGCTGGGGGACATGCACAGGGGCTGGGGGACGTGCACAGGGGCTGGGGGACGTGCACAGGGGCTGGGGGACGTGCACAGGGGCTGGGGGACGTGCACAGGGGCTGGGGGACGTGCACAGGGGATGGGGGACGTGCACAGGGGCTGGGGGACGTGCACAGGGGCTGGGGGACGTGCACAGGGGCTGGGGGACGTGCACAGGGGCTGGGGGGGGGGGCACGCACGGGGGCTGGGGGACGTGCACAGGGGCTGGGGGACATGCACAGGGGCTGGGGGACGTGCACAGGGGCTGGGGGACGTGCACAGGGGCTGGGGGACGTGCACAGGGGCTGGGGGACGTGCACAGGGGCTGGGGGACGCGCACAGGGGCTGGGGGACGTGCACAGGGGCTGGGGGACGTGCACAGGGGCTGGGGGACGTGCACAGGGGCTGGGGGACGTGCACAGGGGCTGGGGGACGTGCACAGGGGCTGGGGGACGTGCACAGGGGCTGGGGGACGTGCACAGGGGCTGGGGGACGTGCACAGGGGCTGGGGGACATGCACAGGGGCTGGGGGACGTGCACAGGGGCTGGGGGACATGCACAGGGGCCGGGGGACATGCACAGGGGCTGGGGGACGTGCACAGGGGCTGGGGGACGTGCACAGGGGCTTGGGGGGCGCGCACAGGGGCTGGGGGACGTGCACAGGGCCCAGGGGACGCGCACAGGGGCTGGGGGGGCGCGCACGGGGGCTGGGGGACGTGCACAGGGGCTGGGGGGGGGGACGAGCTAAGCTGCCTCTGACATGGCTGGCGCTGATGCAGGATGCAGAGGCCTTGCAACTCTTTACCAAGAGAGCGATCGTGCTTAAACACGCGCCGTTGTATGGTGACATACCACGTGTGCCAACAAACAACGCACCCAAAATGCCTCAGAGTGATAGCGAAAAAGTGGCATGGGATCGCCAAGTGAGAGATGCAATGCATGTCCTTGCCACAGCTGAACTATTACAGGACAATGCACATGCCTTGGATGCACTTGATTTCGAGACACCATCGGCTGAGTCCTTGCTTGATACGACCTTTGCCCTCCTTTCGTCTCTTTCCTTTGCCATTGAACGTTCGCGTAAACAAGCGGTGAACAAAGCGCTGTCCGAAACGCTTTCGTTGACACCTTCTCTCTGTAGTAAACAGGATCTCCCCATAATCCAACAACATAACAAGCTTGGTAAACACGTCAATCTTCCGGGCGCTGGCCATATCACGAGGTTTTCCATGGCTCCCCTCAGCCCCTCAAAGCTGGGATCACTGCCTCAATTGGTCCACAGGTCCTCATCATCCGGCTGTTTTGTCGCGGACACAAGATATGTCCGCTGCATGCTACTATACATCACTGTGGCGCCCCCGTGCGCTGGTAGGTATCAGCCATTTCAACCCTATCCTACGCGCAAATGGAAGGGCAAAGGTAAGGGCAAAGGCACAGGGAAGCCACATTTCCATCCAGCGTTTCGAGATAAACCGACGGATCCAAAATGACCAACGCCATGTCGAAACCCCGTACTCCACATTTCGCTACGTTTCCGACCCATGAATGTCTGCGCTTATGCCAACGCATGTGGGACGATTTGCAGGACTCATGCGTGTTGGCGGTGGTACGCGACGGTCTACTTTTTGACTGGATCCCAGGGATGGATTCTGTCAACCCGGATTTACTCTCCTGGCTCGACGTATACTGCGGCGGACCTCCAGGATGATGTGTCGCCGCATGACGAAATAATGAAGGCAGCGAGGATAGGAGCGTTAAGACGCGTGGAAGCGCCGAACGTGAAATGCGTTTCGGGCATGTTTAACGTTCCGAAGAAACCGGATGAGGCAAATCCGCAGGGTTCCTGGCGGCCATGCACACATCTGAGAAATGTTAATGTGTTTATGCACACGACCTATTTTTGACTCCCCATGTTGCTGGAGCTAGCTCCATTGCTCTACAGGGGGGCTTGGGCCTGTAAGGTGGATCTTAAGAGTGCCTATTTTTCTCCCTCCATGGATCGTGCTTGGCTGACGGTAAAGCATCAAGGGGAGTATTACCAATGGCAGGCCCTACCCTTTGGTCTAAACATTGCACCACGCGAGTGGCAACGCCTTATGCTCCCTATTCTGAAACACACAGGGGCTGGGGGACGCGCACAGGGGCCGGGGGATGCACACATGGGCTGGGGGACGTGCACAGGGGCTGGGGGACACGCACAGGGCCCGGGGGACGCGCACAGGGGTGCCGTGAGAAACACACGAGTGCCCGGTTCATGTGCGATGACCCGCACCCCTGGCCTCCCGGCCTCCCAGACACGCCACACCACCGAAAGACTGCGCCTGGTGACCCCACCGACGCAATCGATGCCTCGGAGCACACGGCGCCGGTCAAGGGGCCGAGGACGGGCGGCTGCATCAAACCCATTCACACATATAGAGTACCGGGCCACCAGCGCCGACCCCTGGGGCACGCGGTCCAGGCCATTGCTTACATATGTCTGGGCCATTGCTTATGGACCCCAGGCGGCGGGGGGAGGGGGGGGGGGGCAGTGCCGTGGAGGGGTCTAGGTGGGTCCCTTGAGGGGGGCCGCTTATTCAAATTTCGTTTTCCCTGGGGCCATATTTGGGGTCAATGTGGGGTGTTCCGGTGTTTGGAGGCTCAGGACCCCGGGCCCCCCACCCCTTATAAGCGAGGCCTGCTCTGGATAGGCCACGTTGGGCACCGGGAAGACCTTTTGAGCAGCAAACTGCCCCTTATGCTTGCTTAATGGGCTGTTTCCTGTTTGGATTCATTGCACATGTTCTGCATTTCTGAATTTTACCACCCGCTGTTTTTGGAGGCTGTGAGGGCGTCTGCTTCGCATCCAGAATGTGTCTTTTGCAGTGCATGTCTTGGGGAAGCGCATTTTTACGGGCGGTGCAAGTGAATACGCATTTAAGCCCTGTTTCATGCCTGGCTTGGCTTCCTGTGGCCCTTGGCAACCCCAGCCACCGTGAGAGAGGGCGGGAGCAAGACGTTGCCGAGCCGCTGACAGACGCTGCATGCATCATGCTGGTGCCCGCCTCAACCCGTGGGGCTCAGTCCTACGGAGGGTCCCTGTGTTGTTGCCGGGGGTTTCGGGGGGTTGGTCGACATCCGCTGTCCGCCATCCACAAGCCTAAGGGCAACCCCTTCGAACCTCACGCTCTGCGTTGCCCCCCAGGGCCGTTGCTCAGTGCCCCAAAACGAGGGTGGGGGTGGGCCAGAGGTCGAAACAATGTTTGTGTCGCTAAAATTGGCCTCCAATTTCGGGCCATTTGGATGAACTTCATCCCCCCCCCCCCCCCCCCCCCGAGCTAAGTTGTTCTGATGTGGGTGGGTGTGTGGGTCAGTCGGGGCTGGCCAGGGCCCCAAGTCCCTCCCACTCCCCTCGGCTCCCCTACTTTGCTGGTGCAATGAGGGTGCTTTACGGATTTGGTCACCGGATGGACTAATGGCCGGCAGTGTTGTGGCTGGCCATTCAGTCGATCAGTAGCCCGCCTCCCCAGGGAAGTATCAGAATGGCCGGAGGGGGGGGGGAGGGGCTCAGCGATGCAGTAGAAGAGAGGAGAGGCGGGGGGGGTCTAGGACCCGAAAGTTTGTGCACCAAAAATGGCCTGATCACATTTTCCCAACGGTAAATTATGTTTTTTCCCACGATGCCCCCTTTGGTCTGGGGGTCCAGAGGGGGGGGCAATAGCCCAAGCAATAGCCCCCATAGCCCCCATCCCTGGAAGTGCCCCACGGGCAGTCACCGTGTTGCTGTGCTGTCTGCGGTCCCCGCGGGGGGGGGGGGCGGGGCGGACCGCATTGTCATGGACGGGTCCTGTGGCTGCTCCTCCGCCCCCGCACCGGGTCCCGCGCGTCCTCCTCCCCCGGCCCTGCCCACGCCGCGGCACTCCGCAGTGTGTCCCAGCCATGCGCCGCGGCCTCTGCCGCCTCTGCGCGCGCGGCCCCTACGAGCGGGGCCTGGAGCGCTACCTGCAGACGCACGCGCGCTCCCGCGCCTTCGCCTTCTTGGACCAGGGCCGCCGCAACGGCGCCATCCTCGAGTGCCTGCGCGACGCCATCGTGGCGCAGTGCGGCCCCGCCCTCTGGCCGCGGGTGCTGCGGGCCCTGCGGTGCCATCGGACCCAGGACCTGGAAGAGCTGCTGCAGGGCCCCGCTCGCTTCCACGACACCATCGCGGCGCTGGTCGCGCAGGAGCGGGGGCGCACCGAGGGTCGCGCGCGCGCAACTTCCCCGGCCCCGCCCCCGGCGCTGGCGCCGCGGCTCGCGGCGGTTTGGGCGGCGGTGCAGCCGCGCGAGGCCTACGTCCGGGAGCGGGACGAGCTCCGCGCCGCCGTGGAGCGCAAGCTCGCGCCCCTGGCGCGCGGGGCGCCGCCGCGGGTGTACCTGTTCGGGTCCGCGGCGATGGGCCTGTGCCTTGCGGACGCCGACGTGGACTTGGCCTGCGACGCGGTCGAGGGGCCGCAGTGGCGGGGCGTGCACGCGCAGGACCGGCGGCGGGAGCAGCGCGCGTTCCTGCGGGAGGCGCTCGCGACGCTGGGCGAGTACGGGCCGTTGGCGGTGGTCAAGGACGCGCGGGTGCCCGTGCTCCGGAAGTTCGGTGCGCCGCAGGGCGGGGCGTTGAACTGGGATCTCTCGTGCCGCATGATCGGCGTGGCCAACGCCCAGGTCATCCGCCAGTACGTGGACGCGTACCCGGTGGTCCGGCCGCTGTGCGTCCTGCTGAAGGACTGGGCGAAGGTGACGAAGGTGTGTGTCGGGCGCCGGCGCCGTGTGGGCGTTGTTGTTGGGGCGCGCGCGACTGCGAACCGGTGTCAGTTTCAATTCCGGGAAGTGTTCGACTCGGGCCCGGCGGTTTGTGGTGAACCGACAGCCGGAGGAAGTGGCCATGGCCGGGACTGAGGCTGGGGCTTTCCCTGAGGCAGTTGCCGAGGGAGAGGCAGAGTCTCAGGCTGAGGGGCGCGCCGGCACATATTTTGGCTCCTACCCGGCGGGAGCCGAACGCGCCTTTGGTCCCCGCATCGCAGGAGTGTCAGTGGCTGAGGGGTCATGCAGCCGCATTGTCAGTCTCACCCCCCCCCCCCTTTGTGGACCCTGACACGGTTTGGGGCCATGCAGCCCTTTACACGTCCTTCTCGGTCTAGGCCCCCCGCCCCCCGCCCCAATTGTCATATACCTGCGTATACCTCAAAATGATCAGCGGGGGGTGCCAAAGGTGCCCCCTTTGGAGCCCCTTGGACTGCCGCGCCTTGGGGGGTGTGGTGTCTCCTGGATGGTTGTTGGCACTTCTTAGAGGCTTCCGGGGTGACAACGTGCAACAAGCCACTTCTTCAGTGGGCCCGCGGCGCTGCTGGGGCAGACCATTTGCCCGGGTGTTGGTGCCAAGGCCCTGCACGGTGCTGCGCGCGGTGCGCGGTGCCTGGCTCAGTGCCCGCAGCACATGTATGGGTTGCAGCTGCGGCAGAGGGTGCAGCAGAGCAGGGGGCTCCATGATCTGCGGTCCCCTCGTGATCATTTCCAGAGAAGCAGACCCCCCAGCCCCAAACCGCGCAGAGGGGCAACCGCCAGCGATGATCTTATCAATGGTGGAGCCCGGGGAGGTGGAAAAAAGGTCTGCAGGGGAGGGGTTGTACGAGCCCCTTCACCCCCCCCCCCTAGGGGGGGCGGCGGGGGTTCAGGGGAAGGGGCTCCCATGACAGAGCCCTCATATAGGGGCAGTCTGAGGACCAGTCCTGGCTCTGACATCGGGGGCACAAAGGACCGCCGGAACAAAACAAAGTTGACAGAACAGACCCCCCCCCCGCGATGCTGTGTACCTCAAAGTGATCAGCGCGTCGTGGCGATCACGGAGGTGCACATGTTGGGGGGCCCCGGTCCCCACCCCCACCCCCTGCGGGCCCGTCCGGGGCTCCCGTCCCCGGAGCCACTGCCCCGGGGGGGGGGGGGAGGTCTGGAAAATAGGCCTGAACGACCCCCCCCCCCGCTCCGCAATTGTTTCCCCCCCACTCCAGCACTACCTCTTGTAACTATCAGATCTCACCCCCGCGTTTTGTGTTGTGCATTATTGCGCTCAACACATTTGCTTTATTTCATGGCAGCGGAAGGCAGCGGCTCAGATGCCCTGGTCACATGGGTCTGGCATCGGTGCACAGCATGCACGCCTGCTACTTGTCCATCTCACATTCGCAAAGACGTGGCCTTGAGCCTCGCAGTTTGAGCCTGAGTTGAAGTGAGATCGTGGCCCGTGAGTAGCGTAGAGCCCACAGCGACGAAACGGAGCTGCGCCCCCTCGCCCCTCCCCTTCCTCCTGCTCTCTGCCCCTGTGCAGGTGATCAACGCGCACAACCGCTACCTCAGCACGTACGCCCTGACGCTCATGGTCCTGCATTACCTGCTGCGCTGCGGGGCCGTGGCCCCCCTCCCCCCGCCCCCCAGCCCCCGCGACGCGCCGCTGCCGAAGTGGCACGACGCCCCTGCCCCGATGGCGGAGGTGGCGGCGCACTTCTGGGGGTTTCTGGAGTACTTCGTGTACGAGTTCGAGCACCGCGAGGCGGTTGTCAGCATCGGAGCCCCCGCGCCGCTCCAGAAGGCTCAGCTGGGGTGGGAGGAGCGGGCGTTCTGCGTGCAGGACCCCGTGGACGAGGCCTTCAACATCACGCAGAACATGTTCGAGTCCCAGTATCTGCAGTGCCAGTTCCTCATGTACGTGGCGCTCCAGCACCTGGAGGCCGGCACCGGGCGCCTGTTCTCAGTGGAGCGGATGGAGACGTGACGGAGGCTCTTGCAGTCAGGCCCAGGCCGCGGCATGTAGGCAGTCCCACAGGCTACAATCACCGAATCCAGCACACATGTGGTGCCGATTCTGTTCCTTGCATGCGGCACGTCCGCCTGGTGCCCGGTGGTTCGGGCATCCTGTGGTCTGCCATCGCCAGATGCATGCCACTGCTAAGGTATCACCTTCCGCAGCGCTGATGGGACTGCGCGATGCATCTCCGGCTGCGGCGTGCATATGTTCGGGGGCATTGGGGGCATCGCATTTTGGTGGAAGTTGTCACGGTCAACTGGGATGGAAAGCTGGGGCAGGGGGGAAGTGACCGCTGTACATCTGTGTGTGCAACGGCGGAGCAACACATACAGTTCCGGTTTTACGCCGTGAGCCATGTGCAGTGCTTCTCTGCTCTTCTGGGCCGGGCCCTCGGGCAGTCATACGAAGAGGGACCCCAGATGGGGCTCCAGGCAGCCGAGATTGTGTGCTTTGTACTTTCCCCCGCACGGCGCGTTTGCTCCCTGTGCCGTGAAGTTGCTTTCCCATGTTCTGTGCGGTTTGCCAGTTGTGGTTGGGCGTTCTCCCCCGCCGCGGTGCCTGGCAGTTTTGGATGCCCGGCATTTTGACGCGTTGTGAAGCCCCAACGGTGCCCCCAATATTCTGGCGGTTTCCTTTGGATGCATGCGTGATATTATTTGGGTGTGTGATACTAAATGGGGGGGTTTACCACGCACTGACCCCCCCCCCCCCCCGCCCCCGCGGGACATGTGCATGCGTGAGCGAGTTTCGGTCTGGCAACGACTGCAGGTGTTTGGGCCGCTGATGAGAGCCTGAGCCATCCGAAACCGGCTGACTCAAAGTAAACGAGACGGGCTTGGGTCGCACCTGTCAGCATGTCACCGCACTCGTATGCCACGAAGTTTGGGAGCGAGTGGCAGGGGGGGGGGGGGGGGGCTTTGTGCCATTTGTCGTCAGCCTGTGCCCCACTTTCATGGCTTTTCGATGGTAGTGTTCCTGGTTTTGCTAGTGCAAAATGGCATAATTGCTGATTGATGGCATGAACCGCTGATTGCAACCCCGAAAGTGGAGGCAGGCGGCACGTGCGGGGGCCTTTGAGTGAGTGCAATCCAGTAGCTCTTGGACGGGGCTGTGTGAAACAGGGTAAGTCTTCCAAAGGCTCTAGCCACACTGCGCTTAGCTCACCTTAAGCAGCCTTTACCCCCCCCCCCCCCCCCACACACAACACAACGAAAACACGTTCGGGCCCACAGAGGGTCAGAATGAGCAGTGGCGAGAAGCCAATAGGCGCCGCCAAAGGCAAACAATCAGATACCGAGGCCTTGTGCCAAGCCCCCCCCCCCCAGGGCGTTGCTTTAATTTTCATTTCGGCCGGGGGGTGGACCCCCCTGGACCCCCTTCCCCCCTCCCCCCTTGCTCTAAATCACGTAGGAATCAGGGTTCTGGGAACGTTTTTTCATTTGGGCCAATTCTTTCCTCCCGTGCCTTCGGCGCACCCATAGCAGGGTTCTTTGGTCACTCCACTCGTATCATTTCTTCCCTCTGATGCAGACATCATGTCCAGGCTTCCCATAAGTATGTTCTTCGGCACCCCGGTCCAACTGTGTCCCTGCGCAAAACGCGATGATGTTATAAACATGTTATAAACGCGATCCTCTATTTTCGCTTCCAAGATAGATGGACTGGGAAGAAAAGGCAAGAGGCATACAATGTTGCACAGAAAGCATTTCCCACTTTTTTCTGAACACTCCAATGGCAACTCTGTGCGAGTTTATAAGACAAGCAGCCATAATGGCACAACAAGACTGCGAGGTGCGCTGCCAGCTCAGGTGAGTCGAACTCTGATTGATCTTCGGCAAACAATTTGATAACAATGAGCATTCCTCCGTGTTTCCTGTTTGTGTTGCCTGGTGGTGTTTAGGTGACGGCACAATGTATGGGCCCAAAAAGATGAGTTGATTACCTGTCTTTGGACATTATGACAAATGTATATGCTGAATGGGTCAGTGCGGTGCATTTTTGCAATTCCTGGTGGATATGGTTCATTGCGGCGGCGCGGGGGGGGGGGGGGTCCCCCCTGGACTCCCCCCCCCAGGGATGCATTTGGGGGTCCACAATCACGGATGATGAATTGTCGGATGAAGAGTGTGAACCAGAATATGCCTCACACAAACATCCAAGGTTGTCAAGGTAAACCCCCCCCCCCACTTCTAAACCCCCCGGTGGTAGTAGCATTGCGGTTGAGGGTGCGGGGTGGGTAGGTTATAAGTTGGGGGGGGGTTTATAAGTCCCTCAGTGGCACGGATCCAGACACACTTGCACCTTCAAACGTCATTCATCTTTTTGTAATGGAAATTGATTTGGACCTATCTGTGGGAGACCCTGGTGGTGCTGCAGCTCCTGATGATGATGAGGTGGGGGGATTTTCAGATGAGGAGCTCTTTGCCCTGCCAAGAAACAGGCACAGGCCTCATTGATGCAGCTCTGGAAGAAGTAAGTGATTCCTGATTATTGGCAATCCATCCGCTGGCATTTCTTGTTCTATGCTTGTGTGCTGAAAAGGGGGGGTTTATAAGTCCCTGGGTGGCACGGATCTCGGGGGGGGGGGGGGGGGGGTTATCAGTGGGGGGGTTTTTATCAGTGGGGGGGGGGGGGGTTATAAGTGGGGGGGGTTTAGTTGTTCACCAAGGGAGGGGAATGAGCTGACCAGACAGCCCAAGAAACATTCGATAGCTGCTGAGAGCAGCGAACTCAAGGCAACATTCGGCACTGTTCTGATGAGCGATAGTTGTATACCTGTGTCCTGGGGGTATACAGATGCGAAGTATCTGGCGCTTCATTCTGGGATGCATTGGAAGGGGGGGAGGTGCCCCCCTTCCAAGGCGCCCATCCTACACCCAGCCGCTGTCTCCCTTACAGCAAGTGCCAGACTCAATGGCGTTTGTAACCGATAGTAACCGCCCCCGACCGCTTCGGCAACCTCCTCCAACCGCCCATCTAACCGCTTCTGGGGCCGCCTCTGAGGTCCCTTTCCTTCTGATGCATCCCTGACCCCCCATCCCCCTCTCCCCTTGAGGGACCAGACGCCCAGTCATTGTTTTCGAGGGCTCGGAGAACACTGCCCTTGATTGCCCTCCACACTTTCTATTTCCATGCTGTATGCCTGAATACTCGACGAGCATTCTCAAGGGCCAAAAGAGTGCCGAGAAGACTAAAAGAGTCTTCAGATACCAGGTTCTGCACTGCTTTGCCCATATATGACACGTACAGCCATTGGTTTCACTGATGCGCTGTGCACATCAATCAGTCACCCACTGTACGTAGCCGGATGCTGTTGCATGACACAACAGACTAACGGCTGAAAGTGCCTAAGGGGGAGCGGCATGCACCGTGCGCGCACCGTGCATCTTTTTTATTTCGATGACGCCCTTGTTTTGCTTTGCTGTTGCCCCATGAGGTGCCGTGTTGCGGAGCTGGTGCCCCATTTCACTCTGCATGCCTTGAGTGCTGTTGCCCCATGAGGTGCCGTGTTGCGGAGCTGGTGCCCCATTTCACTCTGCATGCCTTGAGGACTGCATTGTACATACTATCCCTTGGTCGAAAGCTCAGCGACACAATGTCTTTGTCTTGGGTTCGAGCCGGTACCCGTGTCTTCTACAACCGCAGTAGTGCAAAGATGGAGGCTCCCGCTCTCCTTACAGGGGAGTCCAGAAAACGGGCTCCAAGGGCTGGCACGAAGAGGCTAGCACTTAGAGCCCCGGGGGTGAGGCCCAGAAACGGGGCTCTGTGCCCCCGCCCCCCGGCTGAGCCTTTGTGCTGTGGTGTTCCCAATACATCAGGGGGTCATGGCTTCGATGCCACAATGACTCGCATATCCGACCCATTCAACGGGAGGCAGGGGCGATCCGTGCTCACGTGTGGACATGGAGTGGGTGCATGCTGGGTACAGGAGCCTCAGCCATTGTTCCCAATCACATCAACAGCAATCGTTCATTCCAATCCAACTGCTGCTAAAACGGTTTTGTAACCGCTGCTTCCTACACCCCGTCCGCTTTTCCAACCGCAGCCAACCGGTTTTACAAGCGTTCGTTGCTTGACCCTGCGGCCTCACGCTCCTTCCTGTGCTGGCGCAGGATCTGTGGGTGGGGATGGTCGAGCCCGCAGAATGCAACAGATGTCTACATAGCAGCCAATTCTGATTTTGTCCCCTCCTCTGGGGATCCCCGAGAACGGAGGGGTTACGTAGCAATTCTACCGTCTTTTGGGCCCCCGAGAAGGGAGGGGTGAGGGAGCCAATTCTGATTTTGTCCACTGTTCTGGAGACCGCCGAGAACGAAAGGGTTGCATAGCAATTTCGCCCTCTTTTGGGCCTCTGAGAAGGGAGGGGTGAGGCAGCCAATTCTGCTTTTGTCCTCTCTTCTCGAGATCCCCAAGAACATACGGCCGACGTAGCAATTTTGCCCTCTTTTGGGCCCCCGAGAAGGCACGGGTGAGGCAGCCAATTTTGATTTTGACCCCCCTGGATTGGGGTCCCCCACGGACGCAAGGGTTACGCAGCATTTCCGCCCTCATTTGGACCCCTGAAAAGGGAGGGGTGAGGCAGCCAATGAGCACTTAGATTGTCCCCTCTTCTAGAGACTCCTGAGAACGCAGGGGTGACAAAGCAAATTCACCCTTTTTTGCGCCCCTCAGAAGGCAGGGGTGACGAAGCCAATTCTAATTTTGTTCCTCTCTTCTATAGACCCCCAAGGACGCATGGGTGACGTAGTTGTTCCGCCCTCTTTTGGGCCCCGGAGAAGGCAAGGGTGCGGCAACCAATTCCGATTTTCTCCCCTCATTTGGGGACCCCCGAGAACGCATGCCTTACGTAGTAATTCTACCCTCTTTCCGGCCCCCAAGAATGGAAGGATGAGGCAGCCAGTTTTAATTTTGTCCCCCTTCGATTGGGGGCCCCTGAGAACCCAGGGGTTATGTAGCATTTCCACCCTCTTTTGGGTCGCCAAGAATGCTCTGGTGAGGCAGCCAATTCTGATTGTGACCCATATGCTAGAGACCCCGAGAACGCACGGGTTACATAGCAATTCCACCCTCTTTTGGGCCCCCTAGAAGGCAGGGGTGAGGCAGCCAATTCTGCCTCTGACCACTCTTCTAGAGGCTGATGAGAACGCCGGGTTTAGGGGGCAACTCCACCTCCTTTTGGGCCCCCGAGAAGGCAAGGGTGAGGCAACCACTTCTGATTTTGTCCGCTCTTCTAGAGACCCTTGAGAACGCAGGGGTGACATAGCAATTCCGCCCTCTTTTGGGCCCCCGAGAAGGCAGGGTGGAGGCAACCAATTCTGAGTTTGACTCCTCTTCTAGAGACGCCGAGAAAGCAAGGGTTACATGGCAATTCCGCCCCCTTATGGGCCCCCGCGAGAAGGCAGGGGTGAGGCAACCAATTCTGATTTTGTCCCCTCTTCTGGAGATCCCGAGAATGCAGGGTTTACATAGCAATTCCTTCCTCTTTTGGCCCCCCAACAAGGCAAGGGCGAGGCAACCCATTCTGATTTTGACCCCTTTTCAAGAGACCGCCGAGAACACAGGGGTTACATAGCAATTCCGCCTTTTTTTTGGCGCCTGAGAAGGTAGGGGTCAGGGTAGCAATTCTGATTCTGAGCCCCTTGGATTGTGGACCCCCGAGAACGCAGCTTGGGGGTACGAACCTGACATCCGAAGGTCTTGGCCTCCACCCGGGATAAGCCGTTTCACTGTTGCTAGAAAAATGACCGCAAACCCCCAACAAATCTTTATATTTCCGAAAACACCAATTTTCAACCAACAGTGTTCTGGGGATTCCTCTTGTGCCACCCCAAATTGCCCAGGGTTCCACTGTCAACAGTGAAACCCTGGGGTCAGGACTGTGCTGTAGTGCACTCTGGGCTGTATGCAACCCCTTGCGCCTGTCTACATACCCCCCTTGGGATGGTGGTGGTGGTTCATTTTGGGTGGGATGGATTATATGAGCACCAAAGTGTGCTTAATAGTGCAGGGTAGTTTCACTGTCAGCACTGAAACTCTGCCTTGCTCCGGAGGATATGACATAGTATCAATGACTGGAGGACATAGCTGCAGGAACTCGATGACCGGAAATAGTTTCACTGTTGACAGTGAAACTAGTTGTGATACCGTGGCGTGTGTGTGTGTACTGAGAAAACGGTAACAGGCATCAAGCACTTTCGCTGTTGACAGTGAAACTATTTCCCACACTGTGGTGTCCAGGGTAAACAGGGAAAGCGGGTAAAGTGAACTTTATTTTTTGGAAGAGGACTGTAAAAAACGGAACCGGAAATATCGCCGGACCGTCGTCTGGTCCAATGGTTATAACCCTCGTCTCGTACCACTGGGGGATGGGTTCGATTCCCACTTGATCCCCCATCCTAGCCACCCTATGGCATACCACACCAGTACATGGTCACCCACTAGGCATGTCAAGTGCCCCGTTGCAAAGGGGGTACACTACTAGTACTACCAAACCGGTAGTTTTTAGACATGTTTTGTAGTATATCGTTGACCATGTAGTGAGACACCAGATTTCTAGCCCTGGTTGTAGGAAAAGTACCCCACCAGGACTTGGAGGCATCAATAGAGTTGTACCAGACCCGTTATGTCCTTGTGGCTGCCCTACGGTTGTGGTGCATGGGGGGACAGTGGGGTGCCAGGTGAGGATCTCTTTGACGTTATGCCCCCCAATGTCCTTGCATTCACTCTATTGCCCACCTGTTTTCAGTGGGAGGCATGCACAGCATCGGATCATAAGAACTTTCATTGTCAAAACAAAACCACTTGCAGCCACTTCCTGTTAGGTCCACATGTTGTCTTTCCTCCTCTGCACAAATTGTGTTATTGTACCTGCTGACACCTTCTCACCACTAACTTTCACTGTCAGCTGTGAAACCACTGGTGGTTGCCTGCTTGTTCCGTCTGCATGTGATCTGCCTTTGACGCCTCAGAGGGCATTATGACTGACAGCATTGCCTCCCCATTCAGTCTATGAGAGTTGTGCTCGGGGTTGTATGACGTCCTGGACCGGGCTGACATGTACCAAGACGGGGACTCACTGGTAGAGTGCGCTCTATGGGGAGGACCAGCTTTGACTCTTGTGGAGATGGCCCTAGAATTGCGTCTCAATCCTCGAACAAGGCGAAGTATTGCGGAACTAAAGTAGGACTAGCTGAATCATGGGTCTAAGCAATGGCTACTACGCTTCGTGCCTGCTGCGTTCAAGCTCTTCCGCTGCATGCTGGTGCTGGCAAAGCCGATGAAAGTGGCAGAAACGGTCCCCAGTACGGGAGTTATGACAACATTGACCAAGGAACAGCCGCTTGAGTTGCGGGGAAGCGGGCTTATACTCCATCGGGAATTACCATTGGCCAACCGGGTTGCCCTTGCACGAGAGCGGATCCGCCAAGAAATGACACAAGGATGCTATGTGACATAGGCAGACCAGCTTTGCAATAGCCGGTACAGCAAAAATCCAGATGGACCACGGGACATCTCCTTGTCATGCAGTGCTGTCGCTGTCCTCACAGGCATGTCAGTGAGATTGTCGTAAGCTGGGTGGCCTTCCGCAGAGAAATTGACAACACGGGTCAAGGACGTGGCACTACATATGCGGGACTCGGTCACTGAGTTTTTGACTGTTGTGCAGGACCTGGGATCGGATTGACTGCCCCTTGGTCTTCTTCGTTGTCCGTTGGATATTCGCCGGGGCAACCCCAGGACTTCATCATGGCAGCCATATGGGTTATGGGACATCAATGTCACCAAGACGGCGGGATTGGGGGACGTGTTGGTCCGGTTATTGCAAGACAATCTTGGGAACCGGAACCCAGTGAAGGTATTGCCTTGTGACATGAACATATGGTGGAGGGTTGCAAAGGTTGTGCACAATAGGGAGCATGCAGCTTCTCCGGTACGCGGTGCGCTCCGTGACATATGCCCTGTCTATGGGATTTGGCACGCTTACAAGGCGTGTGTCACTGCTTTATACAAGGCTTTTTCACCTTTTTTTTATCTGCTTGGAGTATGATTGCTTCTTAATGGATCCAACTGCCACACGGGTGTACCAGTACCCCGCTCTCATTGTCGTGGAGAGGCTCATTCTTTCGTGCTACCTTGCGTATCCCGCACTGCAGTCTCAATTCGACCGTGGCTTCCAGAGTTTCACTGTTGACAGTGAAACTTCCCTATGGAAGGACCGCTGGGAGGCCGTGCGGGAATTATTGTAGGCTTATGTTCCTGCTGTCTTGCAATTAGGTATAATGGTGCGTGGCTGCTGATGGAGACATCGGGTCTCTGGCACCGGTGTTGCGGCACGCAAGGTTTTGGAATGCAGCCTGTTTCTGCTGCGGAAGATCAAGTCGACACGTAGTGACGGCAACTATAAAAACACTCTCCGCATTGCTCTCCTTCTGTGGAGTTCATTCCATGATGCATTGCCAGGGACTGCACATGTTGACGAGAAAGGCGAATCTATGCTGTCTCGTCTTGTGAAAGCATCAAAGCATGATCTCAGTGCTACCCCACTGGAGCAATATGAGTCCCTGTTTTTAACCATCAGAAAGGCTCGACAAGGAACCACGTTCCACTAGAAGCCCCATATAACATTGGGATGCGTCCAAACGGTGCAGGGTAGGTTGCAAAACTTGTTGCACTTTTTGACCCTAGGCACGGCCCCCTTTGTAGACATCACAAAAGGTGAGATGGAGGATAATCCTAAGGCCGCCTGCGTAATAGGTACCAACATTTGGCCAGACAGTTTCAAATTTCCACCTGCCCTCATGGACTCAACAAGCGTGGTTGAGTCGGAGTATATTCTACTGCACCAAAGCCTTCACACTCTTTTTTACCTCTCTGGCAAAGCGTCTGAAAAGGCAGACCGCCGGGCTGTAGCTAATCAGATGATCAAGCACCAGCAACCGCCCAGTGGTCGTGACTATAGTTCCTTTTTTGATGACTATGCAGGAACAGCTGCACACCCACGTCGAATGCTACCACATGATGCTATGGCGTTGGGACTGCCCATTTGGGAAAAGGTACCCAGAAAACGCAAAGGAGCATATGACGTTGGTGACCAAAACGGGTCTCAGGTAGACTCCGATGATGATGCGGACCTTGATGCCGTGGCATTGGGTGACAATGAGTTGTGCTATGTTGATTCTGAAAGCGATGACGACCACCGTATCTTAGTTGGGTAGGGCTGGCAATGCTCCGGAACACGGATGTATATTGTGGCTAATGGACCTGTCATATTGCTAACGGTAGTGGTTCCACACTGTGTCCACGTACCCGCGTTTGCTGATGCCTGTGTGTCCAGTGCAATTGCCATCAAGACGGGGGACAGTGACTGACTTTCAATGTCAACTGTGAAACACCAGGTGAAGGAGGCTGGAATGTATCACACGACGATTATGCGATGGTTGGTTCATAATGACACAAATAGCATACAATGAGAGATCACTTTCACCGCTGAAACCCTTGGGAAAAGGGTCCAAAATGGGGGATGGTGCATACACTGATCGGCATCCAGTGCAACGTTCTGCGCGCGTGGCGCATGATGCTTGTGGTTTCCCTCCTCCCTGCCTGTTGGGTGTTTGTGGCCAGCACGATATCACTCATGGTAATTAATTTGCGCGTTCATTGGGAAGAATTTGGAGTGCATTTGGCAAAAAGCGGTTACTGCTTGTGGAGTTTTGAGGCTTTGAAAAGGCTTTGATCACGTTCCCAATCATTGGTGAAACAAACAACCAAGCAAGGGTGAGACAACCGAATATTTGGTCTCCACACAGAACAAGGTGAACCGAGTATCTAGCATGATAGTGACAAACGAAAACTAGTGCCCTGATGATGACCAAAGACAAATACTGCTTTGAACCAAACGGCCTACAACACATTTTCACTGTTGACAATGATACACCGTTCCAAAAGGTGCCTCGGACAGGCAATTTCATGGTGTTTTGGGCTGGTTTTCTCCTACTTGTGGCTCCTCCTTGTTCTCTGCAGGATCCAGTAAAATGGAGGACCCCCCTGTGGGGCCTGAGCACCGAGACCAGGCGGAATCTGGTGAAGTGCCTGCACATGAGAAACAAGAAGATGACAAACCGGAGCGCAGTTCTGGCGGTGAAGCAGATGCTGATGGTGAGGAAAGTGGTTTGGGTGCTGAGGAGGAGGAGAGTTCTGAGTCTGAAGAGGAGGAAGAGGAGGAAGTTGAGCTAGAGCAGGATGCCGAGACCAAAATACAATCGCGACCGTGCATCCCGGAGGGTGGAGACGCAGAGGCTCAGCAGGTCGGAAAATACATCATCGCAAGGAAGTACGATCATGTTAGCAGGCTGATTTGGGATGACGGGCTGAACTACGGTTAGTCACGACGTGTACAGCGCCCCCACCTCGCAAGACTCCGTTGCAATGTCGCCCACCGAGGGCTGATCGAGGAGGTCCGCGGTTATCTACTAGACAGAGGAGGTATATGCCCCAACCAGTGCAGGCTTTTTTATCAATTGTTTCACTGTTGACAGCGAAAGTCTCCTGTCCTGTGGCCCATGTCTGCAAGAGACATCTAGCTGGTGCTCGGCGGACAACACATGTGCGCTATTGTCAAAGAGCTTTGGCTCGCACTGACATCGCCGATTGAGGAGGGGGGTCAAGCTGTAACTGAAAGTGATGTACCCTGAGAAATGCGATTCATCTATGGTTTTATAGTTCGTGAAGACACACCACTGGAAATCTGCCGCCTTGCCGCTGGCCTGCACCAAAGGGCCCAAAGGGAATTCTGTGAGACTACTTTCTTTGAGGTGGCTGCTGCATTTCTGCAACGCTGTGCTGAAATTGTGAAGAGGACCGGCCAAAAGTACGCAACGCCCGATGCTGGTGAGATCTGGGAAGTGGTCACAGATGCTGGGGTGCCATACAACGAGTATATGGACATTGATACAACGGTATGTGACAAGCGAATCTGCACTTAAAGGGCCGTGTTTCCACTGAGTTTCACTGTTGACAGTGAAACTACCTCTGTCTTACTCCTCGGCGTACCAAGGCTGTCAATGAGTGGAGGGGTCTGGCACAGTTCTGTGGGATGATAGTGGATGTTGGCGACAAGTTCACCCAGGCTGTTGCGGCGTTTGACGAGAAGAAATGTTTCAGTCATGCCGCCTTCAAGAAAAGTGCTGGGCTACCGCGGTCGTACTGTTTGGAGTTTGTCAACTTGGTGGCGGATCCAGGGTCCACAATCAACACCAATACAGTCTCCCACAAGCTGAGAAACCTAAAGTGCCTCTATCACGTCCGGAGTCATGTGTTCTGCCAAGGCAATCCAGAGATCCACGACGGCCAACGTATGCCTATTGCCATCTACTCAAATTCGTTGTTTCCTGAGTCCACTGCCTGACGTCGCATTGTTTCACTAACAGCAGTGAGACTCCTTTCGTGTCTCATTGCAATGCAGGAACTGAGGCCACCGTGCAGAGGCTCTGTAACGCAGTCAAGTGGGGTGAGAGGTATTGGGCACTGGGTGCGACAGACCACGGCAGCGAGGTACTGGCTGGGGACTGGTCAACCGACATGGCAAAATTTGCGGAAGGCAAAATTCTAGCAGGACCCTTTGCGCGCTGACACACGCAGGTCACTGCGTGAAGCACTGTGTGCTGAGGAGACTGAAGCTGGTAGTGGGGGAGCTGCATCTGAGCTGGACGGAGTGTGCACTGCTGCCTTTGCTGGAACCCAGAGGACGATCCACTTCACTGGAGACGTGGGCAAGCATTTGTCTGCCAAGGCCCACCTCCTGTATATTGAAGTCCCAGAAGGAAGTGAGACATCACTTCTGCCGCCGGGATTCGGAGAGAAGCTTGCCGCTAAAGGGGTCCCTACAATCCTGTACGGTCCAAATGTGAAGTACACACTGGCGCGTCTGTTCCAAAAGGCCGCAGCACTTCAGGAATGGCGGTACACGTGTATCTGGCTGTACACCCCCCGAGAAGACCTGCTGTTCACAAGCAAAAAGCCTGAACAGTTGACGACACGAACCCTGTGCGCCCTACCCTATCCTGGTGACACCCGGAAGTATTGCACAGCACCCGCCATACGCCGCTACAAATTTGGAGTGGAGGTCATTGTGGTTCCGTTGGCTCCTGGGATTGTTGGCTGGAGGACTTGTGGTACCAAGTGCACCAGAGCTGCCGGCAATTGTGGTGATGTTCAGCGCCCTCCGCAAACCGACACAAGTGTATGGGATGACAGCAGCACTGATTGCCTGCTTGCCTGGCTGGTTGTTGCGGCTCTGGGTACCGGATGCATGGGGAGTGGGGACCGACTCAGTCAAGCAAAATCCGGTGCGGGCTGTACAGCAATGTGCACGGGAACCAGCAGCAGACTTGCAAGCCAAAGGAGAGTTGTCGTAGGCCGGAACGCCGGTAAATCCGCAGCAACTGCGTGTGCTTGATAAGAACCTCCGACATGAAGTCAAAGCGGCAGAGAAACTGGATCACAAGAGGCGGAAGTTGGTTCTGAAGCAACGGGAAAAGGATGAACTGGCGGCGGCGAAAAAGTCACTAAAGGAGAATGGTGCAAAGGTTGTTGAACACAGGCAAGGAAGCCAACATCAGAGCGCTGTCCATCTTGCGGTTCATGTGCCCCCAACTGACCTGGAACCTGCTTTCCATGTTGTCAGTGCCGATGCAAAGCCAGCTCCAAAGCCAGCTCCTGCGAACAAGAATGGATGGCGGTGCGTGCATGGCGCAGAGATTCAGCCATTTGGCTCGACTAGGCACCCACAGTTACTGCCTCGAGGGCCCCTTGTCTAGGGATTTTGAGCCTACAACATGCTAGTTTGTAGTTTGTTGCATTGCATTGAATAGCCGTGCTAGATTGGGCAAAATGAGGCGTGTAAGAAATGTTGTTTGTTGCTCTTTGAAGATCCAACCCTTGAAGCTCAGCCCCGGCACGAGGTAGCGGTTGGTGTGGGGCGAAACTTGTCGCCGGGCCACGACATCGGCGGACCCAACGCTCGTTTCAATGGTGTATATCGCTTTGAGGATCCGGTGGGTATGACAGCTATCATACCGAACAACCAATTAGGTACGGTACGGTATTGTATGTTGCTGTCGTGTTGTTGTGTGCCATCCCTTTGCGATGGGGGATTGTGGTTATGTAATTGTTGTTAGACTGTAAAGACAATTCGGCGCTAGGTCCACTACCCCCATTATGGCCCTTGGCCCCATGTGCACCCCCATGTATGGGCTGATGTACATGAGGAGATTCAGTTTGATGATGATGGAGCCAATGGTCAGGTGTGTGCACTTTGTTGCAGGAAGAAACCATCTCTTTCTAAGTGCAGTGACTGTCATCTGCATTATTGCGGTGACTGTTTGAGCACCTACATATGTGGGGATGATTTGATGGCCCAAGCCGAATAGAATGGTAGCCACAGTTCTTGTTCGTGTTGCTCACTTTCTGAGTGTCTATTTTTTTTCGATCTCTTGTGCTCTGCCGCTCCCCGGGGACCATGCCCCGAAGAGCTGATGTGTCGCAACTGACTGCGACCATGAACGACAGGCCTGTTGCCCAGAAGTACAACAACTCTGCCTTCTACGATCCCGAGGCCGTCACTATGCTGCAGGTGAATGAGAACAAGGACGCCCGCTTGGCTGTGACCTCCATGCTGGACAACTACGTGCAGGCCTTGGTTCCCTAGGGTCCCAGCACTGCCTCTTGCCGTGTGGCCGACAAGTTGGCTGACTGTTTCGACCCTTTGGGCCTCTCCGATGACCCCGAGACCGTTGCTGTACTGAAGGGGAACCAGATCAAGCACGCACGCTCGGCTATGACCTCCATGCTGGACTACTACGTGCAGGCCTTGGTCACCAGTGGGGGCCCCAGCGCTGTCTTCGGCCGTGTGGCTGACAAGTTGGCTGACAAGTTGGATGTCTTGAGGCCCGAGGTCGCGCACGACAAGTTGGGCTACAACAGGCTGCCAAAGGATGCACGAGAACCGCTGCAAGCCAGGAACAAAAAGTCCGATAAGCCCGCCCCACTCTCCACAGACGATCCCGAGGCTGCTGCCGTACTGAAGAGGAATGAGATCAAACACGCCCCCTTGGCTATGACCTCCATGCTAGACCACTACGTGCAGGACTTGGTCACCAGTGAGGGCCCCAGCGCTGCCTCTGGCCGTGTGGCTGACAATTTGGCTGACAAGTTGGATGTCCCGAAGCCCGAGGTCACGTACGACTGGCTGGGCTACAACAGGCTGCCAGAGGATGCACGAGACCCGCTGCGAGCCTGGAGCAAGAAGTCCGATAAGCCCGCCCCACGGTATGTTACACAACTGCACCCAGCACAGAAATGGTCTACCCTCCCGAACAGCGCAGTAGAGCTCTACTCCCCGCATAAGGTACCCTCGTGGGATAAGACCCACCAACACCCTACAACTGCAACGGCGGTGCGAGGCACAGCTCCCCGCCAGCACACCAACATCTCACGACAGACCGCAACCGACCCCACGACGACCAACCCGACGGCGGTGCGGAGCCCAGCTCCCCGCTATACACACCCGAACACCAAACGCACGAGGACGACCCCATACAAGACATGGACACTACATCTCATAATGTTTGTGATAAACATCATGGCACTCCTATACTACATCGGCGACGGCGGTGCGGAGCCCTGCTCCCCGCCAGCGAACAACACCAACCTTACAACGTGCATAACCAACGGAACAAACAACGGACTGAGATACGGTGGCAAAGGCAGAAACTCGCCGACCCTACACCTCACCAGCCGCCGTCACCCCTATGGCTGACTAAGTTTGTTGCGCATGCACTGCCCCCGCGAGAAACGGCACAAAACCTACGCAACCACGTCGAAGCGCCCATGCGGAGCGGCATGAAACGGAAATGTAGGACTGAGGCCGCAACGGCGGAGCCCATGGACCCCGACCTATGGATTCGAGATGCGCACGCTGCGAACGACGACGAGGCGGTGGTGGCATGGCTAACAAGAATGCGAGCAACCAACACAACCCAGGACGAACAAGCCCAGAAGCGCCGGCGCCTCGACGTTGACGCACGGCGATGGGAACAGTACAAAACGACCTCCGACAGGTTGGCTAAGGAGCACGCGCAGCGAGCCCACGACACATACCACATCGCAGGCACAGCAGAGGTAACACGGCAGCACCTATGCACACTGCATGCATTCTACTCCAACACACTAACTGCCAAAACAGACTATCACATGCTTGTGGCTAAACCACGGGGGGGCCGTCTCCTCGGTCCCGGTACGCGACCCCCCCCCCCCCTTCGGGCCCTCCGGGCCCACTTAGTTACCAAGGGTCAATGGCTACTGACCATACATATGGTGGCGCCGAAGGCGCCCGAAAATTTTTTTTCATTCCCCTTGCCCACGTAGCATCCCTCCCCGCCCAGGCGGTGGAGCACCCCAACGCTATACTTGATCCCAACCTTGACTACCGCCCACCCCAACCCTCAGCCTGCTCCTAACCCTACACCTAACCCTACCCATGACCCTAACCCTAACCCTAACCCTAACCCTAACCCTAACCCTAGCCCTAACCCTAGCCCCAGCTCTCACCCCAGAGGGAGGCCAAGGGGAGGTAACGGGAGCCTGTGCCCCCCCCCCACCACCCCAAATCGCCCCACCCTGACCCCCCCCCCCAACTGACCCTCCCGACCGCCCCTCCCTGAACCCCCCCCTCCAATGCCCCCCCCCCCCCCCCCCCCCCCCCCCCCCCAGGGGCCTTCGGCCCACTTCTACTAGGGGGGGGGAGTCCCGTCTAAAAGCGAGGGGACGGCCCCCCCGTGTGCTAAACTGATCAAAGAACAAATGGCAGCACAACGACTGCACTGCACACATACCAACATGTGCCAGGTACGCCGACAATGGTACGAACAAGCAAAACACGACACAGTGACGTGGTACGCGGACGCAAAAACGTCACTGCTGATCTGCAAGAGATACGAGGAGATGTGCACTGAAACCAAGCAAGTTGCTGGCCCATTACCTACGGCAGGCACACTACTTGTGGTGCCAACAGGAACACATTGCGAACATGACACAGTGGTTCCACGACGACTGCAAACGGAAAACAACACAATACTGGAACAATACCAGACAAGCACGACAGACAATATACCTCATACGGAAATGGCCACGGGAACAATGGGACCCCACTTTGAGGGAAGTCCCATTGCAACCCCTACCAAAACGACACAAAACGCACTGGGATCCAAACGAGTGGGAAATTCCACTGACATGACCACAACCACTTCAACGGGAAACCATGGGGGCTCAGTCGTGAGCTGCAGCCCGTATGCACACCCTGGCATTGCCGAAATCTGTACTCTTCATTGAACTTGGCCCACAGTGGCCCATGGCACATTATGAACTGCCCTATTTGATAAAAAAAAATCTTGTTCGTGTTGCTCAAGCGCCCACGCACATGGGGATGGATTGATGGGACCCAAAAGAGGAATGTGTTGAGGTGTTGTTTTGGTTGTGTAGGGTAGGGTTAGGACTAGGTTGAGGGTTGGGGGGGCTGTTAGGGTCACGGTTGGGTTTGAGGATAGTGCTGGGGTGCAAAGTGGACAAAATTTTCCTTTGGGCGGCTTTGGTGCCCATGGAGCGTCGGGCGCCTTTGGCGCCCATGGTTTACTGAGGGCGGCACCTTTGGCAACTAATTGTTGGCCGGAGGCCCCTAAGGGGGGGGGGGGGGGCAAGGGTAGTTGGCGGCCTAGGATCCCCGGAGTCGCCCCCCCCCCCCCCCCCGTGGACCTTGGGGAATGCTACACGAACGACCCTAAAAAAGGGGGGGGTATACGACCCCAAAGGGGGACACACACACACACCCCCTTTCCGGATGGTTGGGGATTACGAACAGGTGAAATTTGGAAATGCAAAATTTGGCACAACAAAAGTGTATCAAGAATTAAAGTTTAAGAATCACCTCGAAGAGAGGTGGTTGGTAGCAATTCTGATTTTGAGCCCCTTGGATTGTGGACCCCTGAGAACCCAGGGGTGACATAGCAATTCCGCCCTCTTCTAAACCCCCGAGAAGGCAGGGGTGAGGCAGCCAATTCTGATTTTGTCCCCGCTTCTGGAGACGCCGGGAACGTAGGGGTTACATGGCAATTCCGCCTCCTTTTGGGCCCCCAAGAAGGCAGGGTGAGGCAGCCAATTCTGCTTTTGTCCCCTCTTTTGGGAACCCCGCAAACGCAGCCGTGACATGGCAATTCCACCCTCTTTTGGGCCCGAGAAGGCAAGCGTGAGGCAACCCATTCTGATTTTGTCCCCTTTTCTAGAGATCTTGGCAACGCAGGCGTTACATAGCAATTCTGCCCTCTTTGGCCCCCCGATAAGGCAAGGGTGAGGCAACCAATTCTGATTTTGACCCCTCTTCTAGAGACCGCCGAGAATACAGGGATTACAAAGCAATTCCGCCTTTTTTGTGGCCCCTGAGAAGGTAGGGGTTAGGGCAGCAATTCTGATTTTGAGCCCCTTGGATTGTGGACCCCCGAGTACGCAGGGTGACAAAGCAATTCCGCCCTCTTTTGGGCCCCCGAGAAGGCATGGGTGAGGCAGCCAATTCTGATTTTGTCCCCTCCTTTGGGGACCCCCGAGAATGCATGGTTGACAAAGCAATTCCGCCAGCTTTTGGGCCCCCGAGAAGGCAGGGTTGAGGCAACCAATTCCGATTTTGTCCCCTCTTCTAGAGGCCGCCAAGAACGCAGGGTTGACAAAGCAATTCCGCCCTCCTTTGGGCCCCTAAGAAAGCAGGGTTGAGGCAGCCAATTCCGATTTTGTCCTCTCTTCTAGCGACCCCCAAGAACACACGGATGACATAGCAATGCCGCCATCTTTTGGGCCCCCGAGAAGGCACGGGTGAGGCAGCCAATTTTGATTTTGATTCCCTTGGATTGGGGTCCCCCGCGGGGCACACGGGGGTTACACAGCATTTCCACCCTCATTGCGGCCCCTGAGAAGGGAGGGGTGAGGCAGCCTATTCTGATTTTTCCCCTCTTTTGTAGAGATCCCCAAGGAAGCATGGTTGACGTAGTTATTCCGCCCTCTTTTGGGCCCCGGAGAAGGCAAGGGTGCGGCAACCAATTCTGATTTTGTCCCCTCATTTGGCGCCCCCGAGAACGCATGCCTTACGTAGTAATTCTACCCTCTTTTGGGCCCCCAAGAAGGGAGGGATGAGGCAGCCAGTTTTGATTTTGTCCCCCTTCGATTGGGGGCCCCTGAGAACCCAGGGGTTATGTAGCATTTCCACCCTCTTTTGGGTCGCCAAGAATGCTCTGGTGAGGTAGCCACTTCTGATTTTGTCCGCTCTTCTAGAGACCCCTGAGAATGCCAGGGTTACGTTGCAATTCCGCCCTCTTTTAGCCCCCCGAGAAGGCACGGATGAGGCAACCAATTCTGATTTTGTCCCTCTCCGATTGTGGGCCCCCGAGAAAGCAAGGGTTACGTAGCAATTCCACCCTCTTTTGGGCCCCCGAGAGGGTAGGGGTGAGGCAGCCGATTCTGCTTTTGTCTGCTCTTCTACAGATCCCGAGAACGCAGCGGTTACGTCGCAATTCGACCGTCTTTTGGGCCCCCGATAAGGCAAGGATGAGGCAGCCCATTCTGATATTGTCCCGTGTTCCGGGGACCCCCGAGAACGCAGAGGTGGCGTAGGGATTCCTCCTTCTCCCCCTCGCCCAACGCAGTGCACCGTAGCTGTGCTAGGGACAAGGCAAGGAGACCCACTTCCACCTGCCATTTTCTCAATGGTTTCCTCATTGGTCATCTACCCCCTGATGTCCGGGATCCCAGGGGTGGTGGTAATGCGAACAGGAACATTGTGCATTTACAAATGTGGTTTTACTATGGTTTGCCTACACAGGACATATGGCAATGAATGTTGACCTCTTGAAGCCAGACAGTGATGTCTTTTGTCTGACCATCAATTCCCCAGAATTGACAGCTGTTGCATGCAAACCCCTTGGGTCACGTTGGAGGGTGGGTTCATTAGAGCGAACAAGGTGTGTGCGCGCGCAATGTCTGTCAGGGTGTCGCCAGATCCCCTGGGCACTCTTCCATTTGTTGCATCATTTCGCAGAGAAAATGGGCTGCGTTTATTGTGTTCAGCAATCTGAAGTCGCCATTTGTGAGTCCTGGGGCAGGTACGCAGACACTCACTACCCAGGGATACATTGCCTGGTCCCCTGTAAGGATAATGTCGCTGGAAGGCTCACGCTGCGTACAAGAGAATTGCACATTCGAGTGGAAACGAAAACGAAAGACAACGTGTTTGTCAACGTGACTGTGACCATCATGTTCAAAGTATTGGAAGGGTCCTTGAAACAAGCGTTTTATGAGCTTTCCATGCCCGACCAGCAGCTGCAGTCGTATGTACTGAACAATGTCAGAGCGCAGATTCCGAAGTATGAACTCGACCAGTTGTTCGTTGCCAAAGACGAGATTGCCAAGACCCTGAAAACGGAGTTGGAGCACGAGATGAACCAGTTTGGGTACACCATTGTCCAAACTTTGATCACGGATATCGATCCAGACCATACTGTGAAGCGAGCCATGAACGAAATCAATGCTGCGCAACGCTTGCGTGTTGCTGCCCATGATAAAGCCGAGGCCGAGAAGCTCGCAGTGGTGAAGGCCGCCGAAGCAGACGCTGAGAGCAAGCGACTCTCCGGAGTTGGTCTCGCCGAGCAACGGAAGGCCATTATCCTTGGCCTTCACGACTCCATCCGCATGTTCACTTCAAACACCAACATTACCCAAATGGAGGTCATGGAGTTGCTCCTCATGAATCAGTATTTTGACACTTTGAAGGAGATGACGGCAGCATCCAAAGCGACCACAGTATTCATCCCTCATAACCCTGATGCCGTGAACAACATAGGTGGTCAAATCCGCCAAGGTTTGCTGGAAGCTGGGCAAGTAGTAAAGAAAGTGGATTGATTGCCTTTCCGCTCTTTTGGGACTGCTTGTTGCTTGGCCAGCAGGTGTTCGTATTACAATGCTATCCTCCCATCGATCGTGGCCACAGACCCCGACACAGACGCAAACACGGACACAGACACCGACACACCTCACCGATTCCTGCCAATCATGCATTGTATCAAACAACCTGCAGCAAAGAAGAGCTGACACCATGTGAAAGCTTATTGGAAGTCTGCATATATGAAATCTCTATTTGTTGATTGGTGTCGTGTACAATCTGAAATTAGTGGGCAGATGTCGCATAGTTTGGTAGGTTTGCATGCGACGGGCAAACAAGTTGTTTTTCAAGGTATGCTCACTGCAAGGTTTTCTGTACCATCTGTCTTTTGTTGCATAAGAGAAGTAATGCCATGCCATAGTATCCCACACCCCCCAAAGAACTAGACGACCCCTTGCGTGGTTATGACGGGCACAAGGGTGCCGGCAATTTCACCCCCCATTTAAGCTCGCATGCATGCACACACATATCTCAGGCAAATTTTTCGCCTTGGCCGCTTTCGTATGGCAAGGCGCTGGTAATATGTCATTCTCACCCACTGATTTCGCTATCGCGATATCAATGTTGCAATTCTACTCTCCACAATTTTCGCCATGTGGCAGGCACTCTGTTTTCTGGTGGACTGGCCATTTACTTGTCCACGATTGGGATCTCCGTGTATAAATGAGTCTTCCAATGTACATAGACGTCGTGCCTTTTTCCTGTTGTGTCCCTCTGAAGTACGTTTCCCGGTACATGTGCAGCTATGTTTCGACAGGATGCAGACATTGTCCGCATTGTGTCGATGCATGGCACATCTGTGAAATAGACGCCATTGTATTGGTGCTGTGTGTTGAAATTTTGAAGCGTGGATGTTCCCAAGCCTCAAGTCGGAAAGCTGGATGGCTTGAACAGTTGGCACAAGAATGGCACAGACACTATCGAGTGATTGCATGTGATGCTTCAGCAGTGTGTGCTGCACAACGAGTTTGTGTTTCAGGTGGAGGCAGACGTGAAAGCCACCCCCCGCACACACGTGTTTACCAAGACACAACAATCGATACCAACCGCCAACACACTGCGTTTGGTCTGCAAGTGTTTTGGAAGGAGCTCTGTGATGTTGTACAGTCTGTAGTCTTCATTTTTTTTCATATTGTTCTTGCCCTCCCCCCTGGTGGATGGAGAGACGAACCCTCAGGGGGCTTACCGCACGCTGTGTGCAAATTGTATACAGCACCCTACACATCTGGTGGGTGGCCGCGATCATGGTTTTTCTAGTCACATACGGGAGCGGATTTGTTAGGTGAAAATCATCCACGCAATTGAAGTGCTGGTTGTCCATTTTGTAAGGCCTTTCTCTTGCAATGTGAAAGGAAGCATCCCAAGCTCCCGAAGATTCCTACCTACCTACCTTGGTTGTCACGTTGGAGCATGCTTTTCACTGTGTTGTGATTTAGACAGCAAAGGCTGCCCTGCACACACGTGCCGGATATCTGCGTGAAGCCTTTTGCTTGTGCCGCCGCATGCTAGGGAAGGCCCAGCCCCAGGCATACATGTGAAAACCAACAAAACCAACGTAACTGGTGCAAACGCACAGCAAGCTGTCGCTGGCCTACAGTGTCCGAGCACTAGGCTGGAGGTGGTGTCAAGGTTGCACTTCAGGGCCTTGGGTGGCTTGAGGGGTTGGGGTGGGGTGAAACATGGGGTTGTGGGGTGCAGTATGGCCAGAATAGGCACGAAGGTTGCTAATCGCCCTAAGGTCCCCTGTTTTCTCCTTGTAAAATGCGCACTGTGCTGGCTGTGTATGCTGTGCGCACTGTGCGCGCGCTGTGCACAAACACCCACTTAGTTTGCGGGAACCCCAGTTACATACCGAGCAGGATGTGTGTTACCATTTTCACTACAAGGTTTTTCACTGCCGGCAGTCATGCGAATCAAATTTCCTACGTTTGTGATGAATTCTCGCATCTGAGTAATGAGGTCTTTGACGGATAGCCACAGGTATTCGGGGTAGTCCGTATTCAATAGGCCGATGTCTGGTCGTGGAATGGATGACCTCATGAGTGAGGCGAACATCCCGAAGCTGGAGACCAGGCTTTTGGTCAGGGGGACATCAGCCTTTCATTTGCCTTTGGAGTAGGTTGTGTGCTGCCGTCCACACACGTGCCACAAGCGCAACGAGAGCCTGCTTCAAAGCGCATATTGCTTTGTTTGTGGGGTTGGTGATAATCTTGTGGCCCTCGGTACCAAGCCCAATCTATGGTTTGGGCGACTCTCAGTATAAACTGCATTCCATGGCAAGGTACTTCTTCGTAATCCTTTGGCAAAAAAAATGTCCAAGTGATATGGACAGTGATTCACAAGAGGCCGACACATCTTTGAACACCGTCGTGTAGGTGTACTAGTTTGGCTCATTTTCTTTGCGGATCGCATCGCCGGTTCCTTGAAAACGAACCTACCCCCCTGGCCAAAGGACCACACCTTTGGGAGTGAAGAAGCATCCTCCCCACCGTAGTTTTAGTTGCAAGACTGCAAGACTCTAGAAACGTAAAAAAGATAGCCCAACTCTGGTCTAGGATTGCCAGCACCCCTTCAAATGTACCAAAAATATCCCTCACATATGTTCAAACCGCGTGTACTAACCACAAAATGCGAACATCAAACGTTTTTTTCGAGGGATTTGACAAAACTTGGTGCCGTTGGCCCCCTTGAGCCATGCCAATGCCCCCCCCCCCCCCTTCTTCGTAGGCAAGAAACATGGCCTCCTTTGAGGGTGCCTTGCACGCGGTGCACGCGCGTGGTGAAACTGGCCCCGATTGGTGCAAAACGGCAGTGCCATGGAATGTTGCCCAAAAGCTGTCATAGGGGCTGTAGCATCACAAATGGGTGGCCAATTGTTGTGTTTGGTTGGAATTAACAATGTTGGGGTCTAAGAGTGGGCGGCATGGCACCTTGTGCAATCGAAAATATCGTTGTTACTATGTTCTGCCTCCTTTGCTTTCCATAATACACATGGCAATGAATGCCGACCTTTTGGCGCCGTAATGTCTTTTGCCTAAGAGGCACCACACAGGAGTGTGTGCCTGCCAGTGTTGTGGGCCTCTCATCCTTCCCGGAGTGTGCCGCCATCATCTACCCCCCCCCCCCCTTTGTCCAAGCTACCGTATTTGGGTGCCTGCACCTCCCCAAATGGGATTTAGACTTCATTCGGAGGGTGCTGTGGCGGAAACTGCCAGTCGGGGTACAGATGGAAAGGTTGGGGGGCAAACTGTGTCCGCAGTGTGGGCGGGTGGAGGATCACGCTCACGCGCTGAAGCGATGTTACTTTTCGGCCTTCATGTTCGATACAGTCAGGAAGGCGTTTGGTTTGGCACAGGGGGTGGGGGCAGCAGTTGAGCCAAGCAGGCTTTTGCTGGAGGAACCTCTGCTGTCGTTGCAGACGACGCAGGGCCTCGTTCTCTGGGCCGGCCTGCGTGCGCAGTGGAAACTGCGCTGTGAGGTAAAGTACCAGCATAGGCCGGTGTCTCTGGAGGACTTCGTGGCCTTGTGGGTGGGTGTACTGGAAAACTGGAGGGGGGAGCGCAATATGTTGTGCAATCGGGCCGATCTTCGGCATCTGATAGCCCAACTTCACAGTTGGACGGAGCACAAAACAATGTTTCACAGGGCGCCCCAGGCCCCCACGACGGCCAAGCAGCCGTCTGCACGACCCGACCCACTGAAACTGAAGGAAGAAAAATGGGGCGAACATAAGAAGTCACTACTGGCGGAATTGGAGAAAATGTCGGGGGAGGGCTGGGTGGTGGTTTACACGGATGGCTCCGCGAAACGGGTGCGGGGGTGGATGCAAGCTGGGTATGGTGTTTGGTTCGGGCAGCATCACAGCCGCAACTTTCGGGCACATGTGCCAGTGCACGAGCGACAAAGTATCAGCAGGGGGGAGCTGCAAGGGGTGCTACACGCCATGGTAAGTCGGGCGGAGGGGGGGCGCATGGTCGTAGTGGTAGACTCCGAGTATATCTTCAAAGCCATCACAGTTTGGACGGAGAAATGGAAGAGACACGGGTGGCGAACATCCGCAGGGGAGGTGGGGCACAGAGATTTGTGGGAACACATTGACTGGCTGCGGCGGGAGGCGGGAGACATGCTGCAGGTCCGGTGGGTGCCGTCGCACCTCGGAGTGGCCGGCAACAAGGCAGCCGACGAGTTGGCGGGGCAGGGCCGGGAGCTACACCCCTATAACCTGCTGCCCCTGTCTAAGCGACGCCGTGTCGCCGAGTGGGATGCCCTGGGCCTGGAGCCCATGGCGGAGACGTCGGACCTGGAGATTGGGTCAGAGGTTGACTCCGGGGGGTCGTCGGACAGCAGCTCGACCGCGCCGTCGACTGCGGGGGGCGAGGACTTCCTGCTCAGCTAAGATAGTGAAGAGCAGTACAGTACGGATGTTAGTGAAACGCGGTTGCGGAGGGTTTCGGACAGTGACAGTGACGAATTTAGTACAGATGTCAGTGAGAGCAGGAAGAGGCGTCGGGGGGGGTCGAATACAGAGGCCAGACCGTGACCAGCGAGGGAGGGCGCCAGTGGCGCTCTCGGACTGCCATGGACCATGTGTGACGGCGCCCAATGGCGCCTTGCTGGACAGATGGGACAATGTGTGCCGCGGCTCCGCCGCGTGATACTTGCAGATTGAGGGCGTAGGTCTGTCGGTGGGGACCTATTGCTGAACTTTCCACTGTTCTATGGCCAAGCTACCGTAGGCGTAGGGACGGTAATACCCCCCCCCCTTCATTATCATGCGCGTGATAATATTTCGGTGCGTGATAATAGGGGGTGCGTGATATTATTTTGACCGCCGCCCAGGGATGCGCAAGATTTGTGCCCTGCTCTGGGGGGTAATTGAGGTCCTTTGCTATCACGCTCACCCTCACCCCCCTTTGCTTTGTCCCCCTTCACAGGTATGGTGCTTCGTGTGCCGCCTGTGGCTTCCGGCTTCGCACATATTTCGATGGAACTGTTAGATATGCTTTGTGTGCCTGCTTGTTTTGGAGGGCTCAGGGTTCTTTGCATTTCTGTTTTCTGCACTCTTTACTGCTGGTCCTTGTCGTTTGTATGGTACGTCTCCGGTTTTGTCTTTATGATGTCCACCAGCGATGCACCAGGCTAGGCTGTGAAGACATTTCTGAGGCGAGGGGGTATGATGAACTGGTTGTTGAAGAATTCTTTGATGCAGCAACTGATGATGAGGATTCTGATGTGGCAGAGTATTCGACTGGGGATGAAACTGAGGGGGGTGATGCAGTTGATGCTGCCCACGATGAAGCCCCTGAGGTTCCAATGAATGCAGACGCTGTTGCTGATGCAAATTCTGATGTTCCTGAAGGTGCAGGGAATCGTGATGATGTTGCTTATGGTGTTGCAAGAAATCCTGGTTTCTGCCTTTTGTGTTGCTACCTCTAACGTCAAGAATTGCATGCGTGATATTATTTTGGAGGTATAAAACATTATCATGCATGCGTGATATTATTTCGGTGCGTGATAATGAAAGGGGGGGGGGGGGTTAATGTTGTATGTGATTGAATTATGTACGAAATGTAGTGTGGCCACATAAGACATGGGTTTGTCGTAACATTTGCCAATTTCAGCACATGTGGCCTCGTGCTGGTGCACCAGGAAAAAAAGTCTGATGCATCCCATAGGTCCTGAACTGCCAATTTCAGCACATGTGGCCTGCGCACGTGTGTGTCAGTAGTTGTATGTGTTGTGCGCAAGCCACGCCCTTGTCCAAGCCACAGTAGGTCGATCTGAGCCTTGAAGGTCTGCACTAGGTAGATACCGGAGGGGGAGCCGCCGGGTGCAACGGGGGGAGGTCAGACCTGGTGGTACTGAGAGCCAATATACAACACATCGGATAGTAGCATATCGGAAACACGCTTGTCTCCCACGTCATAGATCGTGGGTTCGAATCCCGGTGGGCAGGCCGCTGGGGGTTCTTTTTACCGGCAGCTCCTTACATCTCAACCCAGTTCCTGCTGAGGGCCAGGGAGGGATGCCTGACCATCCCAGACGAACTGTGGCGGCGCCTCCGGTGCCGTATTTGTGGAGGAACTGTGACGGCGGCTACGCCGCCATGCCTGGGAATGCACTGAATGCGAGGGCATAGGTCTGTCGGTGGGGACCTATCGCTGAACTTTCCACTGTTTATGGCCAAGCCACAGTAGGCGTAGGGACCGTAATAATTGTGTACATTGGCGTAGCTTATACAAGGGGGGGGGGGTATGAACGCTCAAGGCATACACAGCTTTACCGTGATTGCCTTGTGGAGGGTCGCACCTTCCTCATTGTGCACGTGGGGTCTCCCTCTTTTGAACGCTGTGCGTCCCCACCGTCCGCCGCCCCGGTCGGGTCTGGAGCAGTTGTAGCCAATATTCAGGGTGCCTGAATGTCGGTTGCAACCATGGGTTCCCTTGGGACGAGATCCCTAGAGTGGCGTGGAGCATTGTTGCATGCTAACCCCTTAGGCCACCGCAGCCCTACCTAAAAACGTTGTGCAATACACTGGTAAGTGACATGTCTACCTAGCGCGCGGTGCGCGCAGTGTAGCGCGTGGCGTGATTGAGGCACCCTCTTTGCCAATGGACCCCCCCCACCTGGAAGAATGATGGCCTAGGGCACTGGCGTTGGAGGGGGGGGGTTAGTACCCCTCTCCTGTGCCCCTCCCCAGGGCAGTGGCTAATGCCCGCACTTCCATACAGCAATTTGGCCCTCGCCCAACACAGTGCACCGTAGCGGTGCTAGGGACAAGGCAAGGAGACCCACTTCCACCTGCCATTTTCTCAATGATTTCCTCATTGGTCATCTACCCCCTGATGTCCGGGATCCCAGGGGTGGTGGTAATGGGAACAGGAACATTGTGCATTTACAAATGTGGTTTTACTATGGTTTGCCTACACAGGACATATGGCAATGAATGTTGACCTCTTGAAGCCAGACAGTGATGTCTTTTGTCTGACCATCAATTCCCCAGAATGGACAGCTGTTGCATGCAAACCCATTAGGTCACTGTGTCCCTGCCTGTAAAAAAGGGACAGTGTATCGGTAAATGATGCGTGTCCGAGTTCTGACTGACGCACCTTCCTGGCAAATGAATTGTTCCCACAACTTGGTAAGGTTCGTGTGGGCCCATCTGGGACGGCCAAACCATCCATGGCGTCCATGCTACTGGCTAGCAAAAGTTGGAGGGTGGTTTCATTAGAGCGAACAAGGTGTGTGCGCGCGCAATGTCTGTCAGGGTGTCGCCAGATCCCCTGGGCACTCTTCCATTTGTTGCATCATTTCGCAGAGAAAATGGGCTGCGTTTATTGTGTTCAGCAATCTGAAGTCGCCATTTGTGAGTCCTGGGGCAGGTACGCAGACACTCACTACCCGGGGATACATTGCCTGGTCCCCTGTAAGGATAATGTCGCTGGAAGGCTCACGCTGCGTACAAGAGAATTGCACATTCGAGTGGAAACGAAAACGAAAGACAACGTGTTTGTCAACGTGACTGTGACCATCATGTTCAAAGTATTGGAAGGGTCCTTGAAACAAGCGTTTTATGAGCTTTCCATGCCCGACCAGCAGCTGCAGTCGTATGTACTGAACAATGTCAGAGCGCAGATTCCGAAGTATGAACTCGACCAGTTGTTCGTTGCCAAAGACGAGATTGCCAAGACCCTGAAAACGGAGTTGGAGCACGAGATGAACCAGTTTGGGTACACCATTGTCCAAACTTTGATCACGGATATCGATCCAGACCATACTGTGAAGCGAGCCATGAACGAAATCAATGCTGCGCAACGCTTGCGTGTTGCTGCCCATGATAAAGCCGAGGCCGAGAAGCTCGCAGTGGTGAAGGCCGCCGAAGCAGACGCTGAGAGCAAGCGACTCTCCGGAGTTGGTCTCGCCGAGCAACGGAAGGCCATTATCCTTGGCCTTCACGACTCCATCCGCATGTTCACTTCAAACACCAACATTACCCAAATGGAGGTCATGGAGTTGCTCCTCATGAATCAGTATTTTGACACTTTGAAGGAGATGACGGCAGCATCCAAAGCGACCACAGTATTCATCCCTCATAACCCTGATGCCGTGAACAACATAGGTGGTCAAATCCGCCAAGGTTTGCTGGAAGCTGGGCAAGTAGTAAAGAAAGTGGATTGATTGCCTTTCCGCTCTTTTGGGACTGCTTGTTGCTTGGCCAGCAGGTGTTCGTATTACAATGCTATCCTCCCATCGATCGTGGCCACAGACCCCGACACAGACGCAAACACGGACACAGACACCGACACACCTCACCGATTCCTGCCAATCATGCATTGTATCAAACAACCTGCAGCAAAGAAGAGCTGACACCATGTGAAAGCTTATTGGAAGTCTGCATATATGAAATCTCTATTTGTTGATTGGTGTCGTGTACAATCTGAAATTAGTGGGCAGATGTCGCATAGTTTGGTAGGTTTGCATGCGACGGGCAAACAAGTTGTTTTTCAAGGTATGCTCACTGCAAGGTTTTCTGTACCATCTGTCTTTTGTTGCATAAGAGAAGTAATGCCATGCCATAGTATCCCACACCCCCCAAAGAACTAGACGACCCCTTGCGTGGTTATGACGGGCACAAGGGTGCCGGCAATTTCACCCCCCATTTAAGCTCGCATGCATGCACACACATATCTCAGGCAAATTTTTCGCCTTGGCCGCTTTCGTATGGCAAGGCGCTGGTAATATGTCATTCTCACCCACTGATTTCGCTATCGCGATATCAATGTTGCAATTCTACTCTCCACAATTTTCGCCATGTGGCAGGCACTCTGTTTTCTGGTGGACTGGCCATTTACTTGTCCACGATTGGGATCTCCGTGTATAAATGAGTCTTCCAATGTACATAGACGTCGTGCCTTTTTCCTGTTGTGTCCCTCTGAAGTACGTTTCCCGGTACATGTGCAGCTATGTTTCGACAGGATGCAGACATTGTCCGCATTGTGTCGATGCATGGCACATCTGTGAAATAGACGCCATTGTATTGGTGCTGTGTGTTGAAATTTTGAAGCGTGGATGTTCCCAAGCCTCAAGTCGGAAAGCTGGATGGCTTGAACAGTTGGCACAAGAATGGCACAGACACTATCGAGTGATTGCATGTGATGCTTCAGCAGTGTGTGCTGCACAACGAGTTTGTGTTTCAGGTGGAGGCAGACGTGAAAGCCACCCCCCGCACACACGTGTTTACCAAGACACAACAATCGATACCAACCGCCAACACACTGCGTTTGGTCTGCAAGTGTTTTGGAAGGAGCTTCGGAATTTGCGGGTTTTGGGGCTGCACCTGTTTGTGTTGCATGGCACGGAATGGTAGGAAATAATGGGAATTGAGATTGGAATGCAGATGGAGTTTGCGGATGTTGCTAGTGGGTTGCACAAGTATCCCGCAGGTGTACCAAAAGGAAAACTTACTTGGACTTACTGGAACCACCGGAGGATCTGCGACCTTTGGAGATCCCCTTGGAGGACTGGGGAGACCCCATAGTATTGATCGGATTGTAACTGCCTGACAGAACTGCAACAGACCAGACACCCACGACTTGGGTCCGACAGGGGAGACGCTAGGTGCAGGACTTGTTCCAACCGCCAGCCAACCTTACCTGGGTTACGGACAGGGGCGCCTGAGGGAATATCCCTTAACCAGGCCTGTCAGCAAACTTTTGCACTGCTCTGTGTACGCACAGCGGACACTTGGTGGAACAATTGTTGTCGGTTAATAAAAAAGACGAAAACTTACTTGGGTTTTGTTCGTATTTTGTCAAGTTTTTTCGTGCGTGTCCTTGTGAGTGTAGTTTCGACAATGATAACTACAGGGGTGGCAAAATTTCGCCTGGTGACAGACAATCTTGCCCGGGATGATTTCGCCAGGGAAACTTTCGCCATCCTCGAAACCCCCTAAGTGCCACGCACACGAATGCCTGCAATTAAACACGAAAGACGTGCAGAAAACAGAGACTTCAAATTTGCGACACACTGCCACTGCCACTGCCAGGGGAAAGTTTCGCCACCTTTCTTAGCGGCGCAATTTCCCACCTGGATTTTACCGCTGCTGCGGGCCCTGACACTGGGCGTGGGTGGGTATCCGAGGTGTTGGTGGAGGGGCCCTCCGGGGTGTAGGGGTTGGGCCGGGTTCAGAGGGAGGGGGGGGGGGGGGCTGTGTTTGTGAGGCGCGGATGGCATCATATACCATTGTGTCCCATGATTCATACGTCTGTTGGTCTGTAAGCCAGCAACAAGCGTCCAATGCACACAGCAACACTGGTTGTGTTTTGTATTTTCAGGACTGGCGGTCCATTCTGAGTATTCCCAAAGATTTGTACCGTTGCCATATATGGCACTGAGGATGGATCCTTCCTCAGTCCGTTCTCTACATACCCCCCCCCCCCGTTGCGAGAGGAACGCCCTTGTCAATGCACCAGTGGGTGTTGTTCTGTTGTTTGTGCAAAGCACCTCGAATGTAATCCAATCAAGTGCAGGCGCAGGCGTCGTAGACCCCCCCCCTTTTTTGGGGTCGTTCGCGTAGCATACCCCAAGGTATGGTTTCTGATGCCTAACCCCTTGTAGAATCATCATCTTAGGACCAAAAATGATGGCCCAATATTTTTTTTTTGGATTTTGACCCCCTTACCCCCCCCCCCCTTACCCGCGTACCCCCCCGTACCTGGGTACCCCTTTTGGGGGAGGGGGGGGGCTTGCGAGTGAGGACTTAAGCCGTTTTCACGCTGGTTAGGCTATTTAGTGGCAGCTGAAAATTTTTCAAAAATTCAACTGTTTCTGAGACCCTTCCGTTGCCCCCAGGATGGGTTTGGGCGATCATTTGGTGACAATACGGGTACTTGTCCTTTCGTATCTTAGTAGGCATTTCCTGCCACCCACCCACCCACCCATCCATCCACCCACTCACCCACCCACCCACCTATCCACCAATAATTGCTCACATGAGTGAACGGGCTGGTACACGACCTGGTACGCGACCTGCTTTGCAGTTTTTCACCCCGGGCAACTCAAGCATCGAAATTTCGGAAATTTATTTTTTTGATATCGTGGCCACACACAATTACCATCCAACCTATGAAAGGCATGTTGTATGTAGCATTTATGTGTTTTTTGCCTTATTTGCGTATTGGGTGCGGGTGGGGGGGTTCTCCCAAGGGATTGGCACACAACTTGCTTGTGCAACTTTTCACCCCGGGCAGCTCTGAAATCGAAGTTTCCGAAACTTAGTCTTTTGATATCGTGACCACACATACATATACCCCCTGGTATCAAAGTCTTCCAAGTCCCGAGTCTCCCAAGGGACTACATTGCTTTGGCTAGATCCTTTGCGAGGTGGACTTGCCGAAGTCAATAGAATTGTTGTTGTGTATGCTTGTTTGTGACAGTTGAAAAAATTTCTAATTTCGACTTTTTCCGAAATCCTTTTGTTGCCTCTAGGATGGGTTTGGGTGGTCATTTGGTGACAATACGGGTTATTGGAGTAGCCATGGGGACACATGTACTGGCCTCTGGGCCCATCTAGCACGAGCCATCCCCCCCCCCCACACACACAAGCTTCAAATTTGCTATTTGTGGGTGGTTCAGTGGCATTTGATGTGTGCACAAACTGCTTGAGTAGTTTTCCACCCTCTATAGGTCACAAATAGATAATCACCTTGAGAGGTTGCTAGATCAAGTGTAGGCGCGGACACCATACACGCCCCTTGTTTGGGGTTGTTCGCGTAGCATACCCCAAAGGATGATATTGCATGTCCAACCCCTTGTAAAATCATCATTTTGCCCGATAAAAGGATCACCCCATGGATTTTTTTAATTTCAGGCCTCTATCCCGCTAAAATTGGATACCGCATTTTAGGGGTTGGGGGGGGGTCAAAAGTTTGTGTTTTGAAGGATTTGAACCAAGATTGGCAAAAAAAAACTACCGAGCCAGTCGCTTGGCGCCGCGATCGCCGGCTGGGATTTGAACCCACGACAGGCCGGTCATTAGCGGAGTGTTCCGACCGACTGCCTAACGGACTGCTTGCTTGACTGGCTGTTTGATTGGTTGACTGTTAGCCTCTCTTCGAGGTGCCTTGCTGAAGGCAATAGAATTTTCAAAACGAAATTGATATTTGACAATGTAGGGGTGGGCTGGGGGGTGGGGGGGTCAAAAGGTTGTGCTTTGAAGGATTTGAACCAACTATCTGGCCCATGTCGGAGGACCTTTGTGCCCTTGCATCCCTTGTGTGTCAGGGTTTTATACCTTAAGAGTCGTCTGTTTTTTTAATTTAAATGGACGACCCGTGGGACGGGCACCGCGCCCCACCCCGCGAATGGGGGTGCGCTGGTTGTTGACCCACTCACTGGTATGGGTGCCACCGCCATGACAAGGGGTTTGCCTGCCAGAGACAAGATCGTCCTGTGGAGTTCGATGAGAAGATTGCCGACGTCGCTTAGACCTACTTCAACGAGTCCTGTGTTGGTGACAAGATTCAATTGACCAAGGGCTATGATGTTGAGAGCATGTAGTAGTTGCTGTCACAAGGCCAGAAGATTGACATTATTCTCTTGAACGCTGACAAGGGGACCTCGTCCGGGTACCACGGTCTTGTCCTCTCTAGTGTTTAAAGCGATGGTCGTTTCATCTTGGCAGACAACAACATGCAGGCTCTGTTGTACGATACAGACGACAATTGTGGTCAGGCCTTGCATGATTTCCATCAAAAGGCCAGCAATGACAGTAGTGTTGAGCAGAGTGGACAAGCTCGGCCACGTCCTCGAGGACATCGCTGGTTGCGAGTCTTTTGTGTCATGGCAGTGTACCATTGACCACAAATTGCTGTAGCGCCGTGCAGATAACATCCCTGTGGAGACGTACAGAGCAGCCGAGTGTGGCCATTGGGTGAGAATAGGACAAGTTGCACCCTGGTCGTGCCTTTGATCTTGTGGAATTGGTTGGTGATCCTGACGTGTTCACCGGGTGGAAGGTCAAGGGGATCATGAATCGCCGTCTGGCCGTGTTCTCCATGTTGAGCTTCTGCGTGCACGACAGCGTGATTGTTGCGGGCCCTGTCGAGAACTGGACGTCCAGCGTTGCCAACCCGTTTCGAAGTGAATGATTACCTGATTGGTGAACTACCTAGTGACTAGGGTTGGGACACTGCTGGCCTGGGCGCTGACCCCATTAATCTAGCCCGGTACCGTGAAGCCGAGTTGCTCCATGCGCGAGGGGCCATGTTGGGGACTTTGGGCTGCCTTACCCCTGCGTTGCTGGCCACGTTCGGAGGGGTGCAGTTTGGTGAGCCTGTACGGTTAAAGGCTGGTGCTCAGGTTTTCTCTGAGGGTGGTCTGGATTACCGTGGCAGCTCAAACCTGTTACACGCATACACAGTCTATCTTGCCATCGTGGCGTGCCAGGGGGTGTTGATGGGAGCGGTGGCAACATGCCGTGTGAGCGGTGGACCGCTTTGTGAGGACTTTGGCCTGCTTTGGGCCATGAGCAGGCAGACCGCCTGTCCCAGGGAACTTTTGTTATTGTCTGGACTTAGGCCCAGTCTTGTCAGACCTAGGGTCGGTATGGTGTTGAGTTTGCAGCAACCACATACTTTGTGGTTGACGGCGGCGGGGGGGGGGGGGGGTGCACTCTGCAATGGACGTGCCATGCGACATGTAAAGAATCACGACGGTGCACATTCCGCTGCTTGTGGGTGTCGCTTGTTGCTGGTGCCAGCCCCCTGCCTGCCCACTTACTTTTTAAGGAGTATATTTTATTGCGCTGAGCGACTTTATTCAATGATTGAGGGGATGATATGCCCCGAATTCTGCTCGTTGGTTTGTTGTTGTTTCTTTTTGGTTTCTTTTGTGAGTATTTATTTTGCCTTATGGGCATTGTGCCTGCTGGTGTCTGCGCCGCCAGTGCCAGGTGAGAATGTGCCTGAACGCTGCTCCCAGTGTGCGGCATATGCGGGTACAACACAAGTGATAGGGCTAGTATGCGGCATGCAGAACATCCCCCTTTGGGCGTGTGTATTTGTTGGAACTGGGACCGTGGTTCGTAGGGCATGGCGGGAACGGGCCTCGGCCGTGCTTGTGACGCACTGTCATTTTTGTGTACAAGGTGGTGTTGGGAAGGGGGGATGGCACGACTCAAGGGGATTACGACCCGACCCCCTGTGGATGCGTTTATGCCCGCCAGGCCGGAGTGAGACTGTAGGGAATGTATACCACTGGCTGTTCCCGCAGATCTCTTGGTGCTTGTGCTCCTAGCATGGGAAACGACTGTCTGGCCCACGTGCCGGATAGTTGTTTTCCTCGGAGGACCTTTGTGCCCTTGCATCCCTTGTGCGTCACGGTTTTATACCTTAAGAGTGCCCACCCAACTCAACTCGCCAAGTTCCTCATGTTCGGACCCTTTGGGTCTGAGAGTTCGAGGATGGACTGATTGCCCCTTTGCCGTTTTGACTGTGTGTCCCATTGGCTGTTCTCGCAGATCTCTTGGTGCTTGTGCTGCCGTCATGGGAAACAGGGTTGGCGGAAAAAAAAAGCTACCGAGCCAGTCGCACGGCCCGGCCATCGCCGGCCGGGATTCGAACCGACGACGGGCCGGTCGTTGCCGGAGTGTTCTACCACTTGATCATTGACTTTTCCTAAGGGAATGCCGTGCACGTAGTGGGCACGTAGTGCAACAACTGGGCCTGAGTACCAGTTGTTCCCCCTTTTTTGTAGGTGTAGTCAGCCACTGAAAAAAGCCAAATTGTGTGGTTGTGCTTGCCTGCCTACCTGACTGACTCCATGACTGACTGCTTGCTTGACTGACGGATTGATTGGCTATTTGTCAGCCTCTCTTCGAGGTGCCTTGCCGAAGGCAATAGAACTTTCAAAAACAATTGGTATTTTCACCCTTCACAATGATGAATTGTGCTATGTAAAGCATGCTTTTAAACCCTCTTTGTGTGTTTTTCATATGTGAGCACAGGCGGGGGCATCGGCGTGGCAGGCCTTGTGGGGTGCGCCGCTGGAATCCGGGGTAGGGGGGGGGGGCATCTCAGACGCGCCGGCCGGGGGCGTGGGCATCCTGGTGCGCCAAGGCATCCCGGCGAGGCTGGTGCTCCCACCTAAAGGGGTGCCCCGGGACGAGGCAGACTTGCTAGCTCAAGCTCTGTGGCACTCCACCAGGTGGTGCCATGTCCTGGTGGGGTTGAGACGGGGGTTGGAGTCGCTGCATGCCCAGGCAGCCGATGGCGTCTCCTCGCAACCGGCCCTGAATTAGGCCTTTCGGGACGAGGCTGCCCAGTCCGTGGCGCGCCATGGGGTGGCTCCTCAGTTGGTGGGCGGGGACCTTAACTTTGACCTCAACCACCAGGTGCGGGCCCCACCATCCATCCTGGCAGCCCTCCTCGTCCGCCGACTGGTAGATGCGGACATCGAGCTCGCGTTGGCCACCGAGCGGCCCCCCCTCTATTGGTACCAGGGGCCGGAGGGCAAGCGGCCTTTGCGTATCGATGGGCTACTAGTTGATACGTGAATGGCGGGGCTCCTGCATGCGGCACAGGTACTCCCGCGCGGCACCATACCGAGCCACACCCCGGTTCGCTTTGACCTGCACCTGCGGGGGGCTTCCTAGCGCGTGGTGAATTTCGTTGGCCCCAAGCCCATCATGCTGGTGCCGCAGGCAAAGCATGAGCGCCTCCTTCTGGTGGACCATCTCTTGGATCCCCTGGAGGCCGGCTAGCGGGCAGCCTTGGCCACGGGCGACGTGGACCAGGCGTGGGCCCTGTGGACCACAACAGCGGAGGAGACCCTCCTCGCCCTCTCCTACCCGGACGTCACCCTCGAGCCACTCGGTTGCCCCCAAGCGCGCATTCCGGCGGACCCCCCCCCGCCCCGGGAACTTTCTGAGTGTCTATTTTTTTTCGATTTTATTTGGTCCATGGCTGAGCTATGGTTCCGGAGGAGGGCAATCCCTCTCTGGAAAGAAGTTCGGTCAATAGCCGAAGCCCCGATGGAGAAAGAAGTGGACGCTCGGATTGTGTCCAACTCACTGACTACACCAACACTCCGGCAGCCGCTCCCGGACAACGGCGGGCCGCTGGCGGACTCTTCCAAGAGCATCCCACGAAGCATTGACAGGAGATGGCGGATGATACCAGGGGACGGCAGGATCGTCGGCAAGGCAAATGCCAAGGCCGACAGCCGGCCTCACGCTGATCTACTGCCGCAGAAGAGTTCTGACAAAATTCCCAATTTTATGCTGCGGTTTGGATACCCATTTGCACGGGACCCCAAAAACCCTCGAAGTGGGCACGGAGATCCTGAGCCCAATTCAGCTTTCAAGTTTGGTGACCACAACGTGCAGCACAATGCAGGAGACAACATACCTAATGAGCTGGAAGTGCAACGCAATGCAGGAGGCAACATTCTTAATGAGCTGGAGGTGCAGCGCACTGCAGGAGGCAGCATTCCTAATGAGCGAGAAGCGCAGCGCCATGCAGGAGGCAACATTCCTAATGAGCTGGAAGTGCAGCACGATGCAGGAGGCAACGTTCCTAATGAGCTGGAAGTGCGGCGCAATGCAGGAGGCGACATTCTTAATGAGCTGGAAGTGCAGCACAATGCAAGAGGCAACATTTCTAACGAGCTGGCAACAAGCCCCGCGCCCTGTCGCGGAGGGTCTCACTGGTGTTATGCCACCGGTGAGAACACGGACCTATTCCCCTCCAAGCGCCCCGTCTTTGGATGTGTGAAGGATGGGTTTGACGTCATTATGAAGATCAGTAACACCCCAACCGACTGCCGCGACAGCCCACAGGATCCGGGGGGAGTATTCAAATGATCAATATTGAGAGGACTAATTGATTGTCTTGGACATGCGCGTAGTTGAGCCCCGTTGCTCGGTTGCATCTGGACACCTGTCAGGAGCAGTGGCCGAATGCGGCTCCAGTGGAAATGTCACCGGCACTTCAGGAGTTAGATGATCAGTTTTGAGCCTGCTTCTTTTCAACATGCCGAGCCAACCACCAGTATATATAGATTTTACACTTTGTTTGATTACAGGCAGCCGAATTTGGTGCTTCAGGGCCCCTCCGGCCCTGACCCCACTACCCGCGGTTTCTCTAAGTGTTGGCAACGACCTGTCAGCCTTCGCTCTCTCTGAGTGTCGCTGACGTTTGGGCAGGGGCGTAAAGCTTCCTATGGCCCGCTGTTGGATTCCCCAAGACCGAATGAATGTCGGGGAGCACTGTAGAGCCTCTGCAACGTTTTTAAGCTTCACTTGTGGGTCTCCAGCCGGGGGAACTCGGAAGGCATGATATTACATTATGTCAAGGTGCAATGATATCGAAGTTGGGATCTTCATGTTGAGGATCGCTTGAGGTAGACGATTTTGAGGTGCTATAGTATTGTTGATTCGTAAGCAGAGCAGACCTGTGAGCAGGTACACAAAGGAACATTCCAGTCGTGATTAATGCACAATACGAAGAACTGAACTTTGCGTGGCAATGACCGGTCGCCTGTGACACGGGGGCGTTCGGTAGCCAAGTATCCGTTGCTTCGTGGCCCGGGAAGTGCTCCGCTTGCTGGAACGCCCTGCGCACGGCGTGGGCGCCACACCGCACAGGGTCATGCAAGCGTGGGGTGCGCTCCGGCGCCGCCTCAATCGACTCCGTGCCCTGGGCCCGGCGTGCGCGGGTGTGGAGCTGGGCGGCACGCAGGATCGGCTGGCCCCGCTGGAGCCACTGCGCCGGCTCCGCACAAGGCCGGCGAGCATGGCGAGGGCGACGGGAGTGGCGCGCCTGGGTGGAGGAGGCTTGGTACACTAACCAAGGGGCGGTGTACCGATGGATCAAGGTAGAGTCCTACGCCCTGCTGCTCACCGTCCTCTCCAAGCCGGAGGGCACCGCCACAGCCAATGTGGCGGAAATGGATGGCCTCTTGCAAGACGCCTAGCGGCCGATAAACCGCAAGTATGCGGTGGACCCCAAACCGGATCCGGTGGCCTTCCTCCGCCGCTACGGAAAGCATGGCCGGCGGCTCCCCATGGTCGCCTCGCTACCGGATGGCTGCCGCTTGCGCAAGGGGCTCTCCCGCATGAAGCCTTGGGCCTTGGGGCTGGACGGGTGGAGTTTGGTGGACCTCTGCTCCCTCCCCGACAGGCTGCTGAGCTGGTTGGCGGACCTCCTCTGGGAGGTGGAGCGTCTGGGCAAGTGGCCGGCGCGCCTAGCTGAGGGCTACATGGCCCTCATCCCCAAGAAGGGGCCGCCAGGACCCATGAACAACCGCCCGCTCACGTGCCTGTCCATGGTCTACCAGCTGTGAGCGGGTGTGCGCTTGGTGGGCGCCATCACGTGGTAGTAGACCTGGGCCCATCCGGCGGCCTTCGGCTTCCGCCCGGCCAGGAGCACCCTAGACGGGGCGGCGGTGACACAGGTCCGCCTATAGCTATGTCGCCTGCAGCAGTGGACAGTGGCGGGGATGAGCATCGATTACGTCAAGTGCTTCGATCTCATCCCCTAGGTGGTTGTGTCGGCCCTGGCGTTGGAGCTCGGCATGGACCCGGGTACGTGCCGTGCCCTTGGGGCCATGCACAAGCAGCTCCACCGGGCCTTGAAGGTCGCCGAGGCCCTGGGCTGCTGGTGCCGTGCCACCAACGGCATCCTCCAGGGCTGCCCCGTGTCGGTGATCCTGCTGAATGTCCTCACCACGATCTGGAAGTGGGAGGTGGATTCCCTACGCCGACAGGGGTGCGCGCGGACGGGCGCCCTCCCCCCCCCGTCCTAGATGAGGAAGCAGCGGCCGACTTGGAGGCGGGGGCCGCCCTCCCCCTCAGGGACGCGGGTCCTAGCTATGCCGCGGAGGGGTCGTCGGGCTACGGTCACTGTGGTGCCAGCAGGTGAGCCCCCGGCGGCGCTCCCCGATTTTTTTAGCCGCATCTCTGCGGCCCTAAGCAGCCACGCTATGCCGCGGCGGCGATCCCCACTCCGGGGTAGTGGACATGTTTCGCGTAGCCTCCCGCAGCGTGTCCGTAGACACGATGGGGGTGCCTTCCAACCCAGTGGCGGATGCGCCTTGAGCGCCTTTGCCATCGGAGTCCACACCGCCGCCACGCCCCCCCCCCCCCCCCCCGACCCCCGATTTTTTGAAAGATAGCAGTGCGGGGGCCATGGCGCCAATGGCGCCAAATTTTTTGTCGCATGCTTGGTTGAAGGGGGTACTATGCCTTTGGTCCCTAAGACCCCTAAGACTTTCTTCCTGGCAAAGCCGAGAAATCGCTATTAATGCATACATACCTGTGTAGCCCCATGGCCCCAGACACCCCCCCCCCCCGACTGGAATGTTCCTTTGTGTACCTGCTCACAGGTCTGCTCTGCTTGCTGAAAAACCAATACTATAGCACCTCAAAATCGTCTACCTCAAGCGATCCTCAGGGCGGGGGGGGGGGGGGTATTGGCAGCTCAACCGGGGGGAGGGGCTGTGCGCGACCCACTACTACCACATGCATACATCTAGGGGGGGTGATTAATGCACAATACGAGGAACTGATTGAACTTTGCGTGGCAATGACCGGTCGCCTGTGACACGGGGGCGTTCGGTAGCCAAGTATCCGTTGCTTCATGGCCCCCCCGCCCTCCTGCCGATCCCCCCCCCCCGCCGCCCCAACTGCCCCCCCCCCCCCCCGGCAAGTTTTGACAGATAGCTGGGGGGTGGGTCGCATCCGGACCGATTGTAGTCCCCCCCCCCCCCCCTGACCGCCGCACTGGCGGCAACATGGTAGGGCAAGCACGGAAGAGGCCCAGTCCCCTGTGGCACGTCCCTCCTGGCTGCTATGTAGGCACAGGCGGGGGGTCTGTGGGGGAGGACACGGGCGCTGGACCTCGACTCGGCCCACCTCCCCGCCCCTCGACCTCTGTACATATACCAGCAGATGCTAAAAGACAAATGCCCTCTTTGTGTTATTTTAAGGACCCACTCGGTGTGCACCCATTGCGGGGCGGCGCATGAGTACGAGGTCCACGTCTTGTGGGACTGCCCAGAGTGGGAGTGGGCTCGGGAGACATGGAGCCCCTGGCTGCAGGATGCGGCGGCAGCCCTCCCCCAATCGGGGCTGCCAGACCAATGGCCTGCCTGCCTCCGGAGGGCGGGCCTCTTCCCTCTCCGGCTCGCTCAGGGGGTGGAACGGGCGAGTTTCTGTACTGCCTGTACGGCATGTACCTGGCGGTCCTCGCCGCCTGCATGGTAGCGGGCTACGGAGATCCGGCGGGCCATGGGGACTCCTGTTCCCAGACCAGCCGCAACCGCGGCCCCGCAGCCCCTTCCCCTTGGTACGGTTTTGTTCGCCCCCTTCTGGGGGATGCGGTCCTCTACTAGCCGCGCCTGTGGCCAGGGGCCCCAGCGGGTTGGCGATGGCCTCAAGAGTTTGTCTAGGAGTTGGTGCGGTGGGCTCGAGCGCTAACCTGGGGGCTGGGGGCGGCGAAAGTGTCGTGGGCAGAGCTGGCCCTGGATTACGAGGCCTTTGTGGGGAGGGCGCTCCCGGCCTCCCCTGATCACCGTATGCAGGGCGCGCGCCTCCAGCTGGGGTAAACGGCCCAAGTCCTGCGCAAAGCCGCGGGGCTGGTCGAACGCCACCTGGCGGCGTGCACGCTGCCATGCGCCCCCCCCCTTGGCCGATGTTGCTCCCTCCTCCCCTTGGGGGAACGCGTATGCGCTGGCCTATCCGCCCGCCCGTTCTTTGCAGCTCGCCACGAGGTGATGCTGCAGCTTATGCGCCTAGCGACCTGCTGCCGGGACACGTGGGTCCGGCGCCTGTGGACCCGGCCCGCACACGGCCGTCGCTGGGTGACCGTTTCCTCATGGACTACCCCCCCCCCCCACCACCCTGAGGGAGGGCCGCCGCTCCTGCCGTACGCTAGGATGCCCCCCCCCCCCCCCCCGGAGCGCCACCCTCGAGCGTCCTGCTCGCGGTCCCGCAACGCAGTCGCCCACCGGGGGCGGGCAGCGGCACTTGGGGCACACTGTGCTTGGAGCACGGGGCGCCCTCGGGCCCCCGTTGCAAAAGCCTGGGATCGCGCATCAGCCGCTACTGCCGCGCCCGCCACGAGGGGCACGGCGGCTCTGCAGCGGGCCCGTGGTGCCCGGCGGCAATGCCTCGGGTCGCGCCGGGCCGCCAAGTCCTCGTTCCGCAAGACCGGCGGGTGGGGGCGCTGTCCTCGTGGTTGGGCCGGGCGCGCCCAGCTTTGGCCTTCTCTGACGCGGGCCCCCCAGCAGCCCGCCGATGCGCAGTACTGCCCAAGACATTGGGGGCCCGCCCGCCCTTGGCCCTAGGGCCCGGGAGCCCCAGGCCCCCGAAGCGCCCTAAGCCTGACCTCGTGACTGACTAGGGGGGGCTGCGTGTAGAGGATCAGCACAGCTGGGAGGGGGGGGGGGTGCTGACCCGTTCTCCCCCCCACCCTCCACCAATGACAACACGAGGCCGGCACCTCAGAGCGCCAACCCTGCCCAGGGCACTTCTGGCGCCGCGGGACTCCCCCGCTTCCCCTATCTCCCGCCGCGCACAGTAACCTCTGCCGCCGGCAGCTGAGCCCCCGGCGGCGCTCCCCGAAGGTTTTAGCCGCATCTCGGCGGCCCTAAGCAGCCGCGCCGTGCTGCGGCACCGGTCCCCACCTCGGGGTCGTAGGGGCCGCAGCCGACGGCCACCAGATCTGTAGCGGACATGTTCCGCGCAGCCCCCCCCCCCCCCCTCCCGCGCACCGCGACCGAAGACGTGAGGGAGGGCCCCTCTGACCCAGTGGCGGATGCGCCTTCAGCGCCTTTGCCACCGCAGTCCACACACCCACAGCGGTGGCAGCATGGCAGGGCGAGCATAGAAGAGACCTAGTCCCCTCTGGCGCGTCCCTCCTGGCTGCCATGCAGGCAAAAGCGGGGGGTCTGTAGGGGAGGACACGAGCGCCTGAACTCGACTCGGCCCACCTCCCCGCCCCTCGACCTCTGTACATATGCCAATGGACGCTAAAAGACAAATGCCCTCTTTGTGTGTTTTTCACCCTATTTGGGTGTTTGGATGGGGGATGGGGGGCCTCTAAATGATTTCGGAGCTACCTAAATGATTGACTGTGCTCCCTCCCTCTTCGAGGTGTCTTGCTGATAGGCAATAGAATTTTGGAGCCATGTCTTACTGTGCCCTTGACAAATGCCCCCCTCTTGTTAGAGCAACGGCTGGTTGGTGTTTTTGCCGTCAAACACCTTAGTGTTGCTCCCGCAAGGGGGGGTGGGGTACATGCCACCCGTAAAACCAATCCCTCACCCCATCCCTCGGGCACTAGCATCGCCTGTGTAGATATAGCGACCCATCCTCACCACCCATTTTCTGGCGACCATTTCTGCGGTTAGGAAAACAAGTAGCCATCTTCTTGAGCCAGTAGTAGTGTGTGAGAGTTGTGTGTGCTCACGACAACATTTTGTTTCGAGGCACCGGCCCATTTCTATGTGTTCTGAGGTGAATTTTAGTGAATGTTGCTGCGGAGGGGGCTTTAGTGCAATGCACTGCAATTGTTGGGCACCAAGGGCAGCACCGACATCCATATTTCGGAAGGGGTAGGATGCAGGACCAGTCTTCACATCTCTGTGCCGCACATGGATATACCCGATGCGCATGAGCATGGAATGTGGAAAGTGCTGTGTGGTGCGCCGCAGGGCTTGCCACGACTGCCACTGAGGGCACCGGGACATCCACGATCCTCTCATATGCACAATTTCACCACCGGGGCTGCAGACAACCAAGAGGAGAAAGCCGGTTGGTAGTACGCTGGACAGATTTGGCGGTTGGTTGACCTTGAGCAGGCATGTGGAGGGAATTCCGCAATGACAGCCTCGAACAAGCGGCCTCAACTCGAGGGCGGGCCAGCGTCTGCCCGCAGCAGGAGCGGCAAAGACAGCGAACAAGGAGGGCGCTTGGACCGTGATGTGGCAACCAACCCCTGGGGCTGGGGCTGGACCTGCATATCGCCCAAGGCCAAATAGCCCAGCGCCATGGCACCGCGATGCGACCGCACCGGCGTGTCTGGAGACGCTGGATGCGACCATGAACGTGGCATAGTGTCCCCTCCTCGACCTAATCCGGCCCCTTGCAAGGCAATTCCAAGGGCCCTTACCTCTTATGCTTACCTCCGTGTGTGTTGGGGGGGGGGGGGGGGGTAACTCGAGACTAACTATGTCAGGGGCTGGAGCGTGGGGAGGACAAGAGGTAGGGGCTGACCGGGGGGCAGAGGCACGGACCTATGAGTGCTTTTGCACCCCTGCTCATGCCTGCACTGCCTGCCTGGTAGCGCTGTTTTGTCATTGCCTTCTCGGGATCCGCCTGCCCAAGAGCTGCCAATGAACAATTTGTTCTTCTCCTGCCCACAGAAAGGCGCTTGGTACCTACCTGCCTGCGAGTACATCTTCTTTCTGTTCTTTTTGACACATGCCCGACGAGAACTCTGCACTCAGCGCCTAAGTGCCTGTTTGTCACGTCTTGTGTGTGTGGGGGGGGGGGGGGGGCATGTGATCACTCGCCCGGAGGTTTCTAGCCAAGGATAGGGAAGGTAGGGCCGCCGCCGAAGTGGGTCACAGTCTGGCCCTCGTTGCAGACCCCTGCCGGCTGCTGTCCTCGGGGTGCTGTCACTTGCACACCGGCCCCCACTCCCACAGCAATCTGTGCGGTCCACTGAGCAACTAATGGCATGTGGCCCCACTCGACAAAATGCAGGAGCAGGACCCTCTCCAAGGAGGGGCAGCATCGTTGAATGGCATGCGTTGCGTTGCCTGTGCCACAGTGTGAGCCACAATTGAGTGCTAGCCCCCCCCCATCCCCCACCCCCATTCCTTCCCCTGCTCCCCCCCCTCCCCCCCCTCCCTTCATCCCTCCCTGCGCCCGTCATCCACAGCGGGGGCTCCATCGCATGGCCCATATGCAGGGCGCGCCCGGTCCCCAAAGGCCACTGCGGGTGAACCCCTGCCCCATCGTCATCACCAACGCCAACATCCTCGATGTCGTGCACGGGAGCCTCTCCGCAAACCGCATGGAGGTGCGCATCGAGGCAGGCATGATCGCCTGCGTGGGGCATGCGGTGGTGCGCCGCGACGGGGACATGATCGTCGACGCGTGCGGGGCCACCCTAATGCCCGGCCTCATTGACATGCACGTGCACGTCACTGCGTGGTCTGCCAACTTCCGGGACCTCACCTTGCCCGGGGCCGCGTACACAACTGCTCGGGCGAAGCACGTCCTTGAGGGCATGTTGATGCGCGGTTTCACCTCCGTCCGGGACGCGGGCGGCGCCGATTTTGGGCTGGCACGCGCGGTCGAGGAGGGCTGGCTTCGAGGTCCGAGGCTGTTTTATTGTGGACACGCCATTTCGCAGACGGGGGGGCATGGGGATTTGCGCCAGCCGGGTATGACATGGTGGGATGTGCCGCTGTGGTCTGGCATGGCGTGACGTGACATGACGAGACGTGACGTGACGTGGTGCGGTGTGGTGCGATGCGGCGTCGTGTCGTGTCGTGTCGGAGGCCTGGGTGGGGCGCTGACATTGAGAACAGCCGGAAATGACTGGGAAGCAACGTCTCCTTCAACACAAGTACCACCACCAACGTCACATGTGTTAGAATTGAATCAGCCACCGACAGAAGAGCTCTACCCCCGGGGGATGGGAGGGGGGGGGGGGGGGTGGACGATCGGTGCGACGCGTGGAGGAGCAGGGCACGTGGGCCTCACGCACACAGAAACACAGCGAGGCAGGCTACGGACGGCCTGTGGACAGAGGCGCCTGGACAGCAAATACAGTCAAACGACCCCGACAACAACCAACACAATTCCAATACGCCAACTACCGCGCGCCGCTGACGCGCAAACGGCACATCCTGCCACATCCAGCACAGCCCCGGCACACCAACGACTGGGCTCCGCGAACGCGGAAACGACACCAGCGGGAGCACCGGCCAAAGTGGCCGACAGAACGCAGCGACCCGACGCAACATGCGAAGGGACGAACGGGTGACTGTCCAGGGCCCCGTAAAGAAACAACAACCCGACGGAATGTCACACGGGGGGTCTTGACAACGCGCTCATACAACCCCCCCCCCCCCCGTGTCGTGTCGTGTCGTGTCGTGTCGTGTCGTGTCGTGTCGTGTCGTGTCGTGTCGTGTCGTGTCGTGTCGTGTCGTGCCGTGCGGTGACTAGGGGTTGTGCAGGACTTTGGAAGGTGGGAGGTCGCCCGGGGTTGCAGTGCGGAAGAGGAGGGATGCAATGCCCGCTGCACTGCGCTCTGCACAGGTGAGCACGCTGAGCCGTGTGCCTGTGCGCTTGCGTTGGGCCGTGTTTGTGACGGGGTGTCCGCCGTCCGCAAGGCCTGCAGGGAGGAGATCCGCAACGGAGCCACCCACCTGAAGATCATGGTCTCGGGCGGGGTGTCGTCCCCGTGTGACCGCATCGACAGCACACAGTTCGCCGAGGACGAGCTTACGGCGGCCGTGGAGGTGTGCCGGATGGCGTTGAGGGGCCTCCGCACTGCGAACTGTGAGGGCGTGAGCGGGACGAGGGCAGACCTGTGTGATGCTCCTTTTTGTGTTCTCGCTACCGACGTGCGAAGATTTCCTCGTCTCGTGCAACGGCCCCTAGGCCCTGTCTGCCACCCACCCCACCCCACCCCCCGCCCCACCACACACACGCTTGCGGGGAGGGAAGGCTGCGCGGGAGTACCCCCCCCCCCCTCTTGATTTGTAACCGGCCTTGACTTGTAACGGGGGGGCGGGGGGCGGCAAGGGAACCGTCACTTTCCGTTTTGCAAATTTACTCAGAAGGTCGGATATTGAGCTCCTGCTGTGCGTTTGCTGGCTGGACAAGGTGGTGGGTGTTGTTGGTGCACTGCTGTGTTCTTCAAAATTCTTGCATCCAAGGCACTGCTCTGTGCCCTGTATCATGCAGAACGCTTACTTTTTCAAGGGGCGGGGGGCAGCATAACAACGCAAACACGTCGCTGCAGTGCGGACAGAGCTGTAGAGTGGTGAGGTATGTGAGCGAACACTACAAAATTGCTTCAAAGATATGGGGCGTCGCGCGCACAAACGCAACCACGGGCCCTAAACCAACCGCCACAGAGCGGACAAGTGAACCGGGTGGATCGGACGTCATCCCCCGCGGCGGGGCCATCGGCGAGTGGCCGTGCAGTGTGGAACGTGTTGGAGTGGCTGAGGGTTGTCTGCAGAACGGTGTTCGCTCGGCGGTCCACTGCTGCACCGCAGCTGCGGGCGCACGGGTGCGCCGTGGGCATCAAGGCCGAAGGCGCGGAGAAGGGGGTGGGGGGAAGGGGGCAGCAACAACAAGACGCCCAGAGACGCAGCGAAAGGGGCCCGAAGGCGCTCCAAGAACGTCGCGCGCTCACGTGCTCTTCGACTTTGTCCGCCGGAAAATTTGCACGTAGCCCTGGGGAATCGCGATTTATTGCATCTTTTCGCCTCCGCGGCCGGAGAATTTCCACGCACCGGGCCTCCACCCTTCCCCAGCCAGGCTGGGGTGGAAAAAAAATGGAAAAAGGCAGCGCGTACGCACGCCCGGAAAAAATTTTGTCCTCTTTATGAAAATTTTGGAATTTTTTGATTCCAAGCCGGAAAAGGGCGTGTTCGGTGCACATTTTTGGCCCAGCAGTTCGATGAGCTGCCACATGCAACAGTATTGTGAGGAAGGCGACCCACCACAAAATGAGAGCCATCGAAATCAGCCCCGCCGCGGGGCCATGGGCATATGCACGCAGGCAAGCGCCCCATCCCCGCCCCCCACCCCCCCACGCGTACCGCGCAGCTGCTGTGCAAAAGTCGTGTGCCTGCCACGCAGGCACCGTGCGCCTAATGTGCGTGTGATGTGCACCTGCTGCACGTGCGCCATCCGAGTGTTGTGCCTGCTACACCGGGGGGGGGGAGGGGGTTCGTGGGGGGATAATTTTGTGGGAGCATTTCGTCTTTCAGGAAGGTGGCGAAATTCAGGGGCTGTGGCAGTGTTGTGCAGGGGTTGGGGGTTGGGGAATCCCGAAATGGGGGGGCGCTCTTCAGAATCACTTCAGAAATAGGTCTGGCCTATTTGAGGGTGGCGAAACCCCCCACCAATATTTCCCTGGCGAAACAATCCCCGTACAACCCCTACCCCCAGGGATGGAAGGGGGGGAGGTACCCTCCCCCCCCCTCCAGGGCGCCCAGCCTACGCCCAGCCACTGTCTCCCTGACGCCAAGTGCCGGCTTCAACGGCATTTGTAACCGACAGTAACCGCCCCCAACCGCTTTGGCAACCCCCTCCAACCGCCTGCCTAACCGCCTCTGGGGCCTCCTCCGAGGTCCCTTCCCTTCCAATGCATGCCCCCCCCCCCCCCTGTATGTGCTTCCCATGCCACCCCCTGTCGCTGCCGGCACTGGGTCTGCAGGAGGCCAACGCAGCCAACATCCCGATAATGGCGCACGCCTACACGGCCCGGGCCATTAATCGTGCCCTGCAGTGCGGGGTATCCTCCATCGAGCACGGCAACCTCATGGACGAGAGCAGCGTCACCCTGTTCCGCAGCACCGGCGCCTTCTACGTGCCCACCCTCTCCACGTACAAGGCTCTCGTGGAGGAGGGCACGCAGCAGGGCCTCCCTGCGGACTGCTACGACAAGATCTTCGCGGTGTTGGACGCCGGCATCCGGGCGCTGGAGATGGCGCACAAGGGGGGGGTCAAGATCTGCTTCGGTATTGCCCCCACAAGCGGTTACTTTGCAGCGGGCCCTGTGAGGACAGCAGCCCTTCGCCGTTGCCCCACACCAACGGGGGAGGGAGCCTGAAAGGCTAATGGGGTGCGGCGCAGGGGCGCAGGCACAAAGGGGGAGTATTAGCCAGGCATCTTTTTTTGACCATTCCCCACCCGTGCCTGTTTTTGCCCCCCCCTCACCAAACAATCCGGAGTGCCTTCTCGCCGCGTCTAAGAATTTGGCCCATCCTTTGCACCCAGTTTGCGACGATGGCAAGGGTGGTGGTTGGAAGTGGTGGGAGTGACATTTTGTGTTGAATTCTCATATTTCGGCTTATGCAAGGTGCTTTGCACGGAAGGATTTATGGGCTAGTGCGGTCTACCTGGGGGACTTCCCTAGGTGAGGATAAACTTGGGGCTAGAGATAGGATACTGAGGAAAGGTAGCATGCCCGGCATGCGCCGGGCACGCGCCGGGCAAACATTCCCCCAAAGAAACCAGTTGTTGTAGAAATAGGCAGCCCAACAGCGCTCTGTGTACCTCCATTGCCTCTCACGTTCTGCTCAATCCATGCATTTTCCCACTCGTTAGACTTGTGTCGAAAGGTGTGTCTTGGTCGCCCATGGGGAATGTCGACCGTCAGGTAGGCCTTGGTGTGTTGCTGTGGGGGAGTGACCAGGATTGTGTCCACACCACTGCAAGCACTGGCAGGCTTTACACCCAGTCATTCCCATCATGAAGTGTATGTGTACGGGGGGGGGGGGGGCTGGGCTGGGGCACAGCCTGTATTGCCTGTCAAGGTTCCCACCTCCTGTGCTTGCCGGGCACGACTGGTACCAACGCCCCCCAATTTCCGGTCTCAAAGCCCACCGGACTGATGACAGCCCCAGACGTGGCCCAGCGCGGGCGAGTGGAGATACCGCTGTGCCTGTATGTGTGGGCCTGGGGAGGTTGGGTGGGGTTTGGGGGGGGGCACACCTGCTCGCTCCACAGTTGGTTGTCTCTCAGGTTGTGTGTGCCCAAGTTCCCCTTGCCATGGCAGTGGGGCGGGGAACCCAAGGCTGAGACCACCAAGGGACAGTAGGTTGGGTAGCCTATGGGCTCCAGCTGCTGAGCTGGGGCTGTGCTGCCCCTCCACTGCGCCCCGATGGGCCATGGGCTGGGTCCCAGGAAGGGTGAGCTGGCCAAGGATGCTGCTTGACTGACCCTTGAGAGGCTGCATCCCTATCCTAGGACACCTACTGTGTAGGCCAATACTACCTCTGATGGGGGCACCCTGGGGACCCGTCCTGCAATGTGTGTGGATTGGGGGGGCTCATTGCCGGGCTAGCCCACCCACTGACCCCTGTGGCATAGGCCACCATACTTGAAGCATGTGTGTGGACGCTGCCAATTCAATGCACACCTTCCATACTTCACTCATGGACATCGAACGAAGGTGTCCTTTCATGGTGCCATTCTATCAAATGGACTGTGGTGTTTTGCATTCGTGCTACCTTCACTTGCAACGCTGGGCGTAGTGGACAAGAGTGTGTGGTGTAGTGCCCATCAGCTGACTCCCCAACTCTCCTGCCAGCCGAGGTTGGTGTCGGCCTTTTCCCCTAGGCCGCCTCCTCCGTACTGCACCCTTGACTCATGACCAACAATGTCTCTCTCATGTAGCAAGCATGATCAATGCTTGGCACTTCAGGCATTGTGTTGCTCGATCCATTGCCATGCGCAGGTGCAGCTCACCCCATGCAGGGTCCTTGCGCAAGGGACGGGCGTGGGCATGTTGGGTAGATGTCTCCCTTCCACGTAAAAGTACCTGTGAAGATGTTTGCACAAGTGCAGTGTAGACTACCTGAGGGAGTGCCCCGAGGGGTGCGTGCGGGAGGCCTGCACCCGGGTGCCCGCAAAAGTGCCCGTGAAGCCACGGGCACGGGTCTGCGGGCAAAATTGGCTGCAGATGTGCCCGCAAAAGTGCCTGCGAAGATAGCATGTGGTTGTGCGCGTTCGGCCCACATGTGGTAGGCCTCATGGAGATGTGGGTCCCATTCCATGCGTTGCAGGTCCGGGTGCATGCCGGCCAGAGGCAAGACAGGCACTTTATCTGGCTGAATACATGCCTTTTGCTAGGCTTTGTCGGTCATTCTAGCATGCACTTTCACCTCCGTAATTCGGGTTTTTTTCTTAGCACAGGCTAGGCTACATGGACACATGTACAAAAAGTCTACTTGGGTAGACTACGGCCATCAGAGCCTTGGCTGCAGGACCGCGGGGGATCAGACTGTGGTGTTACAGTACCCGGCACTTGGTCTTGGATGGCTTGCCAGGAGGGGTGTCCTGAGGTGTGCTGCAAGACTCATCTTGCTCTAGGCAGAGAGGTAAGTGGGGACTTGTTCTTTGTGTCTACGTTGGCATGTGTGTGTGCCAAGGTATCACTTCCAATTATGCTCAAACTGCGAGGTTCAACAATCCTACGTCCTACCACTATTGCAAACCATGAGTCCAGTGTTTGGCCCTGCGGGGGGGCTGCCCAAAGGGCCGTGATCTCCACATGTATAGCCACCGCTAACACACTGCGGCTCATGTCCTATGAACCATCCACATGGCAACAACACGCACGGTCTCTTTTGTGCACCCCTTCACGTGGTGGGACCGTTAACCCAACCAACAGTACCCCTAGTGGCCAAAATTAAAGTCAATATGATTAATTTTAATTTCTAATATATAAACCGGTTGATATATTAATCTCGCAAATATTAAGAGGTTAACGTTCAATTTTCTTGATTGGGTCATTTGTACTCATTTTTCCATGCCCATATGACGACCCATAAGGGGTGTTACGTGGTATATTGTTGCACAACGGTATAGTAGAGATGTTCCAATCTTGTGTTGGTGGTTGTCTTGGACACCCCCCCCCTCCGGTTGCCCGCATTCCCCCCCACTCCACACCACCATGTTGCCTTGTGTAGCTCTTGTTATGCCTTTCTCTCGGGACACCCTCACCAACTTAGCATGACACTCGTGCATTTGAGTGGGGCCAAGAGTTTGCGGGACCCTTTGGTCTCCCAACTCCTTGGTGAGTGGGTGGCTTTATCTCCCTTGGCCCGGGCCCGATGGTCCGAGGCCACGGAGGTTGGCTACCCCTCCCTCATTCGCGACAAGCAAAAGGAGGCGGTGAAGCAATATGCCTCCCACCTCTTCCCGGCCCCGGACCTCATCGGCCTACTGATGGACTTGAACGTCCCCAAGCTTGGCTTCCGGCACATGATGGAGTATATGAGCCGCCGGGGGTCGGCCTACACGGCCGCAACGGGCCTCCCATTCGCCAAGCCCATCCCCGGTCGGAATGCGTTCACGGACGCGTGGAAGGAGTTGGTCACCCCCCTTGACCTACGGCCGCCAGTGTCCATCCCCAATCCCCCGGCGAGTGGGCGCTCTTGGCCGCTGCCCTCATGGGCCCGGTACGTCCAATCACGTCCATCGCAAGTGGACACCATCGATTGGACAGGGCCCTCACCTTCAAAGCGCGTGGGGATGCGCACCCGTGCGCCGGTGGTAGTTGGACCCAACTCTCCATTGGGCTCCTCACCCACGGCGCACGGGGCGCACCCGCGTACTTGTGGGTGATAGGGATGGCCGTGTGCGGGGACAAGGACATGGCGGCACTAGCAACCATATGGGCCGACAACTTGAAGGTTTGTGGCCCATTCGTTGTTTGTTAATTTTTGCGTTAATTTCTCGAGATTAATATCTAGATTTCGGTTAATATTAACGCCGACTGAAAAATTAACTCAGTATTAATCTCGAGAAATTAATGCAAGTATTAATCCATGTCCTTTTTGTAGGTATTGCAGTCCATACAAGACTGCAAGAAGTTCTACTGGGTGTCGCGCTGGGTGCCAAGCGGGTTGGTCATCGGGGGAGACCAACTCTTCGTGCGGCGCCTCATCGGTGTGTCCACCTTGCCCTTGGTGGGCTCAATTTACAATATGGTGGTGTGGGACCAGGTTGCGGCGGCATGGGTCAACTTGGCGACCCGGCGCACATTGGACCGTGAGGAGGCCGCCCGCCTCCGCTACAAGGAGACCGGCCGTAGCTTGGAGAATGGGGGATGCAGAGGGGATCCACACATTGTGGTTGACCGGTGCGTGGTTTTCCTATGTAGGCTGGCTCCAAGTGGCGTTCATCGAGACACGCCTCGTGGACCTACCTAAGGAGAACGTCAACGCCGTGCAACGGGTCCTCTACCGGGCCCGCACGGGTGTTAAGTTGGGTGCGTCGGCGGCACCCGACGGGGAGGAGGCCCGTGCGTTGTTCCTCGCGTGGGAGGAACTTGGTCCGTTGTTGGACTACGTCCCGGAGGATGGTGAATGGCAAGCCGTTGTGGCCATGCGTGACCTCCTCCGGGAGTTATACACGGACAAGCCGCCACGCGGGGACCCACGTGCGGCCGAGGTGGCGCGCGCCTACCGTGCACATTGTTGCAAGGAGGCGTGCCAATCAAACTACCTCCTCTATTTGGAGGAGGATGTCACCGAGGCCGTGGCGAACACATGCCGCTTGGGGGTTGAGTTGGGTACCGTGTGCGCGGATGTTGTTGAGAGCCTGAACTCCATCCTTAAGCGCGCATACAATGACCACTCGGGCTGGGGGGGGGGGGTGCCGGGGGCAACCCAACTAGAACGGGAGGGGGAGGTAGTTTCGCAAGTGTGGGAGTGGTGGGTTGACCTCCCGTTGCGCAACTACGGGCCCCCCCATACCGCCCCATGCACCATGGCCATACTCATGGCCACCCGTAGCCCCCTGCCCTCCACCCTTGCTTCCCCTCCGCCAGCTTTGTTTTCGCCTTGCCATGGATGCGTCGGCAATGCAAAAGATGTTGTTCGACATGTTCGCAGCCAACAATCGAGCCCTGGTGTGTTTTGCTTGTGCACGCTTGCTTGTGTGTTCCGATTAATATTTGCGGCGAGTTGGTTAATATTTCGAGATTAATATTAATAGACGCGTCCATTGATATTTAATATATTAATTAATTTTTCGGTTGAGAACATTAAGTTCAAGAAATTAACTCGGGGGATTAAAAATTAAAAAAAGTTTTTTCGCGTGCGTCTCTCCACAGATGGCCCAAGTGGAGGAACGACTGGCAGCAGCAGCTCCAGCGCAAGCTCCAGCAGCTCCGCCAGCCCTGCCTCCACCCGTGGAGAGTCGCCCGCCGCCCGCGCGCCCATCCGAGGAGTCAAGCGATGACTCCTCGGATAGGCAAAAAAAGGAGAAGAAGGAGAAGAAGAAAAAGAAGAGGGAGGGGAGGGAGAGCAGAAAGAGGGAGAGGAGCTAGGGGCTGGGGGGGGGGGTACAGGCCAGCCCTTGGGGGGGGGGGGGGGGTTAAGGACGAGGGGGAGGGGGAAGTGGTGGTGGACGAGGGGAACGGGGACGGGGAGTAGGGGGAGGGAGTTGAAGTTGTTGACCCCCCCCATGCCCCCCCCGCTCCCCCAGTGGCTCCTCAAAGCCCTAGGCCCCCAGCCCGCCACTGCCCGGAAGGCGGGGGCGATCGCCTTGTCAGCCCAGGTGCTAGAGCAGGGCTGTGCGGGGGATCAACCCGTTTTTTCCCCCCCCGCACATAGCCACATGACAATCATGTGGATTTTCCGGAGGTTAATCCGGTGTTTGATTCGCTGGAAGGACGGGGAACATAGAGGCACCTGGGGTAAGGATGTCTTCAAGGGGGGGGTTTGGGTCTGGAAACCCCTCCCTGGTGCCCCCCTGGCCCCCATGCCCGAGGCCACGAGTGCGGGCAGTTTGCCCGCACTGAATTTGTTGTTTGACCCCCGAGCTGTTTGTTTCGGGACGGCACACTACCAGGTGCTGCTACAGCACTGGACCCAGCTGGGCTGGGTCAAGCAGTGGCGGCAAGGCAAAGCCGTCCTGTTCGGGGTCGACTGGGGCACTGTCCTGGCCCTGCCCCGCGACGCATGCCAGGCCCATCCGGGTGGCCTGGCAGGACGTTGAGGGATCCCAAGAAGTAACCCCGGGGTCCCTCCACCGCATCGTGGCCCGAGACCCACCCTTGGGCCTTGCTATGTTGCGCCGTCTCCATGACTCGGAGACCTCGCGTGTGGTGAGCGGCGTTTGGGCGACGTCGCATCACTTTCGGCCCAGCGAGTGGGCTCGGATGCAGGAGGTGGGGTATGCGAGGGGGGGGGGGGATGAGGGGTTGTGGGGGAGCATGGGAGGGGGTGGGGTGAGCAACGAGGAGGAGGGGGGGGAGGGGGGGGCGTCCACCACCACCGCGCCAAACCCCCCCCCCCAGCCAAGCCGCAACCCCCCCCCCCCCAACCCCCCTCAAAAAAACGTTCGAAAGAACGGTTCGCCTTCGAGTCCGGCTCAGAGAGCGACGACGCGGCGATCCCCCGTGGCAAAAAGCCCCCCCCCCACCCCCCCCGCACGGCCTACGAAGGCCGTCGCCGCCCCCAAACCCAGCAACCCCCCCAAGACCGCCACCCCCCCCCCCTCCGACTGAGACCGACACCCCCAAGGGTGGAACGGCCGAGAAGAAGGACGACCGTCCCGGCGATCCGATCATCGGGACGGTCGCCCACGTCCCCTACCCCACCGGGGTAGAGAAGGGCACCGTCCGTGGTATCCACGGGCGGAAGTATGGTGCCGTTTGGGTGGAATACCCGGGCGGCACCACCCTCTACGAGGTGTCCCGTCACCTCCTCTTCCCCACCCTCGAGGACGCCGAGCGGTGCCGGGAAGAAGTCCGGTCGGGCAAGAAAAAGCCCAAACCCCCCGCCCCAACAAACGAAGAGACTAACCCCCCGAACCCGAACCCTGCCACCGAACCCACTAACCCAGCTAACCCCCCATCCGGACCCACGAAGACGTGCGACCCCATTACGGGGTCGCATGAGGTGTGAGGGCCCGCATAGGGACCCAATGGGCCACAATGGCCATGCACAACATGCGTGAACACACACATGATGCATTACATGTTGTGTTGTGCCATTGTTAGGAGGGTTAATATTTGGGGAATAGAGTTAATGTTTGTGAGATCAATATTAATGCTGGCGACTCATTAGTGTTTAACTTTTCAAATATTAATGCAAAAATTAAAAACAAAAATTAAAGCCGAGAGCCATTTTAACATTTTGAAACAACCACATGGGTAGGACCCCCCACCAACCCTCGGGGGAAAATGACATCCAAGCCCGTAAGGCAACCCATGGGGGTCATAATTTTCACGGCAAATCCCCTTACCCCCCTTAAAAAAATTGAAACTTGAGATTAACGCGTTAATTTTTGGCCAGATATTAACTATATTGGGTTTAATTTTGGCCACTAGGGACACAACGAAGTACATAGGTGCGACGCAGCGCCCGAGACCAAGGGCTAGCACACAACTGGCATCCGTTATCTCCCTTTTCTGGTCCCTCCCCCGGGCCACACAAAATGACAAAAACCGCCCCCGCCACAGATGTTGCGGCGATCACTGTTGCAGCCTTGAAGGCCTTGAAGAAGAACGTGACTGCCGCCGTTGCGGGCACAGTGGGTCGGTATCAACGGGACGAAGCCTCATCGCGGAGGAGCAGGAGCCACAGTGCAACAGCCCAGAGGCAGGTGGATCAATAGCGGCCGGCGGAGCGCAGCAGCCCCGCGGCACAAACGATCCAAAACAAGAGTTGGCCGCGGCGACAGCAGCTGGAGGCACAGCACCCAGTGGTGCGTGGCAGCGAGACGGCTGCTAGCCAGCCGGAGAAAGGGAAGTCGGCCGCTGAGGCCACCCTCCTCGCAACCATTGAGGAACTGTGTGGAACGATACGAGATCTCCGAGCGGAAATCGCAGCGCTGCGCAAGGCAACACCAACGCAGAAAGCAACCAAGATGGAGCGGGCGGCGTCACCGGAACGCCGACGAGAACGGCGCCCCAATACAACGGGTACGCCGACAGCAACGCAGCGGACGCAGCTTGCGCAGGCCACGACAAAGCCATCGTATGCAGAGGTGACGGAATCCACGGCCTAGAAGTTACGCCCGCAGACCAAGGTGGTAGTCAAGAGGCCGCCGCCAACCGTGGGCATCCCATTACAGCCAGTGGCGAAGGAGCTACACAGGACAGCGGAGAAAGCGGGGTATGGGGCGGTGCAACCGGCACGCCCCTACCGGGACCGCGACCTGGTGGGCACAAGTATGGTGCAGCTGGCGCCATCACCGCTGCCCTCCCAATGGCCGGAAGCCCCCAAGAAAGTCCTACCGGTGGGCTGGAACACGGAAGATGCGTGGGCCGTCGCCTCGTACCTACTGGCATCACGGCCGGAAACACAGGAAGTGGCCGCAATTGTGAACCTGGGACATCCTGGAGCGGGGCCCATGATCGACGGCTTGCTGAAGCTCGCGGCTTGGAGCAAGGCTGACCTCGCACTTGCAGGGGCGCATCTATCCGTGATGGCCACAAGCCAATCAAGCTCGTGGGTGCCAGCAGAGCCGGGCCCGGCAACGTGGCCCCCAGGAAACCGCCTTCTGCTGAGGTGGTGCACCAAGGAGACACCAGAGGACAAGACGCCACAGCCCCTTGCCAAGGGCGGCAGGCGTAGCACGACTGTTCTGCTCGCTGGGCAAGATGGATGTTGAAGATGGCCTGCCGCCAAACCGGACGAAGGCCGACGCAACCCGCTGGGGATACCGAGTGTCTTGGGAGCACATCAAGGAGTCTATGCAACCGGCGCTGCGACAACCGCCGCCCATGTATGTCAGAGGGGGCCCGGGAGACAATTTTGAAGTGGCCATGGACCTGAGACCACATCAGGTACACTCACCGGTGCGGCAGTCCGGCAAGCACGCGGGAGTGGAGTTCTGGGTGGGTAGACCGTCCCTGCCAGACCTCACAACCACAACAGTGTGGGTGAACCTCATGGCGGAACGGCGGGGGTCAGCCCAGTACCGTGGACGAAGCTGCAGGCAGCCCTGTGGTTTGCAGGCCTCCGATTTGGGGATCGCCTAGGACGTGTGGGAGTCTCAGTATGGGGCCCGGCACCGGTGGGCCACGAGATACGTGGCAGAATAGCGGCGGAGCTGGGGGCGGAGGTGCAACAGCCCAAGACCATGGTCCCGGTGTACGGCTATGGCCCCGGTTTTGGGCTGAACGCGTGCGAGGATGGCTCCTACGCTCAGCGGGAAGTACGACGAGCGTGGCCGTCCGCGGATGTAAAGGTTACAGACTGCCAGCACATCACGCGCATGGGCTTGCGGCGCCCGAGTTTCACACTAGCATTGGAGGGAGTCCCACGGGACTGGGAGCAGACGATACTCCAGGAGAATGACGCCCGACTGAGGCAAAAGGTATGGGTCACGTGCGCCACCCAACACGCAAAGGGGCAGCGCAAGTACGTTGGACCCGGAATTCGCCTGATGAGGGGGCTGAGATTGGCAGAGGACAACACAGGCCGAGATCTGGTGTAGCAAGAGCTGTGGAGGGCGCCACAGACCGACCAGGAGGTCGCTAACGACAAGGACATGCAGGATACGGTCGAGGCTTAAAGCCCCTTTGGGCATTTGCGGCATCCATGGCTGCGGCATGGGGGCTGATGATGAGGTCCCATTACCCTGCAGCGGGCTGAGAAGAGCAGCTGCTATACAGATGTGGGGACGTCCACCCGTAGCCTAGGCTGCTCAAAATTGAGTCCATCAATGTCACGTCACTCCGACGATACTGGCGGCAAGTCATGAAGTCCAAGGCCGACATCATGTGCGTTCAAGAACCCAGGCTAACGGAGTCGGGGAGTGGGTGTTCAGTACCGGCCAGGCATGGCCCTACAGGTGGCGAGCAGGAGACAAGATGATGGGGACGCCCAGGCCTTGTGGCATTCCACCAGATGGCTGTGCGTGCATGTAGCATATGTGCGAGGCAAATGCATACTGAACCCAAAGGTGGTGTATGATGTGTCCGGACAACCCAAGGTAAATGCTCAACTGTGGAGTGTGGTGATGCAGTACGCGGCGAGGCTAGGAAATGCACCGCACATGGTGTGTGCGGATTTCAACTTTGAGCTGGGCAATGACGACGTGAAGCCAAAGGAGCTGTTTGCGGCGAAACACATGGGCCAGGTGGTGGACGTAATGCGCAGCAAGGACCACACAGCGGGGATGAGAGCCCACCTTCCATGGAGGACAGCATGAAGGGACGCATATAGATGGCATAATGACGGACCCCAGACTGTTCTCAGCAGTGACCACGGCAGCGGTGACCCCGGTCGACGGGTTGCCGGGCCACTCTATGCTCAGAGTGACGATGGATATGGACATGATCAGGTCACCAAACTGCGAACAATGCCGGACCCGCTGGAAACCAGCATGCACCCGGATCGACAAGCGCACGTGGCACAGGGTATGTGGAAAAGCCTACACCGGGTTTGGGAGGCAGCCCACGAGGCGGATGACATCAATGCACTGTGGGCCACTTGGACCTAGGCAGCAAAGGAATACCTCCTGATGGTTGAGGATGCGGCGGGCAACATTGCAAAATGGCTGCTGCAGCACAGGTGGACAGGCCCTCCGATGCTGATGCAAGGCGGAACTCATTCAGAGAATCGCGGGCGGGGCCCCAGACATCCCGGTCATCGGCCACCTGCCAACGGAGTGGATGTGCGGACCCGACTTGCTGCCCATGGTACTATGTTGGTACTCTAAGCTCTAGTGGTGAAAACTGCCAAAGATGCACGCACGCGTCCTAGGGGCGCACTGGCAAGTGTCCTTCATGGAGTTAGCCTTGGATTTTAAGGCTTTCGCGGGGCGGGGCCGGCGGTGCGGCCCCTACCGCCGGCCCCGCAATCAAAGTTCTTCAGGGGGGACATGTCCCTCCAGGAAAAAGGCAAGGTGCTGTGGCTGAGCGTCACTCTACTGGGCAGGGCCACGGAACATGAGTCCATCTTCCGAGCCAAGATGACATACCACTGCCGCTCCCTCACCTAAATGGGGGCAGGCATGGTCATGAGATTGGAGGGCCGCCCCATCTTCACCAAACCAATGGCAATATGGTAACACCTTGAAAGGCTCCGGACGTGTGGGGAAGCCAGATGGGCACAAAAGCAGAGGACGTGTACCGCGACCCGCCACGCCAAGACGAAGGGCCCAGCCAAGAAGCAAGCGGAGAAGCCGCCGGAAGGACCAACGAACCCGGGGAGGAAGTGCTGCCCAGCGAAGGAAGGGGCAAAAAGTGCGCTGCGCCACGATGCAACCAATTTATATGCTAAGCCAAAGAAAGCTCCGGCCAAATGGAGGAGCGGGGTCTTCGCGGCAGCGGGCAGAAGTGGGGAGGGCGTGGGAAGTGGGCGGTTAGCAGCTCCCATCTTCACGCCACCGGTGACCCGGAATGGGGCCAAGAAAAAGGAAACTAGAAGGCGCCTGACAAAATCATGGCTCTGTGAGCGGCATGGGAACCGCCCCTATCTGACATGCGTGCTGACGCACCGGGAAGTGCGACATTGTTGCAGCAAGGGACACCGCGGCCACCCGAAGGGCGTTTGCGTACCGTGCACACCACGACACACACCATTGCGCGCTCGGCTGGCCAACCAGCGCACCCCGGGGGCAGGGGGCACGCCAACACCCAAGCGACTCATGGGAAGCCCCCCCCTGGGGGCCTGCACGCACGCCACAGGCTAACCCACCCCCCAGACCCCGACGGCGGCGAAGAGGGGGATGAAGCGGCATAGGGAGCCCCCCCCCCCCCCAAGCACGACCCGGCAAGCGCCAGCGCCTGGTGCGCCCATCGGAGCGGCACGGCCGCGCGGGCACTGAAGTGTCATAAACACACACCCCAAAGAGGCTCTGGCCTGGCCAAGGGCCGCGTGCGGGGAGAGGAGCCCTCTTTCCACCCACCATCATGTATGCGGCCGCCCCTCCCCCTTTTCAATGCAAGCAGCCCGTAGACACATGTAGGTCTCCTCTTTAATATGGCATCCCCCCCTTCGGCACACACACACACACACACACACACGCACGCACGCGCGCGCGCGCACACACACACACACACACATTCATTCATTCATTCATTCATTCATGCGGACGTAACAGGCCTTAGCCTGAGCCTACCACTAGACGTCCCGGTAGGTCATTGCTTCCAAGAGGCAGGCCATAAGCAGACCTACCCCCGGTTGCCCCACCACCTGCCCCGGGGATCCCCCCCTCACACCCAACACGCAGTAGAGACGGCCCGGACCCCCGTGTAGGCCTCCGCCACGGGCTCCAGCTCTTAAATTAATGCACAACACAACATGCAGCAACATGCAACACACACAGACGCACACATACACCACAAGACGCCCCTTCCTCCATCGTATTCACCTATCGCTCAATGGGCGTAATGCCCCGCCTCATGGGCGCAATCCAGCTCCATAGGCGCAATGCCCAGCTCCATGGGCGCAATGCCCAGCTCCTTGGGTGCTAAGCCCTGCTCCATAGGCGCAGTGCCCTGCTCCATGGGTGCAATGCGCAGTTCCCAGGCGCAATGCCCGGCTCCATGGGCGCAATGCCCAGCCCCACGGGCGCAATGCCCTGCTCCACGGGCGCAATGCCCAGCTCCGAGGGCGCTATGCCTAGCTCCATGGGCGTCGTGCCCGGCTCCTTGGGCGCAATGCCTAGCCCAATGCCTACACTGCCCGGCTCCTTCCGAGTCCTCCGATCCTCTGATCCACTGGTCTGTGCAGACAGTTAACTAGACTGCGTAATCCTCTGATCCTGTGGTCCGTTGGTCTATGCAGTCCTTTAACCAGACCGCTGAATTCGCTGATCTTCTGGTCCACCGTTCTACTGCACACACTACTGCCCGCCGCCCGCTGTCACATTCTTTTAGATGCCGGGCTCTGCCACCTGCAGTCGACACCCAGGGCCTGCAGCCTCCACTCCTTTTACTGCCAGGCGATGCCATGCCATCTGCAGCCAACGCCCAGGGCCTGTGGCCTCCACTGTGTTGATTGCTGGCCTCCGCCCAGGGCCTACGGCCTCCTCCACATTTGCTGCTAGGCACTGCCCAGGGGCTGCGGCCTCCCCTACATTGGCTGCCGGGCACTGCCCAGGGCTTGCGGCCTCCCCTACTCCTGCTGCTGGGCACCGCAAGCTGCAGCTAAAGCCCAGGGCCTGCGGCCTCCATGCTGTTTACCGCTGGGCTCTACTCAGGGCCTGCAGCCTCCCCTACATTTGCTGCCGGGCACTGCCCGGGGCCTGCGGCCTCCCTTACTCCTACTGCTAGGCACCACAAGCTGCAGCCACAGCCCAGGGCCTGCGGCCTCCTTTGATCCGCTAGTCTGTGCAGTCCTTTAAGTAGACTGCTGAATCCTCTGATCCTCTGGTCCGCTGGTCTGTGCAGTCCTTTAACCGGACTGCAGAAGACTGCTCGACTAGACAGTCCTTCTCATCGGCCCCTGGCCCCGCTCTTTGGTCTCTGGTCCCGAGCTTTGCACCAGTGTGGCTCGCCAGCCTGTCTCCCTGGTGACCTGTGTGGCTCAACGGCCCTTCTTCCAGGACTTCTGCACTAGTGTGGCTCAACGGCCCTTTGCCTAGGTTTTTCTGTTTTGCTTCTGAGTGACTGTGTGTCCCTGGCCCGCGTCCTCTGTTAGTCCCTTCTGCCCTCCACTAGTCCACTACTCACAGGCATACCTCTGGTCGCAGCCACTGTCACTCTGCAATGCCCGTGGCGCAGCGCGCCCCACGGCCCCCGGCTCCGGGAGCCTCAAATTGCTGCCTATTGATCCCGCCTCCTTCCGGCAAGTGGCCCTTGGCTGAAGACCGGGAGCCTGTGTAGCAGTGTAGCATGCACAATGCACGTAATGCCTCCTGCACACACTGCGCACACGTTACACACCGCAAGGGGGGGGGGGGGGCTGCACTCAGTCCCTCCCTCAAGGGGGGGGAAGGCTCCTGCCTGTTCCCCTCCCAGTCCTCCACGAACCAATGAACCATCAACAGAACTCAAAAAAGAAATTGCACCACCACCGTAGCTTACCTGCAGATTCAGGCGCCACAGGCACCAGACACACACCCCCAGAAATCGGCAGCCCACCAACTTGGTGCTACCGGGGGCTGCCCCACCACCTCCCGGAGCTACTCGGGGGTGGGCTGACGGTAAACCACTGCGTAACAACACTTCCCAGTTCAACCACCCATAACAAGGGCAGGACAGCTGGGACGCCCACAGTGGTACCAGTCACACACACACGCACGCACGCACGCACCGCCACGCACGCACGCACGCACGCACACACACACACACACAGACACACACCCCACTCTGTCCCCACGTCTGTAGGTACCGATCTGCTGGGGGACATGCACCGACATCAACTGATGGAATTTGGCATCCGTGCGCAGGTGCAGCCGTGTGCAGATGTCATCCGCGGGGCAACTTGCACTGCAGCAGAGCTGCTGGGTCATTCCGGGAAGCTGGGGGTTGTGGTGCAGGGGGCGCGGGCGGACCTCATTCTGGTCGACGGGAATCCCCTGGAGGACTTGGCGGTGCTGCAGGAGCCCGAGCAGCGCCTGCGTCTTGTGATGAAGGCCGGTGTTGTGCACAAGAACCTTCAACCAACAACAACGTCGTGCTCTGAAGGCGTGCAGCCGATGTGAGTTTTGGAATGAAACGACCATGGGAATGCACTTAGGACCGCTTCTGCTACCGCTGCTGCCATGATTATGAATGCAGAGCAGGTGCCTGGACGGCTGGCCAGGCTCTTGGATGTGGTAGACTCTGGACTGCATGCATTATCCACATCGCCTCCTGCCCACCTCACATACACCAGTGCAACACAATACCATATGTACATACACTGACCATTCACACCCTGACCATTCACACCTTGACGCAGGTGGTTGCATGGTCAGGTAAACCCACTTCTTCAAGCAACCGCTCCAAAAATGCAACGCTTGGCACAATGTGTTCCAACCTTCTCCATCTTGGTGCCGTCCGGCATTTTTCACGCTGGATAGGCTGAGTGGCACCTGAAAAATCTTTCAAAATTCGACTTTTTCTGAAACCCTTCTGTCGCCCCTGAGATGGATTTGGGTGATCATTTGGTGGCAATAGGGGTACTTGAGCACCCATGGGGAGCTATGTAGTGGCCGCTGGGCTCATGTAGCCCGAGCCATGGGCCCCCCAAAAGCCCCAAAATTGCTGTTGTGTCCTGCTGCGCCTGTGGCCTGGCATGCCTCCCAGGTGGCTGGGGTGGGAACCACCCTCCGCCCACACCAGAGAAGCACACACGTACAAGGGCAACACACTGCAACACACAGCGCAGCGGGGCAAAGCAGAGCAGCGCACCACAGCCATGGCAGCGGACAGCCACAACACGTGCCCTAAACACCGACACAAGCCCAACACCCGACGCCCAGGGCGGGTGCTAGACCCAACACATGGGCAACCCACCCATGCACAACCACTGCCACCAACAAGGGACGCACGTAGGGCACCACCAGAGGCCCACAACCCCAAACCCCAATGCCAACACCGCACCCACCACACACGACAACCGAGGCCACACGAACACACACAACATAGAAGGGATGCTTCCCTGATGCACTCCCGGGAGCCAACACCATCTTGACCACACCGGGAGGAGAAGGCAGCCCAAACCTAAGTAAGGGGGTCGCCCCTGTGGGGGTTGGCAGCTGGCTACGCGGTTGACCATTGGGCGGCGACCTAAAACATGCACCACCCACGAGTAGCTAAGTTCTGTCACCAGGGCCTAGTGTAGGGGCCTTGGGCACGCTTATGAGACACAGCGTCCAAACCATTGGTGGTCACTGCACACGACCAACCAGGGGGTGGACTTACACGAGTCCCTAGCTCCGAGGCGTGGAAAGCCCGGAGTGAAGTCCTCAACCGGGGAGCCCCTCAGCAGCCCAAAAAGCAAAAGAGCAACCACGCATCACATTGACCACAGAAAAACCCCAACAAACACCAGTGATTGGTTAGTTTGCAGAATTGGAGACATGTGCAGAAGCGCCCGGTGCCCCTAGTGCCACCCAAATCACAATGGGACCACCTGACAACCACAAAGGGAGGCAAGGAGCGACATGCGGCCCCCTTGGCAACGCACACTGGAAGCGGTGAGTGCGCCAGCAGAAGAAAAAAGAGCACCAAATTGGGAGGAACACACGCGGCAAAGCAACTGGGCACCAGACCGCCCCACACACGGCAATGAGACGAGCCCCAACAAGACGCACAACAATGCACAGGGGGACCGTGAGGTGCGAGCACTGCAGCAACCACCAAATGCCGCACATGCCGAGCGAGCCATGAGCAAACAAGCCCCCCCCTCCCTCTACGAGGTGCCCGCGAACTCCACAAGGGCGGGGGCTGCAACCCGCGCGCCGGGAGGTGCCCGCCACGGGGGTGGCAACAGGGCCATGACTCGCCAACCGCGCGCAGGAAAGTCAACGTTGCACGGAGACGTGAAATCCAAGTACGGGGGGGGGGGGCAGGCGGGTGGGAAAGGAGTGGGTGCGCAAAAGGGGCACCCAGGAGCGCCAACAGACAAGGGGAGGAGCAACACAAACACACAGAACGCGAGAGCCACACCAAGAGGGACGAGGGCGGGCACACCAGACAAGGAGGAGGGGCGTAGCAAGGTAGGAGAGGCAACCAGGACAGGGAACCAGAATGGAGGGGATGGGAGAGCGTGTGCATGGGAGGCAGCAGCAACAAAGGGGATGGCTTGGCCAGCCAGCCCCGTCGCTACCGGGTGCCACGGCAACCCCTGCTCAACCGGCATCACGTAGGGGGTGTCTCCCGCAGCCTAGATGGGCTGTTTGCGCAACAGGAGTGGGAGCCCACCACAGGCAAACCAGCCGTAACGGGGAAAGGGACATATGGTGGATGGTCAGGATAATGCGTGGAAGAGCAGGGCACGTGGGCCTCATGCACACGGAAACACAGCCAAGTAGGTTATGGACGGCCTATGGATAGAGGCGCGTGGACGGCAAAAACAATCAAACGACCCCGGCAACAACCAACACATCCTCAATACGCCAACTACTGGGCGCCACTTACGCGCAAACGGCGCATCTTGCCACATCTAGCACAGCCCGGCACACCACCCATTGGGCTCCGCGAACGCGGAAACGACACCAGCAAGAGCACCGGCCACAGCGGCCGGCAGAAAGCAGCAACCCGATGCAACATGCGAAGGGAAGAACGGTTGACTGTCTAGGGCCCCGTAAAGAAACAACTACCGGACGGAATGTCACACAGGGGGGTTCGACAACACCGACAGACGAGGACCCCATAGGCACCCAGCGAGTTAAGCACCGAGCCCCAGCCCCACGTCGACTGCCCCTCCCTAGCCCCCCCCCCCCCCCACCGCCCTTTGTAGTGCACTATGGTATGCACCCAGCACGGACAGTCGTGTGGTGGGCCAAGTGGCCTTGCCGTCCAACAGCACATGCACGCCCGCACTAGGAGGCGTGTGCCCTGCCTGCAGACCAGGTGGCTACCAGTGAGTGAGGTGCGCCCGAGCCTGGCTTACCCAAAAAAGGCAACGCGTGGGCCCGTAAGACCCTCCTCAGACCGGGAAGGATAGCCCAAAGCCCAAAGCCCCCCCCCCCCCCCCACTCGCCGTCCCGGCGGCTGATGATGGGGCACCATCCCGGCTCACTACCCCCCCCCCCCCCCCCGGGCCGCGCTCTGTGCCCCGTCGGCGAGAAGCCCCCCCGCCAAAGGCTAGTAGCACAGCGGCCTCATTGGCAAAGGTTTTTTTCTTTTGAGCATCTCGCACGCGCTGGCTGCCCGGCACTCCGCCCCCCCCTGGGGGGGCCAGCTGCCAGCCTCGGCGAGTTCCTCATCATCCTCCCCCGCGTTTTCGTCCTCCTCCTCAGCGAATGTTCCAGCCGGCACCGCGACGGCTCAGCCAACCCGTGTTTTTCAATGCGGGGTGGCAAGCCAGCCTGCTGGCCCTGGGGCTCACCCGGTCCTACCCATCGGTGAGGGCGACGACTAGTGGAGGGCAGCCGCGTCGGCTTCATGGTAGGGCGAGCATAGAAGAGACCTAGTCCCGACCAGCCGGTCCCTCTTGGCCGTCGTACTCCATAGGAGGGGAGCCTGTATGGAGGAGGGGGCGCTTGAACTCTGATCGGCCCCCATCCTCTACTCTTCTTCCCCTGTACATCGGTCTAAGGACGTGAAAAGGTGCCGCCCAAAAGCCCAAAAAGTGCTGTTTGTAGGCGACCCAACAGCAACCACTACCCCCGTAGCTACATCCTCGGAACCACTACAGATGAGAAGGCTTCCAGCAACAAAATTCTATTGCCTATCGGCAAGACACCTCGAAGAGGGAGGGAGCAACAGTCAGTCAATCGGTTAGGTAGTCGCGAAGTCATTAAGAAGCCCCCCATCCCCCGTCCAAACACCCAAATAGGGTGAAAAACACACAAAGAGGGTCTAAAACATGCTTTACATAGGATAGGTGATCATTGTGAATGGTCAGAATAATTTACAAAAAAATCAGTATCGGAAATCTCCATTTTTGAGCTGCAGGGGCTGCTGGAGAACTGCATAAGCAGGTTGTGCCCCAGCCCCCTTGCCCCCCCCCCCCCCCACTCGGCCCCCGAAAAAACACCCAAATAGGGTGAAAAACAAACGAACAGGGTCTAAAACATGCTTTACATAGGATATTTGATCATTCACTGTGGGTCACCTAACGGCTTACAGCATCTGCTGATGAAGGTCGAATAGCTAACCCCCGACTCTGGATTTTCCTTCTTGGACACGCACTGTTTGATCTCACATAAACAGCTGAGCACAGCACTGCACAGCACATCACAGCACAGCACAGCACAGCACAGCACAGGACTGTACTGCACTGCACTGCACAGCACAACACAACACAACACAGCACTGCATAGCACTGCACGGCACAGCACGGTACTGCACTGCACTGCACTGCACTGTACTGCACTGCACAGGACTGCACAGCACTGCACCGCACTGCACAGCACTAGACAGCACTGCACTGCACAGCACTGCACTGCACAGCACTGCACAGCACAGCACTGCACAGCACTGCACAGCACGGCACGGCACGGCACGGCACAGCACTGCACTGCACTGTACTGCACTGCACTGCACTGCACCACACTGCACCGCACCGCACTGCACAGCACTGTACAGCACAGCACTGCACTGCACTGCATTGTACAGCACAGCACAGCACAGCACAGCACAGCACAGCACAGCACAGCACAGCACCGCACCGCACCGCACCGCACCGCACCGCACCGCACTACACAGCACAGCACAGCAGTGCACACCACAACACAGCACTGCACTGCACTGCACAGCACCGCACTGCACAGCACAGCACAGCAGTGCACTGCTCACTGCACTGCATAGCGCCGCACAGCACAGCACAGCACAACACAGCACCGCATCGCATGGCACAGCACTGCACTGCACTGCACCGCACAGCACAGCAAAGCACAACACACCGCTGCACAGCACAGCACAGCACAGCACAGCACAGCACAGCACAGCATTGCATACCACAGCACAGCACTGCACTGCACTGCACTGCATTGCACAGCACAGCACTACACTGCACTGCACTGCACTGCACCGCACTGCACAACACTAGACAGCACAGCACAGCACAGCACGGCACAGCACAGCACTGCACTGCACCGCACTGCACAGCACTGCACCGTGCTGTGCCGTGTGGTGCTGAGCACAGCACAGCACAGCACTGCACAGCACTGCACAGCACTGCACTGCACAGCACAGCACAGCACAGCACAACACGGCACGGCACAGCACTGCACTGCACTGCACTGCACTGCACAGCACAGCACAGCACAGCACAGCACAGCAGAGCACAGCATTGCATACCACAGCACAGCACTGCACTGCACTGCACTGCATTGCACAGCACAGCACTACACTGCACTGCACTGCACTGCACTGCACCGCACTGCACAATACTAGACAGCACAGCACAGCACAGCACGGCGCAGGACAGCACTGCACTGCACCGCACTGCACAGCACTGCACCGTGCTGTGCCGTGTGGTGCTGAGCACAGCACAGCACACCACACCACACCACAGCACAGCACTGCACAGCACAGCACAGCACAGCACAACACGGCACGGCACAGCACAGCACTGCACTGCACTGCACTGCACTGCACAGCACAACACAGCACAGCACAGCACAGCATAGCACAGCACTGCACAGCACGGCACGACACAGCACAGCACAGCACTGCACTGCACTGCACTGCAGTGCACCACACTGCACCGCACCGCACTACACAGCACAGCACAGCACTGCACACCACAACACAGCACAGCACTGCACTGCACAGCACCGCACTGCACAGCACAGCACAGCAGTGCACTGCTCACTGCACTGCATAGCGCCGCACAGCACAGCACAGCACAACACAGCACCGCATCGCATGGCACAGCACTGCACTGCACTGCAGCGCACAGCACAGCAAAGCACAACACACCGCAGCACAGCACAGCACAGCACAGCACAGCACAGCACAGCACAGCACAGCATTGCATACCACAGCACAGCACTGCACTGCACTGCACTGCATTGCACAGCACAGCACAGCACTGCACTGCACTGCACTGCACTGCACCGCACTGCACAACTCTAGACAGCACAGCACAGCACAGCACGGCGCAGCACTGCACTGCACCGCACTGCACCGCACTGCACAGCACTGCACCGTGCTGTGCCGTGTGGTGCTGAGCACAGCACAGCACACCACAGCACAGCACAGCACAGCACAGCACTGCACTGCACAGCACAGCACAGCACAGCACAACACGGCACAGGACAGCACTGCACCGCACAGCACTGCACTGCACTGCACAGCACAGCACAGCACAGCACAGCACAGCACAGCACAGCACTGCACAGCACAGCACAACACAGCACAGCACAGCACAGCACAGCACAGCACAGCACAGCACTGCACTGCACAGCACACCACAGCACACCACAGCACAGTACAGCACACCACAGCACAGCACAGCACAGCACTGCACAGCACTGCACTGCACTGCACAGCACAGCACAGCACAGCACAACACAGCACAGCACAGCATTGCATACCACAGCACAGCACAGCACTGCACTGCACTGCATCGCACAGCACAGCACTACACTGCACTGCACTGCACTGCACTGCACTGCACCGCACTGCACAACACTAGACAGCACAGCACAGCACAGCACGGCGCAGCACTGCACTGCACCGCACTGCACAGCACTGCACCGTGCTGTGCCGTGTGGTGCTGAGCACAGCACAGCACACCACACCACACCACACCACAGCACTGCACAGCACAGCACAGCACAGCACAGCACAACACGGCACGGCACAGCACAGCACAGCACTGCACTGCACTGAACCGACATTTACCTCCAGGGGGCGCCTACGGCCCCCCGCAACCAGCCGGAGGTCAGGGCGGAGCTCTGGACACAGCTCCGCCCCCAGCGGCTCTCCCCGGACGCGGCCATGATGGTACTCATGGCCAAGCTCCCGAGCAAGCTGCTCCCCCTGGCCAGCGTGTACCGCCCCACGGCCAAGGTACACGCGGCAAACGATGCTCTCATGGTGCGAGCATACAAGCACGTGACGGGCATCTCCCGCCACGCTCATACCGACGCGCTCTGGGGACCCTGGGAGCATGGGTGCCAGGGTCTCACTCGGTCGGAGCACTCGTGGCAGGCGGCGGTAGTTCGAGAGTGGGTTCGGCAGGGGGCCTGGGCCAAGCAGGAGTTCCGGGACTCCCAGGCCTACTACCTGCAAACGCACCAGGCGCTCAGGGGGGGCTGCCCGGCGGTGCTTACCCCGGGGCAGTACACGCATCACCCCAAGTGCCCCCACCTCATAGCCACGCTGCAGCGGGTCGTGGATGAGGTGGCTCTGCCCATGTGGATGCCGGGCCAGTGCTCAGGGACCACCCCCATCCTGGTCCGAGGTCCCGGTGGGCCGCGAACGGCGGCAGCGGCGGCCCCTGCCCCCCGGGTGGAGGTGTACACAACTCTGTATGGCGCCGTCGCGCAGGTGGTCGTCCCCCCGACGGTGTACGAAACGGTACAGGCCCTGGGCTACCATCACCTCGGCGACCTCTACACAGAGAATCACCAGGTGCTACCGGAGCGAGCCCTGAAGAGACGAGCGCCAGCCCGCAAGGGGATCCCGGGGCTACGTGCGTGGCTGGCCCGCCACGCTGCGGTACTAGTCCCGCTCCTGAGGGAACCCACGCCGCGATGGCAAGCGGCACCCAAGGACTAGGTCCCGGGGGCCGTGCCCACCTATCAGGCGGAAGTCATAGTGGGGGGCCGGGCGGCCAAAACCACCCGAATGGAGACGATATACCATAGGGGGCAGCCCCTCCGGATAACCGCGGCCCTGCACGACACCATGGAGACCGCGGGCTAGGCGCCAGAACCCCGGGTGTGCCAGCAGCCCCCGGGCACCCTGCCCAGCGACACCAGGCTCCACCGCCTCCTGGTGGCCCTCCTGGATATCCAAGTGCAGGTGGATGCGCCACTGCACGCCCAGCTGTGGGGCGACCACCGGCAGGAGTCCCTGGCCCAGCTCCAGCGCACTGGGGTCAGGGTGCCCACCGTCGTGTGGACGACAGCCCCCCCGACTGCCGCCTACTGGAACTGGGCCAGCACATCGCAGGCCCCTCTCGTGACGGTCACCTCGACGCTGCCGCCGTTTCCGTGGATCGCCATAGCCCCGGCGGCGGTGGCGCGCTTCCAATATCCAGCGGAGTGCATGGCGCACAAATGCCCAGGGCACCCGCACAAGGGGCCCCTCTATTACTCCCTCGATACGGTGGGGTCAGTGCCAGCGGAGCTTCACCAGGCCCTGCGCACCCACCTCAGGGAGCACCATGGGGACATGGCCCTCCTGGCGCCACACGGCCGGGCGACCAGCCCCCCGCGAGTGTTGGCCCCTGAGACTCGCCCGGGCGTCTGGTTCCATGACCTGCCTGCGCTGGCGACCCTCCGAGGCAGTGTCGTGGCGGTGGATGCAGGGACCACGCAGGCGAGTATGGCCATGGCCGGGGTCGTCCAGAGCGGGCCTGGGGAGTATCAGGCCCAGGTGGCCTCAGGAGTGGGCACCTCCCAGGAGGGGGAGGCGATGGCCCTCCTCTCGTATGCCCGCCGGCTGGCGACACAGCCGGGGGTTTACTGGCTGGTGCCGGACTCGGAGGCAGCAGTGGGGGCCCTCCGCACGTACCAGGAAGGAGGGCACTGCGGAGATGGCATCCACCACCTCTACGCCACCGTCCTGGGGGGGCAGCGCCTCTCCCCGAGGTCTGCCATCAATGTGGTGACCACACCATCGCACTGGATCACGGACCTCAACGTCCGTGTGGACGCAGCGACGCGGGAGCCGCCGGAGGTAGACCTCACATGGCTCCTCAGGCGCCCCTACTCATTTATCCCCCCAGTGCCCTTCCGCGACCAGTGCCAGCTCTCCCCGGCGGCGCTGAGTGACTGGTTGCAGGACCGGGCCTCCATACCGGCGCAAGCCATCTACGAGGCCCGCTGGGGGGTAAACTTCATGCCAGGGGGGGGCCTCCCCCTGGACTGGTTCGACCACGACCAGCAGCGCCACATCACGGCGCATCGCATGGACAACGTCCCGACCATGGCCGTCCTAGCCCACCGTTCCTCCCACCGGGGCACGGTGCTGGATACAACGTGCCTCCTGTGCGGGACACAGTCCGAGACGGCGCCCCACCTGTGGGCCTGCTCGGCTCAATCGCACGAGTGGGGGCCAGCCCGCCGGCGCCTCGCAGCGTGGCTCGACCAGAAGGTGGGGCCACGGGCGGCCCCAGTGCGTCACCAGCTGTGGGAACCGGCTGTGCTGGAGCAGTGGGCGGCAGCCCTGCGGACCCCCTCCATGCAGCTGGCCCACCTCGAGTGTACGGGGCCCCACTCGCTGGGCACGGAGTTCCTCCGCCACGTCGTGGAGGAGTCCATACGGATCTGGTACGCCCACGCCAAGGCGCGTGCCACACTGCTGAAGGCCCGCCTGGGCCCGGGCAGCACGATGGCGTGGGCGTTGCAGGAGCTACGCCTGCACCAGCAAGCAGAAAAGGAAGGGGTGCAGCGGGAGCTCCTGGAATAAGCGCGGTCGCCAGAGGCGTACTCACCAGGTCTCCCCGACTCCCCCTCCCCCTGCCGAGGCCTACACACTTACGCACAGCGCGCACACAACACACACAGCCCAGCCCGTTTACCTGTACCCGTGGGTAGACATCCCGGCCTTTTGTCTTTTGGTAACAGCGCCTTCGGCACAGCACAGCACTGCACTGCACTGCACAGCACAGCACAGCACAGCACAGCATAGCACAGGACTGCACAGCACGGCACGACACAGCACAGCACTGCACTGCACTGCACTGCACTGCAGTGCACCACACTGAACCGCACCGCACTGCACAGCACTGTACAGCACAGCACAGCACTGCACTGCACAGCACAGCACGGCACGACACAGCACTGCACTGCACTGCACTGCAGTGCAGTGCACCACACTGCACCGCACCGCACTGCACAGCACTGTACAGCACAGCACAGCACAGCACTGCACTGCACCGCACTGTACTATACAGCACAGCACAGCACAGCACATCACAGCACAGCACAGCACTGCACTGCACAGCACTCCACTCCACTGCACTGCACTGCACTGCACAGCACTGCACAGCACTGCACAGCACAACACAACACAACACAGCACCACACCGCACAGCACTGCACTGCACTGCCATGGAGTGCACAGCACTGCACTGCACTGCACTGCACGGCACTACACTGCACAGCATCACACTGCACCGCACCGCACCGCACTGCACACCACAACACAGCACAGCACAGCACTGCACGGCACCGCACAGCACAGCACAGCACAGCAGTGCACTGCTCACTGCACTGCATAGCGCCGCACAGCACAGCACAGCACAACACAGCACTGCATCGCATGGCACAGCACTGGACTGCACTGCACCGCACAGCACAGCAAAGCACAACACACCGCTGCACAGCACAGCACAGCACAGCACAGCACAGCACAGCACAGCACAGCACAGCATTGCACAGCACAGCACAGCACAGCACAGCACAGCACTACACTGCACTGCACAGCACGGCGCAGCACTGCACTGCACAGCACTGCACTGCACTGCACCGCACTGCACAGCACTAGACAGCACAGCACAGCGCAGCACAGCACTGCATTGCACCGCACTGCACAGCACTGCGCGCTGTGCCGTGTGGTGCTGAGCACAGCACAGCACACCACAGCACAGCACAGCACAGCACTGCACTGCACTGCACTGCACAACACAGCACTACACAGCACTGCACAGGACAGCACTGCACCGCACAGCACTGCACAGCACAGCGCTGCACTGCACTGCACAGCACTGCACTGCACACCACTGCACAGCACTGCACTGCACAGCACTGCACAGCGCTGTGCCGTGTGGTGCTGAGCACAGCACTGCACAGCACGGCTCAGCACAGCACAACACAGCACTGGAAAAAAGTTGACTTGTAGGCGGGTTGGGGGTTTCAGGTATGGTGTAAGGCAAACCGTGCATTCTACACTAAGGATGCCACAGGTTTAGCTTACTTATAGCTCACCACAGGGATTCCACAGCCTTAATATCCCACGCAAGGGATGCCACAGGAACTTAACTTTACAGTACATGCTCAACCACATCATTTTCTTTTTGCTATATGGCTGCGGCAGTCAAAGGGTGCCCAATGGCCACAGCGGTCAAAGGGTGCTTTTCTGGACACACTCTCTGCTGTTGTTCACTGTTTGCCTGACTGTTGCATGCAAGGCCTGCAGCAGTGGAAAGGTCTCAGACAAGGATAGCTCTGCGGCCCTCACAAGCGGCAGCCCAACACAGAGCGATCCCAACAACGGGCACAGCAGCGGCCACTTTCTCATACAGCTCTACATCTTGCTGTGTGTGGCATGTTCGCTCCTGTGAGGACCTATATTGCACCATCTTCTGCATCTTGTCAAGAGGGTTCCATAAGTTTTCCTGAACCATTCATATGGGGCACCATGTTTTTTCCTTGGGTTTGCGGCGGCGGGTTGAAGGACAAGGAGAGGCTCAAGGAGGCTCAAGTGCTATGTTTCGTGTGTTTCTAATACGGTATGTGGTGTTTGGCACAGTTGTCTGCAACCCTCCCCAAAGATGCAATGATTGAATGTTGCATGGCAAATGAATCGCCCATGTTTGCAGAATGATGTAGACACCATGTCGCACCAATCAGCAGTCTTGAGAAAATAGAGGAGCATGAGTCAAGCGATTGCCATGCAGTTTCATTGTCAAAGTGGGACAACGGGGGTGCAATATGTGATGTGTTTTCTGTGGCTTCTTGGGACCCGCAGGCATGTGTTTTTTTCCTTCTTCCTCTTCCTTTTCCACATTGTGAACAAACAGGGGAATTCGTGTTTTGTTTTTGAGGGTTGCCGAGACCGTTGACCGGAATCAGGCAAATGAGCGTTTGGCCTGTTGTGTTGGCTGCCCATCACACCACGGGGGGGACGCCGGCACCGGACCCTTTACGCCGACTCCCCCCCCCCTCCCCCCCCCCCTCCCTGGAAATTGGCTGGAAAGTGCCGGACCATGGGCGCCGAAGGCGCCCTAAGGAAATTTTGCTTGACTTAGTACAGGGTGAAAAAATGGGTTTCCACCACATGTGTCTATACTCAAAATGCTCAGTTTTTGGAGGAGAACCCAATAGTGGATGAAAACCAAATTGGACAAAATATGAATACCACCCCTGTGCAGAGATATCTCAGATCTGGGCCATACCCTAGTGGTAAAGCAGTGCCTCTGCAATTGGAGGACCTGGGTTTAAACCCCAGTGGGGGTAATCTGCAGGGATGTAGGTAGGATCAGGGACACCATGGGACAGTTTTTGTTTTTGTTTTTTTTGCCTTTTTTTTGCTTTGACTTTGTCCCCTTTCTTTGGGGATCCCCGAGAATGCAGGGGTGATGTAGCATTTCCGCCCACTTGTGGGCCCACTTTGATTTTGTCCCCTTTGTTGGGGACCCCCGAGAATGCAGGGGTGATGTAGCATTTCCGCCCACTTGTGGGCCTCCCAAAAGGCACGGGTTAGGCATCCAATTCTGATTTTGTCCCCCTTACAACCGGTGTGTGGGCATAGTACTGCGTAGTACGTGCACACGTTGTGGGCACGTAGTGCGCGGAGAGAACTTTTTTTTGAAAAAAATGTATTGCGCGCGTTGCAAACCCTTCCCCCCCTCTCCTCCAAAGGGTTTCGAAACATACATCAACTCCTTCTTCGCAACATGCATGGTTCGGCCTGGGTGGGGCGCCACTGGCAACAGTGGCCGGGAATTGACTCGGGGGTGCTATGCCCTTAAACACAAGTACCACCTACCATGCCCCCCCCCCCCCCCCTGTTGCAATTTTTTTTTGCCAACATACATACCGCAAAAATGTCTACCGCGATGAGGGGGTCATTTTAAGCCATATATGTTGGGGTCCGGGTGGCCCCCTCCCCTTCAGCCGGCCCCAGACCCCCCCCCAGACCCAGCCCCCCCCCCCCCCACCCTGAGATTGGCTGGAAAGTGGGAGGGAGTCGGCGTATGGCCCGTTGCTACGTCCCCCCCGTGCATCACACACTCTTTCTGCAACCAGAGTTCCGTCCAACGCATGTGCATATGCAAGTTCATTCCATCACGTGCGTAAACACATGGCATGGTTGTTATTACACTCGGTGGTCAGAAGTAATATAATTCTCACCAAAGCATGCACAAACGAAACACAAGTCGTGGTGCATTCCTGCAACCAATTTACATTGGTTGAAGAACACTTAAAAACGAAGACCACGTTGGATTTTTTGCGCTGGGACAGGAATCTCTGGGGCTGAGGCTGCCAGGCTTTTTGCACTTTCTGTTGCAATTGTGCGGAGCAAGGAAATTGCAAAATACAGCTCCTCAAGCACCACATAGTATCGACATGGTATCAGAGGATGGGGAGGCTGCCTTGTGATGTGATGCAATAGGAGGGGTTGCGGCGCATTTTGTATCCGGCAGGTTTGTGCTTACGGCTGAATTCATAGGGGGTGCTTCAATCTGGGTTTCGTAGGAGAAGGTGCGCATGTGCCAATGGTGCATGCCATGTGTACACAGTGCGAGGATCTTCCAAATACGATCGGTCTCGTAGCTTAAATGGCGGGCACATCTCTGTAGGGGGCATCAAAGGGTCTTGGTTTGTGCAGTATCCAGCAGGTGCCAAGAATTTCTGGGAGGGGCAGGCGTGCATTGCTTGGACCGTGCCAACAGCGGTGTGCCTGCAAGAAAGCAGTCCATAGGAATTGTGGGACAGAAATTGTGGGTTGCAACTGTGGCAGTGGGCAGACTCTTTTGGTTAATCGAGATGAACACCCCCGACCCCCGAGTTATGCCCCGAAAGGGGGGGTCGCAGATTGGGGCTTTGCTGACGGAGCCGGTGTTTTGCCGTTGCATTGGGGGTGGCACTCAGCGCAGTGCATGCGCAGTGCAACTATTTGGGCGTCTCGCCATATTGTAGACCCATACTTTGTGATACTATGGGCATCATTGTTGCCCCTAGCGTAGGTTTTGATGCTTCTTCCACATTGGGGATATGGCATTCTTGGATTTGCACCAAGTTTCACCCATTTCCACCCCTTTTCACACTGTTCTTGCTCATCTTCACCATGGACTCCCATACTTTGGTGTGGGCCCTTGAGTTGGGGTCATGGGCTCCCACGCTTTGGCGTGGCCTCTTGAGTTGACGTGACGGACTCCCCGGGTTTTGCCTGACCACAGTCGAATGCCCTATGCGAGGCCGCATCCCTGCTCATACCATACCATACCAACCTGGCCGCCCCTTCTTCCCCTCCAGCATCCCCCCCCCCCCAAAGTCCAAGTGTTCGACAGATCCTTGGGCGGTAGGTTGCAGCAGGACCGGTTCCACCTGCACCCTTGGAGAGTATCAGTACGCCATGACAGAAGAGAGTGACAGTGTAGGACGACACACAGTGACAGCGCACAACGACGGCGCAAGCTAACAGTAGGCTGAGGCGCTGTGGGATCCTGCCTGGTGCTCAGTATGTCTTTTCTCCCTCGGAGTCTGGCGCTTGCACATGGGCCCAGGTCCAGGTCAGGGGGTGATGCACATGCCCCTGCGGTGGCTGCTGCCCGCCCTGGCTAACCTGGTCCTTGCGACAGCCCTGTGCCCGCAGACGTATCCCCTCCAAGCCACACCCAACGTCACCATGGACTGGGACGCCATCACTTCATGGGACCTCCTCATACAGTCATACGTGCAGCTGCATCGGGACATCCTGGCCAAGAAGGCAGCCCCCCGATATCTCATCTTCATACGCGGTCCTTGCGTTGGCCTCGGGAACTACATCCAGGGTCTGGCCTCAGCTCTGCTCTACGCTATTCTGTCCCGCCGAGCCCTGGTCATCTCCGCTGGCTTTCTGCATCGGGGGTTGCGCTGGCGCCCCAAGGAGGTATGCCATAAGTCACGTGGATAGGACTTCCCTCTTTCCCTCCGTCCCTCCATACATCCCTTCCACCCTTCCCCCCCCCCCCCGCCCAAGGGCGTTGCTTTAATTTTCATTTCGGCTGGGGGGGGGGGGGGGACTCCTCCCCCCTGGACCCCCTCCCCCCCTCCCCCCTCGCTCTAAATCACGTAGGAATCAGGTTTCTGGGAACCTTTTTTTGATTTGGGCCAATTCTTTCCTCCCGTGCCTTCGGCGCACCCATAGCAGGGTTCTTTGGTCACTCCACTCGTATCATTTCTTCCCTCTGATGCAGACATCATGTCCAGGCTTCCCATAAGTATGTTCTTCGGCACCCCGGTCCAACTGTGTCCCTGCGCAAAACGCGATGATGTTGTAAACATGTTATAAACGCGATCCTCTATTTTCGCTTCCAAGATAGATGGACTGGGAAGAAAAGGCAAGAGGCATACAATGTTGCACAGAAAGCATTTCCCACTTTTTTCTGAACACTCCAATGGCAACTCTGTGCGAGTTTATAAGACAAGCAGCCATAATGGCACGACAAGACTGCGAGGTGCGCTTAGCTTACCTTAAGCAGCCTTTACCCCCCCCCCCCCCCACACACACAACACAACGAAAACACGTTCGGACCCACAGAGGCTTAGAATGAGCAGTGGCGAGAGGCCAATAGGCGCCGCCAAAGGCAAACAATCAGATACCGAGGCCTTGTGCCCCCCCCCCCCCCCCCCAGGGCGTTGCTTTAATTTTCATTTCGGCCGGGGGACTCCTCCCCCCTGGACCCCCTCCCCCCCTCCCCCCTTGCTCTAAATCACATAGGAATCAGGGTTCTGGGAACCTTTTTTCATTTGGGCCAATTTTTTCCTCCCGTGCCTTCAGCGCACCCATAGCAGGGTTCTTTGGTCACTCCACTCGTATCATTTCTTCCCTCTGATGCAGACATCATGTCCAGGCTTCCCATAAGTACATCCTTTGGCCCCCCAGTCCGACCGTACCCCCACGCGAAACGCAACGACGTTGTATCCGCAATCCTCCATTTCCGCTTTCAAGATGGATGGAGTGGGAAGAAAAGACATGAGGCACACAATGCTGCATAGAAAGCATGTTCCACACTTTTCTGGAACACTCCAATGGCAACTCTGTGAGAGTTTGTAAGACATGCAGCCAACTGGTGTGCAGCCCGTTGTTCGCGCAAGCTGAGCAGCACAGTCCACAGGTGAGTACTCTGATTGAGCCCCCGCCCCCGTCAAAATGCAGCACATCCGCAAGGAACTGCCAAAATGTACGACACTGGGGGCGTACCGTGCGCTGTGCGCGCGCTGTGCGAAAAGTTGGCTGTTCTCCACCACCGGGAGTTCGGTAAGTTCAGAAGATTGAAAGGACGTCATTGAATGGCTGCTGCAGTGGACGGGGCTATAAGGGGCAGAATTTAGGTCCCTGGGACCCATGGGAAGCATTGGATATTTGAATTTTTGAGTTTTGAATTGATTGTGCATGATTCCGCAGGTGCGTGGTTTTCAGGGTTGTTACCTGGATAATCATCGTAATAATTGGCGCTGTGCGAAAACGCCCCCACTGACCCATTCAGCACATGCATTTGTTATGGGGTCTGAAGACAGGCAATGCAAGTCATCTTCTTGGGTCCATACATTGTGCCCTCACCTCGACACCGCAACACAGGCAACACAAACAGGAATCGCGGAGGAACGCTCCCGCCCCCCTCCCCCCCACACACATCCACCGCTGACTCCTCTCCAGTCCGGTCAGACACAGGAACTCGGGATTTCTCAACCCAAAACCCAGGAACCCTCTGTTCCAAAGGCGACACTCAATCCCTGCCCTGCCTCCCCCCTCCCCCCTCCCCCTCCGTTGCGCCGCAGCTGCTCTGGCACGAGGATGACCACCCGGACATTGCCTCGATCCCGAAGGAGTGCGTCAAGATGTCGGTGTTGATGTACCCCCAGCCCCCGCTGGCCCAGCACATCCTCTGCAATGACTACCTCCGGTTGGCGGTGCCAACGGTGTACATGATCTCCACGGAGTACTGGGTGCCGCTCCCGCAGCTGAACCCGCACTACCGCGCGCTGTTGGCCCGCGCCTTCCCGGACGACGCCCGCAACGCGTTCCGCCTCTTCAGCCGCCGGTTCTTCGTCCTGAGCCGCGCCGACCGGGCCCACTACCAGGACCCGTTCGCGCAGCCGGCCCCGTACGTGGCCCTGCAGCTCCGCACGGGGGCGTTCACGCACTGGCGCGGCGTGGCGCTGTCGCGCAACGAGAGCAAGGCATTCGAGCAGGCGTCCAAGGCGTGCGCGGCGGGGGCGGTGTCGCCCCCGAAGCAGCAGGACCTGCAGCCCAAGGCCGCGGAGCAGCAGCACGTGGACGCCTTCGTGGCGTGCGTGCGGCAGCTCCTGCAGCGCGAGTTTGGGGTGCCGCCGCGGGCCAGTGCCGCGGAGGTGCGCGCGCGCGCCCCGGCGCTGTTCCTCGCGACGGACCAGGCGTGGGCGCTGGCGCAGGTGCGGCAGCAGCTGCCCGTGCGCAGCCTCAACATTTCTGAGCCGGCGCAGATTGGGAACGTGCCGAACGCGTTCGGGGACATGGGCGGGCAGCGTCGCACGCTCGCGGATTGGCTGGTGCTGACGGGCGCCGCGGCGGCGGTGCAGACCGGCACGTCGACGTACTCGCTGACCGCCTTCGGCAGCACCGCCGCGGGCGCGCCGCTGATGCAGTACAATTCCGACGAGAGGGGGGAGGCCCGGTGCGTTGCCGTACGCCGGACGGAGCCCCCGTGGAAGTGGGCGGCCCACTTCTTTCGACAGAAGAAGGTGCTGCGGAAGTTGGGCTGCCACAAGGCCGTCGCCCGGAATGCCAAGACCGACGGGCACATGGCGTAGGCGGAGCCGCGGGGCTGGCCCTGGAAAAGGGGCATCGGATGTGTTGCTCTGGCGCGGGCACGCCCCAGGCCGGCGGGTACTTGGGGAAGTGTTGCCGGCTGACGACCAGCCGCTGTTGGTGGACCCCAGCAGACGCCTGTTGGCGATATGGCCCAAGTTCTGTTTTTCTCTTTCAAATGGTCCCGGCCGAAGAATACCTTTGCTTGTTTTCAATAGCCCCCCCCCCCCCTGCTCAGGTGTTTTGAGGGTAAAGGTAAAGGTAAAGTCCAGCGTAACCGTGATCCCTACCTGTCCCTCGCAGCATCCCTTCCGGCTCGCGGGGTCACAGACACCCTAGCGCCCAGGACACTGCGTTCCGACCCCACCAGGATTCGAACCAAGCAGCTCTAGTTCAGGCGTCACGTGCATGACCGCTGAACTACACGACCTTCTGTCTCAGGTGTTGTGAGGGGACAGAGCGGGGGGGGGGGGGGGGAGGTGGAGCGAGGTCCGGCAGAGTGGGGGTCCGTCCTAACCAGCCGACCTGATGTATCTGAGCGCGTTGCATGGAGGATGCCACGGGGGACATAATCTCGCACTGAGTTGAGCAAAACTGAGGCAGTCATCCCAAGGTCATGCCGGTTGGTCGTGGCCCCCTGCTCAGGGTGGCTGCGGTAGTCGTGACCATGCCTGTTTCCGCACCGAGACCACAGGAGCAGACTTCAAAAGAAGAGGTCCCTGAAATGCCATCACGCATCCGTCCCAATCCAAGCGCATTGGCTCAGAAAATGAACGCATTGGTTCACCAACTGCATCCCCAACGTACTCCACCGTTGGTGGTAATGCACCGCCCCAAGAAGTGCAAAACAATATGCATGTACACACGGAGCGTGCAGTCAACCCAGCGACTAACCACCCCCCCCCCCTCCCCGCCCCCCGGCACCCACTTCAGAAGTCGGTTGTGATCAAAACGCTTAGGGGGCGTACCGTGCGCTGTGCGCGCGCTGTGCGAAAAGTAGGCCATTCTCCACCACCGGTAGGCAGTTTTTTGGGTGTAGGATTGCCGCAGGGTACTATTGCCGTTGTGTGTCCTTGTAGCATCAACCCTCCCTCTTCTTGCATGTATGTACCCTTGCAAACGGGCACCCTGAGGCCGGTATATGGTGATACATTCTCAGGGTGTTTGCTGCGGGGCATCATCTTTTGCTCTCATTTCTCAGACCCTCTATTGCATTCACCATGGACTTTAATGTTGGAGATAGGGTGTTCTACACTCGCTCCAATGGGATGCGAGTTCCTGCCACAGTGGTGGGGTTTGCGCCCGACGGCTTACTCCACTTGGAGTATTTCCAAGACGCGGTGAAGGTGGTGAATCGGCAGTGCAAAGTTGAGTCTATCTCCTTTGCCATCCCGAGTGCCGACTCACCGCCTGCATTGCATTGCATTCACATGTCCCTTTCATTGGTCGAAAGACTTTGACCATGCGACAGAAAACATATAATGATGTGCATGGGTATTATAGGGCACGGGTGGAACACTTGTTTGCCCACCTTTGGTCTTGGAGAGTAGTGCGTGACATTTGGCTGGGGTCCCATCAAGACTTGCATGCCAACACACGCATACTTTTGCACTTTTCACAGTTCATGTTGCGAAGGCAGAAAAGGTATCAACCTTATGGCCCATGGGAGCACATTCCTTCTTCCATTTGGACAGAGGAAGAGGCCCCTGAGGTTGATGAGGAAGAGGAGGATACTTTCCTTTGCCAAGTTTGTGGCAAAAGGGACACATCGGAATGCTCCACGTGTGACCTTTACTTGTGTAGAGGTTGCATGGATGAGCATACTTGCGATATTGATGTTCCCGAGTAGCCCCTAATATATTTTCAGGTGTTCTTGAACACCCGCAAGACACTTTTATTGTCTACATTGCATTGTTTTGGACATTGGATAATTCTCAGAACACGACACGTTTGAATTTCGGACTTTTGAATTGCTCATGCATGCTTCTAGAGGTGGCAGGTTTTCAGGGCTGTTACCGGGGTAAACACCGTAATAAGTGGCGCTGTGCGCGCGCTGTGCGAAAACGCCCCCTTAGAACCCCTGAGGGTCATCAACGGGGGGGAAGGGTGGGCAGGTTAAGAAGGGAACAAGATGGTTCCTTTCTGTCTACGGGGGCCCTGCCTCCAGGCATTCGCGACTGCCACGCGGCGGTTGATGGTTTGGGGTGCGGCGGTTGGCGGTTGGCCTGCGGCGGTTGCTCGTTGGCCAGCACTACGTCGCAGGTGATAGCACCCCTCCCCCCCCCCCCCGCCACAGGGCCCAGCGAGCGAGCGCGCAGCTCTGCGGGCCTGCACTGGGCGAGCCTCCAAACGGAGGCGGCACAGGGCCACAGCTTATGGCGCAGCTGGGCACAGGCAGGCAGGGGCGGATATCACCCGCCCTCCTTTTCCACCGGCGAGGGGGCAGGCGCAGGGGCCCGGGATCTGCCCCCCCCGCCCCCGTCCCCTGGAGCACCAGCCTGTTTGACTGTCACAGTCGCTCCCTCCTTCCTGCGATGGAGAAGGCGACCCGGTCCTTCTTCCGCGCCGCCATACAGGGGGTTCCGTAAGGAACCCAAATTTTTTTTTCCAAGGACCGCCCTAAAGGACCGCCCCCGGGGACCACCAACCGCCAACTGCCAACCGCCACCAACCGCCAGCCGCCAACCACCAACCCCCACCAACCACCAATCGCCAACCACCAACCGCCGCAAACCGCAACCAATCGCCACCAACCGCCAACCGCCAATCGCCACCAGCCATGGTTGAACATATGAGCTACCTGCGGTCGTTTTGCAAAACTGCAATTTTGGAACCCTTTGATTTTTTTTCCCTCTAAAGGACCGCCCTGCCGCCATACACCTGGGGGGGAGGGGGGGGGCTAGGGCAGGCTCTAACCCGCTATCCCCCTCTCTTCCCCTTCGCAAGAGCGCGCAGGACCCTAAACGCCACCTGCCCTCCTTACTATGTTGGGGGTCGGAGAGGGTGTCCCTTCCCCTCAACCCCTAGCGCATCACTGGCAAAGAGCACCATCCACATCCTCACAGTCTGGGACTGGTGCAGACCGCCGGCGCCCGCAGGGCAGAGGCAGCACCTGCGAGTAGAGCGACAACTGTCGCACTCTCACCTACTGAAATGTGTCTGTGGACAAGCAATGTAGACAATTTTGCCCCCCCCCCCCCCCCCCCCCGAGTTGAACAGTTGTATGCATCCGGAAGTACCAACCGGCACACTTAGGCAGCGATTATGGCGGCTACGGGCTCAGGCCGAATTGGCAAATGCAAATTCGAAGTCCGAATTCGCTGGACCTTCCGAGAGGGCTCTCATGTGATGTGCAAATGCGAATCCATTAGTCGAATGCGCCCGAATTCGCATTCGGTTTCTTTGATGCACAATGCTCGTACCATTGCTGTCTCTCTGATGCACAACGCTGTCTAAATTCAGCTCATAAGTAAGGGGGCGCACTTCGTGCAGTGCACGCGCAGTGCAACTATTTGGGCGTCTGGCCCTACTAGAGACCCATACGTCCTTTGAGATACTAGGGGCATCATTGTTGCCCCTAGTGTAGGTTTTGATGCTTCTTCCACATTGGGCATATGGCTTTTTTTTTTTTTGCATTTTCACCCAGTTTCACCCATTTCCACCTTTTTCACATTTTTTTGCTCATCTCCACCACATCCACTCTTTTCTAGGTTGAGTTCTCCTCACCATGGGGACCCTGAGAAGGTAGGGTTGATGTAGCCATTTTGATTTCTTCTTGCCATGGGGACCCCGAGAAGGTGGGAACATATGCCTGCACATGTATGGGCTGCACCAAGACAGGAGGACAGTGATGATGAGGATGTTGTGGGTGACGATGGGGATGTATGTGCCCTTTGTTGCACCAAGTCTGACCCTGAGAATTTGTCCATGTGTGACAAGTGCCAGCTGCAATATTGTACAGATTGCATTGACACGCATACATGTGACAATGCCATGGTGCTTTAATTCAGCAACTGTGTCGTGTTGTGCACACAAGTTGCTCATTCCGATTTTGTTCTTAGTGGACAATTGAACCGAAAGAAGGATATGTCTTGTTGAGGGTAAATGCCGGGATGGCGACCATCGCCGTTCATGGCTTACGGCATTTTGCATGATGTCTTATGTGAAGGGAAGGTAGCTTGCATTTGTCTTCAGCTAGGGTAGTCTGGGTGACCTAAATTTAGGGGCGTTTGGAAGGGGTGTACCTGGAGGCTCTCCGGGGGGAACCTCGTCTAAAAGTAGCACACAGTGCAAGGACGCCCCCTAATACCCTAATGGCAGCCTCTCCCACCCCTCTACATTGATGGTCATCACTGACAGGACATGGACCGCCGCAGTCTGCACACCCGACCGCAGTTGCCCACGCCAGTACACACAGGCAGCCGCCTCCAGCAAGAGAGCTATCAAATCATTGGTAGTCAAGCATGGCCTACCATGAAAGCGGCTTGTCCAAGGCGCAACAGGTGTAGGGACTGTGATAATTTGGTACCGAATTTGTGGCTTGAGGATTGGTGGGCAGTATTTCGCTCACGCCAGTGCCTTGCCTCACAGCCTGTGAGTTCCTATCAGCGGGGCAAGCAAGGACCATGATTCATCAATGGTGCTCTCAAGGCCACTTTGGAACAGAGTTTATGCCCAGAGAAAAGTTTATAGTGTTTTCAGCACTGTGTTTTTGCTTCTCCTGCTGCTTGTTGTTGCTGTAGGGTGTCCTGCTGCTGGTTTTGGATGATGAAAAGCTTTTGTTTGTTGAAATACAGTAAAGCCAACTCAATCCAGGATAGCCCAAGCCAATAGTATGCAAGGAGAAGGTAATTCAGGATCAAAGCATGAAGGGCTGCAGTGTAAACAGTGAAAGATGATTAGATATTCACAGAAACTGCAACTCAGGATACAAATGAATGCATATTCACAGAGATAGCTGAAATGTTTTGGGAAAAGAGTTAGAAAACTGCCTCAGGATCACTCTCTCTCCATAGTGCCATCTTAGGAGATGTGCACTCTTTGTTTTGGGTCCCATATGTGCTGAGGTGGCATGGTATGTGGCGATGAGGTCACTGCCATGTCACATGGGATCTTCCTACTTAGTTAGGCTGACCAGGAATTGAACCCAGGACCTCTCAAAAAGAGGTGCCTAACCCCCTATGGTGCATACCACTAGGGCAGATAAGTATTCATGGAAAAACATAGATAAATTCATAGGCTCTACCTTAGGTATGTCAGTGCTCAGTCAACTCAGGAAAAGATGTTTTACTTCTGATTGAAAGGGGATTAAGGGGTCCACTCAATATCCTGATTGGGTGTTTGGTTCCATAGGTCAAAATGTGTTCTCACCACTTTTGGCTGGACCAATACTAAGATAAAAATGCATGGATGCTCAGTGCATCTCTAATACAACTAGAGTATGTCCCAAAGCAATGGAAAAGCACTTTTTCTTACTCCCCCCTTGTGCTGTGGTGGCCACCACTGTCGCATTTTAGGAAAAAGGGAATTTTTCTTGGCCTTTCCTTGGTTTCCACATCTACTTTAAAATACCTACAGTCTCCCTCACACTGAAAAATGGGCGCTCACCATGGCTGGCGTCCTTTTGCTGCTCTGATAGTACAGTTTCCTACAGAAGACTCAGCACTCTTGGCGCTGCCGGGGCTCCTGTGGCTTGGTTGGGTTAGATTGGGAGCATGCCAAACATGTGCATATGCATCCCTTCCTCCAAGACGCAGCGTCGACACAACCCAAACGCAAGACACATTATACACACTCGCATGGGTTCTCGTAAACCTGCTGGCGACCTGTGACCTGTCTTAGGGCGTAGGGAGTCGAAAAGAAATTAATTTGCCCCTTGGTGGGGTCTTGGTTCTGCTCAGTCTCTCCAGGCACCTGCGTTTCGGCCCGAACACGGCCTACTCAGCGAGGCTGCGCGTGGGTATCTGCATAGGCAGGAATGGGAGAATTATGGACGAATCCACGCAAAAACGAAGCGACGACACCAAAATCCGTCAAATGACGGCGTAGAATTTTTCTGAAACGACACACCTGAGTAGAATCCAATTGTGCATCAAAGGCACATTTTTATAGAAATTATAGTCATCTCTGGATTTTTTAAGTCCAGAAATTCATACGCATAAAATGGCGGCGCGCAGGAGCGGCTCCTAGCGAAGCGCCGGAAAATGGAAAAATAATGGAATTATAAACGTATGTATCACGTAGTCTTGAAAATGACGAGACACACATTAATAAACAAACATACAGATTCCACCCACACTAATAGAAGCTTCAAAAATTCAAGAATTCGAAAATCAATTGAAAAGACTTCAATGAATCAGGTATAAACTACAGGTATGCTCGTCTTGCATGCCGCATACACATTGCTCGTCTCGTGTCTCCGTGAACGAGTCGTGTAGCAGCGTTAACAACGATAACCACGATAGGGCGCGGTAGAGGGATTGATTACAAAGATTGCAGATGATTAGCGGTCAGATCAGGGTGATTAGTCATACACACAAGTGCATAGCAACGTTCTTCGCGTGCGCCCCTTTTGTTTTCTCTCCTTGCTTCACTTCCCAGCGGTAGGTAAGGTAGGTACGCCCAGGCGGGGCCACCCCCTGGTGGAGTCAAGATTGTTGTGGAGATGGGCAGGTTTGCCCAACGTGATTGTGCATAGTCGTGCATGCACACACGCATTAAAGGGTAGGCCACGCGAAGTGCGCACGGTAAACCTTGTTTAGGCTACCCAGGGGCTCCTCGGTACGTTCTTTAAGAGAACCTGAGGAGTCCCTTAACGCTTGCTTGCTTGATAAGCATAGCTGCTCCATGCAGCGTGTTTGCGGACAGCGTATTATAGGGCACACTGAGAAGGGTATAATACCTGGAGTGTGCCTTGGTTCCTCCGCCGCAAACGCCCTTTCATTTGCCTTTGTTTTACAGGTGGGCAGGTAGGGTGAGTGGTGCAGCAGCATTTTTTTATGCCCTGCTAAACAGGGGCGCAGATCACACAAACAAGTAACTCCGCTCCGCCTGTGGCAGAGCAGGGAGTCCGACTTCATCGACATCTGCGCCTTGCACACGAGAGCACTCCTTCCCTCCAAGCCCTTGCAGGGGAAACGCGTTGTGGCGTCCCCTGTGAGGCCACAGTTGCTTAGCAGCGCTGTGTTCTCTTGTCATTTCACAGGTGGGTCGCTAGGACCCTCGAGAACTTCCTCTTCGCAACGCCAAGTAGAGTGTGCGTGTAGGAGTGGTAGTCCTGCGTGGGGGCTAGAGCCAGTTGCCCAGTGCTCGCCCACCAGGATGGCGCCACTGTAGGGTGTGTAGGACCTGTAGGGGGCGTGTCACTGTCCCACCCTTTTCCTGCAATTTTAGCTGGGTTGGTGGGCTGTGACAGTGGGTTAGGTTAGTGTTTTGGCCACATAGCAAACAGGCGTTTTGCATGCCTTCATAGCTTTTGGCCACCCCTCCCTTTAGTAGACAGGTAGGTAGGGAAAACAATACCTGGATTAACACTCTGGGTATTCCCCCAAGGTTTTGCGCCAGCACAGAAATTGGGCGCATAGGGGAGGGGAGACCCGGGGCGTACCCCGTGGCATCAATAAGCCAACCCTCCAGGTTTAGCAAGGGCGCAGACTTGGGTATAATTAGGACACCACTTCTGCGGCTTGCTCTCAGGACCTTAGGACTAGCACACTCACACATACGCTTTGGCAGGTAAGGGTAAGGTTCAGTCCCTAGCTTTAGTCTTGGAGGCAAGCGCCTCAGCGAGCCTCAGTAACTCACCAAGGTTGTTCTGGGACAAGTAGTCAACCAGAACTGAGTTTAGGCGTCCCTCAGGTAGAACAAATGCAGAGAAGGGCTCCCAGGTGGCCTCTTCGACTCCAAACCCTTCCCAGAGGGTGAGGAAGCGCCAACCCTGGCGATAGCGGTGGCGTAGGACAGACTTCACCAGGTAGAAGCCCTCCTTAGCCATCTCCTCGGCGTTCATGTCGGGGAGTTCACCTTCAACTTCCATAGGGCTGGCAGCCCCTTGTAGGTCCAGAGCGGCGATTTCCTCGTCGTTCAGCTCCCACTCCTCCCCACAGAGGTCTTCAGGATCATGGTAGCGCTTCAGGTGTTGAGCGGCGCACACCAGGGTCCCCCCTAGACGGGAAGAACACCGCACCGTGATACGGTGACCATCCACAGATAGAATCTTGTACGGCCCGAAGTATGGGTCATCGCTGGTAGAGCGAGGCCAGGCGGGTAGTTGACTGTGGTGCACCAGCACCCAGTCCCCCTCTTGGTAGGTGGCCGGTACTCGGTGCTTGTTCTTTTTGTTCCACTGACGCTCCCTCACTCTCTGGAGCATAGCCTTGGCCTTGTCCACCTTCGCTTGTTGCTCTTGGACCCACTCACCCACAGAAGAATGGGTGTCCTCTGGATAGGGGGCATGTAGGAACCACGCCGGGCGCCCCATGAATAGCTCATGTGGCGAGTAGCCAGTAGCTGAACTCTCTTGGGAGTTCATCATCAAGGATATGACGGGGAGTAGTCTCACCCAGTCTCTGGTGCGTTCAGTTTTGCACCATATCCTGACGTTCTCCTTCAGGACACGAATCTGTCGCTCACATAGGGGGTTGCTCGTGTGAGAGTAGGGAATCCCCGTAGACACCTGGACATTGAGGGACCTCAGGACCCTCTTGTACCAGCCAGTATCTGAGCGTACTCGTACGTCCTCATCGGAGTTGATCTCCTTGGGCGCCCCATAGACACAAAACCACTCCTCCAGGAGTATCTTGATAGTCTCCTCTCCGGTAATGTGCTTGGTACATGGGAACACCCTGGTAAACCTGGTCAACCCACAGGTTACCACGAGGGCGAAGTCATAGCCCCCGAACTTCGGCATCTCTGTGTAGTCCACGTATAGAACACTGTTAGCACAGTGAGGGATGGGCAGGGTCGAGTAGAGACTTCTGTCCCTGATATCCCCTGGTTTACAGGACCTGCACGGGCACTTGTCCACGATAGGCAGGAGCGTCTTCCGCAGCTGGTCGTCAGTCCACGTAGTGTGGAACCACTGCTTGAACAGCCTCAGGGTACGGTCAGCACCCACATGACCACTGGACTCATGGGTCCACTTCAGCAGCGCTGGGACTCGGTCACTAGGCACCACGATGCGGTCCTCGTGCCAGAGGTAGCTCTTGTCCCGCTTCCACTGGTCTTGGTTGACCAGGAGGGGTTCAAGGCGTTTCTCCAGGCGCCGGTAGATATCCCCAAACTCCTGTAGGTACTCCGATTGTTGGAGTCCATCCAGGGGGCGTATCATGGTCATGTTCAGGTCCAGGTGTACGTCCATACGGCTGAACGCCTCCTTAGCCAGCGCTTCAGACCGGGCACCAATCAGGGCGTCGAAGTTGTTGCGGCTGATGTAGTCGGCGCACTCGTTCTTCACTCCCTGGATATGGTGTACCGTCAGCCGTAGTTGACTGAGGTAGGTCCACCAGCGACGTAGCTTGGCCTTCTCAGGTGGGGGGCCCTTCTGGAAACTGCGGACCGGTTCTTGGTCGCATAGCCAGACCACAGGGTTACTCCCCAACAGTCGTGCTTGTGAGGATAGCACCAGCATACCCGCGAGCAGTTCCTGCTCATAGGTGGAGTAGTTCCCCCTGGCCTGGTTCCACTTCCAGTTCCAGTGGCCCAGAGGTACTAGGACCCACTTGTCGTCAGGGTAGCTGTGCTTGAGGGTTCCATCTCGGTTGAGACCTTCCGTCCCCCATTGGGAAATGGCCGAGTCGAACTCCTCCTTCTCTAGTGCTTGCCACTGGAACAACGTTCCACCACCGCCCACATTGCTGGCGTCGGTCACCAGGATAATCTCCCCTTGTGCCCTAGGCACGCCCAAGCACTTAGCGTTGGCTACCTTGTCTTTGAGCTCGTCAAACGCTTGTTGCTCTTGTGGGCCCCAGCGCCAAGTAGTACTCTTCTTGATCAAGTCAGTCAGTACCGCGCTGGTGTAGGTGAAGTTTTTGATGTGGCGGCGATAGAAGTTGCACGCCCCAATGAAACTGCGTACATCATGAAGTCCTTTCTTGGGGTCTTCGTGTCGTACCTTGGCATCCATCAGGGGTTTGGCCTTAGAGGCCGCTGGGGTCCACCACCCATAGCCAACGTCAAACCCCAGGTACTGCATGGTCTCCTGCATGAACTCACACTTCTCCAGCTTGAGTCGTGTGTGGTTCTCCTGGCAGACCGCAAAGAACTCACCCAAGAGGATTAGGTGATCCTCCTGGGTATTGGTCCCGAGGCATACATCGTCGATGTGAGCCTCCATCTGGGCCCCACGGGATATGAGCTCCTGCACCTTAGGTCTCCTTCGTAGGATGGACAAGATCTTGTTCATCAGCTCTTGGAACAGAGCGGGGGCGTTAGCCACGCCGAATGGCATGACCTTCCACTTGAATACCCTCCCCTGAGGGGTGATGAAGGCCAGTAGTTCCTGCGCGTTGGGCGTCAGGTCCACTTGCCAGAATCCACTTCGCTTGTCCATCTTGGTCTTGTAGCGACAGGAGGCTATCTTCTCCAGGGTAGACTCCATATTGGGAATGGACCCTGAGTGGTTCAGCGTCTTCTTGTTCAGCTCTCCATAGTCCACTACCAGCCGTTTGGCTGTAGACCCAGGTTTAGCCACCAGGAAACAGGGGCTGCAGTGTAGGGGGTAGTCCCCATCCTTGTACTCCAGGACTAGGCCAGCGTCGATACATTCTTGTATCTGTCGCTCAATCTCGTCGGCCTGCTCTTTAGGAGCTGGATAGGGTCTCCTCCGGATCTTGTGACCCACGAACTCGGGTTTCAGCTTGAGGTCCATCTGTACCAGCTTGTCGCATGAGGCTGGAGGGGGTAGTTCTCCGAACACCTCCAGATAGGTCCTTATCAGCTTTTGTACCCGCGGGTCCAGTACCTTGATCTTGTCCTCCATGTCCTCGTCGGAGTGTAAGTTGCTTGCCCCTTGAATAGACGTCGGGAGGTGGTCCTCCACCGACTCTTCGCCCGCGGTAGCATCCTTCAGCCCTTGGTAGGCATACAGAAGGTCTTGCTCAACCATCTCCGGTGGACGATGGCAACATAGGCACGCTTTAGGGGGTTCACATACACATTCCTCCGAGAGGTCGTCCTCCTCTGGGGTCCTCACATGGGCACCCCACACGCTCTTCATGAGCTTGAGATCTACCTCCCTTTGCCAGGTGGTGATCTTCTGTTCGAGGTCCTCCTTCAATTGGGATAGGTCTCCCATACGTCCTTGCTTCAGTGGCCACGAGCTGCGGGTAGGCTTCGCGTAGCATAGCTTTTTCGCCACCAACTTCCTCTTGGAATCCACATACTCCCTGAGCCTGGATCGAGGGTCCAGCTCTTCATCCACGGGGTCTTCCACCCTCATGGAGAGTAGGGGTTTTAGTGGGGCGACGTATTCGGCGTTCTCCACTTCTTCCACCGCAGTCTGCACGAAGAAGGCATCGTGCTCAGTTTCGTCGTCTGAGTGGATAGAGCTAGGTAGCTCAGATAGTCCACACTCAGAGACTCCATCAGGAACAGGTACATGACAGGGAGAGTTGGGGGCGTTAGTGTCAGTCACGACGTACTCATCTCCTCCGGGTGTAGTTTCAACAGCATCTTGAGGTCGTAGGCGATCCTTCAAGTCACCCAAGGCGAGTCCATCGCTTTCTCGTTGTATAGCCTGGACCAGAGTAGGGTCCAGGTCTTCCCAGGGGATGGTGGTAAGACTTCCGTCCACCACGCTGAGCATACTCCCCCATCCGGGCTTCCCAATGGGCGTCTTGCGTCCCAGAGGCACGTAGATGGCCTCATCAGGTAACCGCACAGAGCTGATAGTCAGCTTATCAAGGAGGGTTCGCCAGTACTCGTTGCCCCCATGGGCTCCCCAATCGGGGGAACACAGGACCATACGGGAACGTTCCAAGGCCACCTTGGTCAGCACCTTCCCCAGTTCACTGAATCTGGGGTTCCCGTAGGCCATCCCGAAAGAGGGCCAGTAAAATTTGTAGCTGCAGTTCTTCCCCTTGCTGCAGTATAGGTCCAGTACATGCTGCTTGTCGCTGGCGAACAGTTCCACACTTAGGTCTTCTCGAGAGTAACCCAACTCCTTCAGACCTTGGTCTAGGACTTCCCCCAATAGTTGATAGTCCTCAGTTTTGGAGGCCGCCATCATGTTCGAGGGCTCCTCCTTCGATAGTCTCAGGTAACTCGAGGTATGTTCCGACTGCTCCAGTGGCACAGACTCTCTGCCACTGCCGTGGTCCACGTACAGGAGGTAGGGCGCTTGCAGCGTCAGGGATTGTATCTGGGAGTGCTGCACGAAGAAGTCAGTACCCAGTACAAAGTCGAAGGCATCAGTGTCCATCACATAGAACCGATGGGCGATAGTCCTGGAGCCCATAGGTACCTCCACTTCGCAGTCCCCGCAGCTGTGCACCACATGTCCATCCCCCATCCGTATAGCGGCGGTGGTCATGGTGTTCTTCAGGCTCCCACAAGGTAAAATTTTCTTGGCCACTATCGATATTGTGGCTCCAGTATCCAGTACCCCCAGGTATTCACGTCCCCCTAGTCGGATACGTACCCAAAACACCAGGTCTTGGGTGCCACCAGAGCGTCCCCGTCAGAACTCCGCGGGACAGGTCACCTCGAACCCCTTGTTCCGCAATTTGCGGGCCATCCTCATGAAACGGCTTCTCTTCTTGGCGTTGCCGTCGTCACCACCTTCATGCTCACGCTTGGCTCCTTGTTCTTGCTGGGCCTGCGTCTGTGAGCGTGTGGTAGGTCCAGACTGCCCTCCAGAGGGCTCGGAGTTCCCCCCTGGATTAGGGTTGGGGTTACCTCCGTTCTTGTCCTTGTTCTTGTTGTCGTTCTGGCGATTAGCGCCTCCTCCTCGTCCGCCTTGACCCTTGTCTTGACCACCTTGACCACGTCCTTTCGACTTGCCCTTGCCGGAGTCGTTGCCTTTGGCCTTGCCTCCACCTTTGCCTGAGCTTTTGCCAGGATCTTCCCCCTTAAGCTTCGCCGATAGGCGTTGCTTATGGTAGCACTCGTCCTCATAGTGCTTCCGCTTACCGCAGAATGCACACGTGATGGTGCAGCGGTAATGATCCGGCATCTTCACCTTGGCGCCGGTGATCTTTTCCTGCTGCTTCCCCTGGACAACAAAGCAGTCTCGCTGCTCGCAGTCGGAGGCATGCTGCAGGTGGCCCTGTTCATCTCTGGCATCACACCAGAATAGCTCCTTCACGTTCTCCATTAGGCGGGCGTGGGCGTGTTTGGGGGTAGTCCCCTGCCCAGGTCGGGTCCCTTGGTACCCTTTGCCTCCAGAACCTCCACCACCCGGACGGTAGTGGTTCAGGTGTTGGTCGCTCTCCTTCTCCAGCGCCATCTCCAGGAGCAGCACACATAGATCCTCGTAGCGGAGGGATCTAGCCTTGCGCTCAGCCGTCAGACGGCACTCGTCCCATAGCTCACGGGGGAGCTTGGAGCATAACCAAAACAGCAGGTCGTCGCTGCTGTAGGAACCGGGCGTCAGTCGTCCAGCCCAGTGGTCCAGGTCCGCCAACAGCTCGGAGACCCTGCCGGGTTTGGGGTTGTTCGGCAGCACGGGCAGGTTCTGGATCTCGGCCCTGATGGAGAGGTCGGTCTCGTAGGTTGGGTACTGCCTCTCCAGGGCAACCAACACGTCGGCAAAGGTGGCGGAGTTGGTGACGATCTGCCTGACCTGCTTCTCCAGGTACTTCGTCTTGCAGCACTGCAGGAGCAGGTCGCACTTCACTCGCCCACTCGCGTGGGTTTGGCCGGTCAGTCGTAGGAACCGGCCAAAGTTCTCAGCGAACTCGCTGAGGTCCTTGCCTGTGAATTCAGGCAGGTTCACCACTATCTTGGAGGTGGCAATAGCCTTCGCCTCCTGAGCTCGGCGTCCTTCAGGGCGTCGGGTCTTCTTCCTCTTCTTCTTCTTCTTCTTACCCTTGGGGTCCTCGGGGTCCTCCGGGTCTTCGTCATCCGATGGCGAAGAAGAAGTCATCGAAGGCGGCCCATCATCGGAGGGGTCTCCGCCTAGATCACTGGAGCCATAAGGCTCCACGTCCACCATAGCTCTTAGGGCTGTCAGCCCCAGCCGGTCCAGCTCGGCCCTCGTCGAGTTCGTCACGTGACTGTAGGGCGGCTGGGCTGTCCTCGGGACGAATGGACTTCTCGGTACTGCTGCAGGAGTCGGCATCGGTCGGCTCCTCAGGCTCCCCAGGGTATTCGTCAGCCCTGCCGCCAGGTGGTTAGCCTGTACTCGGTGGGGTGACATTCCCACTGTCGTAGGTGACGCATGGGACGGGATCATCAGGGGCTGCAGTTTCTCCCTGATCTCTTGCGTGAGGTCGCTCACGATTTGCGAAGTGGCTCCTCGGAGCACCTAATTGATCTCCGACCGCGTCAGGGACCTGTTGGAGGATCTTCCCGATCCTCTACTCCTGCCTCCCAGAGACTCTGGTCCTCTCCTCAACCCACTCAGGGGAGCATACCCAGGTGCACACCCAGGAGCATACCCAGGAACTTCCATGTAGGTTCCAGTGGCGTGGAGTGGATGGGGATGGTCAGCCGCATACCAACGCGGCGCAGAGCTGGAAGCCACCGGCTCACTGGCAGTAGTTGCCTCAAGGAGCGCAGCGGTAGGTGGGCCCATGCCATAGGCGGGGTAGTGAGGCATGCCAGTAAAGCCTGTGCCCTCTGCCATAGGCTGGTTGGTTGTGGAAGTGGATGTAGCGGCGGCTGGGAGTGTGGTGGTTATGGGAGAGGGTGATGCATGGAGGCCAGAAGCGCTTGGTGCGCCTTCGAAGGTAGGGACATCCGTCGGGTCTTGCCCTTGCTCCTCTCCTTCGTCTGCTCCTTCTCCAGCATCCTTCTCGCTCTCGTTTCCTCTCTTCCTCTTCACAGGCTGAGGCTGAGAGACCATTTCCTTCACCGACAGGGCCCCAAAGGCCGTCTGGAGGCCATCCAAGGAGTCCTCCGCCGTATCCATTGGCCCATGTAAGGGCTCCACCGAAGGTACAGCGTCAGGCGCCGGCCTTGCCGGTGCCTCTGGCGCTGGCGCTGTGTTCACCTCGGCGTCCACTCTTCCTTGATCCATCTTAATCCGCCCTTCTGCTTGTATTTGCCTGCTCGGAGCACTGGTTGTACGGCGCGGGGTCGCTGCCGGTGCACAGAGACAGGCTGCCTCTTGCTACCAGAAAAGTTTATAGTGTTTTCAGCACTGTGTTTTTGCTTCTCCTGCTGCTTGTTGTTGCTGTAGGGTGTCCTGCTGCTGGTTTTGGATGATGAAAAGCTTTTGTTTGTTGAAATACAGTAAAGCCAACTCAATCCAGGATAGCCCAAGCCAATAGTATGCAAGGAGAAGGTAATTCAGGATCAAAGCATGAAGGGCTGCAGTGTAAACAGTGAAAGATGATTAGATATTCACAGAAACTGCAACTCAGGATACAAATGAATGCATATTCACAGAGATAGCTGAAATGTTTTGGGAAAAGAGTTAGAAAACTGCCTCAGGATCACTCTCTCTCCATAGTGCCATCTTAGGAGATGTGCACTCTTTGTTTTGGGTCCCATATGTGCTGAGGTGGCATGGTATGTGGCGATGAGGTCACTGCCATGTCACATGGGATCTTCCTACTTAGTTAGGCTGACCAGGAATTGAACCCAGGACCTCTCAAAAAGAGGTGCCTAACCCCCTATGGTGCATACCACTAGGGCAGATAAGTATTCATGGAAAAACATAGATAAATTCATAGGCTCTACCTTAGGTATGTCAGTGCTCAGTCAACTCAGGAAAAGATGTTTTACTTCTGATTGAAAGGGGATTAAGGGGTCCACTCAATATCCTGATTGGGTGTTTGGTTCCATAGGTCAAAATGTGTTCTCACCACTTTTGGCTGGACCAATACTAAGATAAAAATGCATGGATGCTCAGTGCATCTCTAATACAACTAGAGTATGTCCCAAAGCAATGGAAAAGCACTTTTTCTTACTCCCAGTGGGTGAATGCGTTGCCGTGGAGGCGTTGGCCTGCTTGCGGCATAGAGCGTGCAACAAATCGGAGGGTGTGCACATGCATGCAATGTATGATGCGAGGTAACACACGTTGCAGATATCATGTCATGGGTGGTGGCCGCAAAAGTCACCGCGGGAATGCTAGCGACCTCTTGAACAAGTTCGGTTCTTCTTGGTGAGGTGGTATGCGCCAGGTACCAATTACCCCCGTGTGGTGTCTTTGGCCAGGCGATAGCTTGCAATTGCGAGACGATTTGGTGACACCTGAGAAGAGGGTTAATGTGGTGCTGTGGAGGCATTGGCCTGCCTGCGGCATAGAGCGTGCAACAAATCGGAGGGTGTGCACATGCACGCAATGTATGATGCGAGGTAACACACGTTGCAGATATCATGTCATGGGTGGTGGCCGCAAAGGTCACCGCGGGAACGCTGGCGAGCTCTTGCATAAGTTCGGTTCTTCTTGGTGAGGTGGTATGCGCCAGGTACTGATTAACCACGTGTAGTGTCTTTGGCGACAGCTTGCCAACCCGCATCAAGGGAAAGCAACCCACTTAACGTCTCGCAGCTCGCATGCCCCAGGTGCACGAGGGAGCAAGCGGTCCGTAACAAAAGGATTGCTCGGCGCTTATTGAACACCACACTATGCGAGCAATCTGGGCAGCCCCAGCCAGGACACATGGCAACGTCAGCGTCGGATCAAGCCCTCTACCCGCTCGCACCGGTACCTGCAGGGCACCCCGACCCAATTGACGTCGACGATCCGGCGGCACAAGCTACGCGCGCACCCGCCGCCATCCGCCGCCCATCCACGGCGGCGCCGGCGCCGGCACGCCCCCGCGCACCTAAGGAACGCCACGCAGCGCGGGCAACCGGGCCACCAGCAATAGTGCCCCCATAGGTGCCTCGGCAACGCCCCTCAACGCGGGCAGTCGGAGGTGACCACGAGACCATTGACGTTGACCAAATGGACCCAGAAGCAAAGCACCAAACCCCAGCCCCGCCACCCAACACGCGGCCACCATTGCCCCCACCCGCCATCCGCACACTCTCCCCGCCACCACCCAATAGCGCACCCCCTCCCGCCCCCCACTACACGGAGGACAGCACAGCACGCCCCGTCATCCCCGACCTCCCGCCCCGCCCATACTCCCGGGACGACCCAGCCCGGCGCGTGCGCCTCTCCCCCTGTCGCCGGTAGTCCACGTCACCGTCCCGTTGATGGCGCCGGCCGCCCCGCCCACAAGGGCGCTCGCGTAGCTCGCCCCCGCCGCGGCGACGTTCTCCGCGTGGGGCACGCCAGCCTCCGCGCAGGGGCCACCGTGAGCAGGTAGCTCCCACTCTTCACCAATACCGTCCAGCGCGTTCGTTTGGAAAGCCTCCCCACCGTTCTCGTACAGGGATTGGGACCGCCCTTGTGTCCGCTATCTTGCTCGTCATGATGTCCACACGTGCCTCAACCATTGCGCTCGCCAAAGTGAGAACAACTATAATGCACAGTATTGTTTCTTTCGTCTTGTTTTTCATTGTCACAAGAGTAAACCGGAGGTTCCGACCCCAAGGCCAGTGGGACATCTCCCCGGCTTTGGCGTGCACCGTGACTTGGGACGCCCGTGGCCATCACCAGTGGGACGGGTTCCCTACCTCGCCGCCGCCGCCATCCACATTCTGGCCGTGGCCGGCACACGATGAGGCGTACCGCGCGCCAGGTAACGAACCTAAGCATCGTCCAATTGCCACAAGCGTCCCCTACACCAGGGTACTGCTCACCAAGCCAGCCAATGTGGCATCTGAGTGTCGTGTCGCGTATTGTGACCACAACCCTGGTGCGTCCGATGGGGCACGCGACGCCTTGGCTTTGGCGGGCGGGGCATTTGCACGGACTTGTGGCGCCCACTGGCGGAAGTCCTCAGAGGTTTGCCCGTAGGAATCCACTTGCCCGTCAAGACCGGGCCCGTCCCTGGTACTCGCAAGAATGTGATACATTGCGTTACTGCCTCTGTTCAATGCCTGGCGCTGGTTGGACGCTTGCTTGTGTGTCAAGGAGAGGGAGGCCGCGGGGTGCGGTGTGGATGTGCGGGGTCTTGGTGCTGTTTGATGCGGTTGGTGGGGGTGGGAGTGGTTGGGTGAGCGTAGCTGGGTGCGATTGTGGATGGTGGTATGGCTGTGGAGTTGAAAGTGCTGCCCTGGGTCGTTGTGGGTGCCGGAGGGCTCGGGGCCGGCAAGACCAGTGGGGCAGGCACGCGAGGAGTCTTCCTGGATGTTGTTATTGGGGGTAGAACCAGAGACACGGACACCAACGGAGGCGAGAGCAGCCACAACAGAGGCAAGGTCCATGCTGATTGTGGTCCGGCAGAAAATCCCAGTCTATGAAGAAAATTGAGGGGAATTATTCTAAATACATCTGAGTGTCCAAAACTGTCTGAAAGAATTTAAATAATCCATTTATGTAAAATTGTCTGGCCGATCAGGCCCGCGAGCGCGCGTCAGCGGCAAATGGCGATTCCAGCTAAAATAGCGGAACGCGGCGGATTTACGGGAAATGGACCGCGGAATCAAATCCGGCATATCAGAAATATATAGGAAATATCCTGTGACTGAGCTGCGAGGCGGCGATTCCGCCGAAGCAAAGAAAATGACCAAAATGTAGCCAATCTGGGCAGAATGTCTGAAAATCTGAGCAGATGGGGCTAGCCGCACTTACACTCCCCCTCCAAAAACACACTGGGGTGTGTCGCTACGTCAACGAAGAACGTAGTGCGGGTAAGTCCCAAAAAAACATAGAAATGTAGCCTCGATGAGGCGAAATCTGCTTGATCTGACCTTTTTGGGCTGAATTGACACTGAATCAGGCTGGATGAACCTGAAATGAGACAGAATGAGAAGTGACGAACAGTCCTCCGTGCAGTAAAACATTAGGTCACGGGCTAAAAAGCATGTAAACGTATCGAGAATCGATACCAAACCATGCATTGGTTGAGAATGAGGTAGATTATTGGTGGATTGAGTGGGGGGATCAAGAATTGGAGTGACATCTCAGCGCTCTGGCACAGTTTCGCTGTCGCGGGCACGCTACGGTGTCCTCGCCGAACTCTACATCGTGTTATCCCGCTTTTCTCGTTCTGAAAAGTACAGCATGTGGCTCAGATTTGGCGCATCTGGTGGATGATCACAAGATTCAGCAAAAATGAGAATGAATTTGAGCAGAGATTGAGGGGATTAAGCAATCACAGAGAGGCTAAACAAATACACATGTAGTCTACAGACCCTAAGTGAACCACCGAAGGTAGAGATGTTCTTCTGTTCACTTAGATCTAAACAGATCTTCGAGGAATGATGGGAGATGACAAGGAAATCCTAAATTGTCCTAACATGAGTAAATTCCCTGAGATGAAGGTGAAATGAAGCGGAATGTCTAGAACTGAAACTGCTAACACTTTCGCTTAGACTAAAGTTAATATATATTGTCGTTTATTCAGCTCAATTGTGCTTTCCGGCACGTTGGTTCGCGAGCATCAAACAGATTCTATCAAAATGTGGATCATGTGATGATGCATCATGATGGGACATGCTGGCCCTGGATCCTTGGCATGTAACGCGCCAAAGGTTCGCTGAAGGCACTTTACTGACAGTATATAACTGAGAGACACCAAATTTACAGTGGCGGTGGTGTCAATCGACTTGGAAAAGGCCAATCTTTCGATGAAGTCCCACAAGACACTTGGATTCACCATTTTCGACAGTTTCTGGTCGAATTGAGCTCACATTGGCATGTGCCAAAAATACAACGAAGCTTACGGACTTCAGAGGTTGCTGTTAGAAGTCCCTAGAGCTCCTATCTAAAGATTGTCTGAACAATTGACGTCTGGGTTTCGTACAACAGTGGCAGATTGATGGACAAACCTGAGAAATTCAAGGTAAATTTGAGGATCCTGGATCTGAATCTGGACTTTGGCGTCAGCATCACAGCAAATGAAGGTGAGATCTGAGTTCCTGGCGTCGCCTCTAGGGCAGCCAGTACTACAGGGGTTGCCTGTAGGGGTGAATGTCGCTGGCCAGCGTTTTGATTATGTACATTTGCTTCCATCTGCACGAGTAGCCAAATTCCAAAGATGCACAGACCAACAGAGACAAGATTACCCCGAATCTGCCTGAATTAAGCCTGAGTTTGGTTTTTTCTGAACACGGCAGCACACTCCGTCAGCGTATCTACGCCTTGTCTGCCGAACGGAGACCAAAGAAAAGTTAATTGACGTCAAATTATCAAACATTCGCAGTTCTCCACATCATGACATAAACAGAAAGAATGAACAGTGGATTGAGCAGAATGTGGTAGGATGGCTTCCTCAATTCGGCCAAGCACGAATGCATGTGACCACCAACCTGTCTGGCCTGGCCCTCGTACGGCTTGGGCGCTGCAGATCAGCGGCCGAACTTGAAGCTTGGTCCTCATTTGGCTCCTGGGCTGGCCTGACCGCAGGAGGGGGGATCGACGGATCAGCCCTGGAATGTGGCTGCTGAGGGCCGTAAAAGGCTGGATCTCGATTCACCACAGGTCGTTTTCCGTCGCTCTCCACTTGTCTGTCTGGTTTCGACAAACAATCTGTCAGGAGTACACCAATTTCGGGGTGCTTCTTCAAGAAGTCGATGAACCCCTTGGTGTATCCATGGACAAAAGATTGGGCTGGTTCCCAGTTGTTGTGACTGGAATCAAAGCCCCTCCACTCACACAGAAATTCCCATTCGCCCTTGGCGTCACGTCTTGCTTCAACAATCCTCTTGAGTTCGTACTTCCCCCCTTCGATGACCCGATCGGACAAGTGTTTCGCAGTCCAAAAAAGGGGTTTAACTCGATCCTTGGGGGAGGGGATCTCTCTCTTAAGGCGATCGCCCGAAACGTCAATTTCCCTGCTGACATCCACACGAATCCTCCACCTGTTCTCACCAAGACGCGCTGTAACAGCGAATGGCCCCTCCCACAAGGGAAGAAGCTTGTCATCTCCGTCCAGGGTGGTTTCGGATTTTCGAAGCCAAACTCGATCATCGACTTCAAAATTGTGGGGGTTTTTTCGACCTTGATTTTGAACCCAAAGCCAGTCAGATTGATGCTTCTCGATTAATTTCGACACAGATTTATCTGCTCGTTGGACTTCGTCCAAAAACAGCGAAGCATCTTTACATGGGGCGAGGATTATTCAACGGCATGTTCCACCAACACTTCTTTCGTCCAAAGACAATTTCATTTGGAGAAAGGCCATGATACAAAGGCGTGTTGTGGTAACGGCGAAGCAATGCGAAGAGAACTTCAAGCCAGTGGAAATCCTTCTCACTCGCGAGCTCCTTACGAAGCATATTTATAACAGAGCGGCCGGCTCTTTCGCCAGGCAGCGCTCGATGCGAGTGGATTTCACACCTGAGGTGGTGGATTCCAAGGCGAGCACACAATTCTCTCCACCATTCGGAGGTGTACTCTTTGCCTGAGTCCGTGACCACCTCGGATGGGACGTCCCAGCCTCCCATCCAGGTCTACGCGCACCATTTGGCGGCAGCCTTGCCAGTCATCGACTCAATGTTGCAAGGCAACACTTGAATGTAGCCGGAATGACGGCACTGAATAAGGAGCACACCATTGACTTTTTTGTTAGTCCAATGGCACTCTTCGTCATCGAGTTCACCGAGATAGAAAAAGTCACTGGTGACTCTGTTAAAGAGACGCTCCGGCATAGGATGAGGCCTCAGATGGCCGTGCTTCTTCGCGCTGGGAGGCGTCGAGACAGCACATTGGGCACATCCGGCGGCTACTTTCATGCAATGAGTGTATAGCCGTGAGCCAAACAACCTATGTTTAATCATCGACCACAGTCGACGGCCATGTGCGTGGGGGGACTCCCATTTGTGCCACCAGTTTAACACTCGGGGGGCTAGGGCGTCTGGCACACACAATTTACCCTCCATCCACAGCTTCCCCCCATCCAACGAGTACTCCGCAAAAATCCCATCCCTGTGAGCATCTTTGGATTTGAGATTTCCAAAGACCTCTTTAAACATGGGATCCTGCAGGTAATCGGACGTCCAGTCACGGATGATCAGGGAATCCTTAGGCAGGGGTGGAGTTTTGGCCGGATCTCGACGCTTAATGCCCTCGATCAACCGAAATCGACTTACTCGTCGGGTATAGTCAAACCGTTTCACACTCCCCGAGGAGGGATCGGTGACTTTTTCCACGACTTTCAGCGTTTTGGTGCAGATCTCGTGAGCATGCGCCGGATCTGTGATGGCCGTGATGTCGTGACACGGCAATGCGTGCTGTTTAACAGCGCACTGCATGCATGCACGTCGAATGAGTTTCTTTTCCTCCTGATCCCATTCGATGATGACATGGCGGTCCTGCTCCGTACCATGGATGTTGGTACTTTGCAGCCCCTCTGAGGCGGGGTAAGCCCATCGGCTCAGAGCATCCGCTACCGTGTTATGTTTTCCAGGCAAATACGACACATGGAGGTCAAACAGAGAGAGAAATTCGTGCCATCTGGCCCGTCGACCAGCTGGGCTCGCGACAGTATCAATGTGTTCAGTGGCCCAATACTCCAGAGATCGATGATCCGTCAGGACCTCGACTCGATTGGTGCCAACCCACGATTGGTACTTTTTTAGAGCGCAAATTATGGCGTAAGTCTCTTGCTCACGCGGCGACCATTGCATTTGGCGTGGGGCTAGCTTCCGAGACCAAAATGCAAGAGGGTAGTGATCGCCGGTGGCTTCATCAACCTGTTCAAGGACAGCTCCGATCGCGTACCTAGAAGCGTCGGTTCTAATGTAGAAGGGTCGGTCAAATTGGGGCACATGCAACGTGGCGACTTCGCAGAGGGCTGCCTTCAAGTGATGGAAGGCCTCCTCGCACTCGTCAGTCCACTTGACACGAACCTTTGAACCTGCCTTGCCCGCATCTCTCCCTACCTTCAATAATTCAGTGAGGGGGGCAGCAAATTTGGCATAATTCGGCACAAAAGTGTGGTAAAAATTGCAACAACCCAGGAATCCTCTCAACTCCGTGATCGTCTCAGGGCGCTTCCACTTCTGAATAGCGACGAGCTTCCCTGGACTGGGTCGTCGAGTGCCATTCTCTAGGAGAGAACCACAAAATTCGACTGATTTTAAAAATAATTTTCCCTTCTTTGGCCCACAAATCAGCTGATTGGCGTCAAGAATATCCAAAACTTGGTTCAGCTGCTTCTCATGTAGGGCCACCAGCTCGGCTTCGGTCAGTCCCTCCCCCTCCGTCGCGATGATTATGTCATCTATGTACACACTCACGAAGGCACGAAGCTCAGGATGGGTTGTGAACAGCACATCCTCCATCATTCTTTGAAAAAATGAGGGGGCGTTCTTCAGCCCCATGGGCATGACGGTCCATTGGACTGGGCCACATGGCGTGCACATACAGGTGAGAGGTCTGCTGTCCTTCCTCAACGGCATTTGGTGAAAGCCGTGACGGAGATCCAGCACAGAGAACAAACGACCTCTTGCTCTCTTGGCGATTTCCTCCTCAATGAGGGGCAGGGGGTGTGAATCCGCCTTTGTTTCGGCGTTGAGATTGCGAAAATCAACCACCATTCGCCACCCATCAATGGTGTTCTGGTCTGCAGGCGGTGGCTTCGGGACTGTGAAGGGTGAACAGCACCATTCGCTGGTCATACAACCCTCAAGCCAACCAAATTCCCTGAGATTTCTCTCAATGATTTTTCTGAGAATCTCATGTTTGTGTCCATGATTTTCATAAGGGCGCTGTTTTTTTGCCTTGTACCCTTCACGAAGCTCGATGAAGGCTTCACCGAACTGTCCACGGACAGGGGGGTCTTTGATCAACTTCCCTGAAAGGGTTGTGTCCTTCCGTTCCTCAAAAATCTTTTCTCTTGACTTGGAACACAATTCAGTGTCCACCTGATCGCCAGGAATTACTGTCGAAAAAACTTTGGCGACTTCTTCGGCTTTGGCAGGAAGAATCTTCTTACGGATGTCCCTAAACAGGTCCATATCCACTGCCTCTTGAAGATAGGTGGGTCTTGTGTCGAAATCCCAGAGATTTTCCTCGTGATCCAGCTCCTCGAAAGGATCCATGAAAGCTTCCACAGGGGGTTTTTCATAAAAAACTCTGAATTTGCGGCGTGATTGGAGATTTTTCCTCGCCCGTGCACTGAAGATTCTTTTCGATGTCGACCGTATTGGGGAAGAGGGAGACGAGGCGGATCCATTGGACGTTGAATCACCTTGGGTATCTGACGGACAAAAATCAGAAAAAATAGATTCATCATCAGTACCACGCTCAACCTCAGATTCAGACCCAACACAGGAATCTGTACTAGAATCAGCAGAATTAGAGTCAGAAAGCTTTCCATCCACCAGGAATGCAAGCGAACTCCAGGACCGCTGTGGCAGGGGACCTGTGTCGTCCCTGGCATACAGCTTAATCTTCCTGGGAAGTTCGATGTAATCTACACAAATGTCCTGTAATTCCTGAAACCAAGGCTTGTCGTCCCACAAGGGCACAACCAAAATTGCCTGGGTTTTATCTTGCTTGATTTTGTGGATGACCTGCTGGATTAAGTGAAACGGAGGATTAATCCACAACTTCTTGTCCCATTTGTGGGTCCAAGCGTCGCTGAAGTGCTTGTCAAAGCGCTTGTTCATACGGTTAGCAAAGGCATCATACTGGGGCCAAAATGAATGATGTTCATGAAAGTATTCACAAATTGCATCGCGCCATTTGTCGACAACTCTGTAGGATGAAGAGTGCCAGCGCGAAGGGCGTCGTGGCTGGGAGTCCCTACGAAGACATTCTAACTCTTGGGAGTAATCGGCACTCCCATTCACCTCTGCAATGGTGACATCTTCACCAAATTTTGGTGTCACTTTTTGCTTCAAAAATTCTTCTGCACTTTTAAACCCTGCGTGCAAAAAACGAAATTCAGGACGCTCCAAGGGACCTGACTCCAGCAAAAAATAACGACGATGACCTACGGGCGCTACCCTGTTCTTGCGAAGCCAAGGATGGCCCAAATAAAGGTCATACTTTATGTCAGCACGATAGAAGTAGTCATCCTTAAGGACAACTTCTTCCACATTTTGCTCCTCCCAAAGGTCTTGAGCGACCAAATGAGTGGATATATAACAACCGCGTTGCCCACCTGCGAGAGAATGTCCAGAAACTCCCTCGAGGGTAACAGGATGAGGCGATTCAAACACGCAGTCGTCGGGTAAGAAGGAATTGGATTGGAGATTTACCTCTGATCCATTGTCACACAAACAAGTGGCGAGGTGGAAATTTCCCTTGCAATCAGAGACCCACAGCTTTGTGACAAACTGACGAGCCCTGTGCTTGGACTGTACACCAACCTCGTCCACTACAACTGAAGGATCCGCTGCCGGATCCAGGGGAGAGGAGACAAGCGACCCTACATCAAGTAATGGTCGATCAGGAATTTGGGGATCATGCCTGAAATCGCCTGGGGAGGGGCGATTTTCGTGGCTCCCCTAGGCGTTCTGACCTCCAGCTGCTGCGTTAACATTGTGAACACAGCCTGTTTCGTCGATCCATTCATCTTGGAACGGATCATCCGCTGGATTCAGAGCATTTTCGACGTAATCTCGATCCGCATCAGACACCTGGTCTGCACCTGAGACCTGATCCACACGATGATTTCCCTTTCCACGTCCACGGCCACGGCCGCCGGATGATGGGCCACCACCGTCGCCACGCCCTCTGCCCTTACCAGAGAAGGGGGTTCCCGAAGGATTTCCCTTACCTTTACCCTGTGATCCTGGAGCATTTCCTTTGTTTGTACCGGATTGAGGGGTTTGGCCTGGATTTCGATTTCCGCCTCCGGCGTTGACATTGGGACTTGTCTGGCCGTTTGGCTGTCCACCGGAGCCGGATGGAGTCCGATTCCCTTTGCCTTGGGACCCGCCAGGGCCTCCAGTATTTTTGTTCCCACCGGAGGGAGTCGAATTACCCTTTCCCCCCTTGGCACCATGCACCTGTCTGTCATTCCTGTCTGAATTCTGCGAATTATTGACATTTTCACCAATGACCTTGTGATCGTAAGCAGACCATCGGTGATTAGCAGTAGAATGCGTCTTAGCTCGGTTCGTAGAACCTAAAAGAAGACAGATGCTACAATGATCCTGAACATTCCGGGTGTCATTCACCTTTTTGTTGCCCTTTTGGGCCCCATTTTGGGTGTTTTGCTGGGTATTCTTGTTTCCCCCAAGACCCTCATGGAAATTTTGATTGGCGGCGTCAGCGAGCCTCTCAACCTCTTCCCACAGTTCCTGCGGGGTAAACGAAAACACCCAGTTCCTGGCCTTCAGGCGATGGCCGTGGAAACTTACTCCCCTATTGAGAACTTGGACAAACAAGTCCCGATCCTCGTGTTCATTAAACTTGATTTTCCACGTGTTTTCAGTGAATTTCACCTTGGTAAACGACGTGGGGGAGCACTTTTGAAGTGCCTCCCTGACGGTAAACCGGTTGGCCGAGGCATCAAAGCCATCGATCTCCGCCCACCAGGTCTTGACCTTTTCTTCGGACTGTCGATTCCGAAGGGTGGCGGCGGTTTCTGAGGGGATCTTGTCAAAAATCAGATTTTTCAGCTCGGCACTAGAAAATTTTTCGCCTGAATGTTCAGATTCTTCTACGAGATTCCAGAAGCGCTGTCTCTTGTCCTGCACTTCGTGCAAGATTAATCGCGAGAACGAAGGAAAATTCTTCAACATCTGGTGGTAATGGTCCTCAGGCAGCCGGGATCCACGTACCTCCAGCTGTTCCCACACCTCATCAAAGGTAAGGGGGGAACTTGAATCTTCACGATCACTCCAGGTTCTGAGCCAAGTGTTGGCCGGCGCTCCCTCAAGGCAGTCCAGGAGGGCCATCAGGAACTGATCATCCTGGAGCTTTTGAGTCTTAACCCACAGTTTAAATTCCCGTTGGAACTGAGGCCAACGTCTGGGGTTTCCATATACTTCGGTTGCTTGGCAACCTGACGAAGTCGCAATGATGTAGGATTAAGGAGTGAATCAAGCCCAACACCGGCCGTAATGGTAGACACCTTCGCGGCATCATTAGCCACACCAGCTCCGGCGAGGGTCTGGGCGAGCAACATCTGGGCAATTGCATTGGAATCAACAGCAGGAAGGGTAGTACGGGAGGCAGTTCTTTTGGCATTCTGAACCTCAGTCCTAGCCTTCGCCGATCTACTCTGAGATCGAGAGATTGTAACCCTTTCCTTGAGCTTAGTCCTGCTGATCCTTGCGTCGGTGGTCTTAGAGTCCACCGAAGGAGCTATCGAAAAAATTTCTGTCGCCTCCTCCGACGGTTCTGTTGTTTGTTCCACCGATGATGCGCCCTCAGACCTCATGTGGGTCTTGAAAAGATCTTTAATTCCCAGCGTCTGAATGATGAGTTGCATTTGATCTTTGAGCAATTGGAGCTCAGAGTCTCGCTGTAATCTGCAAGAGCAGTCGGCAGGACAGTACATACCGTGTCCTGAAGGGCCTGAGCAGGCTGTCGGACCGCTAATCTCAGTGGTTCGCAGCCAGGAGTCCACTTGGGGAGCTCCTTCAGTCCTAATTTCCAGGCTTGCCTGCCTAGCTGCCTCTAAAATTCCTTCCTCAACCGCGGCGGCTAGATCGTCGCGGATGGAAACAGAGGGATGAGGGGCGGAGGGCCCGGCAACAGGTGCCTTGGTCTTCTCCTTCGGGAAGGGGCTTGCCTCCCAGATCTGCAAGAAAATGGCGAAAGATTCATCTTCTTGAGAACACCACCACATCCTGGTATTAATTTCTTCTTGAAGGAGGAAAAAATATTCAAATAAAAAATCAGAGGCGATTCTTTCTTGTCCTATCAGCTTAGACGTGGCTAATAGACACAGGGCCTCAAGCGCCTCAAGGTTACGGGTCACTTCCGAAGACAAATGGTTGTCCCATTGTGCCCATGAGGCTGGTCGATTATAGGTAGGTACCTCACCTGGACCACCCATCTCAATGTCGTCAATGTTGGCATCGATGGTCACAAAATGTGAACATTGGTACGGAGTATTAGTACCTGCCAGGTCCGTAAGCTCCACCGGAGCGTTGCCATTAGCGTAGGCTGGGAGATTCCAGCTGCTTGATGGCCAATTTCGACTGGGATCTTGATTGTAATCTGGGCCTCCACAGCTGCTGATTTGTGTCCTTCTTGGGCAATTTGGGCTTGCGCAAGGCATTCCTCTCAAGGCCTCGTTCGCACAGCACCACGGCAGCGTAATCGTTACGTCTCCGGAGGTGGCGGAGTCTACGGGGCCGTACTGAGGGGCTAGCTGTGGTTGGGACACCAAAGGAACAACATTCAGGTAGCCTCTGCTACCATGAAAGTGCTGCCCTGGGTCGTTGTGGGTGCCGGAGGGCTCGGGGCCGGCAAGACCAGTGGGGCAGGCACGCGAGGAGTCTTCCTGGATGTTGTTATTGGGGGTAGAACCAGAGACACGGACACCAACGGAGGCGAGAGCAGCGACAACAGAGGCAAGGTCCATGCTGATTGTGGTCCGGCAGAAAATCCCAGTCTATGAAGAAAATTGAGGGGAATTATTCTAAATACATCTGAGTGTCCAAAACTGTCTGAAAGAATTTAAATAATCCATTTATGTAAAATTGTCTGGCCGATCAGGCCCGCGAGCGCGCGTCAGCGGCAAATGGCGATTCCAGCTAAAATAGCGGAACGCGGCGGATTTACGGGAAATGGACCGCGGAATCAAATCCGGCATATCAGAAATATATAGGAAATATCCTGTGACTGAGCTGCGAGGCGGCGATTCCGCCGAAGCAAAGAAAATGACCAAAATGTAGCCAATCTGGGCAGAATGTCTGAAAATCTGAGCAGATGGGGCTAGCCGCACTTACAGGAGTGCCCATGTGTAGGGTGGGTTGGTGCGTGTTTTGCGGGTGGTCTGCTGGAGAGGTGCGGGGTTGCAGGTGGTTTTGTTGCTCTGTTTGGGGGTGGGGGTAGTCTGTTCTTGGGCCTGGTGTGGGATAGGGGTATCGGGGTTGGTGTTGTTCGTGCTGATGTTGTTGCTCCGTCTAGGGGTGTTGTGGGTAGTCTACCTTTGGGTGGTGCGCGGAGTAGTGATGCTGTGGTTGGCTTTGGATGTGGTCGTGGTACTCATGAAGGGTCTAGTAAGGGTTGTGTTGATATGGTTGGTATGGATCTGGGAGGGTTGTGTGCGTGTAGGAGGCGTGTGGATGGTGCGACGATTGGTGGGGCTGAAACTCTGATGTGCACTGGGGTTATGGCGTGAATGGAGCCTGCGGTTGCTAGGGTGGCTCGTAGTATGGATGGTGCTGCTGTGGTTGTGGGCGTTGTGGTGCCTGTGGCGTGTAGTGATAGTGTGGTTGTGAGGGTGGGGCTGGTTGTGTCCCGTACTGATACTGTTGGGTGTGTGGGAACTGTTGCTGTTGTGGGGTCGTGTGTTGGTACGGGTATTGGGATTGGTGCGGGTACTGTTGGGGATGGGGGGGGGGGTCCTCCTCCACTTTTTGTTTCTGGTGCGGCGGTGCGCTTTGTGTTTTTTGTGTCGCATGTGGGATGAGGAGGATGTGTCGGATGCAGAAGAGGACGGAGATGAGGTGTCCGAGTGGCGGCGTTTGCCGCCCACCGCACATCACACGAAGACGCGCTATCGTCCCAACATCCGTGCGAGGCGTTGGCTTACTGCTCCAGAGGGGCTGTCAACAAGATCAAGGACAGCAATACCCAGGGTGGGTCGGGGCAGTGGAACCTGTTTACGGCTCACTATCCGAGCGAGGTGTTGGCCTACTGCTTCGCAGGGGCTCCCATTGAGGTCAGGGACAGCAATACCTGCAGCAGCAGGTGAGTTCTCTCCTTCATATGGGGTAAGGTAAAATGACAAGTTTTCAGTCGAGTGACCAGTTGTGGGTCCAGTCGGCCCAATTTTCAAAAGAGACCAAAAAACAACACAAAAACCTTGTCTTTTTGTTTGCAAAAATGTTTCTTGGTCCTGCAAAATGTTTTCTTTCCATTTTCATACAAAAACCTTCCTTTTTTTTGTGTTTGAAATATGTTTCTTGGCCTTGCATAATGTCTTCTTTGCATTCTTACCTTGCCCTGAAGCACCCACGCACTGACACAAGCTGCAAGGCTGCAAAACTGTGTCGCAGGTTTTTTTTCCGTGGGATTGTCGTGTTGAGGAACACACCTCCGTTACACTTGTCGTTAAGAGCTTGAGCAATATGACACATACACTGTGGGGACAAAGTCTCCATCGGAGTCGGAACTGTGTTCCACATCCTGGGGGGGGGGGGGGGGCTGGGGGTTCTGGGTCTGCGTGCGCCACTGCACTGTCGTGTGGGGGGGGGGTCCGGCCGTGCCCTCTTTGCCCTTGGTTGTTGGTGCTGTAGCAAGGCCCGAGGCCTTACATGTCCTGCTTGGCGCCTTGCTGCAGGCCTTTCCTTGTTCCTCCCCCGTTCTTTCTCATAATTGGCCGCTGCTTCTCTGAAAGACTGGGAAGTGACAAAACCACCAAGCCTCATGTTCCATGGGTCATGCTGAGTAGCCATGTAGATCGCTCGACTAGTGGCCTGGCACTGGAAATCTACCTTCTGAATTCTCTGGGGAGATGCTTCAACTGAGGGTAGCACAGCTTCAGCAGCAGCTTCTGCAGCAGGTTCTGCAGCAGATGGAGGCGGTGCTTGATAGGCCAGACGACAGGGATCCAAGTTGGCAAGAAAAATTTCCGGGGAGAATGGAGAGATGCCTGCCCTCCTGAACCCACTCATGATGACACTAGGGGTGACACACTGCATCCAAGACTCAGTGACAAATTTCACAAACAGAGGGGGTGTGATGCTGTTGCCTCTGTTCTTCGCGCGCCAGTCGCGCTGTCTTTTTTTCGGCGCTGCCCTGAAAGGCTTAAAAGCACTCGGGTCCAGAGGTTGGACCACATCAGTCAAGTGGCTAGGGATCGCCACAAGGTGCACTCCCAACTTTACGGCCTCCTCAATGATGGCTCTTGTTAAATGGGTTTTGCTGCCATCCACAATCTTAGCCCACGCAAACTGTACCCCCTTTTTTTCGCCTAAGCACCTAGATTTTGTCAGCGAAAAAAATAGTTTTTTTTGCCATCTTGAGAATACTGTTTTTTAAACCCTCCAAAAAAATGCATTTTTCATCAGGTTTGCCCATTTTTTGCTGTTTGTAGGGGGGTCAAATAACCATTCTTTAGTCCAAAATCAGAGGGCTTACCGGTCATTTTCCCCGAAAAAAAAATTTTGTTGGCTAATTTCAAGAATACCAATTTTTGGATCGTCTGGAAAACTATTAAATATGGGCGCTGTTCACACATAGACTCACATCCTGTACATGTCCACATGAAAAAATACTTATTATGGGAGGCTGAGTGCTCGAGGCCTCGCGCACTCAGCCAGCTGGAGTGAGATTTTCAGGCTTTTTTGAGATCACTTTTTGACATCGGAAGTGGCATGAAGCAAGGATGGAGCAAAAGCAAAACTGCAAGATTCAATATGGGTTAAAGACTTGCACAGCGGAACACTCAGTGCGCGAGGGCTCGCGCACTCAACATGCTAGAAGCATGGGTTTTTAAATACCCCTGACTACTTGCATTCTGCCGATAGCCTCCAAAAGGCTTTTTGAGATTCCTCCCTTTTGGAATCCTGTGAAAACAGTGAGCTCAAGAGTAGCGATTAGACTATCCTCCTCTAGAGCACTTGCTTCATACGTCCTGTGACCTAGCGCTTCTGACAAATTGTTGTACAGCCCCAAAAGATGTGAGGCTGGGCACCTCATTTCTGGGTAAACTAACTGAAAATCGTGTGTTTAGCAAGGACTGAGGGCAACCCGCCTTTTTAGATCTATTACACCTTACATAGTGCATGGCGTGTACAAAACGTCCATTGATTGACCACTCTTGCTGCTGACATGACCCGAACGGTACACCATGAGGCACCCATAAAGACATCAGAGCTTCATTTGGCATGGAATACTGTTTATTCAGGACCATTGGGAAATACACATTCTGCATAATTGAGTGCGCGAGGCCTCGCGCACTCAACATGCCAAAAAAAACGTTTTTTTCATACCTCTGACTACTTGCATTCCGCTGATAGCCTAAAAAAATATATTTGAGATTCCTCCGTTTCTTAATTCTCAGTTTGCAGGTGGAAACACGCGGAAACTGCGCGTCTTTTTTTTGCACACAAATGCCACCCTTGAGGTGAAAAACAGGGTGCAGTTTGCGTGGGCTAAGACAATGAGGACCACAGCCTTATGCGGGTTTGCAGTTGGGCTGGTGAGGGAGACAAACTCCCTCAACCACTCGATAAAAATGTCCTCTGAGGACCAGCCTATTTTGGTGGCTTTCACTGAGATTGGGCAGGCCTCATGCTGAAACAGGTCTCCTGTGGTCATAGCACTGGGCCACAACAGAGCAGGACAAACATAAAAGCCATCAACGCGTACATATGCTACCAGGGTTACGTGGCGCCTGTCGTAGCCTCTCTTCCTGGCGCAAGTTTTAGTACCTCTTAGGACATACACTTTAAGACTGCCTGTGTCGAAGTCAATGAACATGCCTGACTCGTCTTCATTGAACACATATTGTGGGTCGTACCCCACTTTGGCGAGCGCTGGACCCAGGGACTCATTAAACCAGGTCGTCCACTCATCCTTCGTCAGCTTCTTGTCCAGGCGCACACTCTAAGCATGCTGCGCAAGGCGATCAGACACCTCAGGGTGGCGACGAAGGAAGAGGCGCCACCACTTCTCCATACTCTTGAGCGTAAGCGTCGTCGACGGCCTGTCATCTGCTCGCACGCTGTCATTGTACATCCTGGATGCCTCAATGATGATGTTGTCCCTTGTGGGTGGCCTTCCTTGCTGGCGCTCTCGCTCCAACCATTCAACGAGCGCACTCCCGTCCACGAAAGGCTTGGGCCCTCTGCGCTTGGGCTGCAAGGTGTCTCCCACACTGCAGAGACAGAAGATGAAGATGGCAGACACCAATGCAAGGTTAGATCCCACATGACGAACAGGGCAGAGACAAGTCCGTGCTCCGTGCTGTAGTGTACCTGTGGTGATCAACAGCGCGCTGTACATCTGAGCGGCTGACGGCGTGCTCCCTTGCTGCTTGTCGCTGGCTCATCTGTCCAGCAATGGCAGCGGCGGCGGCCTTGGTAACCTCACGGATGTCCTTGGGAAGCGGGTAGATGCTGCAGGGGGCGGCCTTGGGGCGTGGTGGCTTCCTTTGCTTCTGCTGAGGCCTTCGAGACCTCCTTCGCTCCCTTGAGGTGACCTCCATGAGCCAGGCCTTGGCACGACCCTTCGCCGCCCGCATCTAAATATTTAAATGAAAAGAATCCAATTTAAAAACAAACAAACAGGCACTAATTGTTAATGAAAGCGTTCAAATTAGCGTAATACACCTCTTCTTGCCTGGCTCTGCTTTGGTCACCACCCCAAATCCGGTGCGATTCCGGTGCCCGGCGGAAGTGAGATTTCCCCAGCCACTAATGAAATGCAAGTGAGGATGGATTTAAAATCAAAACTTTCATTGTTGATCTACCTACATGTCCAAATTTACCATCCGACAGTAATCGCAGCCGCCAGGCCCAACGCTAAATCTTTGGCCTCATAACTGGTCGCTTTACCTTATGACGAAGAAATATTTCACTGATACACCACTCCCTTGTTCCTATCGAAATCAGAAGGTTTGGCAAAATGATAGGCCAGTTGGGATGAAATTGAAAATTTTTATACATCCTTCGGCAATTCCTTCCGGCTTACTATCACTTTGGTTAAAATTGACAGCTTTTGTTATCTTGAAAACAACAATTGGAATTAATTGATAGTTTTCATGGCATAATATCGGAATAATTAGTTATTTTCCCAAATATGATCGAAAATAATTGATTACTTTTACATGAAACCAATACCGGACCTTACCCATGACACCATCACACCACAACACTGTAATCCCCTCTACCTGATATGAAGTAAATTGATTTATGCAATTTACAAAGCCCATGCACCACCTCTCCCCTGGCTTCTGTTGCTCGCGCCGCAGCTGCTTGGGAGAGTGAAAAAGGAAAAGCAGGGTGAGAACCAAGAATTGGTGCTAACAATAGCACTGATGGCAGACTCGTCAGAGGGAAGGATTTCCTGTGCGGTGAAGTGTATTGTGGTGTGTGGTGGTGAGTCTCAGCTTCAGACTGCATCAAGCTGACGGGCCATCTTAGCTTTTCACTGCTATTGTGTTTTATGCCCATATCTACTCCGGTTCTCTTTTTCCTTTTTCTTTGCTCTGCCCATTGTCTTGCCTTTTTTCTTTTTCAGCAAAACCTGATTTTCTCTGTCCACTAGGGGTCATATATCCCTCTGCACTTGCCTTGTTCCACTGCCATAGCACCTGTGGGTCTTTTGAGCTACCCCTGGCTTGTGGTGCATCTCTTTGTAGTGATCGTCACCCGAGGTGAGTCTATAGCTACCTGCAGCTGTCCACCGGTGACTATGCCCGTGGTTAGGCCGCTTCAGTGCATTGTTTTCGGCGGGGGACCGCCATGCCCGAAACAAAAAGGCGAAAAACGGGAGAAACTCAGAACTGGTTGCCTCACCCTGCCTTATCGGTAGTGCTACGGAACCTCTGCATTCTCGGGGGTCCGCAACAAAGGGGACAAAATCAGAAATGGCACCTCACCCCTGCCTTTTGGGGGGGCCAAAAAGAGGGCGGAAATGCAACGTAACCCCTGCATTCTCGGGGGTCCCCAACAAAAAAGACAAAATCAGAATTCAAAACCTACACCAGGGGTAACAACGATGCCCCTAATATCTCAAAGTATGGTTCTCGGATACGGCGAGATGCCCAAATAGTTGCATTGTGTAAAAGCGCCCCCTTAGTATACCCCCTAAAAGGACACTGGTGGGGCAAGGGTCAAAAAAGATGCCCGGCGCGCTAACACTCCCCCTATTGCAAAGATAGATATTGCGATAAAATTCCTACATGCCAATTCAGCCCAGTGTTAATTGGAGTAGGGGATATTTGTATCTCCTCAAACGCAGTACTCTGTAAAAAACCGAATATCAGTAATTTGTTTTTAACGTTCAATCATCCATTTTGAATGCAGGTTTTGACATCCGGAGCTGATATGCCGGGAAATCAATCAAAACCCGATTGCAATGCTGAAAAGCGCCTCATTTTGGCCCTCTGTACGAAGAGTACATTTGATTTCACGAAGACACCACGCAACATTCATTAAAAAATCCATTGTCAGCACAATGATTAACCATTGTGGACACAACATGAAAATTCATCACAACCACAACCCCACCTTAAATCCTACTCACTGGACCACTTTATACCAGACATACAATGTTGAATATCACGTGCAATGCTGTGTTGGGTAAAACTGCTGGTGTGGGGGCAACATAAAAACCTTTTTGTGATGGATGACAATGCACAGAACGACCCAAATCCTGTCGTGTGTCCAGCTGTGGGCGAAAACAAATGGTGCAAAATGCGGCAACACCCAAGATTCGTGTTGGGAACCTTTGTGGCTCTGAATTGTAGCCTTCACTTGCAAGCGGTTCAACCTCCCTCTGTAAAAGGGAGGGTTGGTATGGTTCGTGAGCGCCTAAAATTGGACATCTCGCACCTGAAAAAAAAATATTGCCGCCCTGTGGTCCACAGCAAGGGCGCGTCATGAAATGAAACTAAAAATTCCAAAAGGGCTAATAGTGCAAAAGGGAGAAGATGCTGCAAACTGAAAAAATAAAACCAATTGCAATATTTGCCAGTTCCTGGCCACACAACAAAGCAGCATACAACAAACAGCTTTTGAGCTCAGAGCACAGACATTTGGTTATGTACAGTTTTCTGCAAAAGTAAAAAACTTTAACATACAAACGTTGAGGTCAGGAATTGGTTCTCAAAGTTCCAAAGCACAATGGACTGTAAAATGGTTGGGTCAAATGAGCTGCCCAGTAGTTTGGGGTTAGAGGAAATGGCTGGGGATAGTGCTGCGGGAGGAGGGTGGGAATCAAAAAATGCTGGGCAAAAACTGAGAAATGCGCTGTTCGGGGTGTGGACCTGCAGTGCTTGCCAAGCACCATTGCTGGCAACAGAAAGCAGGAAACCTGGGCCGCTAAGCAGGCCGCACTTTTTCCACAGCGTCTTCAAACTTTCAGAGCCGTAAATAGGGTGAACGGAAAAAAAGTGACGAGGGTCGGATGCTTGCACTGTTCAGGCAGACCACATGGCAAACCGACCAAAAACGCTGAAGTTCTGCACCCGCAGAAATGGTACTGAAGACTAAGGCAAAGAAAACATTGCACAAATTGCATGCAGTCTATTGGTCTGACTGGTTCTCTTCCCAGTTGCACAGGCACCAGGCCCACGCTGCGTGCGAACCCAAACCCTGAGGGCTCGACGCCCCCACGTCAAAATAAATCAAACAGTGAGATTCCATGCCAAGTCGATTAAGTGTTGACTACTATCTTGGCTAAATTATGCTACAGTTTCTCTGGGATGCCAAACAAAAATAAGATGGAGGTTGATATGAAGCTGCACACTTGTGGACACGAGGGAGTGCAGTCCTGCACGGGCTTGCCGCACCAGGTGGGCTCAATAGAAATTGCAGCCATTGTTGGCTCTCATTAACACAATCTGAACACAATTCTCCCGAACCCAATTCTTGCCTACCCGGCTTGACATCAGCTTTGCGTAATCGAAATTCAAATAAAAAAAAACCCACTTCAAACAGTGCACACTTTTTTGGTCCTGCTTCATCAGTGCACACCTTTTTGGTCCTGCTTCATCAGCAACCAGAACTGTGGGCAACAAATGCAAGTGTTTCGTTCTTGTGAGGGGGGTTCGCCTTGCACAAACCCCATGGGAAACACGGCATGTCGACAGAAACATTGTCCTGGGAACAGGGCAAAAACACATAACTTCCCTCCTCCATAACCCATATGGTTCGGAATAATGCGGAAAACGTGGCACATGGCATTGAGCAACTGCAGGTTGCAAGCCGGTTCAACACCCAAAAGCTGGAGGGCGGGTCCGTGCCAGACATGATCTTAAATACTTCCTTCATTCCAGGCCTGCTGGAACACTTCGAACACCGCAGACGCTTGCAAAAGAGGGAATGCCCTCGTGGTCTCATCTGCAATATTGATATAATTGTCTCCTGAAACAACAGCCTCAGCTGTTAGCAGTGTAATGTCCTGTGAACAACCAATGAGAGCAATCGTCCGGAATCATGTGTCACTTCACCATTTGACTACATGCAGCAGTTCCTGACAACTGGCAAAGTGGTGGGAAAAAGGGTGGCATGCAAACGTCAGGTCAGAGTGGCAAATTGAGACGACACAGTGGAGCTACGCAGCAGAGTAACAATTCCTTGTCCATAACCACGTCCCAAACACCCAAATGACGACAAAATTTGGAAAAAAAGTAACTCTCGCCTGTCTCCCTTTGCAAACACAACACATTGTCATGACCTGTTGTCAAGAATGCACCTCTTGACATTCATGTTCCATCCCCTGATGGCGGATCATATTACTGAAAGATACCGTACGCGACCAACTGCCCTCAGTGAACCAACCTCATGAGCTCGAAAACTTTGTTGACAAAGCGGACCGATGGACAAATTTCGGGTAGTAATTTCGGGTAACTGTACCGGACCGAAAGGTCGTCACTGTTTCGGAGTACTGCATGTCTGTATGCAGGTTAAATGCTGAATTTCATGGGAGATTGATCTTCTCATGAAAATCGATCTCAAAGAAGCGCGACACAAATCGCGAGACTTGGATTTTTCTCACAGCACAGCACAGCACAGCACAGCACAGCACAGCACAGCACAGCATGGCACAATAACTAAGCTAACTCAGAATTTTATGAAATTTCATGCGGTTTTGAGTTTTTACGTCATTTCCTCTAACTTTTCATCTCAGAGGATGCCCGGGACAAGCAATTTGGCAAAATCGGAAGATCCCAAAATTTGGGCCGAAAATTCAGCCCTGTTGTATATCTTTGTACTTGTCTTGCATACCTAGCATGTTTGCACCTCAATTTAGGCCAAATTTCTGATTGCCTGAAATTTTCATGACTACATGCGTGCTCGTCATGCACCCTGACTCCCTTGCCACGCAATTAGGCAATACAGGGGTGGAACCTTCACCTGTCCAGTCCCCTGACACCCCCCCGTCGTTGCAGTACCACCAGTGAGACAATACCACCATTCACGACGTCAGCGCCTTACCCCACTTTATGGAAAGCATAGCGGAGCATAGCATAGCATCGGCCTACCTGTGGCTAGCATGAACCATGTTGAGGGAATAGCAATGTTTTCACCAAAAAGTACGCTACAAACAAGACCCATCGTTCCCGAAGTCGAAGAAATAAAGGACGAATGGGGGAGAGGGAAATATTCATGTCCCTGTTCTTCTCTACTCTTGCCTTGCACGTCTACATCCCCACACGATTCCGGGACCGTCCCTTTTTCTCTCTCTCCGATTGGCGGGAAGCAGAGGGGAGAAAAGGCACGCAGCGATTAGAGGTGAGGAACAGGACAAAGACATGGTTGAAGCATGGGAATTGAGGCGATGGGCAGAGTGCATAGAGCTACATTGAATGCCCAGACACGAGGAGGAGTGCTGCTTCGTCACACACCCGGTGCGTCAACTGTAGAGGAGCTCGACGAAGGCAATCGTGGTATGTCTCAAGATACAAACGCCCAGTCTTACTTTCATCTGCGAAGAAAGGGAGGTTTGCAGTGACTGTGTGATTGTTCCAAATGTGCAAAGGGTTTGCTTGGGATGCATCTGCCTCAACCTCTGCTCTGTCCGTCCCCCCTGTCCGGCAGATATTTCGTTGACCACAGGGAGCTCTCTCCTGCACCTGAAATCAATCTTTCCTTAACCAAAAATCAATCTTTTGTGGGTGGTCTTCTCCGGGCTACAGAGGAAGCTAGAGAGCAAGATCGATCTTTGCTGGAGCACTACATCGGTCTAATGAGCAATCCAGCTGATGATCTGGTCCCAGCTTGATGATCTGGTCCCAGACTGATGATCAAGTCCCACTTGCTCATCAAGTCTGAGAACTTTGACCAGCTCGACCATCCAGTCCAACCTTGACCATCAAATCCCAGCACACACACGCACGTACACACAAGGCAGCGAAGTATGCGAAAACGAAACAGACGAAAATAGTGGTTGTCGTACAATAGTAATTGAGCACAGCACTCCAGTATATCCGTGACTTTGGCATTATAGCCACCATGACATAGCGACAAACGCCACAACAGCCTGACAGCGGCCAGACAACCACACAGCACACTGAACTGTCCCTTCCCCTTTGCGGCACAACTAAAGGTACTGACAACATTCTAGTTTTTGGAGGGGGGTATTTCTCTTCATGGCTGCAGGAAAATTCGTACCTTCTTCGCACAACGAAGCGAGTTCATGGGCACTCGACTGGGCTGAGGGGCGAATTGCGACAACACAGCAAGGACACTGGGGCCCCAAGGACACACCGTTGCTTTGCAATAAGTGCATCAGCTGCGTGCTCAGTTCTTCGCTGGTCAGACCGTGCACAGTATCGGCATCGGCCTTGTCGTTCTGCAAACAGAACGCGAGTTACCGCCCGGATTGAGGAGGAATGGAACATTTCCATGGCCAAACGATAGGTACCTATGGCCAAACAACAGGTACCTATGGCCAAACGATAGGTACCCATGGCCAAACGATAGGTACCTATGGCCAAACGATAGGTACCTAAGGCCCAAAGATAGGTACCCCGCATTTCCAGCATCAATTTGGTGTCGCTTGCATGTGGATCCGCTGTTACATTCGTTTCTCCAGGGTAAGTTTGGGTTGGGTGGTGTGTAAGGGTAGGGTTGAGTTGGGAATTCGACAGGTTGATAACTTCTGAGTGAGCACCTCTGGCTTGGTTTACATTGAAGTACGCTCTGTTCCCTCTGTTCATTGCATTTGACAGGGCACAAGTCCCCGAACATTGGCGGCTTTCCTCCAAGGAACCTTGCGGTGGGTGCCTGAAATCAGTTAAAAAAACACATACCCCCCCCCCCAGAGAACCAAGAACCAACAAGTTTTATACCGCAGGGCCTGGGGGTCTTCCGGGTCTTCCTGGGGGACTGATGCAAACTGACTGCTGAACAAGTCGTACCCTGCCGAAGGATGTATCACTGTGACCCTCTGTCTTGCATAACTTCGTTTCAGAGCCGAGATTCTAGGGCCAAAACGGGGCAAAACAAACCTGAAAAACGTAATTGGTGGTCATGAAAAAATGCACGTACTTGGCGTTGTCCAACACGAATTGCCTGTGACAAAAGACACGCGACTCATATGCAGTACAACAAGGAACCTAATTGCATGCTTTCTTGGCAACTCGGCACGTACTAGGCACGGTCGCAGTTTGACATACTCATAGTCCAGGCTCCCATCCACCGTCTGAAGATTGTTTTGGCAGTTCGATACCAAGTATAGTGCTTGGTCTGGCGACAAGTTGCAGGTGCTTGTGAGGACCTGGACAAACGATTAGGCGATGGAACGAAATTTGGACTGGACGATTATTCCAAGCAGGGGCACCCACGATGCCGGACTGGATTCGACAGCAGGCAGACCCGTTTCACGACGTAGCAATGTAACTTGGCAGTCTTGTCGAAATCTTCTTCTGAGAACGCGTCTAGTAAGCGGGTCCTCAGATCACTAACCTCTTGCCGTTGCTCAGGGGACATTTCTGCTCTTGCACTGGCACCCTAGAACAAAAGAGGCCCCATCAGCATGCCAGGGGTGGGCAAAATCTGGTTCGTTGAGAAATGATCCGCTTGTGGCATGCATACCTCAGGTGCAGGAACTTCTTCCAGTCCTTCGGCTTCAAGAGCCATCTACCAGAAGAGAGAAAAGTTGAGGAGTTGCAGCGTGCTTCAACAACAGATAAGATCTGACAAGGTTTCCAACATACCCTTTTGAAGTAATTTGCAGCATAGGCATAAATGTCGCCCGGCTGATCTCGAAGAACCTCTCTGGTGAAGTCCTTCAACACCTCCGAGAAGTCAGGTGGCAACTGAAACTTCTTCTGAAATTTCGTTGCCCGAGTCATGTCTCGAAAAATGGAGGTTGACTGCCCCGCCGAACCATCGTCCTGCACCATTCTGCTATCACAATGCTGTACAAACACCCGACACACGTATGACTACGTCGAATGCATATTGCATTTTGATTTAACACGTGCGAAGTCGAATGCTGGGGAATATTTTTGGAAGCAGCATGGCTATGAATAAACTTAAATGTATGATCTGCAGCTTCCATTTGGGGCTTCAAAGCACCGCAAACGAACCAAACAAAACACAAAGTGACAAACAAGCCAAATGTAATGAGCGTGCGGCCTTTCCACGAACGGTCGCGAAGAACTGTTGGAGTCGCGACTCACGCAAGTGTTATCTCGCATTTCTCCGGATAAGCCCTTATCCTGAGAATTGCGGCGCACAGCCGCCAGAATGGCGATCGCCAGCTGTGAACACGGGATTCGAACCGCCGCTGACAGCGGGCACTGACACAACAAACTAAACCAAGACAAAACCAAAACCAAACACTGGCACATTGAGGGTTTCCAAATGGCAGACAAAAGAGATCTAACCGCAGGCAAAAAAGAAATTCACTTGTCAGAATTTTGGATGCATTGTCTGCTGGCGATTTATCTGTTGCTCGCTCCAGTAATATGCCTGATGTTTTAATGCCCGGTTCGAATCCCGCTCCCCAAATTTGTGCAGCGCAGGTTATTGTGCAAAAAAGCAAGTACAATGGATAGACGATAAAAATACCTATTCCGCGATAACAAATAATGTGGCATCAAGCGAAATTTACTTAATTTGCGGGTGGTAGTCAAAAATTGCCACGCGGGTAGTCGGCCACCGAGTTTCGAACCTACGCCTCCCGTACCACGTACCGAGGTGATTGCCAACTCGGCAGGCAGTGCAATCGTGCTGCAGTAACCCGGCAGCAGTATTATCACCTACCGTATAGCCATCGTGGAGCATGTTTGCAAATTTTGCAATTTAAGCGCCAAAAGTCGCCGAACTGCAACCACCGGTGTGAAAAAGATATAATAATAAGCATAAAACATAAAACGAAATCGCCAGTGAACAATGCATCCAAAAATCTTAATTTTTTTTTGAAAATCTCTTTTGTCTGCGATTTCGAAAGACCCTCATGCAATGTAGCCAACGCCAGTGTAGTGGTGATCCCCTGTCACAGCGGCGGTTCGAATCCCGTGTTCACAGCTGGGTTCTGCACTTTGCCGCAATTCTCCGGATAAGATATCCGGAGAAAACGCATTTCTCCGGATACTGTAGAAATCAATCGAAATACAGATCCAGAATTTGGCAGCACCGGTTTTCATTAAAAATACTGTAGAAATCAATCGAAATAGAGAATAATAACTCCGTTGAGAAGCCTTTCCTCTTTTCCTTTCCCTTATTTTTTAATAATGTAGCCCGGACTGCTTGGATGTTTTCCTTATCGTTTAATGCTGGACATCATCGGAGGATGTATTTTTAATACCCTTCCGCTGTGCTCAGCGATCGCTTAGGCCGCTGCGCACGCTGATCGCTGCTGAAAATGGAAAAAAAATTGCATAACAACCCTCCGAATCGAACCAATGTTTGCCAACTCGTTCCCCAGCGCGCTGGCCGCTAGGGTACTCCCTCTCAGCAGAGCGCGCGCAAATCATTTGTATAATACCTCGGTTTATCCAGGCAGGAGCCGTGCCGGCAGCAGCGCCGAACAGCTTTTCTGTAAATCGGATTTTTGTACTTTTTAATTGGCAGAATTTCAATTCCTGTAAATTTTTTTCTGTACTGTAGAAATCAATCGAAATACAGATCCAGAATTTGGCAGCACCGGTTTTCATTAAAAATACAGAAAAAAATTTACAGGAATTGAAATTCTGCCAATTAAAAAGTACAAAAATCCGATTTACAGAAAAGCTGTTCGGCGCTGCTGCCGGCACGGCTCCTGCCTGGATAAACCGAGGTATTATACAAATGATTTGCGCGCGCTCTGCTGAGAGGGAGTACCCTAAGGGAAAACCCCGCTAACTTGGACTGAACCGCGACGCGCAGAGTTTTGAGATTTTCTCGAAATTTTTGGCAGATGAAAGGTTGAGACGCTGGGAATGTCTTTTTCAGGTGTCTGTTTACCAGGTGAGCTATCTGTAATGTCGTCGAGTCGTCGATTTCGCAGTGTAATTTGGTCAAACTTTCAGACACTTAGAGGACCACTTTTTACCCCAACCCCACTAACTTGGACTGAGTTGTATGTAGACGCATTTGAATAACTTTGTGCCACTGTTTGCGTTCGAAGTGGTGTTTTTTGCATTGGACAGCTTGCAGCTGTCTAGTCATGTCGAAAACGTGGTTTGAGTTGTCTTTTGGTTGGTCCTGTGTTGTACTTGTTGGGGGTTTGTTCCCTTAAAGTGAAACTTTGGTCAGTGGTCATGTACTCTGAGCATGCCATGTCCTTGAGACACGATGGGTTGGATCTCGACATGTCCCATGTTTCGAGTTTAGAAGTTCGTTTTTGGGTGTTTGGCCACAGGGTGACGTACGTTTTATGGGTTTAACTCGCGGTTAGGGTCCCTTTCCATAGGTCACAAGTTCGTTGTTCGGCCGTTGGGGTGTTTGGACCAATTCTGCACATGTTGGTTGGGAGGGAGATGTGCAATTGTGAAGATTGTTTGCTTTTGCCACCAAAATGTGGCTTGCATCTGCCTGCACAAGGTAAGTCATGGTCATTCAACACATTTCTAAGTGCTTTTGACGTTTACAACACAAGGCTGGCTTGGGGATGTGTTGTAATTATAGCATTTGTTGGTTGCCTATCATCAAGGGTGGCAAATTGGTGTGGTACAATGTTGTAGTGACCAACTTTTGCTCCAACTTTTGTTGCAAAACCACTAGAAGCAGAGAGAATACACATTATTTGTTGACATACGTTGTGGGTTGTGGAGTGGTCTCACAGCACTTGTGGTGCTTTAGTGCTTGGGTGGCACACTATGCGGCGGTGTTGGGGTGCTACAAACCACCTCTAGGGGTGTCACTCCACGACCCCTCATAGAGTACAAGTTAGTGTCAACCTAACAAGTTAGTGTCAACCTATATTGGTTACCATTGCACTTCAATATCTCTGCATAATAGCTCACGGGGCTTCAAGCTCCAAGCTATCCTTTCCTTATGCACCCAAACACTTTTTATTGTAGGATATAGCTAGAGTTGGTACTCTAGGGTGCCACTTTTCTACCCCCCCACTCTTGTGGTAAGATGTACTCTTGTGGTAAGGTGTGATATGGGGTGTTCTTTTTGTGTTCAAGAGGTCTTTGTAGCACCAAAAGGCACCGGTGACCAAGGAAGGCTCACACTAAGGCCCACACAAAAGTCCTTGGAGGTCTTGGAGTGGCACACTTTGGGAACAACAAACCACCTCAAAAAGTGGCCACTCCGAGCTACACCAACGACTACAAACGAGTGCCAACCTTACTTGGTCACCATTTTTGTTTGATACCTTTCCTTGTTATGGAAAGGGGCGTCAATATGGAAAACAAGCTTTCCAAAGGTGCACACTATCCTTACTTTGTGTTGCCAAACACTTGTTGCAACCAAGAAGTAGCCATTCAAAAGAGGGTCACTTTTCTACCCCTCCACCCTTAGGCTAAGGTCTGACCATCCCTAGGGCCGTGACGGATAGGGTGTGTTCTTTTTGTGTTAAGAAGGTCTTCCGAACTCAAAAAAGTTCCAAGGAAAACTCACCTTTGGGGCAAATTTTTGGCCCAAGCACCTCTTTGGCCCCTCCCTTCACCATTAGGCTCAATGATGGAAATGGGCCAATGATTGTGCACAATGTGACCGAAAGTGGTCAAGTTTGTAACTCAACCGAGGTGCCCGGGGGGCCCAGGGGCCGTCGACAACCTTGGCGCATGGCTGGGAAAAGCCAGCAGCCGCCGGCTTCGGCCGGTGGCTTGGTTTTTTTAAAAAAATTTCGTCGGAGGGACCAAATTCATAAATAATATTTTTGGACGACGTTACAGGCAAACCAATGGCCCAATGGGTAAAGCCGGGTATATTATTCGTAGGGGGGAGCACTACGGCGGTTCGAGTCCCGCCGTGGCCTTTTTTTCCGTTTGGGGGGACTGGCGCGCAGTCAGATTTCGGCGCGCATCGGCGCGCGCCAGTCCAACAGGCGGGGTAATCTAAGTCGCGGGGTTTTCCCTTAGCGGCCAGCGCGCTGGGGAACGAGTTGGCAAACATTGGTTCGATTCGGAGGGTTGTTATGCAATTTTTTTTCCATTTTCAGCAGCGATCAGCGTGCGCAGCGGCCTAAGCGATCGCTGAGCACAGCGGAAGGGTATTAAAAATACATCCTCCGATGATGTCCAGCATTAAACGATAAGGAAAACATCCAAGCAGTCCGGGCTACATTATTAAAAAATAAGGGAAAGGAAAAGAGGAAAGGCTTCTCAACGGAGTTATTATTCTCTATTTCGATTGATTTCTACAGTAACGCTTGCGCGCAACTCACTACTAGCTCTCTTGTCGCACATGTTGGAAGTCACTGGTCAGTTACCCAGGTGTATGCGTTAAGCGATCCTTGTTTGTGAAAAGGTGTCGTTCTGGTGTTGCTCCATTCTCTACTCTCGCAATTGGGTATCCCTCTTTCGCACGACGAATCCGTTTTGATTGACAAGGTTCCCGTCCTTGCATGGTGCTTTTCGTCCCAATCTTGATTCATGGTGCGCGAGAGGGAACGAAGTGTTGCACGGGGCTATTGTAGCTTTGACGTTGATGAGGGGAGCTCATGTCATGAGCATGTTATTGAATATAAAAAAGACATGAGGGAAAGCGCTTCGTCTGTATTGCATGCTCAGCAACCAAGAAACATTGGAAGCCTTTTTGGAGGTCTAGGGTTTTGTGACTTTTGATTTGGTATGCCTCTTGCTTAAAGCCATGCCCAAGCATGATACCGGACCACACCATACTGGACGCACACGGGAAAGCTACTGAGCCTTTTCAATTAGGTATCCACGGCTGCACGGGCGGGGAGAACCCTAGACACCCCGCCCATGACATGTTGTGATATAATATGTGCATGGACGATTCAAAAGCTATGTAGCAACAATACGAAGTTACACAAGCAATGCGAAAGAGCAAGCGCTAGGAGTGGCATGGAAGGGCATGAGTGCACATATGTTTGCATTTGCATACACACGATGAGAACAATTGCGAAGAATGTGCCTTTATCACTCTCAGCTTTCTGGTTATGACATTCCTCTGTCGAGCATTGCCCGTGTTGTAGTTCATTGGATCAACCTTATGAGTCACCAAAAACATCCACATGAAAGAGTGCAACATTCCAAGTCGGAAACCCTAAACATCAATATGGTTGTAGGGGTTCCCACCATGTTAACCCACACACAAGGAGCTTCCTGGCGTCACAACGGGTTTGGGCACCAACCTCGTTTCATTGCACGGTGAGCAAGCTGTAGTGGCAAAGCCACAAACCGCATGGAACAAAATCGTTGACTTATTTGAAGAAAATTGAGTGAAAGTAAGGTTTGATTGTGTGCGGTCTCCAATGTAGGACCCATGCACGTGGGATGATCGCACGGAAACACTACCATGTTGTCTTTTCGTGACACACGTGGGTCAATCAAGTTTTGGTGACTCTTCGATACTTTGTCGCGAATGCGGAAACATGACGTTTCCACCCCTAGAACCCGGTGCATTTCTCATCGCCGCCTAGTCAAGTAGGAAGGCGAGCATTAGTTGACAAGGGTGCAAGTGTGTGCTAAGCAAATTTGTGGGCGATGCACGTGAGACGATGGAAATTTGGCCGTCCCCATGTCATAATCACGATGTCCACTCGACTCCTCCACTTCTTTTGTAGCTATCCATGGATCCATGCATGCTACTTGTTGCATGGAGGTGGCATGCATCGCACATGGAAGTCAAACGAAGGTGTCATTTCGTGATGCCATTCCCTCGATTTTTTTTCGCATTTGTGCTAACTTAACACACATGGCAAAATTGAGTAGAAGATGAGGAGCCATGAATGCGTGCTGAGTGCCATTTGGCTACCCAAGTTTTGCCACACTATTTTCCTTCGTGCCTTAGGCGCCCTGTCTCCGATGTGAACCACAAATTCGGCTCTCACAAGTGAGGCATGACAAGGGCTATACTTGGGGTTTCCGGAGAGCGCGCGCGCGCGCACAAACACACACACACACACACACACACACACACACACACAATCTTTCAACCGCAAGGAGCAGGCACGGGATCTGCAAGTCATGCATGGAACTCATCTTGATTAGGAATAAATTCCATTTCCAGGTGGTCCCAACCCATTGTGTATGACTGGCACGGAAAGAGTCTCCTCCAACCATATTTGATTGCCGGTTGTGGTCTAATAGGGAAGTACCCGAAGAATTCAAGGGAATTCCCCTTGGCATTGCTTGAGGTGAAAAGAGTTTGTACCTTGGACTATGGACAGACTTCGGATGACCACAACCCCGTTAGTGGATTTTGCTAAAGTTGGTGGACATGCAATAGAATGAACTACTTCCAAAAATTCTTCACGTATTTGTGAGGCCAAACAACACATTGCATCAACTACACTTGTGAAATCTTGTCGCTACATTGTCCACCGCAAGTTGGCGCAGCAATAGGAACGGTTCCCTGTTACTCTCTTGTGGATACGCGGCTGTCCTTCGAGGAACCTCGCAATGGTACTAAGGTTGAGTTGGAGTTTCGAATTCTAGTGTCTTCCAGTGGATTGACGGGATAACACTATTCTTCTCTTTGAATCACCCTAAAGAGGATGAATTTGGGACGGAGGTGAAACACGGCTCATGCCATCATCATGGGATTTACTTTTTGTTGCCCTTGCACATGCGGATGTAACCACCACCAGCTATGTGCATGTATTCCTTGGCCAATGGAGGTACATACAACTAAAATGGTGGAAGCGCATGATGGAGCTCTACGTTATAGAGTGCATCTACAACTGCATCTACCCTGGCTCACCGACGGGCAAACGGAGGGCTGCATTGTTGGCCACCTCGACGCACATGTACTCCGTGCAAGCACGAAAGGCGTGCATCTTTTCAGTCACTCACCACCGTTGTATGTAAAATGATCACACTAATGTTGTGGGTGCCAACGATGTCTATTGTTTTTCTTTCTTCTTTGGTCTTTCACATGATCGGTCTCCAGTGATTTGTCTCAAGTGTTTGGTCACCACGTCAGACTTTGCAATTCTGTCCTTATATCCATTATCGGTCTCACAATTTCTCGACCAAGAAATGTGATCACCGACCCCGCTGGCTAAAAACCTTTCTTTCGTTTTTGTCTGAGGAGTTTTTGTACTTGTGCTCGCCCCTTGCAGCTTGGCGAAGAAACGTGAGGGGTAGGGCCCCCCACAATTCTTCACCAAGAAACATTATCAGCCAGCGGGGTCGGTGATCACATTTCTTGGTCGAGAAATTGTGAGACCGATAATGGATAGCTTCAACATAGACGCGGGGCAACCACGAGTTCATTTAACCATGCATGTTGTACCGTGGGCCCAACAGCAGCACGCTCGTGGCACCGCGGTTGAGGGGTAGGGCCCCCCACGGTTCTTTACCAAGAAATGTTATCATGTCACGTTCGTGGACCAAAAATGCCCTGGACACTTACTGGCTGAGTGCAGCTACTAACACCCGGCATGTATGGATGGAAAAACTAATCAAACACATGCGATTCTGCAATTATTGTGCATTGTGCTTGTGTCCAAGCTTCGCTACCTTGCTTTCACAAACCACTGGTTGCGCATCTTCTAGTGCATGTCCTGCCACTAAAGGTGCCAATTCGCCTCACGACGAGAGCCAAGGGGTGCACACTGGTGCCATAGACGAAGAATGTCGGGCCTGTTCCGGTGAGTGGGGGGAGGGGAGGGGGGGGGGGGGGCTCTAGCCATCCAGCCACCAGCCGCCCAGCCACGCAGCCACCTAGCCAACCGCCCAGCCACCCAGCCACCTAGCCACCTAGCCACCTAGCCACCATATTGTGTTGGGCCTTGCATTTTGCCTGCTCTCAAGATGACATGACGATGATGATGTGTCCGACACAAATTTGGGACCCACACCAGACACTTGGGTGGTTCATACAAGGTAGATCGACTTGGTACCCCGGCGTTGGCTAGACAACCCGTTTTTTTACCAAAAAAAAACGGGCTGTCCCCCGGCGTTTGCCGGACAACCCGTTTTCTTACCAAAAAAAACGGGCTGTAAAACCCATTTTTAAAAAAAACGGGCTATTAACCCGTTTTTTTACCAAAAAAAAACGGGCTGTAGGCACCGAAGCTGACAGCCGGTTTTTTTTGGTAAAAAAAACGGGTTAATAGCCCGTTTTTTTTAAAAACGGGTTTTACAGCCCGTTTTTTTTTGGTAAAAAAACGGGTTGTCCGGCCAACGCCGGGGGACAGCCCGTTTTTTTTTGGTAAAAAAACGGGTTGTCTAGCCAACGCCGGGGTACCAAGTCGATCTACCTTGTATGAACCACCCAAGTGTCTGGTGTGGGTCCCCCTTGCCCAGCAAAGCACCCTTTGAGAAGAAGCAAAGCAAGAGAATGATATACAAACTCAAATGTTGGATGTCGTGAACAAAAACCCTGCCACCGGCATGGGGAAAAATGTCTCCACTGTACATACACTGCACAGGATAGTTTTGAATAGTCACCTTTGGTTAGCATGTTAGTTTCGATGATTTTGTCCTCCGAATCCGAGTACCATGTGGTACCATGAGAAGGAAAGGATGGGAATAGAGCAAGCCGATTGCGAGGAGGTCACACTAACCTTTCCTGGGCTCGAATCTGCCACAGGGCGGGTTCCGGTCAGTGGGGGGGGAGGGGGTGGGGGGGGGGGGGGGCTCTAGCTATGCTATGGGGCACCTGTTGGTTTACATGCGTGTGGTTTGAGAGGTGGTTTTGGGTGCTTCTCTTGTATTTGCCCCCCACAATATGACACCGAAAACGTGTGAGGATGGCACGTATTTGGGGATGGACGGGGGTGGTTGATCGATTGCCAATTCCCTGTCCACAGGACTCGGAGCCTATCTTTTTCTTGGATGAATGCCTTCCGGGGGGAACAGGGAACAGGGAAACGCTTGGTTTGCAGTGATGCGTGACTGACGGGGTATTGCATTCCAAGGTCACGGTTTGGTCATTGTTGATTTTGCTGTGTTGATTTATGGTGCCCCTCACCCCTCTGTGATTGCCCTCCGCAACACGTGGGCGCCGTTGGACTATGCAGCGGGAAATGCCGCCTGTTATGCTTCTATGGTCAGGGGCATACCGCTTGTAGACGATACCCACACTGGACTGCTGGAAACCTGCAGCAATCACAACCATGAACCCCATCCGACATGGCACCGAGGAAGAGGGTGCCCAACTTGGCCCACTGAGCATCCCAGCAGAGCAATGCATCCTCGCCCGAGTGTGGACACTGGCCCCTTGGGCTCCCCCCCCCCCACTTTTCATTGCGCATTTTTGAGCAAAAAGACACATTTCCAAGGGGGCAGGGAGGCAGGGCGTCCCCCGTGGCCACAACCCTCGCATTGGCTGACAGACCTCTTTATGAAACGGTGGTGAGTGGCGGGCAGCTGCGCGACATGGATCGAGGGCCACCTGTCCCCATGCCACCCCAGCCTGTGTTACCAGGAAACGCACCGCTCATGCCCCCTTTCTCCCCCAACCTTCCTCCCCCCGCTAACAGGGGCCCCCCGCTTGACCTCCCACCCCCCGCCGTACGGGGTCCCCCGCCGAGCCTCCCACCGCCCGCCACGAGAGGCCCACCCCCGAATCTTCCGCCTCCCGCCACACCGGGGCCCCCGCCAGACCTCCCACCTCCCGCCACCCGAGGCCCCCCGCCCGACCTCCCACCGCCCGCCACCCGAGGCCCCCCGCCTGACCTTCCGCCGCCCGCCACCCGCGGGCCACCCCCCGACCTCCCGCCGCCGGCCGCCCGAGGCCCCCCACAGGACCTCCCACCCCCCGCCATTGGGCCGCTGCTACCACCGGGGGATCCCGCGCCCCCGCCCATGGGACGCCCCCCCCCTCTGCCCGGGATGCCGCCCCGAGGCCCCCCGCCCCCGGCGCCCCCCCCACTGGCGCCTGGCATGCCCCCCGGCGACGCCCCCAAGGGCCCTGGCATGCCTCGGGGACTGCCCCCTCCGGCACCGCAAGGCATGGGCCCGCCCCCGGGCTTCCCCACCGCGGCCCCACCGCTGCCCCCTCCAGGTGGCAAAGGCACCGGACCCGCCCCGCCCGGCGGGAAAGGCGGCCTCCCCCCAGCTCCGGGAGGGGCTGGAGCGCTGCCCCCGCCGCCGTTCCCTCAGGCACCGCCGCCCGCCGGCCTGCCCCCTGGATTTCCCGGCGCGCCCGCCCCGGCACCGGCGGGCGGTATGCCCCCTATGCTGCCGGGCATGCCGCTGCCTCCGGCACCGCCGGGAGGGCAGCCCCCACCCGGCGCCCCGCCCGGCATGCCCCCCTTTGCACCTCCAGGATTGCAGCTGCCTCCGCCAGGCCAAGCGCCATCCCCGGGGCTCCAGTCTCTGCCCCCAGCTCCGCTGCCCCCAGGCATGGCCCCACTGCCGATGCCTGGAGGCATGTTCCTCCCGTCGACCTCTGGGGCCCCAGGCGCGATCCCTGGGACCCCCGATCCGAAGGTACTGGCGCAGCAAGCCCAACTGGCGCAGGCGAAGGCGCAGGTCGCGGCCATTCAGCAGCGCCACCTCCAGCAGCAGCAGCAGCAGCAGCAGCCACCGCTGCCGCCGCAGCCACCGCCGCCGCCAGCGCATCTGCAACCTCAGGGACTGATCCGCGTCGGAGGTACGCCTGCCTCAGCGACGTCCAGTGAGCAGTGGTAGACAAAGTGATTGTTGCCACGCTGAGTGTTGCTGGGAGGCAGGGTACAAACCCCACGAAACGCTATGAAACGCCCATGAAACGCTGCGAAACACCCATGAAACACTACATAGCGCCCATGAAACGCTTTGAAACGCCCATGAACGCCACAGGACGCCCATGAAATGCTACATAACGCCCACAAGACGCTACGAAATGCCCATGAAACGCTACAGGGGGGGGAGGATTTCGCCCGGGGACAATTTTGCCGCGGATAATTTTGTCAGGGGACATTTTCGCCAAACTTTGAAATCCCCAAACTCCATGAACCCAAATGACTGCCATAAAACACACAAGACAAGCACGAGACAGAGACTCCAAAATTGCACACATTGGCACAACCTGGTCACAGAATTGTGTTTTCTCACCTCTTCCATGCTCTCTTGGACTCCCTGGGTGCCAAGGCGTCCTCTCTCTCCCACCCCTTGCCGGCGAAGGAACCCTTGGCTACCTTGGCGCCGCTGCTCGAAAGGGCAATCGGCAGTGTTGAGGGTCAAGTAATGGGCACTGCTGTGCACACCGGACCGTTTTCAGCTCCCAGGCAACGCAGCCCCTCCACTTCTTCATTCGCCATGTCACAGGCCCTCCCGTCTTGCCGCCCGGAGGCCCTGCCGTCTTGCCGCATGGAGGCCCTGTGATTCCCAATTTGCCGGGGCATGTGCTGGGCAATCTGCCCCGAATGCCCCTTCCCACGGCCAATCCCGGGGTGTTGGGCACTGCGCCGGGAGTGCCCGGGCCCGGAATGCTGCCCATGGGAGTGCAGCAGCTTCCGCCCGGTCAGGCATGTCCCATCCCACCTTGCTCGTGCCTGAACCCAGCCTGCAGAAGGGCATCCACAGTAGATTAGGGCATGCATCCAACTGTAGTTTTTTTCTCATGCTGTAGCAGCGCCTCTCGGGTGCTGAACTCTGGGGTATAGAGGGGGTCCTGGAGTCCTGGCATGTGGGGCAGGGTAACCCTTGCATGAGCGGTCACACATGGCTTTGCCATGCTCGATACCTTTGGTGCTGAATCAAAATCAGGCCCATGAGCATGAGCCGAGGCAGCAGTAGAGGGAACAGCAGGAACAGGAGAAGGAGCAGGAGGAGCAGCCAGAGCAGTGCTGCTGCTGTCGGCACTGCTGCTTTTGCTGTTGCTGCCACTGTCGTTGCGTTGGTGGTGTAAGCCACCACAGAATAAATGGATGAATGAATGAACTGTTGTTGTGTTGCTGGTGCGGTGGTGTGGTGCGGTGGTCGTGTAACGAGGGCTGTAGTGTCAGGAAGATTGCCAAGCGCACATCCTACCTTCGTCCGCCCGGACAACCTGCTGCAACAACGCAGCAGCCCCTTGCACGCGTTTCATTGCAGCCTGACCAACAATTGGTGCACTTGCAGCAGATCAACCAACCCGGCATCTTGGACCAACAGATGGCCCACCTTGCACAGATCAATCAGCAGGCGGTATGCCACCGTTGCGGCTGCAGAATGACCACAGGTGGTGCAGGAGGCGGGGGCGGGGGGGGGGCTGGGCTCTTCACAAAAATGGTCCGATAACAACGTTTACCTGTGCGCCTGGGGATGGTGGTGGTGCGGGGGGGGTGGGACCTCGGGCATACTATCCCCATATCCAGAATTTAGGTGCGTGCAGTGGCCGTTTCTTTTTGGGCCAGATTCTGGCCCTGAATACCCCGAAACGGCCGACCCACGAGAAGCAATTAGCTCCGACATTGATGGCTTCCCTTTTTTGCTTCTGCTTCTCTGCCCAACTGAGCACCACAGATTCTCTGCTTCACTGTTCGCCATGACAAAGGGCAAACAGTAAACGTTTATGGCAGATGATGCTATGGGGGCTGGGGAATGCATGAAACCCTGTCATGGTCATTCACGGTCACGTCACGGTCACAGGGACCCCCCGATAAGCGGCAAAAAAGAACAGGAAGATGTCCAACGCACAACTGCACAGCCGGTTCGGTGCTCTCACAATTGTTCGCATCTTGCATCGTTTTTTCGAGAGTGCAGAAGGGGGGCAATGGGTCGGTCTGGGGGTTGGGGTGCTTGTGGTAGTCCCAGTGACTGCGAGTACCCGTGAGTGACCGTGAGTCTGACTGTGAGTGTGACCGTGACAAGGATCCCCCATAGTGAGTGGTTAAGGGCCCTCATTTCTGTCTGTTCAATGTGCTCAGACTTTAACGGGGAATTCAAATGGACCAAATTCCAGAAAAATTGACCTCTTCTCTCCGGAGCCCCCCGCACGTCCCTCACGCTGCGGGTTTTGGGGTCCAGAACTACCCATGGTCCAAGCACTTCAGGCAACTTGTGATGTACCACATTCTGCGGACAAGGTGCTGTTGCTCTGCGAATTCACGTCTTGCACATGTGAGCACATTCGCGGAGTGCGGGGCGGGTGGGAGGGTGGGGGGCAGGGATGCATTGGAAGTGGGTGGGGGGTGACCCCCCCCCCCCCCTCCAGAGCGCGAGAGGGAGAGAGAGACAGAGAGAGAGAGGCCCGCAGAGCGAAAGGTCAGTGAAAGAGAGACCCGCAGAGCGAGAGGTTAGAGACTAACCGGCGCTGTGGGAGGGTGGTGGGTGCGAGCTGACCCAGATGCCCAGACAGCCAAAGCACATTCAAAAGCCACCCGGAGTGGCATCGAACTGGTCTGCACTGCAGTGCAGCAAGGCAAAACATTGAACTGAGTGGTGATGACCATGCGCCTGTGACACGGGGGCGTATGCGAGCCGAGTATCCGTTGCCTCATGGCCTCCAGAGCGCCCAGCCTACGCCCAGCCACTGTCCCCCTAATGCCAAGTGCCAGCTTCAATGGCATTTGTAACCCACAGTAACCGCCAACCGCTTTGGCAACCTCCTCCAACCGCCTGTCCCACCGCTGCTGGGGCCGCCTCGGAGGTCCCTTCCCTTCTAATGCATCCCTGCGGGGGGCTATGTGCACCCCCACCAGTGTTCCCAACCGCGCATCCGACCCCAACCGTTTTGCAGGAAATTGATCAACAAATGAAGCACTTGCAGCAGATCAATGCCCCCCCTGCGCCCACCCCTGCGGCCGACGCCCCTGCCCCTGCCCCAGAGATCAAAGGTGTGTCTGCGCCTCAGAATACGCCCAAGAGCATGTGGTCAGCTCGTTGGACGTTGGGCTTCACCTCCACCACCGATGTGTGTGTTCACCGAACGACTGGTGCGTGTGCCAACCTGGTGGATGGCTGTGTGTACCGGGGGAAGTCTGCAGGAGGCTCCATCCGCACAAATGTGGACGGATGTTCTGCTTGGGTCTTACCCCCGTGACCAACGGATGCGTTGTCCAACGAACGCTCCGTTCGGACCGTAATTTTTTGGGCCCTCATCAATGAGGCAGCGGCTGTAGGTACCGAATTTATTGGGTACCGAACGGACACTCCTGTTCGGACCGCATTTTTTTAGGACTACGCGTGCGGTGTACTCCCCCCCCCCCCCCCGGACTTGAGCGGTGCACAGCAGTCCACCACTTTTTGTCCTGAAACTTACCGGTCCCCCTGAAGTGCCGGCCGCGTCCAACAATGGGGTTTGTTGGTACGACACCGGCAGTGCCGCAGATGGGAAGCTCCCATCGTATGAATGTGCGGCGGCACCTGCCTTTTTTCTTGGTATGGTATGGTACACAGCACTTCAGCCCAGCCGTGCACAGCACACACAAGGAAACCTCCAGGTACTAGTGGGTGCACCGCTATCAGCTCACATCTGAGCATGAGAATCGAGGATCGCAGGGGACAAGCCATACAATTTGGTACTAACAAGGGTCATTGAGATGCATGGACATATCTGTGCATGCGGATGCATGGATGGATGCCCGCATGTGTGCACGCGGGCATGGATGCATGGATGGATCCACGGATGCACGGATCCACGGATGACGCATGGAAGTCAGCATGCACGAATGCATGGAACGGATGATGGGTGCATGAATGGATGGATGGGAGGTGGGTGGGGTGGTGGTACGTTTTCTGTGAAAATGCTTTGGCCAGGTTTCCTGGTCCACCGGAATGCCCTAACGCGAAGATACCTGTCGTTGGGATCAAAAATGACTTCATATTGAAAGGTCGAAATTGGTTCACCATTGGCCACTTTTGGACCCATCTCGTAATCAGGGAGAGGGGTGGGGGGGTCTCTGCTTGAAGAAGAGGGAGATTAAAGGGAGTCCCAGGGGCGGTGGCAATAATGGCGACTGGAGAAGCGATCCGGGACAAGATCGGGCAGTTACGAAACGGTTGGTCAGCGGTTGGGCCGGAACGGACCCTCACTCCCGAAGTGAGGGGGGATGATGATTCCAGCACGGGCCTGGGAAGGGGAGGCAACCGCGCCCCTCTCATACCCATCCCCTCCTCATATCCGTCCCTGGCCAGCAGTCGAGAGGCCGCCACAATCCAAGTCCGGAGGAAGAGCACTGGTCGGGCCAGTTCTACGTGTGGCCGAGCGGCCATGTCTTCCATCGTTCCTCGATCCACCTTCTGTACTGCAGGTCCGCTGCCACTGCCGGCCTCAGTCGCCGAAGCATTCTGCCGACAGATCGCGGCCGCCATGGGGTTTGCCCCCCCGGAGGGCCTGAAGCTCCTGCAGGAAGTGCCTCCCATGATCGCAACCATGCCCCACGTGTTTGTGGACGCCAACACCGACCTGCCGCTGCCCCCTCTGCCCCCTTTGGGGCTGGATCATGTTGTGGAGGAGGAGGGGGGCGATGCGGATGCCGAGGAGGACGGGGAAAGGCCCGCCAAGAGGCGGCGCGTGTATGACAAGCTGCCGCAGTTGGTGGCCCCGACGCCGGAACAGCCGGACCAGAACGAGTACATAAAGGTGCGTATGTGTGGGCGTGCGGTGCAATGCGTGCGGTGTGGCGTGCCGTGGCGTGGCGCCGTGGCGTGGTTCGTCGCTGGGTGTGGTATGGAGACGTGCGGTGTCAAGCTTGTCAAGGGCTTGTCAAGGGCTATGTCAAGGGCTCTGTCAAGGGCTCTGTCGAGGGCTTGTGAATGGCTTGTCAAGGGCTTGTCAAGGGCTATGTCAAGGGGTTGTCAAGGGCTTGTCAAGGGGTTGTCAAGGGCTTGTCAAGGGCTTTGTCAAGGGGTTGTCAAGGGCTATGTCAAGGGCTTGCGGTGCGGTGCGATTGTGTTGCACCAGGACACAGGGCGGGCTGCGGGCTGTGGGCGTACCGTGCAGTGATCAAGGCCCTGCGCCAACAGTTTGCCCACGGGTACTGGGCCGACAGCAGCGGGTTCCTCCTTCCGGATGTTGCCGTTGCGGTTTTGATGTCTTTGGTCGAGGGCTGCCCTCAAAGCGCACGCCAAAGCATCGCTTGTGGCGCCTGGCCCTCCCTCGCGGTGCTCAAGCCAGCCCTTGGTGTCGCTGCTTGTCCGACGCCGGCTCTGCAGCCGCCGCGGGAGGCTGCCCCCAAACAGACCTTGTCTCCTTTCGGAATGCAGCGGTGCCAGGGGGAAGACCCGGAAAAATGAGACATTTTTTTGACAGTTTCTCGGCTTTTTGACTCTTTTGCTTGTGTTGACGGGTCGTAAAACACTTTTGGCACCTCCGGCGACCAAAATTTGGCCATTTTCCAGTGTGAAGGTTGTTGTGCCCTACCGCTCTCCCTTCCTCCCCACCCCCCGCCCAAGCCCGTCCCCTACTACAACACCGCACTCTGAGTCAGCCCTGCACGGGGGCTCCATCCCACCTCCTCCACGCAAACCCTAATTTCTGTTGTGGTCTCATAGTTCTACACGGACCTTTACACCGTTGCGGGAGCCAAGTATTGCGAGACGCTACTGGAGGAGGAAAGCAAAGACGAACAGAGGCCGGCGCGGAAAGTGCCTGAAATGAAAGTGAGGTGCGTGGGCATGCGACCCAGTGCCATGTGTGCCCCTGCACCACTTTCCAACCCTCGCCTGACCTTGTCCACCTTTGCTGGACGCGACACCCACCACCCCCTGGAGTATCCCCGTGCAGGCGAAGAAGCTGGCTGCGTGGGGCAGAGCACCGCTGCTTGACCAAGTGCAAAGGAGGTGGGGGAGGAGAAGGGAAAGCACCCCCTCACCCCTCTCCCCACCCGTACTCTCATCACATGCTCTCCGAGGATTGCATGCGCCAGAGCGGATGGTACCCCCACAAGGGGGGCCCAGCTTTGGGAGCCGGGCGCCGGAGGCTACCCCACAGGGGGGGGGGGGCTCAGAAACTGGACACCATGCGGGGGTTTGCAAAACCCCCTGTTTTTTTTTAAAAATGCTCCATGGGGGGGTTTTAAGGGGGTGGTTGGATGCAGTGGGGGGGGGGGGGGGTAGTGTGTTGCAGGAAAACAATGCCTGACTACAGTCTTTCTTTTTTGTATGGGTTGAGGCTGGTTGCTGCCATCGCAAGAATACACCTCCTGTTGTTTGAAAAGCCCAGGAAACGCACGGTTCGTTGAAAAGATGGGGGGTTCTCCCTGGCACCGTAAAATGACCTTAACCCCCCCCCCAAAACCTCCCCATTTTTTGAAAATTCCCGGGGAGGCTGTTTTAGGCATGGTGTCCCATTTTTGAGAACCCCTCCCCCCGGTCACCCAGCAGGTAGGTCCTGCATCCCAAAAGTCTGAGGCAACATACATCGCACGAAGTCGCCCCCCCCGTACCTTGGGTGTAAGGGGGGGGATAGGGGGGGTAGGGAGGCATGTTCGGAGGTGAGGGGGGGTGGGGTGGGGGATTATGGGGGGAGGATAGAGGGGGGTATGGGGGGTGAGGGGGACCCCCCAAACGGCAGGAGTTATGTAGCCAGGGGTCGAGCGAAGCGAGCTGAAGCAAGGGGAGGTTTGGCGGTCCACACACAAGGTGGTGCATACACAAGGTGGTGCACACACAAGGCGGTCTGTGGCCACCGCATGAGTCTTGTTATTTAAGGGGGTGCGGGGGCTGGCCCCCACGTCGAGCGAAGCGAGCCAAAGGGGGTTGGGGGGGGGGGGGGGGGGTAGGGGGGGATGGTGGGGGGGGGGGTATGGATGGTAACAGGGGGAGGTCACGGGGAGGAATGATAGAGGGGGGTATGGGGGATGAGGGGGGGGGGCGTAGGGGGGGGTAAGGGGGTGCGACTTTGCATACTATCCAAGCAATGCCTGGGACCCAGCCAACATGGCCCGTTGTTGAAGGAAGAGCATGCGGGGCTCTGCCGGAGGATGCAAGGGATGGGCACCACGGTGCTGCAGGGCTGTATTGCGCCCCAGTGGGGACCTTGTTCGTTCAGACAGCCGGGAGTGTCCGCCCTGGTTCCGTGTTTGCCCATTGGTGCTGTGGTGTCATTGAAGATAGAAGACCTGATGGGGGACATGGCGGACAAAACCAGATTAGGGTGGTGGAACCCTGGGACAGACAGGAATCTTGAGGTGGGCAAGGGAAAAAGGCATCGGTGCAGGATCTAGCGGAGATGTTGTCTACCTGTCACTGCAGGTGTGGGGGGGGTACAAGGCAGTGATGGGGGCCCTTTCTCTAAGACAGCAACGGTAGAGCAGGTCTCCTTCCCCTTTGCAAGGGGGGCGGGTAAAGTCCACCTTCGTGGGCTTGGCTATCGAATGGTGGCACACCGTCCTCACTATGCAGGCCTGCAGTGGGTGACAACAGTGCAGGTTGGGTATGGAGAGGCAAGTGCTGCTACAAGTTTGAGTGGCCCGTGCCTCGCTCTAAAGAATGAGGCGCAATGTGTTTAGGTAAAGCGGTCCTTGTGCTTGGGCGGAGCAATGCGTGAGACACAGTGTGGTCATGTAGAGCAGGGCCTGAGGCACAGTGTGGTCAAGTAGAGCAGTGCCTGAGGCATAGCAGTGGCTGAGGCACAATTTGATTGGGCAGAGCAGTGCCTAAGGCATAGTATTCTGTGCCATAACAGTGGTGATAGGAAAAGATTTGTGCCTGAGGCACCGTAGAGGCCTCGGAGTAGGTAATGAGGTGGAGCAGTAGCCAATAGGGGCGTACCATAAGGGGCATGGGTTGCGAGGACCAAGACTCCCACCACGACCCCTAGTGTGGTATAGGCCCGCGCCGAGAGGAGGGGCATACCGCCGGATCCGTGCGCTCACGGGGGGCGCCCAGGTGCTGTCCCTGACCCCACCCCCTCCCCCTCTGGGGGCCAAAATGTTTGAGAGGCATGAGTGCACTATGGGCGCTACCAGGCTCATCATTCTCACAGCGGCCGGAGGAGGGAGAATTGTCGGCACGGAGCCAGATGACAGACCCCACCCCTGCCCACCCCTGGAGCGCGCGCCTATGGCGCTTGATGCCCACGTGATGGGTACAACGGAGGATCCTGAGCTCCCCACAGATGAACCGTCATCGATAAATCATTTGGGGTCCATCTGGCTGTCCTTGGGCTTGGTAGAGATGAGTGCATGGAACTCACAGGGGAGGGGCCAAACTTCTAGAGGGGCATGGCTACAGGCCTTCTGCACCTGCATGCAACGTGGGCACAGAATTCGGACTCAAACTCAGGGGACAGCAAACCACAAGGGTGGCCTATGGAGTCGGAGTCTGGGTTCGGTGCGGATGTAAGTGAGACAAACAAAAGGAGACGAGTCAACCCCCCCCTCCCCCATTGGAGAGATGGAGCCCAGCCCCCCCACCCCCCCTTTCAAGGGGCCAAAATGTTTAAGGGGTGTCGGGGTCAAGGACTGCACCTGGGCGCCCCCCATGCGTGCGCTGCAATGAAACTAAACAAGACAAGACCTGCACCCTGTGCAAATCCCCATGACCCAGCCCAGCCCTCAACCCCGTTCACCCCGGTGCACTCCCCCACAACCCACTGTCACCGCCTACAATCCCGTACAACCCTGTGTCCAACCCTCTGCAACCCTCTGGAAGCTTCTACAGCCACAGCAACACCTGGCAACCAACCACAGCGTTCTGCAGCCCTCAACGACTCATCAACCCTCTACAGCCCTCGACAGTTTTCAACAACCCTCTGCAACACTCTGTGGTCCTCCACAATTTTCCACAACCTATCACAAGCTTTAGCCACGCCAAAAGTGCTTCAGGGGTATGAGCCCCCGGGACCCTGGGGGTTGGGGTGGCGTTAGAACATATTGGGCTCCTACGTTGGGTGGTGTTGGGGCATCTTCAAAGGGGCCTTTTTTTTGTAAGGACTTGTCCTAATTTGCGAGAAGGCCTGCAGGCCAATGGACTGATAAGCTTTGGTCCAGTGCATTCATAATCGCATTCTCATTCACCGTGAGCCCACTGGCCTGCAGCCGGCTATTGTTGAAGATGATGTGAGATGAATGAGGATGAGGCTCAAGATGCGTGCACGTGGTGTGTCTCAGTGGAGATGTGGCTGACAGCGGTAATATTGTTTTGTGTGAATGGGCTTGTGTGGCGCTGTCATCAAATTATGCTTTCTGGGCCTCAGGCGCAGACTGTGGTACAGACTGTGAGCAGCGTGATTTCCCCCTCCTGTCACAAGGGCAGGCCTGGTTGGGGCGCTGACATTGAGAACAGCCAGAAATGACTGAGAAGCAACGTCTCCTTCAACACAAGTACCACCACCAACGTCACATGTGTTAGAATTGAATTAGCCACCGACAGAAGAGCTCTACCCCCAGGGGAAGGGAGGGGGGGTATTGACAACGGGCTCATACGACCCCCCCCCAGGGAGCAATTTTCCCCTCACCCTTCATACCCTTGACAAGCCTCCATACGCCACTTTAAGTCCTCTACAGGCCTCTGCAACCCTCCAGACGTCAAGACAGTGCTTTCATTTGCAGTGGGCTTCTCTTGTGCAAGTGCAAGTGCGAGTGCATCACATCACATGGCACTGCCCTGTATAGTGGGCCCAGGGCTTGCTAAACCGTGTCCATTGCAGGATGTGCCGCAACTTCGAGGTTTTCAAGGTCTGTGCCTGGGGAGACAGATGCCAATATGCCCATGATCGCGCAGACCTCGCCTTCGCGCATTGAGCAGTCCCTTGTTGGGAGGCCCTGCGCCTCCACATCGCAGCACCGCAGGGCCATGGTTCTGCTTGGTTCGAGGTCGTGAGGCCCCATCAGAAGGTCGAGAGGAGGACACTGGAGCCTGCGGGGATGCCCGAGGTCTGGGAAACGGACTACCATGTCCAGCGCCACAAACGTGGACCGGCGATGGTTTTGTTTGACAAACTTCTTATCAAATGGGGTGTTACAAGAGCTGCTTCGGACTTATCTCCACGCACTTGTTCTTGCCATCCCACCCGCACCCCGTCATGCCCCTTGCCCCCACCGAGGCTGTCATTCGGCCGGCTGCCTGGCTGGGTGAGTGGTAAGAGCGGTGGACGCGTGCTCCAAAGGACCCGTGTTCGAACCCCTCTGACACGGTGGGTCGGCTCACCACCTACCTCCAAACTTCTGCATCCGGTCCGCCGTCCTCCCCCTCGCGGCAGCAGCTCCGCGGCCCTGCGGTGGGTCGCCCAGAGCGGGGGGGGGGGTCCCCTGAAGCGGCAGTGATCGTTGCCATCGCCGCTGTGGTGGACGTGGGGCCCGGAGAGGGCATTGGGGGGGAGGGGGAGCAGGCGCCAGTGTCCCCCCGTGTCGCCTGGGGCTCAGCCCGTGGGGGAGTACCGGAGGCACACATGCTACGCCCCATCACGTGCCATAACCACAACCTCCGCCCATCATCCCAGGACTTCTCCCATTCACCCCGCCACCCCCGCAAGATCTTTGGGGGGGTTCTGCCATTGGAGTGCCGAGCAGCAGCAGGAAGGCGGGGGCGGGGGGGGCGGGGATGCGCTTGACGGGGAGGGCGGGGGGGGGGGTTCAAAAGTGGTTACCAAAGCCGTTGCTGGTGGTTGGACAACCGGGGCACGGGGGCAACGTGTGGCGGTTGAAAACTGTTGGTTGACCGTTTGAGGCAGAACTAATTGTCACCCCTGAAGGAGGGCCCTACACCGCCCACCCCCTCAAGCGAATGCCCGGTCGCAACCCCCTCCTTCTTACTTTGGGTATGCTGGAGAGCATGGAGATAGTCTAACAGTATAACAACAGTACAACCATGGCCAATTGGTCTGTTTCCAGCCTTGCCTTGATCCAGGGGTGTGGGGGCTACCAAAGTTTAGAACCGTGGCCCCCCACCCACGCAATATGCAACCACCTCAGCATCAACTGGCTCATCACTTCGCAATCAATTGCATCTGTTGATTTGGGGGGCCTAGAGGTGTAGGTAGAATAACCGGGCGATCTCTTGGCACCAGCGAACCATCGTCAGTCCTTTTCCCCCTCGCGGTGGCGCCGAGGATACCCTAGAGCCTATGGAAATGCTTCCTGCGTGCCGCAGGCGCAACGCAGGCGCAGCACGGTAAGAGTAATGAGCTGTGGGGTAATTGGCACTGCATTGATTTTCCTCAATTTGGGGTGAAGGATTTAGGTCAAATGGGCGGCGAACCACAATACTCAAAATAGACAAAAATGTTGCGAAAACGACTCCCCTTTCAAAAGTACGGTTCACAAAGGGTACAATTTCCCCTGTTCCGTGATGACCCTCAATCATGCGCCGCAGGATTAGCGTCCCCTATGACGTCCGAGCAATGTTCTTTTTGCCCCATCAGGGGCTCCATCTCAGTGCCTCCTAGTCAGGCATCATGTGTTATGACAACCGAGCCACTTGACCTCAATCTGTGTGCGTGGGGGCAGGAGAGGTTGAGCAATGGATGACCAACTCATCACCGCTTTCAGTCTGGATGGAACTTGCAGCCTATGACACTCCGAGAACCCCCAGCTCCTTTCAATGTTGTGGCTCCCAGGTTTCTCAGGGGCCGGAGTAGGGGGCGAAGCATCAAACGTGGAATAGGTTTACCGGTTTATACCCCCGGTTTAAGGCACTTGGGTGTTTAGGAGGCCTGCCACCCGGCTGTGTGTGGGTGTTGGGGGGAGGGATGTGGGAGGGGGAGGTTTGGAAGGGGTGGTTTTGTGGGTGAGAGTGGAATGGTCCCCTGCTCGCAATGGCAGCTACTGCCGCCCCCTGGCCACTGCGTCGTGGGGGGGTGGGGGGTTGTTGCCCCAAGGTGCGGAAAGCTCACCAACACAGCAGCCCGGCGTGCCTTAGGGACATCCCATGCAGTGCCATCTGGTAGCAGTGGGATGCTGGCGAGCGGTTTGTTTCGGCTTTCATGCGACTTTATGTGATGGAGGACCGGTTTTAGGGCAGCAGAATCGCGAGTCGGCGACGGTGACTGGCATTTAACCAATGGTTATGGGCAGGTGACCGACGGTAGATGGGTACGTGATGGTCAACCGACACCAGTTGGACATTTTAACCGACGGGGGATTTGCTGACGGCCACCCCAGCGCATTCGCTGTCAGCGGGCGCTCAGATGAGGCGTGGATCGGCTGTGGTTATGCCCGTTCAAGACAGCGGTGGCCACAAGGGGGCGTGCAAATCAATGCCATAGTGCAGTGCTGGCCCTCACACTTTGTCCCGAGGCACATTGTGGGCGTCACGGTGCGTTTACAGTTACCTCCCCATCGTCAGCCCCCCGTCTCGCATTGGAGCGCCTCTCACACTGTTTTGTCGCTGACCATGACCCCAGGGTTTTGCTTTCATTTTCATTCTGGCAGGGTGGGGGGGGGCTCACCCCTGGACCCCCCCCCCCGAAAACTGAAAAACCTGGGTTTTGGGAGCGTTTTCCAGTGATTGGAAACAATTTTCTCCGTGCCTTTGGCGCACGTCAAAGAGTGTTCAGCTATTGTTCCATGTCTACCCGGTATTCATTGTCTTACAGATGACCATTTCCCAGTGCTCGTTGGCTGCGCTTTTCCAACCCCGGGTCCAACCGCTGCCCTGCATGAATTGCAAAGATGTAATTGGTACGCTACCTTATTTTCAGCTTAGGGATAGACTGACCAGATGGAAGAGACAAGAAGCATACAACGAGGTGCAAAAAGCATGTTACACACTTTTTTGGAGCGTACCACTGGCAACTCTGTGCAAGTGCGAGACAGTCGCACATGAATGGCACTGCAAGACCGCAAGCTGCCCTTGCCTGCTGCATGAATGTCAGATGCATGATTGGTGTTTGCAACCAAGATATCGAATTTCTGTAAGTGCCTGCCATCAGTCAACGCTCTGCAATGAGTCAACGCTCTGGCAGTTTGTCCGGGTTTTGCGTCCCAGGCCCAGCGCATCATCAAGTTGTTCTTTGTGCAAGAGCAGCAAAGTGCGTGTGGTTGCAATACACAAGCGGACCGCCGTCCACACGCATGTGCATCTTCTCCGAACTGAAATGAATTGTCATGGGATTTCCGACTCAATCAACCCCCCCCCCCTACTTTTGGCCCTCCAGACTCTCTGGGATGCAACATCCTTGAGGTGAACTCAACCTTAAGTTGAGGCCTTGAGGCCACCTCTTCTTCGCCCTGGTGGAGACGGCTGGGGTTGATTTAGTCCCCTGCTCTGAAGCATTGGGGACCCCCCCAGACGGCAGGGGTTTTGTAGCCAACCCGTCCACTTGTGGGCCACTGCTGGTTTTGTCCCCCGTTCTAAAGCATTGGGGACCCCCGAGACGGAAGGGGATATGTAGCCAACCCGCCTAGTTGTGGGCCACTGCTGACTTTTTTCCCTGCTCTAAGGGGGGGCCTTAAGCGCAGTGCGCGCGCAGTGCAACTATTTGGGTGTCTGGCCGTACTGGAGACCCATGCTTTGAGATCATAGGGGCATCATCGTTACCTTGTTGCGTAGGTTTTGATGCTTTTTGCACATTGGGGATATAGCATTTTTGGAATTTCACCCAATTTCACCCATTTCCACCCTTTTTCACACTTTATTTGTATTTGCAAGGGCTATTTGGACCATGTCTTTGTGCAGGATACTACCCATCTCTTTGAATTGTGCTATGCCTGTGATTCCAAGCCAAGTCGCATTCGAATTCGCCATCAAATTCTCGCCCGGCCGGTTGCATCAACTTACGAGGATTGATGTGGCTGGTGAAGCGAAAGACCCGCCAGAGGGTGAGTAGTTCAACTCCGAATAGCGGAAATTGCCTCCGCGGGGCTGTCAGCACAACGGTCGTCGTATTATGTCGACAAAGGTTTCGATGCACATACGAAAGGAGGTACCCCCGGCCGCCTCCCCCTCTACATTAGAGGATGTTGAGGGGGGCAACCAATACGTTGTTCATGGCTTTTCCAGATGTGCATGATGTGTGTTATGTGAAGGGAAGGTAGTTTGCAACTTTCTTGAGCTGGGGCAGTTTGGGTCACCTAATTCTAAGGGCGTTTCCAAGGGGCGTGCCTAGGGGCTCTTCGGGGGGAACATAGTCTAAAAGTAGCACGCAGTGCGCGTGCAATGCGCGCGCAGTGCAAGGATTCCCCCTAAAGCGTTGGGGACCCCGCACATGGAAGGGGATGTGTAGCCAATCCGCCCACTTGTGGGCCATGGCTGCTTTTGTCCCCCGCTCTGAAGCATTGGGTACCTTGCGGACGGCAGGGTTTAAAGAGCCAAACCACCCATTTGTGGGCCACTACTGATTTTGTTCCCTGCTTTGAAGCGTTGGGGACCCGCAGACGGCAGGGGTTGTGGAGCCAATCCGCCCACTTGTGGGCCACTGCTGACGTTGTACCCCGCTGTGAAGCGTTTCTCTTGCCGAGGACGTGAAGCGTGAGTTGGCCCGCGAGAATCCCTCGTGGTATTCAATGTGCTTGTACTGTCCACCATTTACGTGCGGTCAATGCAATCAGGCCATATCTTTGTGGTGTATCTACTACGATGGGTGCATTTAGTGCTTGGTTGGAGTGGAGTGCCTAGCCAGGCGGTTCAAGGATGGGGATGAGGTAAAATGGGTGCTACAAAAGTGGGAGACGGAGGTGCAAGCCGAAACCATCTTGCACCCGACTCCCTCTGTGAATGTGGATGGAAGTGGCGCCTCTGCAGCTTCTTGTGCCGGGGCATTGAGTACCCCATTGGACCCGGTCCCACCCAGTTCCATTCCGTCCGGAGTTGTTGACACAACACACTCTAGTGATCACCCAACATCTCATGCTGCGTGTCCTAGTGTAGAAAAAATCCTCCCTGATGTGTGATGAGCACTCAGCGATGGCTCGGGCTTATTTCGCCCATCCTTGCCAAAGGCCAAGGCACTGTTTGGTTACAATTGGGGGGCGCCACTACATGTCACGGTTCCACGTTCGTCACCACAACGATATGAGTTCGAGGTGCGCGCCAGGAGGTGCGCCAGGTTTCGCCATTTCGGGGACCTCACCACCGAGAGCTATGCCACACACTATGCTGAGATTGTGGTGTATTACTAGTGGGCAACCCAGTCCGCTCTCAATGCCGATTAGGACACAATGGGTGTCGCATGGGTTGTCCGTGATTTGTGGAATGCCTTGTGTGGCAGTCCACAGCGTCGACAGTAGTTGGTTGGATTGTGGGCACGCCGCACATTGGAACGCACCGTCCATTGATATGCACCACCCTTGATTGTGGCACACGCATATAATTTGGGCAATTTCCATCGGGTGCTGTGTTTGTTGTTGATTGCCCCAACTCGTATTCCATGCAAGCGGCACAACAAAACTCAATGCGGGCAAGTCTATTGGGCAACAACAAGTCACAATGAGTACAAGTGTGACTGTGCAGGTTGGATTGGGCGGGTCAGCTAAGGCCTTAAGCCCCTGAACACAAGGTAGGTAGGGGTGTGCAGGTATACCCCCACCCCCCCGACCCCATGGGAAACTGCTGGTTGACGCAGGGGTCAAACAGTGGTGAATACCTCCGCCTTAAGTTTGACCCCCTACGTGACCGGCCACACATTGTTCGGGCAAACCAGGAGGAGTTGGCTATTGTGGATTTGATTGCAGAGCGAGAAGGCATTCAACCGCAGAAGCAGAAGAAGTGGGCACACATCCCAAAGATAGTCTTTTTCGATTCCCCTTGCCGCTTGGTGCAAAGTTCTTGGTCATTTATTGGGGGTATTGAGGAGGCACCGCATACCATTTGCGACAGATCCACATAACATCAGCAGCAGCCACAACAACAAAAGCAGCAGCAAGGTTGGCCACCCAGAATTGGCGCAATTCAACACAAATCTCCGATGGACACAAGATAGGCGCATGCAAGGCGCCATGAAGAACCTCACATTCGTGGCACGTTATGTGAGGTGTGCTATCACAAAAAGAAGCATGTGTCAGCAGGGTCCGCATATTTGGGTTCAATGTACATCCGAGCCACCTCCCAATGCATTGTTTGGGTCCTAGGTATGGAGGCCGACTTGGAACGATTGTAGTACAAAGTAGCTTGCGCCATTTCACGCAACAACCACAATATATCTTGTGCCACTTGCAATATGCCCTTGACAATGCGTCGAGACAAGGCACGGTGCAATGTCAAGAGACATGCTGGATGGCAAATGACACCATCAATCTGCTGGATGAAGGTGGAATACAGGGGTGCAATTGTAAATGCCATGGCACCGAACGCATCCAAAATCTTTGCACGATGAATCGCACAGAGGAAGACTAACCGAGCCACACACATACTAAGGCAGGCTTGATGTTCAAGTGTGTCTTTTGCAACTATTTGTAAGTAGCTGGCACTAATGTTGGTTGTGGCCCAAGCGGGTTCTCTTTTTTTATAACACCCGGGTTTGTTCCCACTGCCGACGCAGTAATGTTGGCCATGGCGCTGTTATGACTCTTTTCTTGAGCCTAATTTTGTTTCGCGTGCCCAATCCCAATTATATTTTGTTATATTGGCAGAGTGCCATCTAATTTGTGTGCATGATGGTTTGGGCTGGGTCGGGTGCCACTAATACAAGTGGCCGGGGATCGACCTGGGGGCTTAAACAAAAGTACCACCTACCGTCGAAGTGTTGACCTTAGTAGAAACGAGGTAACTTATTAAACAATTTTTTTTAAATTTTTTGTTCACTAAGTTTTACCCCCTTTCTAGTAAGCAAATTTTACTAAGTTTTACCTCGTCCGGTACTAGGTTTTACCAAATACCCCAAACTAATATCATCGTGATGGCTCTTTGCAGAGCCCGGGCCAGAGGTCCTGCGTTGTTGCCTATGTAGACTTGAGAGTACAGCTCTTGCAGAATTTGGACAGTAGTACTTGGCCAGAAGCTGGAGCACTCAGGGATGGAGTGACCATGGTGCAGGTGCTGCCCACACAGTGCAGTAAAGGAACGGGTAAAGATGTCATCTGACCAAGATATTTGAAGTATAGCATGCAGGTATTCCACTTCACAGAGATGACTGCCTGAATGTGTTGGTGCAAGTGGGACATTCAGGTGATTCTTCAGCAGCAGGTGCACTCCCGCAATTGTCATTGTTGTGCAGTTGTCGTTCCAGAGCAGGAAAGACTAGACGCAGCACTGGCATGATCAAACATTGCAAAGGAGAGAAAAGGAGCAGGTTCGCAATTTTGAACCAGAGGAACATTCTTGGAACTGTTTGGTCAGATAACAGATTAGCAGGCAAGGCACCTCATGTGCTCACGGCATAGAATTATCCCATACTCACGTTGCCTCAGTACAACCCGATCCAAAACACCATGAGAGGTGCAAAACGCATGCTGAATGGAGCAATGCACTGCTAAGTACACACCTCGTTGAGTGTTGTGTGCTTCCTTGCAAGCTGCTGGATAGTCTGGGGGGGCCTTTATTTTTTCTGGGTTGCAGTGGGAGCTGACCACCATGATGAAAAACACAGTGCATGAAAAATGCCAGGAAAGTTCCTTTCAGTTTGTAAGTTTCCCTCAGTCCCCTATAAGTTTCATTGTAATGAGTGAAAGTGTAACGCAAATGGAAACAAAATATGAAAGATGTATTTTTTTCTTTTTTTTTTTGAGTGTCATGTGAACATGACACTCAAAAAAGAAAAAAATATTATTCTTCAATTGTTTTTTCAACTGTCAATGCGGGAATTTTTTGAGCGTTAGTGCGAGTGTGCTCGAAAAAGGTAAAACCATTGACGGCAGGGGTATGTGGCTTTTTTGACTCCTCCCCCACACGTTTTTGATTTCTTCACACTTCCAACTCTTCCTCCAAGTGACAAAGGGACAAAGCTCTATTGGATTGTTTGGTATCAGCCTCAGAAAAGATGTAGCAACTTTCACTGAAATTCACAAGCGCCTCTCTGTATAGTGGTATGTAAACACTTGATGTTGACTAAATGACACGATCACGGCATGAACTTGCGGAGAGCCATGTGGTGAGATGGCCCAGGCAAAAGAGCAACAACGTGTCTGATTGGTGGGTGGCCTGCTTTTCGTCCCTATGCTGCCGGCAGGTTTGCATGGTCGCTGATTTCATGGAGCTGCAACTGTCCAAAAATGCCAAAAAATTCGTCCCAATCCTGAAAAAATGCCCGCTCTAAACACTACACATGCGGATAAACGCTCCTCACGGTCCAGGGAATGTCAGTCAACAGCCTCCAGCAGGTCACAGACTCGCGGCAAAATTGAACCTGGGATTGATTGCCCTCTGTTGCACTCCTCAGATCATCTGCCGCTCTTTCTCTCCACCAAAATGCGCCCTCTGAAGCGGTGGCAGTGTTGTATGAACGCCGTGATCTTCCTGATCATTGTCCCTGGGCTGATGGCTGTGTGTGACGAACGCTACAGTGACCATGACGGGGCGGATTACCGCGGCTGCCAAATGAAGACGCGGAGCGGTCTGTTTTGCCAGCACTGGGATGCCCAAGTTCCGCATGGCCACAAGTTCACCCCTGATAAGTACCCAGAGCTTCAGCACAACTACTGCCGCAACCCTGACGGGTCAGAGACCATCTGGTGTTACACCTCCAGTGACACCAAACTCTGGGAGTACTGTGATCCGCTTATGGAGGCCGTAGGCGTCCAGTGCTTCCAGTACGGCGTGGAGTATCAAGGCACGGGGGGCCCGTATGACTTCAGCAACCTTGTGGGCTTCCACTCTGCGAGCGACCATTTGCAGTGCCAGCAGCTTTGCAAAGGAACCCCCTCCTGCGAGTACTTCACTTTCTTCAAGTTCGCTGGGGGTGGCATGTGCCATCTCAAGTCCTCCTATGCACTGGCAGCTAAGGTCAGGGTCGCGTTCTGCAGCTCCTCACAACCCTCCCATCTGTCCACAGCCTCTGAAGACTTCTGCTTACAATAACTTCTTTCGCACACACCTCTGATCACCCCTCCTTTCTGACCACCCTCTTCGGAAGTCCAGGGTTTGATGGTGGCCAGAACCTTGGATACTTTTGACTTTGGCAAAATCTTTGGCTTGGGGATGGAAAGACGGGGTGGGGGGATGGGAAAAGGTCGGAAATTTTTGGCACAAAACAACGGGGGACAATCGGGGGAAACAGGAACATTTTGCAAACACAGTCTGCGTTGCCAAATGTTTTGTTGTGCAGTGTGGTCTTTGTTTTCGGCATGAAAATGAAAATGTTTGGTATTTCAAGATCAGGTTTGTTTCAGAGTGGATTTTTGGTCAAGCATTGGCAAAGCGCCAGGCACCCAAGGGCTCTTCGAAAAATACTGCGCAAATTAGTGTTCCTATTAGCCAAATTGGTGGGCGAGGCATTATTACCCAGTCGAGCGTCCATGGGCTGCTACGAAAAGTAGTTTGCATTAAGCAACTGCGATTATGTTTGCACCATACTTGGCAACAGAGACATGAACAGCCCAGCCACGGACAACTCCTTGCCCGGCCCTACGGGGCAAACCAGGAGCAGGGGCAGGGGAACTTCCCAAGAGCGCTCAACCGTAGGAATACATTAGTGAGCCCGCGGTTCTCTCTTGTCATCCCATTGCCCCCAGTTTGCCCTGTCAAACACCCCATTTTCTTGCGGTTTCTCCCGTTTTCCTGCCTTCTTGGCGAATGAAAATTCTTGGCATGGATAATGCAGGCCCCTGGAAGTCTTCTGAGTGAGGGCACCCCAGAGGGCGCCCAGCACAAAAGGGCAAAAAAGGGTGTCGCAGTTGCATGCCTCCGAGTGGACAGGTTCCTGACGCTTATGGTGAATGGCTTTACTGCAGAAGGCCAGTGTTCTGGAGGTTCCATCCACACTGTTTGCTTTCCAGGCAGACGTGTCTGACATGACTTGAAAATGTGCTTGTACTGAGTGTATTTTTCGGCCCTCCCTTACCCCCTTTTGGACCGCCCCCCCTCTTCTGCTACTCAGGGATGTGTGCCCTTGTGTGGCTGATATCCGTGCTGAACGGTGAGCTACTCTCCATTTGTGACACTTGGAAGACCAATGCGAGACACAGTTTGTGAGTGGGAGGCCTCTCAAGACCTAGCCTCAGACTGAAGGGCATGTAACAGCCCCTGGGACAGTCTGCAGCAGCTCCTCCAGATCCGTATTGGTGCTAACATGCATTTCCAGGCCTCACTGCTTTTGATGGCGGAGGCTACCGAGGGTCAGTTCCCGCCCCATCCTTTACTGTCATGTGCTGCGACATTCCAGGAGGGGACAAATGGAAAACCGATTGCCTCGGGCTGGCCTTGCTGGTGCCTTGGGCATGTTTGGGGGTCCGGAGGGGGAGTCCGGTAGAATAGAGCAAGGAACCCAGGTTCACCCATAAACCCTAGTTTGGCTCCACGGACCATCTTACTGCAGTGTGCAGCGTACAGTACCACAGTGGGCCGTGCGCTCCCGCCCGTTGGTCGACCGCTTTGAACTGTGCCTGTGTCGGGGGAGCAGGATCAGGGGACATCAGGCAAATCATGGGGTGCCAGATGAAGCGTGGTGGAGGAGGGTGTGATAGAAGAAGGGACGGAAGGGGTTGACACCCACAGCTAGGATGTTGTAGGGTGTTGCAGGGGAATTATGTTGTATGCAGTGCACACATGATTGCAAAGTTTTCTATGTTGATGACCACCCAAACCCTCGTTGAGTTTTCCACAACCTCCCGGGTTTTGGGTGGAAATTCATGTGATAAGGATTTGTGTGTGGGGGGGGGGGGGTTATGGAAAAGGTGTTTGGTGGTGGTTAAGCTGTGCAACCAATGCAGGGACACTTTTTTTCCCTTGTTGTTAGGTAGCCACTTTGGGGGGTGCAGTCCATCCATGGCCCTCGCACCACTCATCCTTTGTCATTTCCTCCGTCCAGCCACGTCTGTCCCTCACCATCACGCCTCTATCACCCTTTATCATCACCCTTTATGCAGGGTTTTGATGCCACATCAGGGCCAAAGGACTGTCCTGAACGGACCTGCTTCAGTGTTGACATCATCCCCAAAGGCGAGCCCCATGAGATCGGGTGGCAAATCGTGGATTCCAAGTATCTGCCGATCGGGAATGGTGTTGGCCAGCCCTCTGGCTCCTACACGGCGCCCAGAATGTACCGGGAGGAGATCTGTCTCATTGCAGGAGAGTATTTTTTTGTTGCCTTGAGCAGCCAGGCTGATGGGTGGAACGGAGGCAGGTCCCTGCCCATTCTTGCTCCCTGCCCCCCACCCCCAGGGATGTATCAGAACGGCTGACAACCGTAGGAGGAGAGGGGGGGGGCACCCCCCCCCCCCCCTGGACCCAGGTTTCATAGTGGGGGATGAAATAAAATTTGCAAAAGAAAATATGGATTTGGGCTATTTTTGGTACACAAACTTTTCGGTTCCAGCCCCCCTCCCCCCCTCCTCTCTTCTAACACATCCCTGCCCCCCCCCCCCCCCCCCCCGGCTGAAAGTGTCTATGGCGGGGACATTCAGTCGATCAGCACCGACCATTGATCCCCCCCTGCTCACAGCCTGCACGGCTTGCTCACCTCCAAGGCATTGCGGCATCCCTCCATTGTGCGCTCGCCACTTCAACCTTCTCCCCCTCACCCTTCAGTAACAGAAGCTGCCAGATGTGGCAACGTGGAAGGACGGTATGGTATCAAGTCCAAGCAGCAGTCACGGAAATGGCCCTTGGGCAGGCGGTCTGCACACCGTGTAACGCGCTCTGCTCCAGATCCAACCCCAACCCCAACTCCCTCCTTCCGTCCCTCGCTCGCTCCCTCTCTTTGTCTCTCCTTCCATCTTGTAGGTTTCTTTTCACAACAGACGGCCAAACCATTTGGGGCCACATCACTCCGTATGCACACACGCCTGCCCACTTCTTCCCCTTCAAGATCCAGGGAGGTGTCGTGGAAGGCCGATGTGGCCCTATCTGGCCCCAGGGCGACACGCGGCCCCCGAAGTGCAACGGCGACTTTCTGGACGCCACTTGCGACCTTGAGTGTGAACCTGGATTTGACGGCAACCCAACGGCTGTTTGCCGAGCCTGGGGCTGGGAGTACTCGGGAGATTGCGAGCAAATTCCACCGACTTGTGAAGATTGGCTCCGGAATGGGGACGAGGTGTGCTGGGGGGGTGTTAGCGCGCCGGGCGCGCGGGGGGCATCTTTTTTTGACCATTCCCCACCCATGCCTGTTTTTGTCCCCATCACCAAATAATTTGGAGTACTTTCTCGCCGTGTCTAAGAATCTGGCCCATCCTTTGCACGCAGTTTATGACGACGGCAAGGGTGGTGGTTGGGAGTGGTGGGAGTGACATTCTGTGTTGTTGAATTCTCATATTTCAGCTTATACAAGGTGCCTTGCAGGGAGGATTTGCGGTCTAGTGCGGTCTACTTGGTGGATCTTCCTGAGGTGAGGATAAACTTGGGGCTAGAGATAAGATACTTAATCCAAAGGTAGCGCGCTGGGCATGCGCCGGGCAAACATTCCCCCGCTGGTCTAGGAAGTGGTCAGGTCTGGGAGGGGGAGGAGTGTGGTGTTACGTGCATTGGGGTGGTGTGGTGCGGGTGTGGTACAGTGTGGTGCGGGGCAGACCATGTACCGACGGCACTCCACTGCACTGCTCTCTGTTTGCCCCATAGTGACCGCACTGCACTGCGCAGCGCTGCCCTGCAAGTCACTGCTGCTCGGCTGCACTGTACTGCAGTGCACTGCAGTGCCCCAGTGGGTTTGTGGATTAGTGGAAGCGTGATTTGCCGGCCTCTGGCACGTCCGCCCTCGAAAGTGATGATGTCTCCCGTCTCACATGACATCGGAACGCGGTGCAGTACCTTGTGCTGCGCTGCCATGTACTCCGGTGCGACGCACTGCACTGGTGCAGGGCGGTGCAGGGCAGGAGTACGGTGCAGCGCAGAGCAGGACATGGCAGTGCAGGGCAGTGGAATAGTGCAGTGTGGAGCAGCGCCGGGCAGAGCAGTGCAAGGCAGGGCAGTAGTATAGTGCAGTGCAGTGCAGTGCAGTACACTACATCACAATGCACTGCACAGCACTGCACTGCACAGCACTGCACTGCACTGCACTGCACAGCACTGCACAGCACAGCACAGCACAGCACTGCACAGCACTGCACAGCACTGCACTGCACTGCACTGCACTGCACAGCACTGCACAGCACTGCACTGCACTGCACAGCACTGCACAGCACAGCACAGCACAGCACTGCACAGCACTGCACAGCACTGCACAGCACAGCACAGCACAGCACAGCACTGCACTGCACTGCACAGCACAGCACAGCACTGCACAGCACTGCACAGCACAGCACTGCACTGCACTGCACAGCACTGCACAGCACTGCACAGCACAGCACAGCACAGCACAGCACAGCACTGCACTGCACTGCACTGCACTGCACTGCACTGCACTGCACTGCACTGCACAGCACTGCACTGCACTGCATAGCACAGCACAGCACTGCACTGCACTGCACTGCACAGCACTGCACAGCACTGCACTGCACTGCACTGCACTGCACTGCACTGCACTGCACTGCACTGCACTGCATAGCACAGCACTGCACTGCACTGCACAGCACAGCACTGCACTGCACTGCACTGCACAGCACTGCACAGCACAGCACAGCACTGCACAGCACAGCACTGCACAGCACAGCACAGCACTGCACTGCACTGCACTGCACTGCACAGCACTGCACAGCACAGCACAGCACAGCACAGCACAGCACAGCACTGCACAGCACAGCACAGCACAGCACAGCACAGCACAGCACAGCACAGCACAGCACAGCACAGCACTGCACTGCACAGCACAGCACTGCACTTCACTGCACTGCACAGCACTGCACAGCACTGCATTGCACAGCACTGCACAGCACAGCACTGCACTGCACAGCACGGCACTGCACTGCACTGCACAGCACTGCACTGCCACGGAGTGTACTTCACTGCAGTGCACTGTATAACTGTACTGCACCGCACTGCCCCGCACTGCAGTGGCCTGCACTGCACCGGACCGGACCGCACTGCATTGCCCTATGCGGCACTGCCATGTACTGTGCGCTCTGCACTGCGATGTCGCGTATTGCACTGCACTGTGCTGTAGGTCGAAGTCGACTGCGGCGGGTCTTGCGAGCCTTGTAAAGTGTGCGAGAACGTTCTGTCTGCCGATGATCAGATTGAAGGCTGGTCCCCTGGTCCTGACGGTTTCTACCGTCAGGATTCGCCAGTGGGCGAGGGACCCGAGAATGTTCTAGTAAGGGACGGCAAATACCTGAACTTCAAGGCTGAAGGCACGGGATTCATCGTCACGCCTGCACGGTACGGCCAGACCACAGTCACGGGAATAGCCCTTTCTTCTGCCAATGATTTCCCCAACCGCGACCCGCTTTCCTTCGAGCTCTACGGCTCGAACGGGGGGATGTTTGAGTACATTCATTCGGCAAAGATCCCTTATTTCAGGTGTGGTGGTGTGGTGTGGTGTGGTGTGGTGCGGTGCGGTGCGGTGCGGTGTGGTGTGGTGCGGTGCGGTGCGGTGCGGTGTGGTGTGGTGTGGTGTGGTGCGGTGCGGTGTGGTGTGGTGTGGTGTGGTGCGGTGCGGTGCGGTGCGGTGCGGTGCGGTGCGGTGCGGTGTTGCGGTTGCGGTGCGGTGCGGTGTTGCGGTTGCGGTGCGGTGCGGTGTGGTGTGGTGTGGTGTGGTGTGGTGCGGTGCGGTGCGGTGTGGTGTGGTGTGGTGTGGAGGAGGAGGAGGAGGAGGAGGAGCGCCTGCCGCGGTCCCACGTACGGTGAGCCTTGGCGTCGTCCCCCGGGGGCCCCACGCAGGCACAGCCGAGGGAGTCCTCCGTCTTACCTCCGCTAGAGTAAGACGAATCTCGTCGCACACCTGAGAACGCCCCTCCCAGCAGGCCGTCTGGGTCAAAGCGCCGGTGTACGACAACGCTACGGTCCGATCTGCTCTCCGGTCCCGGCCACCGACCGCTCCGACCTGTCGTGGGTCCACCCGAGGTAGCGTCCCACGATCAACGGGCACGGAAGGTGTGGGTCTCCCGGGGCATCACCCCCGACTTGCAAACGTCGCCGGGCTAAATAGAACGCGGCCCAGCACGACTATGCGCACTGCCGGCGGGCTGAGTACCGCCGGCGTCGCGAGTACGGCCACGCTACACGATCACGCGCACCGCCGGTGGCCTGGGTACCCCCGGGTTCTGTGAGTGCGGGACGTGCGTCACAGCCATAGCACCACGGTGGTGCACCGCTGTGGAGGTCACCGACGACGCCCTGCCGCAAAGGCCGAGCCCAAACGACGAGCCCTACGATACGTGCACCGAGACGGTACGTGACCGAGAAAGTGGCACCACGATGGTGCCCGAGCGAGACGGCGACGTTCGCCGATGGCACGTGAGGCGGTGAGTACCGCCGATGACTCGTCACCTCTGCACGGGGTGTCACGGAGGGTGGCGGAGCGCCAAGTGCAGACCCCGCCATGGTGCCTCGAGTATTGGCCTGGAGGACACACCATGGCCAGGCTGGCGCACGAAGAACGTTTGGGCAGCGCCACGGTGGCGCTCTGCCCTGAAGGTTGCGCCACGACGGCGCACGTGTACGTTGACTGCACCATGGTGGTGCCACGTCACTGAACTGGCGCCACGTCGGCTCAGGGCTGTCTGGGCAGCGCCGCGGTGACGTTCTGCCCTGAGGATTGCGCCACGATGGCGCACGTGTACGTTGGCGGCACCACGATGGCGCTCGGCCACTGAACTGGCTGTCCGGGCAGTGCCACGACGGCGCCGTGCCCCGAACACTGCGCCACGGCGGCACACGTGCACGTTGGCAGCACCCCGGTGGTGTGCTGCCACTGAAGTGGCGCCACGTTGGCGCTGGATTGTTTGGGCGGCGCCGTGGCGGCGCTCTGCCGAGAAGGCCGCGCCACGACGGCGCTCTGCCCTGAAGGCCGCGCCACGACGGCGCACGGGTACGTTCGCGGCACCACGATAGTGCCCTGCCACTGAGCCCGCGCCATGTCGGCGGAGAGCTGTCGGGGCAGGTGCCACGTTGGCGTCCGGCGGTCGGGGGGAGGCCACGTATGTGCATCTGTCCCCCACAGGACTGCATGTCTGGCCCAGGGAGGGGTCCTGGGCGGTTGGCGGGCGGGGTGGGCCCGGCCTGACACAGGGAAGACGCACGAGAAATCGAGACGTATCACGACTGGCTTCGAGCGTGGCAGTGCGTGTGGGCAATCCGTCCCACAGCTACCATCCTGAGGGTTTTTAGACTGGTGCCAGGTCACCAGTGGTGTGGTGCGGTGCGGTGCGGTGTGGTGTGGTATGGTGCGGTGCGGTGCGGTGCGGTGCGGTGCGGTGCGGTGCACTGTTGCGGTTGCGGTGCGGTGCGGTGTTGCGGTTGCGGTGCGGTGCGGTGTTGCGGTTGCGGTGCGGTGCGGTGTTGCGGTTGCGGTGCGGTGTTGCGGTGCGGTGCGGTGTTGCGGTTGCGGTGCGGTGCGGTGCGGTGCGGTGCGGTGCGGTGCGGTGCGGTGCGGTGCGGTGCGGTGTTGCGGTTGCGGTACGGTGCGGTGTTGCGGTTGCGGTGCGGTGCGGTGTTGCGGTTGCGGTGCGGTGTTGCGGTTGCGGTGCAGTGCGGTGCGGTGCGGTGCGGTGCGGTGCGGTGCGGTGCGGTGTTGCGGTTGCGGTGCGGTGCGGTGCGGTGCGGTGTTGCGGTTGCGGTGCGGTGCGGTGTTGCGGTTGCGGTGCGGTGCGGTGTTGCGGTTGCGGTGCGGTGCGGTGCGGTGCGGTGCGGTGTGGTGTGGTGCGGTGCGGTGCGGTGCGGTGCGGTGCGGTGCGGTGCGGTGTTGCGGTTGCGGTGCGGTGCGGTGTTGCGGTTGCGGTGCGGTGCGGTGTGGTGTGGTGTGGTGTGGTGTGGTGTGGTGCGGTGCGGTGTGGTGTGGTGTGGTGTGGTGCGGTGCGGTGCGGTGTGGTGTGGTGTGGTGCGGTGCGGTGCGGTGCGGTGCGGTGCAGTGTTGCGGTTGCGGTGCGGTGCGGTGTTGCGGTTGCGGTGCGGTGCGGTGTTGCGGTTGCGGTGCGGTGCGGTGTTGCGGTTGCGGTGCGGTGCGGTGCGGTGCGGTGTTGCGGTTGCGGTGCGGTGCGGTGCGGTGCGGTGCGGTGCGGTGTTGCGGTTGCGGTACGGTGCGGTGTTGCGGTTGCGGTGCGGTGCGGTGTTGCGGTTGCGGTGCGGTGTTGCGGTTGCGGTGCAGTGTGGTGCGGTGCGGTGCGGTGTGGTGTGGTGCGGTGCGGTGCGGTGCGGTGCGGTGCGGTGTTGCGGTTGCGGTGCGGTGCGGTGTTGCGGTTGCGGTGCGGTGTGGTGTGGTGTGGTGTGGTGTGGTGCGGTGCGGTGCGGTGTGGTGTGGTGTGGTGTGGTGCGGTGCGGTGCGGTGTGGTGTGGTGTGCCGAAGGCGCTGTTACCAAAGGGCAAAAGGCCGACATGTCTACCCACGGGTAAAGGTAAACGGGCTGGGCTGTGTGTGTTGTGTGCGCGCCGTGCGTAAGTGTGTTGGCCTCGGCAGGGGAAGGGGGAGTCGGGGAGACCTGGTGAGTTCGCCTCCGGCGACCGCGTTTACTCCAGGAGCTCCCGCTGCACCCCTTCCCTTTCTGCTTGCTGGTGCAAGCGCAGCTCGTGCAAAGCCCACGCCATCGTGCTGCCCGGGCCCAGGCGGGCCTTCAGCAGTGTGGCACGCGCCTTGGCGTGGGCGTACCAGATCCGTATGGACTCCTCCACGACGTGGCGGAGGAACTCCGTGCCCAGCGAGTGGGGCCCCGTACACTCCAGGTGGGCCAGCTGCATGGAGGGGGTCCGCAGGGCTGCCGCCCACTGCTCCAGCACAGTCGGTTCCCACAGCTGGTGACGCACTGGGGCCGCCCGTGGCCCCACCTTCTGGTCAAGCCACGCTGCGAGGCGCCGGCGGGCTGGCCCCCACTCGTGCGATTGAGCCGAGCAGGCCCACAGGTGGGGCGCCGTCTCGGGCTGTGTCCCGCACAGGAGGCACGTTGTATCCAGCACCGTGCCCCGGTGGGAGGAGCGGTGGGCCAGGACGGTCATGGTCGGGACGTTGTCCATGCGATGCGCCGTGATGTGGCGCTGCTGGTCGTGGTCGAACCAGTCCAGGGGAAGGCCCCCCCCTGGCATGAAATTTTCCCCCCAGCGGGCCTCGTAGATGGCTTGCGCCGGTATGGAGGCCCGGTCCCGCAACCAGTCACTCAGCGCCGTCAGGGAGAGCTGGCACTGGTCGCGGAAGGGCACTGGGGGGATAAATGAGTAGGGGCGCCTGAGGAGCCACGTGAGGTCTACCTCCGGCGGCTCTCGCGTCGCTGCGTCCACACGGACGTTGAGGTCCGTGATCCAGTGCGACGGTGTGGTCACCACATTGATGGCAGACCTTGGGGAGAGGCGCTGCCCCCCCAGGACAGTGGCGTAGAGGTGGTGGATGCCATCTCCGCAGTGCCCTCCTTCCTGGTACGTGCGGAGGGCCCCCACTGCTGCCTCCGAGTCCGGCACCAGCCAGTAAACCCCCTGCTGTGTCGCCAGCCGGCGGGCATACGAGAGGAGGGCCATCGCCTCCCCCTCCTGGGAGGTGCCCACTCCTGAGGCCACCTGGGCCTGGTATTCCCCCGGCCCGCTCTGGACGACCCCGGCCATGGCCATACCCGCCTGCGTGGCCCCTGCATCCACCGCCACGACACTGCCTCGGAGGGTCGCCAGCGCAGGCAGGTCATGGAACCAAACGCCCGGGCGAGTCTCAGGGGCCAACACTCGCGGGGGGTCGGTCGCCCGGCCGTGGGGCGCCAGGAGGGCCATGCCCCCATGGTGCTCCCTGAGGTGGGTGCGCAGGGCCTGGTGTAGCTCCGCTGGCACTGTCCCCACCGTATCGAGGGAGTAATAGAGGGGTCCCTTGTGCGGGTGCCCCGGGCATTTGTGCGCCATGCACTCCGCTGGATATTGGAAACGCGCCACCGCCGCCGGGGCTATGGCGATCCACGGAAACGGCGGCAGCGTCGAGGTGATCGTCACGAGAGGGGCCTGCGATGCGCTGGCCCAGTTCCAGTAGGCGGCAGTCGGGGGGGCTGTCGTCCACACGACGGTGGGCGCCCTGACCCCAGTGCGCTGGAGCTGGGCCAGGGACTCCTGCCGGTGGTCGCCCCACAGCTGGGCGTGTAGCGGCGCATCCACCTGCACTTGGATATCCAGAAGGGCCACCAGGAGGCGGTGGAGCCTGGTGTCGCTGGGCAGGGTGCCCGGGGGCTGCTGGCACACCCGGGGTTCTGACGCCCAGCCCGCGGTCTCCATGGTGTCCTGCAGGGCCGCGGTCATCCGGAGGGGCTGTCCCCTATGGTATATTGTCTCCTTTCGGGTTGTTTTGGCCGCCCGGCCCCCCACGATGACTTCCGCCTGATAGGTGGGCACGGCCCTCGGGATCCAGTCCTTGGGCGCCGCCTGCCATCGCGGCGTGGGTTCCCTCAGGAGCGGGACCAGTACCGCAGCGTGGCGGGTTAGCCACGCCCGTAGCCCCGGGATCCCCTTGCGGGCTGGCGCTCGCCTCTTCAGGGCTCGCTCCGGCAGCACCTGGTGATCCTCTGTGTAGAGGTCGCCGAGGTGATGGTAGCCCAGGGCCTGTACCGTTTCGTACACCGTCGGGGGGACGACCACCTGCGCGACGGCGCCATACAGAGTCGCGAACACCTCCACCCGGGGGGCAGGGGCCGCCGCCGCCGCCGATCGCGGCCCACCGGGACCTCGGACCAGGATGGGGGTGGTCCCCGAGCACTGGCCCGGCATCCACATAGGCATGGCCACCTCATCCACGACCCGCTGCAGCGTGGCTATGAGGTGGGGGCACTTGGGGTGATACGTGTACTGCCCCGGGGTAAGCACCGCCGGGCAGCCCCCCCTGAGCGCCTGGTGCGTTTGCAGGTAGTAGGCCTGGGAGTCCCGGAACTCCTGCTTGGCCCAGGCCCCCTGCCGAACCCACTCTCGAACTACCGCCGCCTGCCACGAGTGCTCTGACCGGGTGAGACCCTGGCACCCATGCTCCCAGGGTCCCCAGAGCGCGTCGGTATGAGCGTGGCGGGAGATGCCCGTCACGTGCTTGTATGCTCGCACCATGAGAGCATCGTTTGCCGCGTGTACCTTGGCCGTTGGGCGGTACACGCTGGCCAGGGGGAGCAGCTTGCTCGGGAGCTTGGCCATGAGCACCATCATGGCCGCGTCCGGGGAGAGCCGCTGGGGGCGGAGCTGCGCCCAGAGCTCCGCCCTGACCTCCGGCAGGTTACGGGGGGCCGTAGGCGCCCCCTGGAGGTAAATGTCGGTTCCCATATATCGAAGGACCCTGGAGGGCCGTATCTCCGGGGCCCCTGCCAGTGCCTCCCGCCGCTGGTCCGGGGTACTCGTCACCCACGCGCGGCCTAGGTGGCGGGCCACGGCTGCTGGCGTAGGCGACCGTAGGGGCCGTGGGTCTGACGTGGAGCCGTGCTGGATCTTGCGGTCAGGGACGTCCACCCGCAGGATTCCTTGGTAGTATACCCGCTGATCCAATAGGACCCCCTGTATGGGGTGGGAATCGCCCCGCTCCAAGAGGACGATCGTGTCGTCCACCCACATGAGTCCCGGGAAGCGGAAGGGCTCTACCGCCGAGGACCGGTATGCGATGTCCATGTATCGCAAGAAGGGGAGCGCCGCCGTCGCCCCCGCATGGACCCCATGGACGGTACCCTGGGGCGTACCCAGGAGTTGCGTCAGGGTGTGGGACTGCCAGGGGCCCAAGGGCAGGGTGTAGGAGAAACCCTCGGTATGGGTGGCGAGGTGGTCGGCCTCTCCCAGGCCCACCCGGGCTCCCACTATAGGGTGAATGTCCTGCGCGATCACGTCGAAGAATTTTGCGAGATCCGTGATCAGGACGTCCACTACCCGGTTTTGAAGCCTGGCCAGGTCCAGCTTCATGTGCACCGTGCGGACGACCTCCTGGAGGGATATCCCCCGCATGCCCCCCACCAGGCAGGGGCCCCCCAGGGCCCGCTCGTAGACGGCTGTCGCCACGGCATAGAAGGCCGTGGGCTCGAGTTTGGAGACGTGGGAGGAGATGGTTATCCCCCGGAGGTTCGCCTCCTGGACCGGCTGGTCCGGGTTTTTTAGGAGCAGGGTAACCCGCCCCCGCCTGCCCACCGTGCGGCTAACCGGGGGGCTGCGCACCACGGTGCACAGGGCCTTCTGGTCCGCCTCCGTCAGGTGTCGGTACCAGGAGATATCGATGCAGACGTCCGCTTCGGGTAGGTGGAGGTCGGGGCCGCGGGCCTTCCCCGACTGCACCTCCCAGAGGTGGCGGGGCTGGACATAGTCGCCGCGGGCTGGCGGGGCATGCTGCGGTAGCAGCCCCAGGTACCTCTGGAAGTGGGCCCACCGGTCGGGGTCATCCCGGATCCGGTAGCTATGGCCCTGGAGCCGTAGGCGGCTCAAGTACAGGGCAGACAACGTCTCCCTAGGGTTGAGGAGCGCCTTGTTGTCCAGGGGGATTTCCGAGACATCGCGCGGGGGGCCCCTGCTACGACGTTGCACCTCCCTCCACTGCTCTGGGGTGCGCTTCAAGTTGAGGGTGTCCTGCTTGCGTCGGAGGGCCCTGCGCTTCACCCCCCGGAGGCTCTGCTGGCGCTGGGCCTCTCCCAAGGCCACGAGGCTCCGTTTGAGGGCGTGCCCCGCCGTCACTGAGGTGCCCAATATGCTCTGGGCCATCACTGTAAAACGCCCCACCGTGGGGAGCATGCTGCGCGCTGGGAAGGGCTGCTGGGGAGCCCGCGAGGGGGGAGCCCGCTCCGCCGGGCGCGTCTTGAGGCGGTATTGCCGGAAGCGGAGGGCTCGGACCCTGCCCGTGGCGTGGGCCCAATCGTAGATGGCCCTTTGCAGGCCTTTCAGCCACCGAATCGGGGCGAGCTGGGGGTCCAAGGCTCTCGTGCGGAGTATTGAGCTGTGGAAATCGGCCGTGTCGGCCGGGGACAGGGCCACTGGGCCCAGGTGGTACTCCGGGGTGCGGGAGACCGTATGGGGGCTGGGCTTGTCCAGCCGGTTCACCGGGAAGGCGACGGTGAGAAGGAGGGGGACGTGGTGGTCCGAGAGGAGGGTGCTCGCCCAGTAGTGGTACGAGGCGATGGTGAACTGCGCCTCGCTGTGGCAGGCGGCTGTGTCGATGCGGGAGCGCGCGGCTCCCTGGAAGCAGGAGTACGTGTCCTGCGGGACCGGGTGTAGGTCCACCAAGTCCCTCAGGTTGAAAGCCCTCAGGAACGTGCGGTAGCCCGTGTCCTCGGGGCGCGGGGTCCCTCTATCCGCCGGTCGGGCCGCCGAGTTGGTGTCCGCGACAACCAGGACGGTCGTCGGGTCGACCAGGCAGGTGACCTCCCTCCAGACGGCGGCCCACCATCTCACGTATGGCTCCACGCCTACGCTGATCTGGGGGGCATGGGCTGCCAGCACATGATGCCGACCCCACGGGGTAAGGACCTCCATGAGGAGGGCGTTGGCATCCTCCGCGCCCCAGAGGAGGGAAGCCCGGGTGGTTGTCCCGGAGCGGACGTATACTTCCAGGCCCGCCCCTGTCTTGCCGTGGGCGGGGAGCACGACGTGACGGGCGTAGTCCTGAAAGGGGGGGTCCTCGGGGCCTGCCCGGGATTGGGCCTCAGCCAGGACGAGGAGGGTAGGGCGGCGCGCTGCCATGTGCAGGGCTTGCGCCAGGAGGCGTTGCCGGAGGTACCGGCCCCGGACGTTGAGCCACAGGTACCCCACAGCGTGCACGTCCTCCGGGGTGCCCTCAATTCTGGGACTGCGGGGGAGTGGGGTGCCCCGGCTCCGGGTCCGGCTCTGAGGAAGTGGGTTCGCCCTGGGGGTCGGCGTGTGCGGCCGAGCCGCCAGCTGCCCCCTGGGCCGCCCGCAGGTCACGCCCGATGAGGCCAAACACCGTGGTCAGGGAGGGAGTCCCCGCTGGCCGTTCAGCCGTGAGCCTGGGGAGCACCCAGTCTCGCAGGGCCGGGGCCTGCGCCCCCAGGACCTTGAAGCCGACCGGCTTGTTCGGCTGGAGGGCCCGGGCGTAGCTGACCCACGAGGCGCTCCATCCCTTCCAGTTGGCGTCGCGGAGCTGCTGGGCCCCCAGGGCCGAGGGGACGACGACGAGTCCTCCCCGAGCCCTGTCGTAGGTGGCCCTGGCCACCATGGGCGTAGTGATGGCCAGGGGGTTGCCTCCGGGTGGGGTGAGGGTGGCCTTGTGGTCCCCGAGGTCCATACTCGCCGTGTCGACTGGGGTGTACCGGTCCCCGCGCTTGACGCAGATTTGGACCGGGGGGGGAGCGGTGGCCGGCGTGCCCCGGGGGACATGTACCGGGCACTGGCACACCAGCACCAGGGCTCTGGTGTCCGGGGGGACCGCCCGGGGCGGGGGTGGGGCAGACCAGGCATACGCATATGCCATGGCCTGGAGCCACCACCCTGGGCGCGTGCCGCCCTCGGGGGCGGGGAGGCGGAGCTGCACCCTCCCCTCGATCACGTAATAAACCGTGATCCCAAGTCCCGGCGGGTGAGGGGCCGGGATGGCATCTCCCTCCCAGCTGGAGAGGGAGAAGGAGGGGACCCCCAGGGTATAACCCACGAGCTGGAGCAGCTCGCGGGTTCTCTTCGCATACTGGGCCAGGAGGGGAGGGAGGCCGTCTCCCTCCGGGGAATGGGGGCCGGGGACGGGGGTGGTGTCCTGGCCCGCCGCCCACATGCGGCGTCCCACCGCCGACAGGCGTTCGCTGTCCAGGAAGACAGCGACGTCTAGGGTCTTGCAGGGGTTCGCCTCCTCCAGGGCAGTATCGGCGATGAGCGCCGCCAGGCGGGACTCGTGCGGGTCCAGCTCGCCCGGCGGGCTGTCGGCGCGGCCGGCTGCCGGCGGTGCAGGGTCGTCATCCAACTCTATCGCCTGCGGCAGGGGCTCCAGCGGGCTGAGGGCGCCCGCTTCATCATCCAGGAGGCCAGCCAGCTGGGTGGCCGTGCCCTGGGACGCATCCACATCGTAGGGGGGGGGCGGAGGGTCATCCGCCGCGTGCGAAGCGGGAGCTCCGAGAGCGGGCGAGGTCTCATGGGGCCTAAGCTCCCGTTCTCCTTCCGGGGACTTCTCCGCAGCCTCGTCCTCCCCCTGGGGGGCTCCCTGCGGGGGGCACTGGTCGCATGGGCTGGGGCGCCAGAAGCGACAGACTGTACACCAATCCAGGGCGGGTTCCTCCGGGGGGTGGCCCCCCGTCGGGGGGGCTGAGGCCTCAGTACCGTCGTGGGTCTGGGCGGTCTCGGGGTTGCCAGCGGGCGCCTGGGGGCGGGCCGCAGGAGCCCCTGGGGCGCTGGCGAGGGCCTGCTGATGGCCTTCCTCTCGGCATTCCGCGCCCAAGAGGTCCTGGGACGCGCTTTCACCTGCAACGTCCGAGGGGCCGGGCCGGGGGGGCCCTGCGCTGGCATGCCCGGCAGCCGGTTGGCCGGGGTCACTAGGCGTCCCGGTAGTCGCCAGGACACTCCGGCTTAGCTGGCTAGTAAGGCCTGTGGCTGCGGCTCGCGGCCGCGCAGGCGGGCTCACCCGAGCCGCGGTGGCCTCCGGGCGCCGCTCAGGGGCTGCCCCGTCCCTGGGCAACGCTGGGTTTCCCTCCCGGGAGATGGGCGCCTGCCGCGCCGGAGGGGGGCCTCGGGGTAGGGGGCGGCCGGCGCCACCGACCGCGTCGGCTGTAGGCGCCCGGGTGGGCTCCTGCGGCCGCGGATGTACCTCCTGCCGCGTTCCGCTCACGGCATCGGCTATGAGGCGCCGGACGTCATCCTCGGTGAGGGAGGGGCGGTCCGTGTGCGGGGGGGCAGCCCCGGCGGACGGCGTGTCGTGCCGTTCCTCGCCCGGGGCGTCTCGTTGTGTGTGCACGGTGAGGTCCCGGACGACACTGCGGTCGACACAGTGGACTGCCGCCGGCAGGCGGCCGGGCGGGGGCGCTACCGTACCCAGGGCAGCGCTGACTACCGCACACGCCGCCAGCGCCTGCTTGTGGGCGCGGAAGGTCAGGTACCCGTGGTTTTCCCCTCCATATAAGGCCTCCGCCACCCCCTCCGCCCCATCCAGCCACATGAAACGGTCCGCCAGGTGACGGTGGGACCATCCTGTGGGGAGGCGCCGGATGTGCAGGACGGTCGGCGGGTCCGCGGCGCGGGGCTGCTGGGGGGCTTTCACTGCCCCGCTCGGGGAGGCGTACCCCGGGCCCCGGAGGCCCGGGGTGGTCTGCGTGACACCGGTACGGTGCCTTTGGGGCGTGCTGGGGGCGCCGTCCTGTGGCAGTCGTGCCTGCTGTGCACAGGGGGCCAGGAGGCCCGGCGTCGTTTGGGTCCCCATCAGAGCGTGCACCGGTAGCCTGTGCGGGGTGCCCGCGGGCGACTGCGCCGCAGGCCGTCCGCCCTCTTTGTTATTGCGCTGCCGCTTGCGCGGGGGCTTGTCCCTCGGGGCATACGGTACATGCGGGGGTTGGGCGTCGGGAGCCGTACGGGGCTCCCACTGCGGCCGGCGCCCCGTATTTGGCGCATCATACCTCAGGCGTCTAACGGTATCCGGGCTGGGGGAGCGGTACCGGCGCCGGTCGTCGGGGCCTCGTCGCTCCCGGCCCGGCCCGGGGGCCGACCCGGGCGGGCTACGGCGGGAGCGGTAATCCCGGCGGTCGGGGGTACGGTCTCCACCTCTAGCGGCGGGGGCTCGGCGCTCGGAGGGGCGCTCCTCGGACCGGCGTCGGTAGTACCGCTCTGGGGAGCGGTAGGGCCGGCGGTGGGCCGTGCGGCCTCCCCCACCGGGGCTCGTACGGCCGTGGTCCCGGCGATCGTCGCGTAGGTCTCGTCTGGGGGAGCGGGACCTCCGGTAGACTGCGCCCTGGGGCCGGCGTGGCGGCTCCGCAGGTGCCAGGGGTCGGCGGTCCTGCCTGGGCTCCGTAGGTGCCGGGGGCCGGCGGTCCTGTTTTGGCTCCGCCTCCCTCGCCGATGCCAGCAGCAGCGCCGGCGTCGCCTCGCTGACCGCGTCGGGGGCAGGGCCCTGCGGCGCCGGGGGCGCCCTCTGCGCCGACTCCTTAGGGGGCGGGGGCCCCTCGGTGCGGCGGTCCAGGCCTGCCACGTGGCCCCGTAGGTAGGCCAACTCCAGGTCACGGTGGTCCGGGGGCGGTACTGCCGGGAGCGGTGAGGGCGGCGGGGGAAGCCCATACCGCGGCTCCCGCAGGTAATAGGCGGGGTATGCTGGCTGGGAGTGAACCTCCACGAGCGGTTGGTGGGGCGCGTATGGGGTGTGGGTATAGCTGGGGAGGGGGGGGGCGGCAAAAGCCGGGGACCCCGCGGGGTGCGTTGCAGGCGGGCCTCCGGGGATAGGAGGGCGCTGCATGTAAGGAGTTGCGGGCGACGATGGGAACATGCTGTGTCACTGGGCTGCAGAGCAAGAGCAGGGAGTCGCAGGCCGGAAGCCCATGCATGGGCACTGCGCACCCCTTCCTCCGGGCCGCCCAGTGCTCAGGCGCCGGAGCCTGCTCTCGCTCGCGCGTTGGTGGCCTACGACGGCCGGCCTTACGGGCCCGTTCGTTTGAATCTACCCAGAAACGCGGCCCTGCGCGCTAGTCGTTGGCTGCTGTCTCGCACACTGGGGCACCTGGGTCTGGGGGGGAGAGATCTGTTGCCGGGGGGTTGCGTCCCCACGTCCACTGGGCACTCCCGGCCGGGGGGAGCAGGGGGGTGCTCAGCCCAGTGGGGCGGTCGGGGCATCCTGCCAGGCCAACGGGGGGCCATCCTCTGTAGAGAACCGGGCGCACCGGCCTGGGGGGGATGGGGAGCCCTGCCCAGGGGGTGTTCCGAGTCTCTTCCCAGGCCAATGGGGGGGCCATGTTCTCCCGAGAGTCGGGCGCACCGGCTCGGGGGGGACGGGGAGTCCTACCCAGGGGGTGTTCGGAGTCTCCTGCCAGGCCAATGGGGGGCCATCTCCTTCAAAGAACCGGGCGCACCGGCCCGGGGGGGACGGGGAGTCCTGCCCAGGGGGTGTTTGGAGTCTGCTGCCAGGCCAACGGGGGGCCATCTTCTTCAGGGAACCGGGCGCACCGGCCCGGGGGGGACGGGGAGTCTTGCTCAGGGGGTGTTCGGAGTCTCCTGCCAGGCCAGAGGGGGGTCATCTTCTTCAGGGAACCGGGCGCACCGGCCCGGGGGGGACGGGGAGTCCTGCCCAGGGGGTGTTCGGAGTCTCCTGCCAGGCCAACGGGGGGCCATCTTCTTCAGGGAACCGGGCGCACCGGCCCGGGGGGGACAGGGAGTCCTGCCCAGGGGGTGTCCGGAGTCTCCTGCCAGGCCAATGGGGGGCCATCTCCTTCAAAGAACCGGGCGCACCGGCCCGGGGGGGACAGGGAGTCCCGCCCAGGGGGTGTTCGGAGTCTCTTGCCAGGCCAATGGGGGGCCATCTCCTTCAAAGAACCGGGCGCACCGGCCCGGGGGGGACAGGGAGTCCTGCCCAGGGGGTGTTCGGAGTCTCTTGCCAGGCCAATGGGGGGCCATCTCCTTCAAGGAACCGGGCGCACCGGCCTGGGGGGGACAGGGAGTCCTGCCCAGGGGGTGTTCGGAGTCCGCTGCCAGGCCAAGGGGAGGCCATCTTCTTTAGGGAACCGGGCGCACCGGCCTGGGGGGGACGGGGAGCCCAGCCCAGGGGGTGTTCGGAGTCTCCTAGCAGCAGCAGGCAAGTAAGCAGGCAGTACCGGGGGTCATAACCCCGGGGTAACAGTATCTGGGACTCAACGTGAGTCCTCTTAACCAGGAACAACCCCAAACACCGCCGGGGCTTAACTCCCGAACGTAACGGTGTTTGGGGCCCCCGTGGGCCTTATGAGCCCACGGAGTGTACTGAGGCGTGGCTACCAGCTGGACTGTGGCCTGCCATACCCATTTCTGGGCTCGCCTCAGTACGGCCGGTCGAGTCCGGCTCTGGGGGTGGCGCACTAAACTGGCCCCGGGGGGGGGCCATTTACCCTGTTAAGCATTAGTTACGGCAGTAGGCACTATTCATTACGTTAGGGAATTACTCAGCGCTGTTGTTTACCCCGCAGACATGCCCCTTCCAGTGGTGCGCTCACCTTTGGGGCTGCCTTTGGGGGATCGGGGGCTGTTACCCCTCCCGGACGCCCTCCCTGGTGTTGGCGCCGGGGTGGTGGCCGGGGGGCCTTATACCGTACCTAAAGGATGTTGGATACCGATACCAGGGTGTCCAACCGGACGGGGACAGGGGCGGCATCTTCGGGCCTTGTCATCTGGCCCACATTCGGCGGACCCACCGGACTGCTCCACTCCAGTCCTCAGGTCAGCTTTATATCCCTCCTCGCACCCTCGCACATGTTACAGGGCGGGGGGTCGTTGTCGGGGCCCCCCGCGCATGTCCGCGCCACCGGCCATCCCCTCCTCCCAAGCACCGCGCCTCTGCTAGGGCGGGGGCCCCTCACATGTACCCTTCAGGGTCCTTTCCACCTGCACACCTGGACGCTTGCCATGAAGACCCCGTATTGGAGGCTCCTCGTCGGCGCGTCCGGGTCCAGATCGTTCACGCGGCCGGCCGCCGATGCGGGGCCCTGGAGGCGCGCCGCACAGGCGCTGCCAGCCTGCGAGAGGGGCAAGGGCAGGAGAAGGGGGTGGGGGGAGGGGCAGTGGGCAGGGGGAGGCGGCACGGAGTGGCTGCGGGAGGTAGCGCATGGGGGGCACCGAGAGCTGCATGGGGGTGTGTGGGACGGAGTTGGGGCAGAGGGCCCTGTGGGTGGGGCAAAGGCGCGGGGGGGGCGCATGTCCGGGCTCCTGCGTGGGCTGGCGCGTGGGCGGGCGCGTAGGGGAAGAGAGGAGGGGGAGGCTTGGTCAGCCGTCCTCTACGGAGGGTCGCTGACCGTTCCCAGGGCCAAGGCGGCCGGTACTAGGGGCCGCGGGGTCCCTGGGGACGGTGCTTGGCACTGGGACGTGCGCGCACCCGACACTGTTAGTACACCGCCTATTGGCAGTGCCCGGGCCCTGTCGTCGGGGGCTTCGCACCCGGCACCCAGCCCGTGAGTAGAGCTGGGGAGTACTCAGGGTGTGGTGTGGTGTGGTGTGGTGCGGTGCGGTGCGGTGCGGTGCGGTGCGGTGCGGTGCAGTGTTGCGGTTGCGGTGCGGTGCGGTGTTGCGGTTGCGGTGCGGTGCGGTGTTGCGGTTGCGGTGCGGTGCGGTGTTGCGGTTGCGGTGCGGTGCGGTGCGGTGTTGCGGTTGCGGTTGCGGTGCGGTGCGGTGCGGTGCGGTGCGGTGCGGTGCGGTGCGGTGCGGTGCGGTGTTGCGGTTGCGGTACGGTGCGGTGTTGCGGTTGCGGTGCGGTGCGGTGTTGCGGTTGCGGTGCGGTGTTGCGGTTGCGGTGCAGTGCGGTGCGGTGCGGTGCGGTGCGGTGCGGTGCGGTGCGGTGTTGCGGTTGCGGTGCGGTGCGGTGCGGTGCGGTGTTGCGGTTGCGGTGCGGTGCGGTGTTGCGGTTGCGGTGCGGTGCGGTGTTGCGGTTGCGGTGCGGTGCGGTGCGGTGCGGTGTTGCGGTTGCGGTGCGGTGCGGTGCGGTGCGGTGCGGTGCGGTGCGGTGCGGTGTTGCGGTTGCGGTGCGGTGCGGTGTTGCGGTGCGGTGCGGTGTGGTGTGGTGCGGTGCGGTGCGGTGCGGTGCGTCGCGGTGCGGTGCGGTGTTGCGGTTGCGGTGCGGTGCGGTGTTGCGGTTGCGGTGCGGTGCGGTGTGGTGCGGTGCGGTGCGGTGCGGTGCGGTGCGGTGCGGTGTTGCGGTTGCGGTGCGGTGCGGTGGTGCGGTGCGGTGCGGTGCGGTGCGGTGCGGTGTTGCGGTTGCGGTGCGGTGCGGTGTTGCGGTTGCGGTGCGGTGCGGTGTGGTGCGGTGCGGTGCGGTGCGGTGCGGTGCGGTGTTGCGGTTGCGGTGCGGTGCGGTGTTGCGGTGCGGTGCGGTGCGGTGCGGTGCGGTGCGGTGCGGTGCAGTGCGGTGCGGTGTTGCGGGTGCGGTGCGGTGCGGTGCGGTGCGGTGCGGTGCGGTGCGGTGCGGTGCGGTGTGGTGTTGCGGTTGCGGTGCGGTGCGGTGCGATGCGGTGCGGTGCGGTGCGGTGCGGTGCGGTGCGGTGCGGTGCGGTGTTGCGGTTGCGGTGCGGTGCGGTGCGGTGTGGTGCGGTGCGGTGCGGTGCGGTGCGGTGCGGTGCGGTGTTGCGGTTGCGGTGCGGTGCGGTGGTGCGGTGCGGTGCGGTGCGGTGCGGTGCGGTGTTGCGGTTGCGGTGCGGTGCGGTGTTGCGGTTGCGGTGCGGTGCGGTGTGGTGCGGTGCGGTGCGGTGCGGTGCGGTGCGGTGTTGCGGTTGCGGTGCGGTGCGGTGCGGTGTTGCGGTTGCGGTGCGGTGCGGTGTTGCGGTTGCGGTGCGGTGCGGTGTTGCGGTTGCGGTGCGGTGCGGTGCGGTGCGGTGTTGCGGTTGCGGTGCGGTGCGGTGCGGTGCGGTGCGGTGCGGTGCGGTGCGGTGTTGCGGTTGCGGTGCGGTGCGGTGTTGCGGTGCGGTGCGGTGTGGTGTGGTGCGGTGCGGTGCGGTGCGGTGCGTCGCGGTGCGGTGCGGTGTTGCGGTTGCGGTGCGGTGCGGTGTTGCGGTTGCGGTGCGGTGCGGTGTGGTGCGGTGCGGTGCGGTGCGGTGCGGTGCGGTGCGGTGTTGCGGTTGCGGTGCGGTGCGGTGGTGCGGTGCGGTGCGGTGCGGTGCGGTGCGGTGTTGCGGTTGCGGTGCGGTGCGGTGTTGCGGTTGCGGTGCGGTGCGGTGTGGTGCGGTGCGGTGCGGTGCGGTGCGGTGCGGTGTTGCGGTTGCGGTGCGGTGCGGTGTTGCGGTGCGGTGCGGTGCGGTGCGGTGCGGTGCGGTGCGGTGCGGTGCGGTGCGGTGTTGCGGGTGCGGTGCGGTGCGGTGCGGTGCGGTGCGGTGCGGTGCGGTGCGGTGCGGTGTGGTGTTGCGGTTGCGGTGCGGTGCGGTGCGATGCGGTGCGGTGCGGTGCGGTGCGGTGCGGTGCGGTGCGGTGCGGTGTTGCGGTTGCGGTGCGGTGCGGTGCGGTGTGGTGCGGTGCGGTGCGGTGCGGTGCGGTGCGGTGCGGTGTTGCGGTTGCGGTGCGGTGCGGTGGTGCGGTGCGGTGCGGTGCGGTGCGGTGCGGTGTTGCGGTTGCGGTGCGGTGCGGTGTTGCGGTTGCGGTGCGGTGCGGTGTGGTGCGGTGCGGTGCGGTGCGGTGCGGTGCGGTGTTGCGGTTGCGGTGCGGTGCGGTGTTGCGGTGCGGTGCGGTGCGGTGCGGTGCGGTGCGGTGCGGTGCGGTGCGGTGCGGTGTTGCGGGTGCGGTGCGGTGCGGTGCGGTGCGGTGCGGTGCGGTGCGGTGCGGTGCGGTGCGGTGTAGTGTTGCGGTTGCGGTGCGGTGCGGTGCGATGCGGTGCGGTGCGGTGCGGTGCGGTGCGGTGCGGTGCGGTGTTGCGGTTGCGGTGCGGTGCGGTGCGGTGTTGCGGTTGCGGTGCGGTGCGGTGGTGCGGTGCGGTGTGGTGCGGTGCGGTGCGGTGCGGTGCGGTGCGGTGCGGTGTTGCGGTTGCGGTGCGGTGCGGTGGTGCGGTGCGGTGCGGTGCGGTGCGGTGCGGTGTTGCGGTTGCGGTGCGGTGCGGTGTTGCGGTTGCGGTGCGGTGCGGTGTTGCGGTGCGGTGCGGTGCGGTGCGGTGCGGTGCGGTGCGGTGCGGTGCGGTGCGGTGTTGCGGGTGCGGTGCGGTGCGGTGCGGTGCGGTGCGGTGCGGTGCGGTGCGGTGCGGTGCGGTGTAGTGTTGCGGTTGCGGTGCGGTGCGGTGCGATGCGGTGCGGTGCGGTGCGGTGCGGTGCGGTGCGGTGCGGTGTCGCGGTTGCGGTGCGGTGCGGTGCGGTGTTGCGGTTGCGGTGCGGTGCGGTGCGGTGCGGTGCGGTGTGGTGTTGCGGTTGCGTTGCGGTGCGGTGCGGTGCGGTGCGGTGCGGTGCGGTGCGGTGCGGTGCGGTGCGGTGTTGCGGTTGCGGTGCGGTGTGGTGTTGCGGTTGCGGTGCGGTGCGGTGCGGTGCGGTGCGGTGTTGCGGTTGCGGTGCGGTGCGGTGTTGTGGTTGCGGTGCGGTGCGGTGCAGTGCGGTGCGGTGCGGTGCGGTGCGGTGTTGCGGTCCCGGTGCGCTGCGGGGCGGGGCGGGGCGGGGCGGTGCGGTGCGGTTATGTGTGGTGCGGTGCGGTGCGGTGCGGTGCGGTGCGGTGGTGCGGTGCGGTGTTTGCTGTGCCGCCCAACGCTGCGGTGTGATGTTATGTGATGTAGAGTCCAGGAGCGTGGCGTGGTGTCGCGTGCGCGTCTGTGCCATTTTGCACTGTGTTGTGGTGCACTGTACGTTACGTTTGCGTACTGTACCACAGAGCGCGCTTTACCCGTTTGGAGCATCGCTTTGACAACCGAAAGCCCTACCAGCATTACAAGGTCATCTTCCCCCGCATCAAGGACCCAGATTTGGCGAATGCAATGCAGATTGAGCAAGTGGAGTTGCTGCAATGCGAGTGGGCAGCCCCTGGCCAAGAGTGTGGGCACAAATATGGAGACGTTGAGTACTTGCCCTGTCCCAACGAGGCATTCCTGCTTGAGAACTGTTACTGGTATTGGCACTGTGACAAAGGCATGGACGTGATCGTTTGTGATGGGCATGACGAGGTCGACGTGAAAGCCGCCTGCTCTTCCGCATCTTCGTCCCCCACCGCAGATGGAGCTTAATGGCTGCTTTTCCTACGCACCCGCAGCGTGCCGCCGCTAGTGGTCGGCAAACAGCCCGACGCTGGCACATTCTGCCGATCTCGGTCCGGACCCGGGTCCGGACGCTTAGGATTTGTTTGTCTTTGCGCCCTTCGCAACCCGTGCACGTGCTCCGGGCGGCAGCCGCGGCCCGTCAGTCACCTTTTTTGTTTTTTAGCGGGACGCCTGTGCGTGCCCCCGATATCGGTTGCGGCGTCCACGGTCACCTTTTCGTTGCGCGCGCGACAACCGGAAGCCTGACTGTGATTCCGCGGAACTCTGTGTTTGCGTGTCAGTCCAGAGCCATCGGGGGGCCTCGCTGGTGCTTGAAGTGCTTCCACCCGCCACTCCCCCCCCCCGCTAGCGTAGGCCATTGTGGGACTTTGGGTCAGCGCCGAAGGCGCTGGTCAAGGCATTTTGCCTATGGTGGGTGGGTGGGTGGGTGGGTGGGTGGGTGGGTCTTCAATAGCCCCCCCCCCGTGGGGGTGGGACGTTTGTGGGTCTGTGGGTTTGGCAAAAATCTGTGGTGGGTGGGTCCCTCAAATCACCTCTTCCCCCCCCCCCCCAACTTGGTTAAGCAAAACCCTGGCCACGATGCCTGTCCCCCGTCCAAATAGATTGCATGGAGTACTGGCAGCCGCAAGTGGATGGATGATATGGGGCCTATCCTGGATAGCCCTGCATACTGTGCCCCCCCCCCCCCCTCCCCCAGAAGTACACCAAATTGTGTGGCGATCGGATGGGCCCAAACAACAGGTGTCTGCCAGTATTCCCCGGGTCAGGTCCAATCGGAGCCCTTTGCATCCCCCTCCCCCCGTTTGTCTTAGACACGGAGGTGCGCGATGCTGCAGCTTCGTTTTGGGGATTTTGGGGTCCTGGAAATGGTCCAGTCGCTGCACAGCGAAGCGCCTGCACGGCCCCCCTGCCTTTTGGAAGTTGTTGGCGATGCGACCCACTGCAGTTGGGGAATAGCCCGATAAAGGTGGTGAATCAGCGACAGCAATCGGGCAATCACCGCCGGACCATGTTGATCCTGTGGTTGCCGGTGCATGCTTCACTGGTGGGAAGCAGTCGGCGATGAATCAACAGCAGTCGGCGGTTGAACCGACAGCAGTTGGCAGTTACCCAACTGGACAGCTACCCCAGTGGAATGCTTTGTTGCACCGGGTGCGTCCGCATTTCTCAGATGTTCTGCTCTTGTTCCGCCGTTCATGTTCTCTGCCGGATCTTGACTGACTGTTTCAGTGCAGATGCAGAATCGCGTGCGCCATGATCTTGTAACTTTTTGTCGCGTGATGTCGCTCTGATGCAGAGTGGCGCAGGGAGAATTCTTCACCCAGATATTAGCGGGACCCATCCAGTCCTGGAGATAGAGTGTATCCCAAAACTTGTAATTATTGTATCCGACTGTATCCCAGGCTTTAGAAGTGTGTGTCCAATGTGTATCCCAACTTTCAAGTGTGTGTATCACATGTGTATCCCAACCTTTTCTTCATTTATAGTCCTACGCGCTCAGTTCCCCAGTCCTTCGTTCCCTTGCGGCTCTTCCCCAGACACGATGAAGCAATTATCTTTGAAGCCGCATCTTACAGCTCCCTCTGCAAAGGATGATGACTCCTCTTCTAGCTCAGGCTCCCCAGCCCCATTTTTCATGGTTTGCATGTATCACATGTGTATCCCAGGGTTCTAGAGTGTGTATCCTGTGTGTATCCCAAAAACAAAAAGTGTGTATCCCGTGCTAGTGTGGATACACTCTATCTCCAGGTCTGGACCCATCTCTATGATATGTGGCCCTGCCCTCCAAACCCCTCCTTGAACGAATGCCGTCCATGATGTCTCAACTGCCTACTTGGCCTTCTTCTCGTGCATCCTCTCCCACTGCACACCACGCTGCCTGTGCTGCCCACCCTCTCATTCTGCCTGACATCTGCGCTCTTCCTGTGACCTGCCATATGGTCTTCCCCTTCCCTGCCACCTCGCCTGTGATGATCCCTGGCGCTCCTCCTTCCCCGTTCGCCAACAATCCCCCGTCATCTTTCTCTTTGGTAATGCTGTTTCATGGTCCCGGCCTCACGGAAGCCTCCGGAGCTTTCATGCGCCCCCTGGGGGGAGGCAGCAGTACCGGAATCGATCCCGATTGCTCTCAGGCATGGCCGAGTGCTTTCGAGGGAGCTGCCTCGAATAAGTCTACGTTGTTCAGACGCCCGAATGGTGGTCTCTTTTTAGAGTAGCTGAAATATTGCCCACACTCCACTTTTCGGAGGCCGTGCCTTGATGCCCATGGTCTAGTGCAGCGCACAACGGGTCGTGGACCGTCTATGCTGCGGGGCCGCGACGCAGATTTCGCTGATGATTTCCCATTGGAGCATGGGGTGGCTTCTCAATCACGCCCCAATGGGGGCTCCCCATCCAAGGAAGGGATGTGGTTTGCGTCCCATGGCCCTTTGTCCGTATGGTTGCTTTTAGGTTGAAGAGGGCACATTTTGTACCAAAATGCGCACACTGGACACTCAATGGTCTTTCTTTCTTTTTATTTTGACACCGTGTGTTTTGCCCTTGTGGTTGAGGGCGTGAGCTGGGCATTGAATTCTTGAGAGTGTGGTCCCTGCTTGCTCATTCCTCGTCGGCTGGCGCGCTGCTGAGCTCTGAGCGTGCAGCAGGACGGTGCGTGGTTGTTGCCTTTTTTGCACCAGGGACAGGTCAGCCCTCCGAAATCACACTCAGCCCGTGAGGCTGTCCCGCTACACTGTGCGCAGTGACCTGTGATGTAGGAGCATCTAGAGCGCACATGTGGACACAGGGTGCGCCACATCAAAGAGAAGCATGGGAGAGAGAGGATTAGCTTGTTGGGAATCGCGTTCAAGAGAGAGAGGGGGGGCGGGGAGCACAAGGGTATTGGGTGCTTCAGCGAGATTGGGGTTATTGTTGCATTCAGTGGCTGTAGTGTGTCCCGAGGAGGAATGCAACTCGTTGTCCGGTGCCGGCAAATAGTAGTGCATTGCTGCGCTGTGTATGGTGGCTTCGCCACTCGACTTCATGTGATGAAAGCCAAAGCGATGCCAGAGAGTGACAACTAGTTTTAGTGTTATGGCCCAGGGGCAGGGCTTCTTTAGAATAATTAAATACCAAGGGGAGGGGGGGGGGGTGCAAAACCCCCTTTCCCCCCCTCCCACAAACCCCCTCACCCCCTCCCCCCCCCCCATTCCAATTCTGCAAAAGTTCAGTTTTGTGGTTCGTGACAGTGCATACTTACTGGGGGTCCCCCCTTCATCGTGGGGGACCAAATCTGCTGTCTACCCCCCTCTCCTTGCTCTCGACTCTTCCCACCCTCCGTTAAACACGTTAAACAGAGGATTGGGGGCCTGAGACTGCGTCACTTCCAAAACTTTTGTTTCTCTTTTTTTTATCTTTTCTTTCCTGTCAGTTAAACGACGCTGTCTGCAGGTCTGGTGCCAAGGGAGGCCAAGGGGTTCTTTGGCCGGGTGTGGGGGGCCGAGAGGACGCCTTGGCACCAGGGAGTCCAGGAGAGCAAGGCAGAGGCCATTTTCGTGCCATTTTCAATGTTTTGAAAGATGTTCCTGCAGCGAAGGCAGCCCTGAAGCATTTCACCAGCTTTGAGTTCGTTGTGTGGTGTAACATCTTGCGTGACACGTTGACAGAGTTGGCATTTGCAGAGTTGGTTGGGCAAAAAAGTGACAGTACATTGGGGGATGTTGACCGAATGTGGCGCCATGCTCGGAGGGTGGCCACAAATGTCAAGGAAAAGAGGTACTGCAGGACCACCCTGGGGGTGTTGCCTGAACCGTGCGCGCACCGTGCACGCACCGTGCGCGCACCGTGCGTCCTTTTGCGTATTCTATGTCCACCAGATCCACAATGCCTGAACCTGAGCTGCCCTGGCTTGTCGCCGGACTGCCTGTGTACTACCACCGCTCCAACGGGGATAGGGTGTCGGCCACTGTCGTTGACCCTTCTCCAAGAGGTGGGCGTCGCGTCTCTATTCGGTACGAATTGGGTGGTGAAGAGGTCTTGTACGAGCATGCACCCGAGGAGCGGTTGGAGTTTGCAATTGTGACTGCTGAGAGCCCCGATTCCCCCCAACCTGTGCACCATGAGGCGCCGATGGACGCTTTGCTGGAGCCCCAATTACCTGAAGTGGAAACTAAAGCCCCTAGAATTGATGATCATGAGCCAGAATGCTGTGGCGGATGAAATTGAAATTCCCGTAACCCAACCAGTGTTGTCGCTTGTGTTGTCGCCTGTGCATGGTTTGTAACGGAGGTGCGTGCAAGGTGCAGAAATTGGGAGCCTGGAACCTGTGACAAGCATCAGATTCAAAAAAAAAATTCCCGGTACGCCAATAGGGGCTGCAGGGTGCAGAAAATAGGACCCTGGAACCTGTGACAAGCATCAGACTAAAAATTGAAGAATCCTGGTATGCCAGTATGGACTGCAAGGTGCAGAAATCAGGACCCTGGGTGTGTTTCTATGGGGGCCATTCAACGGGGTACAAGTTGGGCAACCATCCCAAAAACATTGAACCGTGCGCGCACCGTGCACGCACCGTGCGCGCACCGTGTGCGCACCGTGCGACAACGCCCCCCCTGCAAGACATGGGAACTGTTTTGGTGTGCAAAGACAGGGGGGGGGGGGGGTGCGCTGGCCAAACCCCCCCCTCAAACCCCCCTCAAACCCCCCCCTCCACCCCCGCCCCCGCTCAAAAGAAGCCCTGCCCAGGTCCAGGGGGGAGTGTTAGTGCGCTGGGCGCGCACCGGGCATCTTTTTCTTTTTTTACCATTCCCCACCCGTGCCTGTTTTTGCCCCCCCCTCACCAAACAACCAGGCCAATTTTGGTTAACCTGCCGTGGCAGCTTTGCCATATAATGTGGGTGTGGTAGGCAGTGATGCGTGCTTTTGCAACTGTGCTTGGACTCACATTTGTGAAACGGACTCCCTGGTCCCGGTATGTGGTGATAGAACTCCAGGGTATCCGGTGTGGTCTACTTGGGGGACTTCCCGAGGTGAGGATAAACTTGGGGCTAGAGCCAGGATACTTAATACAAAGGTAGCGCGCCGGGTGCACGCCGGGCAAACATTCCCCCGAGGCGCAGTGGTTGGTTCACCAACTCCCCAGAGCACCACAACTTCCAAGCACCTTTCTAATCAGCAACTCCCTTCCAACTACTGGAGTGGCACCACGAGCCAGTCCCCAACATCGCTCGAAAGCCTAGCACAAGATCGTGGTCGAACTCAAGGTTCGGCACTGAGGCTGGCTGGGGCCAGGGGCCAGGTTTTCAATTCTGCTTTTGTCTTCTAGGCCAACACCCCCCACCCCCTCCCCCTTGAACTTGGCCCATTAAGGGCTGCAACCAAGGATGGGCAACGTATGGGTTGCTGTGGATGGTAAGCGGCATGGATGATAGCCTCTTTCCAGGAAAGAAAGATAATGGTGTGAGGAAAAGACTTTTTAACCTTAAAGCATGATTGATCATGCGATTCTGCCCCATTCATCTTGGGTACACTTCAGTGGGAGGTAGTGAGTCGAGTCAGTGTTATATGGGGGGGGGGGGGGGCGATTTCGTGGCACTTTAATTTCGCGTGGGAAATGTCGCTTTTCAAATTGACCCGAAATTTCCCACGCGAAATTCCGGGTCCTCCGCGAATTTTTTGCACACCGGCAATACACACTGTGGACTCTGGCGAGGGGTCAGACTTTGACTCCAAGGGGCTCCGCGAAATTTCCCACAGCGAAATTTACCACCGCGAATTTCACTTCGCGCGAACCCCCCCCCTTGTAGGTATATTAGAGGGAGCCTTAAGCGCAGTGCGCGCGCAGTGCAACTATTTGGGTGTCTGGCCGTACTAGAGACCCATACTTTGAGATACTAGGGGCCCCTAGGGGCATCATGGTGACCCCTAGCGGAGGTTTTGCAAGGCGTAGCACGTTTGGGTCAAGGCATGGCAAGGCGTAGCATGGTTGTGTCAAGGCATGGCAAGGCGCAATGCTCGTGTGCACACATTGATGTATCGTGCTTGCACATATGCTACAGGACTTCATACCCCCCTCCTCCTTTCTTAGACACACTTTCTTCATGGATTTGAGTCTTGGCGATCGGGTGTTCTACACCCGCTCCAACGGCGTGCGAGTTCCTGCCACGGTGGTTGGGATGGGCTCATCCACTTGGAGTACTACCAAGATGCACTACGGGTGGTGAATCGCCAATGCAAGATGGAGTCCATGTGTACTTAGTTGACAATGGAACAGAAAGACAGTTGTGTGTTCTTGAGGGTGGCGACCAATGCGCTGTTCATGGTTTTTCCAGTTGTGCATGATGAGTGGTATGTGAAGGGAAGGTAGTTTGCAACTTTCTTGAGCTGGGGCAGTTTGGGTCGCCTAATTCTAAGGGCGTTTCCAAGGGGTTTGCTTGGGGGCTCTTCGGGGGGAACATAGTCTAAAAGTGGCGCGCAGTGCACGCGCAGTGCAAAGATTCCCCCTTAGTCCGATGCCTTTCTGTCTCCAAAAGAACCACGCTTGCGAGCATGCACACACCTGCAAGGTAGGCACATGTCGAGAATACCCATGGCATTCCAGCATGGCATTCCAGCCCCACAACCACACAGGCTGGGTGAGCCTGTAAGCCTTTTCTTTCCAACTGGATTGCCCAGTTGTCTTTTTCAGCCTACAGTGTTTGTGCCTCATGCACACTGGGAAGCCTATGGGCTTGGCAGTCTCCCGCTGCATAACCTGGTTTCAGACTCAGCGAAGCCTCACTATGTGTCAGATCCGCTACCATGCCACTGTGGTATCATCGTAGCACTGGACAGCTCTGAACTTTGATTCCGAGAGGTTATCTCGAGTACTGCGAAGTGAGCAGGCTACACCAGCTCATCTTAGCTTGAACCCCCAAAAAAATATTTCAGCTGAAAGCCTTTCTTTTGACCGTGGCCCTGATGACAACACCCCTGTATCCCTGACTGTCCCTATGCTTTGGTAAGGGCGGGGGCGGGATCAAGTGTCAGTGGCCAGTGGGCACTTGACAGTGTCTCCGGCCCCCACGTCGTCCGAACTAATTTGCCGAGCAGTGTTTACAATCCTGATATTAGCCCCACCGGGTTGTGAAGTGGATGTGTGTGGTCTTTGGGTAACAGTGTTAGACGTAGTCAGAGTCAAGTCTGCCCCCATAGGGAATGCTTCCTTCACAGGCACCGCAGGGTAAGGGTAATTAGCTGTGGGGTAATGCGCATCGCATTAATTTTCCTTGATTTTGGGTGAAGGAAGTAGGTCAAACGGGCACACTGGCGCGGCATAACACTCAAAACGGACAAAAGTGTTGCGATGACCACGCCCCATTCAAAGGTACAGTTCACAAAGGGCACAATTTCCCCTGTTCCATGATAATTACCCAAATTGCGCGCCGCAGGGTGCACCGCAGGGCGCGCTGCAGGTGCCGCAGGATCAGCGTTCCCATAGGACCGGGAAATTGCCCTAGGCAGGGTAGGTCTTTTGAGGTTGGATCCTTCAAGAGAGATTTGTTGTATCTTTGCACCAATCACTTGATTGCAACAAGCAAGTCTTGGGGGCATGTCCTGCAGCACGGCCTAGAACCCACGATGCTTGCATTCCACAAGACAACTGGTGTGCGGGAGGCACTCACAGGGATACCCCTCCTTGATCAAGTTGCGCCGTGTCCAAGCAACACTCCCCATGGGGGCTCCTCCGCCCTTGCTATCTCTTGACGGAGTGACGAATCTGGGGGCACCGGATTATGCTGTGGCACTTTCGCAAGTGGAGTTTCCAGTGACGAGGAGTCGCAATTCCATACGGATGTGAGTGACAAGGCAAAGGGAGAGGGCGGAGGTGCTGCTGGGCTAGTTCGGACTATAGTACGGACGTCATACGGACGTCAGTCAACCCAGTACACGGAAACACAGAGGGTCAATCATGGACTTGGGCGTAAGCCATGAGAGCGGTTTAGGTGCATTATTGACAATTGGTGTGGTACAATGTGCTGTGCCAGCGGAGGGCACTCCCCTGTGGCACGCCCAAGGAATAAGTCGACCACTCTTGGTCTTAGGCCCCTCCCCCTGTTAGGTCGATGCGTAGAAAGTGTTCCAAGGCGCCACTCTTGGTCTTAGGCCCCTCCCTCCTTAGGTCGATCCGTAGAAAGTGTTCCAAGGAGTCAATCTTGGTCTCAGGCCCTGCTTTTTCATTCCTCGAAACGTTTGGGGAGAAGGCTGGTGCAAGTGTGGTGTAAGCGGGGAGGGGTGATGTACCATCATGGCGGTGTGGTCCGAGGCCACCGCCCCAAGTTGCTATGACCACACTTTTGCAGTTGCATTCCAACCCCTATATATTACTACACCCCTCTCCCCTTAAATCTAGCAAGCAACAAGCAAGCAAGCAAGCACTTCTCCTTTCCGTTTTGGCCATTGCTCGGCCTCATCGCTCCGGGCTCTACTCTACTCTAGCCATCCTGGAGCCTAGGTGGTGCCCTTGCCAAATCCAAGTTTTGAGCCAAAAACTCACCGGTGGCGCCCCGGGGAGGGGGCGCCAAGTTTGGAGGTGCCCTCCCAAAACTGCGCATTTTGTGCCCCAAAACAGCCTTTTTGGGCCCAAAACAGCCCCAAAACCCACTCAAAACGGCCAAACGAAGGGAAACGGTTGCTACACTCCACGTGCGCCCCGATTGCCCCGTGCTCAAGAGCCCTTTCTTGCCCTCTAGCTCCACGACATGTCCGAGAAACGGCCCAAAAACGGCCAAAAATGGCCCAAATGTGCGATGTTTGTGTCAAACACACCCAAAACCAAGAACGGGCCGTATCTTGGGCTACGTGGCTCAAAACCCAATTACGAGGGCACCTATTCCACCCACAACCCCCCACTTCTTGTGGTTTCCAAGCCTCGGAATCGCCCAACGAGACGCCTAGACCCCCGTACTAGTGGTCACTTCGTGTAGCTGGAGGGCAGCTCGGCCCGCGCACGGTGGCCAACAGTGGGTCCACCGGGGTCCCCGGGGCGGAAAAAATCATTTTTTCCAAAGTTGTTCCCAGACCACTTGAGATGCTCAAACAAGTGTTTTTAGGCTGTTTTGAGCCCGTGGTGACGCGATTTGAGCCGTGGAAAATCCCAAAATGCCTTGAAAACGGGCCAACTTGGGACCAAAAATGGGTCAAATATGGGTCAAAAACGCGTTTTCCCAAAAGTGATCCTGGACCATTTGGGATGCTCAAACAAGTGTTTTTAACCCATTTTGCGCCCGTGGTGACGCGTTTTGGCCCATGGAAAATCCCAAAATGCCTTGAAAATGGGCCGTTTTGGGACCAAAAATGGGTCAAAAATGGGTCAAAAACGCATTTTTCCAAAAGTGATCCTAGGCCATTTGGGATGCTCAAACAAGTGTTTTTAGCCCATTTTGAGCCCATTGGGACGGGTTTTTGCCCATGGAAAATCCCAAAATGCCTTGAAAAGGGCCGTTTTGGGAGCAACAATGGGTGGAAAATGGGTCCAAAACGCGTTTTTCCAAAAGTGACCCGACCATTGGGGGTGCACAAACAAGTGTTTTGAGCCCATTTTGAGCCAGTTTTGACCGAGTTTAGCCCCTTCCGCCACGTGTATGCACCAAGTTGTACCCTTCGCACGTACCTTAGAGCCGTATGGTGGAGGCACCTAGAGTTGGGGAGAGGGGTGTAGATTAGAGGATATATATATATATATATGGCATAAGGTGTGACGCCCCCCCCCCCCTCCACGGACCCACCGGCCGCGGTTGGGTTGGGGCCAAGGACCCCCCCCCCCTATTTTCGGGCCGAGAAATTCAAAAAAAGAGGAATTAGAGTGATTGGAGACGGTGGTGGGCCGCTATGACCCTTCAAAGTTGCTAAAAATAGGTATTTCTTACCGAGTGACATCATCCTAAAAATAGCCTCAAAATCCTAAAAATAGCCCTCTCTACATCACAAAACCCACCAACACGCCACACCATTGCCGTCAATGCCTTCTATTGGATCCATTCATCACCCTTTTGCCCCACTAGGGGCAGGGGAAGGGGCACCTGCACCCTAGCGTACCAATTTTTGAGCCAACCTTGCATATTTTGCTATTTTTAGTTCACTGGTTAGGACCCTATTTTTGGTGATGTCATACCCTATTTTTAGCCCTACCCACACCTTTGTGTGCCCAAATGCTCCACCCCAACTATCCAAAAACCTTCTCAAAGGTGTTTGTTTGTGTTCCCCACCCTTAAAATAGGGGGTGTGATCCTTACTTGCCCTCCAATCCTCCCCAAGTCACGGGGGTGGGGGGGGGGGGGGGCGTCACACCTTATGCCATATATATATATATATATATATATATTACTACACCCCTCTCCCCTTAGATTTAGCTAACAAGCAACAACAAGCAACAACAAGCAACAACAAGCACGTCACCATTCCGTTTTGGCCATTGCCCCTGCCCATCGCCTCGGGCTTGACTCTACTTTGGCCATCCTAGAGCCTAGGTGGTGGCCTTGCCAAATCCAAGTTTTGAGCCAGAAACTCACCGGTGCCGGCCCGGGTCGTGGGCGCCAAGTCGGGAGGTGCCCTCCCAAATCTGCGCAGTTCTGCGCCAAAAACACCCACTTTTCGCCCAAAACAGCCCCCAAACCCGGGCAAAACGCCCAAACGAAGGGAAACGGTGGCTAAACTACACATGCGGCTTGACCTCACCGTGTCAAAGAGCCCTCTGGTGCCATTCAACTCCACGATATGTCCGAGAAACGGCCCAAAAAGGCGCCAAAACGCCCCAAAATCTGCGCTATGTGCACCAACACCCCGAAACCAAGCACAGGCCGTATCTTGGGCTACGTGGCTCAAAATCCGATTCCAAGGGCACCTAGTCCACCGGCAACCCCCCACTGTTTGTGGTTTCCAAGCCTCAGAATCGCCCAACGAGACGCCTAGACCCCCGTACCAGTGGTCACTTGGTGCAGCCGGAGGGCAGCCTAGCCCGTGCACGGTTGGGGCCAACGGTGGGTCCACCAGGGTCCCCGGGGCGAAAAAAAATCATTTTTTCCAAAGTTGTTCCTAGACCACTTGGGATGCTCAAGCAAGTGTTTTTAGGCCGTTTTGAGCCCGTGGTGGCGCGTTTTGGGCCATGGAAAATCCCCAAATGCCTTGAAAATGGGCCGTTTTGGGACCAAAAATGGGTCAAAAATGGGTCAAAAACACATTTTTCCAAAAGTGATCCCGGACCATTTAGGATGCTTAAACAAGTGTTTTTAGCCCATTTTGAGCCCGTGGTGACGCGTTTTGGCCCATGGAGAATGCCAAAATGCCTTGAAAACGGGCGGTTATGAGATCAAAAATGGGTCAAAAATAGGTCAAAAACGCGTTTTCCCACAAGTGATCCCGGACCATTTGGGATGCTCAAACAAGTGTTTTGAGCCCATTTTGAGCCCGTTTTGACCGAGTTTAGCCCCTTCCACCACATGTATGCACCACGGTGCGCCCTTTGCACTTACCTTAGAGCCGTATGGTGGAGCCACCTAGAGTTGGGGAGAGGGGTGTAGATTGGAGGATATTTATACACGGCATAGGTGATTTAGTGGCCCGGATTTGAATTTTGACGCACATGGGGCCCCAACCCCCCATGAAGGTACCCCCGCCCCCCTATTTTGGACGTGCCGAACGCACTGAAAAAGGAATTTCGCAAATCCGAGACAGTGGGAAGGCTGTGCGAGGCCGACAAGTGGGCCGATTCAGGGTATTTGTAGTCGCAAGCTGCAAGCTGCACTGCGCAGCTTTCCAGCACACATTTCCCTATGCGTGCACACATATGCCCCATGTATGCACATATATGCCCATATATGCATACATATGCCCCCATGTGTGGGCCTAGGTGCCTCTAGGTGTGCACCAGAGCCTACATTATTGCTTTGTATGTCACTTTGCTCGCTCGGGAGGCTTCCTCGCTCGCTGCGCTCGATCAACTTGGCAGCCTGCAGTTGTGTCGAGCGAGCGCAGCGAGCGAGGAAGCCTCTCGGGGGGGCCAAAGTGAGCAAGGAAGCCCTAATGAAGGCACTTGTGCACATAGGGAGGGATGTATGTGCATGCATGGGGCATATGTGTGCATACATAAGGTGCCACCCACCCCACACAGCCCCTAAGCTACCTCGACCAGGCAGCTTCCGGTTATGTCGAGCCAGCACAACGAGCGAGGAAGCCTCTCGGGGGGCCAAGCTGACCAAGGAAGCCCTAATGCAGGCAGTAGTGTGCATAGGGAGGCCCATAGGAGCACACATGGGGGCATATGTATGCATATATGGGCATATATGTGCATACATGGGGCATATGTGTGTACGCATGGGGCATATGTGTGTCGATAACGTGCGCAGTGCAGCTTGTGCCTGCAGCACTGAAAACCCTGAATCGGGCCACTTGTCGGCCTCGCACAGCCTTCCCACTGTCTCGGATTTGCGAAATTCCTTTTTCAGTGCGTCCGGCACGTCCAAAATAGGGGGGGGGGGGGTACCTTCATGGGGGGTTGGGGCCCCATGTGCGTCAAAATTCAAATCCGGGCCACTAAATCGCCTATGCCATATATACATATATTTGTATGTATGTATGTATGTATGTATGTATGTCTTGTGGCATGGTGTAACTCTAATCCCATGGTTGCCTCAGGAGCCCACCCCCCTGAGGTTCCCAGTGTGGCTGGGAATACCCAAGCCAATGATACCCTACCCTCTATTGTGGGAAGGGGTGGTGCGAACTGTCGGATCACACCTGGGCCGCATACCCAACTGTTCGGAGGTGCCCAACACCCCCCCACCCCCCGGGGAACCGCCCTCCCCGGCGCCCCTCCCTGAACCCCCCCCTCCCAGAACCCCCCCCTCCCAGCCCCCCCCCCCCCCCCCCCAAGGGGCACTGATCTGGTTTGCGCTGCAGTGCAGCAAGGCAAAACATTGAACTGAGTGTGGTGATGACCATGCGCCTATGACACGGGGGCGTATGCGAGCCTAGTATCCGTTGCCTCATGGCCAAGGGGCCTCCGGCCGACAGTTAGTTGGGGGGGGTAGTTGGCGCCCAAAACCGAGGGGTCGCCCCCCCCCGTGGTCGACCTGCAGAAATAGTCCCCCCTCCCCTCCCCCTGTTGTTCTAACACGGGCTTGTCCAAACACGGCGACCCCGGGTTTCCGCACTGTTGGGCGTGTTTTGGAACCATCGTTTTGGCGGTTCCAATCCAAAAGAGAATGCGGTTGGCAGCTTTGAGTTGGCTGCAGAAGGGGTCAGTGTGGGTGCCAACGTGTGGGCGTAGGTGCAATTAAATGTGCTCTTGTGTCCTGGGGCGTATGCTGGCCTGACACCCTTTTGTAGTCATGAACCATTCTCCTTTCACTGCTAGACTGCCTGCCACACCATGTGTTCCGCGGCACGTGCCGCGCGGCAACACAGGTCTGTCCAAACACCGCGACCCCGTGTTTCCGCAGTTTTATCCTCTGGAACAAGAGCGTGGCCCGTGTCAGGACAAAGGGGGGGAGGGGGGGGATAGCTACGCTTTGTCCAAGCTACAGGACACCACTGGGGACCCTCCCCACCTACACGCCATTTGCAATGTTCAGGGCCATGGCCATGTCCCTCCGCGACCGTTGCGGCTACGGGACGCCCGGTCCCCAGGGCTTGAGCGCTGTCCCGTATCTCACGCTGGAGCTGGGCATTCCTCGACAGCCGGCGGCACCTGCCCGGCACGCAGCCCCCCCCGCGCCGCCTCGGTGGCCTTGGTACGCCCTCGCCATGCTGCTGTCCTGGGTTGTCGCGTGCACTTTCGCCCGCCAGCCCCCCGCGTCCGGGGCGTATGCAGACGACGCCGTCCGGAGCGCATCCCGTGCGCCGCACAGCCCCACAGCAATCGAACTTGGCGGCGCGACGCGCGGGCGACGGAGCCCCGCGGCCATGGAGCTGCGCACTCTCCCACGACCGTCCCTGTTCTTCGGCCGTGTGCCCAAACCGGCCACCATCGCTCGGCCGTCGCCACGCTCCCGTGGCGCACCCCCGATGGGGCATTCGACGAACACAACCGGTTTCTCCCCCACGGCGGCTTGGCTGTCACTCCACATGTCCCTGTTTTTGGTGAGCGCCTGGTTGTCGCATCAGCTGCTGCGGAGAGGACGGCGGTCCCACGCCCGCGACGGGGCCCTCGTGCCGTTTGGGACCACCTGCACTGGCGCCGCGCAGCATCGCGGTGCGGTGGCGGTGCGGCGCGCGCGCAAGCGGCCCACCGCAAACCTGCAGCCTGAGGACGCGGAGGCGCATTTGGCGGGGCTCCGGTGGTTCGTCGCGCTGCGGCGTCGGCGTGGCACACGGCTGGGGCCGGCTCGGCGGTTGCTGCGGCCGTGGCGCGGTGCCGGCCCCGCACCCCGAGCCCCTCCGCTAGCCCTCCTGCTGGCGGCCGGGGGCCGACCGGCCCCCGCCGACCCCGGCAACGCGGGCCGGGCCCGGCGGCGCGGCCCCGGCCCGCTGCGCCGGGCCCTCGCGGACCTCCGGCGGCGGCCCACGACGTACCTCGCAATCCCGCTGTCATCGGCGTTCGTGGGCTGGTTCACGAACTGGGTCGGGGTGAAGATGATCTTCGCCCCGATCGAGTGGCGGGGGGTCCCACTCTGGCGCCAGCCGGGGGAGCCCTTGGGCCTGCTGGGGTGGCAGGGCATCGTGCCGGCCAAGGGCCCGAAGATGGCGCGCAAGATGGTGCAGGTCACGATCTCGCAGCTCATCACGGTGAAGGAGATCTTCGCGTCCCTGGCCCCCGGGACCGTCGCTGGGTTCCTGCTGCCCGCCGTGCGCCGCGCGCTCCCCCTCGGCTGGCTGCTGGGGCCCCTCCTCCGCCCGGTCGTGCACGCGACCACCCGCCACGTCGTGGCCCACGTCGACGAGCTCCTCGACCTCAACGCGCTCGTCGTGCAGTATTTTGTCGAGCGGCCCGCGGCGCTCGTGGCGCTCTTCCAGAAAGTGGGCGCGCGTGAGCTGCAGTTCCTGGTGGAGTCGGGCAGTTATTTCGGTTTTGTGCTGGGGCTTGTGCAGATGCTGGTGTGGATGGTGTACCCCGCGCGGTGGACAATGCCGGTGGGGGGGATGGTGGTGGGCACCCTCACGAACTGGATTGCGCTCAAGTGGATCTTCGAGCCCGTCCACCCCGTCCACGTCGGGCCCTTCGTCATCCAGGGGATGTTCCTGAAGCGGCAGGCGGAGGTCTCGGACGAGTTCTGCCGCTTCATCACGACGCACATCCTGACCTCGCGGCAGGTGTGGCAGCACATCATGGAGGGGCCGCAGGGGGGCCGCTTCAGGGCCATGCTGGGGCGCGTGGTCCCGCTGCCGGGGGGGGTGCGGCAGGCCGTGTTCGACAGCGTGCGGGCGGAGGTGGGGTCCGGCGCGCCCCACCCGATGCATGTGTACTGCGATGGGGCCCTGGCAATCCAGGCCAAGCTGAGTCAGCGCCTGAAGCTTCTGAGCCCCGAGGGCTTCAATGACATCCTGCATCCCATCTTCCAAGAGGATGAATGGATTTTGGTGGTGGCGGGTATGCCCTGCGTGCTGTGTAGTGACTTTGGGGCAGGGTGGGGAGGAGGCGTGCCACACGTCCTCCACAAGGGCATCATCGGAAGCTGGTCTGTACACCCAGTACAACTACACCCACTAACTACTAGTTAGTGTAGACAGACTGATGGTAGATCCATCGTGGGCTGATCTGGGCCTAATTCTTATGGAGGGTAGGGCATGGGGGGGGGGGGGCATTAGCGCGCCGGGCACGCCATTCCCCACCCATGACCATTTTCGACTCCCTCCCTGCTTTGCTGCACCTTGTATCTGCACCAAACGATCCACAAATCCAGTGGCCCCTTGAGTTGGGGATATGGACTCACCATCCACAAATTTGTGTGGCCCCTTGAGTTGGGGATGTAGTATCTTTGATTTTGAGGTTGGGGGCCATGATGGTGCTTATAAAGGCCAAGTGCATGTCACTGTGCCATTCATGGGAAGAAAGAATGGAACTTTGATGGCCCGGCAGTTGTTGTACAATGATGTTCATGGGTGGCATAGGACGCACATTGAGCATTTGTTTGGACAGTAGTGGCATTGGGGTTTGGCTAAGAGCATCTGGCGTGGCGGCCCTGATCAGTTGCACCAGTCCAGGGGTGTTTTGTTGCGTTTAGGCAATTTTGAAATTCGGAGGCAGGTCCATCGCCCTCCTATCCATGTCCTGCATTTGGAGCCCACTCTGGTCTGCTTGGGGTTCTCTAGGGGAAGTGCAATCTCGCGTTAAAGTTGGGATTGATAATACAAAAGCAACGGGCAGGGCAAACACTCCCCCTTGGTAGACAATGACTTGGGTCAGACCCATCTTTGGAGCTGCTCCAGATGTCATCAACCTCTAACGCCGGTGTTGTATCCTCTAGCGGGTTGCCTAGATTTGATGCCGTTTCGCAGCTTTCTGATGCCGCCCTTCTGCAATTGTGCTTTGGCTATGCAAAGATGTACTGTCTTACTTCAACTGTACCATGCTCTATGTAGCGATGTGAGACCCTTCAGCAGCTATGCTTTGCCACTATGCAATGATGTGCTCCCCTTCTGTAGCTATGCTCTGCCTCCAAGCCCCGCCCTTTTTAGGCGTCAACTCATGGGCAGACCGACCGTATTTCTTTGGGACCCAAATGAATACAACGGTGCAGATAGGGGTATGGAAGTTTGGCTTGGTCACACAAGACTGCCCTGCTTGTGCTCGGTGCCCACCTGAGCGTCAAAAACACAAAATAACATTAAGACAGCCATGCTGCACTGTTGCAGGGCGATCCTTTAGGAGCTCATTTGTTTTCTGAAGGACTGCTGGGTCTCACTTTGCGCTGCACAGTGCAGGGTAGTGTTGAGGGAGGTTGACACACCACAGTAGGGAGGCCCCGAAATACCTTTGCTGGTCTGGCAGGCTGGCTGTGGTCTTCCATGTTCTATTTGTTGCACTGTCCACCTTTGCTCATTAGATGTGCTGCAGGTGGGTGTCAGTGTGGCCCATCAGAAGTGGCAGCCACCACCATGCGCCCAGCCAAAGCATCCCAGCTAATTTGCAGTTTTTTCCGTTGCCGATACCGGTCCATGTTTCCACCCTTTCCCCTCTTATGTGCATGTCACGTTCAGCCATGGGTAAAACTCGTGCAGACACCAAAAAGCCAGGGAAGGAACGTTTTGTAAAAGAGGTGGCTGCTGAGCTTGAAGCTCTGCACGCAGCCCAACGTCAGGCAGATGCCACACACCCCAAGTCGCACAGGCAGTCCCACAACTTTTGAACGTTGACCTGGACCCTGCCCCACCCCCACCCCCACCTTGATTTTGCCACACTTATTCCACCCCCAAAGGATGGGCAATTTTCAGAAGGGGATCAATCCTTTTTGCCCACGTGCCCCACGCCCCCCATCAACCATCAACCCTTCAACCATCAAGAATGGAGGAAACCACGGAAATCTCGGCTCAAGCAACCCACGGATGCCCCCCCCCGGCGGGAGGGCCCTAGGCCCAGATTCATGCCACTAAGACCTTCCAGCCAGAGCTTCCCCAAAGTGGAGAACCCCAATGGCAGGGGTTATGCAGCCATGTTCCTCCCCCCCTTTGGGGGATCCCCGAGACGGCAGGGACCATGTGGGCAATTTGAATTCTCCTCAAGGGGCTCCCTGAGATTGCAAGGGTATTGTAGCCTCTTTGATTTGTTTCTGTTTTGGGGTCCTGGAGGCGGCAGGGGCAGCAACTTTGATTTCTCCCCCCTCCTTGTGATCCGGCCCTCCAGGCCCAAAATAGTGCCGACCAGCTGGGTAAAGACCTACTGAGCCGGGATTCCGGGGTTGGAAGAAACGAGTGAGTAACGTGAAAGTGAATAACAACCCTAAAGCCCAAGAGGAATTACCAACAACGGTCCACGAATTACCAACAACCCTCCGAGAATCATCATCGTCAACCCTCCAAGAATCACTAGCAACCCTACAAGAATTAACTAAAAACCCTTCAGAAGCAACAGCAACACTAAACAAATCACTGGCAACCTTCACAGAATTGCTCGCAACCCTCCAGGAACCCTCCACGACTTAACGGCAACCCTGAAAGAATTACCAGCAGCGTTGCAAGAATTACCAACAACACTCCAAGAAGTAACACCAATGCTCCAAGAATCAACAGCAACCCTTAACGAATTACCAGGTAAGGTCCATGCATGTGAGTTATCCAGGGAACACACCAGGCCTTTGCTTAGTGGCTGGTTGATACTATACCAGGGGGGGGGGGGGGGGTTAGAGGCCAAAAAAAAGTTTGTGTACCTAAAATCGACCTCCAAGTTCGGGCCCCTTTGATAAATTTCATTTTTTTCCCGAGGAAAAATTTTCTGATGTGGGTGGGTGGGTGGGTCAGCCAAAATCCCGGGGGGCCAATTTGAACCCCCCCCCCCCCCCCAGTATCACTAAGCAAAGGCCTGGAACACACTCCCAGAAGGACCTTTGTTGTTTTGTTTACGGGCCGCGCTGCCTGTACGGGTGTGGGCTGGGGTCTCCCCCCGCTGGCGTGAATGCACCCTCTAGAGGGTGCAAGATACAAAAAAAGCAACATGCCACAGTCATGTGCCTCCAACTGAACAGACAAAAGAAAAGGGTCGTGGGAGAGGCTTGGGTATGCAAGCAGCATCTGGGCTGGCATGCACACTGCACCACACCTCACAACCCCAAGGCATGGCATGGTGCTGGACTGGGCTGGGCTGGGCTGGGCTGGGCTTGCTGTGGTATGGAGAGGGTCGGTGTGGTGCGCTGTGCTGTGCAGTGCTGTGCTGTGCTGTGCAGTGCTGTGTGCTGTGCTATGCTGTGCTGTGCTGTGCTGTGCTGTGCAGTGCTGTGCTGTGCTGTGCTGTGCTGTGCTGTGCTGTGCTGTGCTGTGCTGTGCAGTGCTGTGCTGTGCAGTGCTGTGCTGTGCTCTGTGCTGTGTGCTGTGCTGTGCTGTGCTGTGCTGTGCTGTGCTGTGCTCTGTGCTCTGTGCTCTGTGCTCTGTGCTGTGCTGTGCTGTGCTGTGCTGTGCTCTGTGCTCTGTGCTGTGCTGTGCTGTGCTGTGCTATGCTGTGCTGTGGTGTGCTGTGCTGTGCTGTGCTGTGCTGTGCTGTGCTGTGCTGTGCTGTGTGCTGTGCTGTGTGCTGTGCTGTGCTGTGTGCTGTGCTGTGCTGTGCAGTGCTGTGCTGTGCTCTGTGCTGTGTGCTGTGCTATGCTGTGCTGTGCTGTGCTGTGCTGTGCTGTGCTGTGCTCTGTGCTCTGTGCTCTGTGCTGTGCTGTGCTGTGCTGTGCTATGCTGTGCTGTGCTGTGCTGTGCTGTGCTGTGCTGTGCTGTGCTATGCTGTGCAGTGCTGTGCTGTGCTGTGCTGTGCTGTGCTGTGCTATGCAGTGCTGTGCTGTGCTGTGGTGTGCTGTGGTGTGCTGTGCTGTGCTGTGCTGTGCTGTGCTGTGCTGTGCTGTGCAGTGCTATGCAGTGCTGTGCTGTGCTGTGGTGTGGTGCTGTGCTGTGCTGTGCTGTGCTGTGCTGTGGTGTGCTGTGCAGTGCTGTGCTGTGGTGTGCTGTGCTGTGGTGTGCTGTGCTGTGCTGTGCTGTGCTGTGCTGTGCTGTGCTGTGCTGTGCTGTGCTGTGCTGTGCTGTGCTGTGCTGTGCTGTGCTGTGGTGCAATTTGAAGTGTCCCATGTGGTGCATCGGGCTTATGTGCCTCGGACAACGATTGCATTGACTAGGCCTGTTACGCCTCATCTCAGTGCGCCCTGTTGCTTCCTCAGGAGGCATGCTTGGGGGCATAGCAGGGTCCCTTCAACTCCTTGCTGAAGCCGTCATCAGATCCCGTCATGTCAGTGCCATCCTGCAGCCCATCACTGAGCTGGGGCTGCCAAACGATGCCGCCTCCGATGGCCCCGGCGTGCGGCATGCGGAAGGCGGCGGTGCTGCCGACACTGCCCACGCAGCACAGCCTCGGGAAGCGGACAACGAGGGCTCCGACCAGCAGCCGCTTGCGGGGGCTGCGGCGTGAAAAGTGGGTCGAGTGGGTAACGCACGGTCGCAAAACGGATTGCAGGCGCTGGTTGATTCGTGGGCACCAGGCTTGTTGAGACGGAGGTCACACGTAGAAGGGGGGGGGGGGGGGGGCAGATGTCTGGGTGGGTCCCGTGGGGGGGCCGCTTACTCAAATTTGATTTTTGCTGAGCCAAATTTTGGGACAAGCTTTGTTTGGGTGTTCGGGTGTTTGGAGGCTTAGGAGCCCCTACTATCAACAAGGCCTGGTGGGCACAGCTTTGCAACGCACGGAGGGACCTGAAAGCGAGGGAGGGAGGAAGGGGAAGGGAGACCAGACGCACGCGATAAAACGCCCGACGGCCCGAACGGGGTGACGTCATGGCCCCGCGTTAGGCTGCGGGTGAGGCCTGACAGGGGGGGGGCGGACGCCAGGGGATGAGTGCGCTGCAAGAGTGAGGGCGGGGGGGGGGGGTGTTGGAGGAGGGGCAACGGGCGGTGAGGGTGGTGAGAGCAGGGGTTGAGCGGAGGTGAGAGGGATCAGAAGGAGGAGAGGAGGAATGGGTGTATGCAGGGGAAGGGGGGGAGGCGTGGTAAGACGAGTGAGGGTGCCATAAAGGCCGGGTAAGTTAGTAAGGGGAGGGTGGGTGCATGGGGGGCATTGGAGAGGAACCAGGGGAGCATGAGAGGAGGGTGTGGGAAGGAAAGGAGGGGGCGTCGTATGAGAGGGGGGGGGGGGGCTTAGTAGGAGAGAAGGGGCAGGGATGCATTAGAAGGGAGGGCACCTTAGAGGCGGCCCCAGCAGCGGTTGGATGGACGGTTGGAGGAGGTTGCCAAAGCGGTTGGGGGCGGTTACTGTCGGTTACAAATGCCATTGAGGCTGGCACATGCCGCCAGGGGGACAGTGGCTGGGCATAGGCTGGGCGCCCTGGAGGGGGGGGGGGGTATGCGAAGGGAAGAACGGGTGACTGTCCAGGGCCCCGTAAAGGAGCAACAACCAGACGGAATGTCACACAGGGGGGTATCCCCCCCCCCCCCTTCCAATGCATCCCTGAGAAGGGGAGTAGTAGGAGTGCATGGGGGCTATTGGGGAGGAATGGTAGCAAGAAGGGAAGGGGGGGGGGTCAGGAAGGGGCAGGAAGGCAGTATGCTGCGACGCTGAGCGGGGGCCCTCCTTGTACCACCCCCACCCATGAAATTGTAAGCAACAGGCAGGACCCAACGCCGGGGTGGCCGAGGGAGCGACGAGGGGGCCTCTGGGGCCCCGCACACTGCGAACCGATTCCACTGCCGGTCGGGCGACGGCATGGCATTCTTTGCACCGACACTCTGACACGGCCCACCCACGGACTCCATGCGCTCCCCCTCTGCTATTTGGCCCAGAGGGCGTACTCCTTGAGTGAGGGCGGAAGCCCCACACTCCGCAGAGCGCTCCAGTGTCCACTGTGACTGCCCATGAATAGCGGGGGGGGGGGGCGGCCCTTGACAAGCCTTTCCCTCATTCCTGTGGCCCCGCATGTGCTGCCTGTTGTGCTGACAGTGTCACCACCGCACGTGACAGTCCATACGTCACCATACGGGGGCTGAGGGCGTGAGGGGGTGAGGCGCAGGGAAGTATTCGAATGGCCGTACACGTCGGAGGAGGCGGGTTGGGGGGGGGGGTTGGCACGAGGCCAAGGGGGAGGGGCGAGGGTCAACCCCCCCTTGACCTCCCCCCCCCCCCACCAAAGTGACCATCGTGCGAAAGAACGAAATTGCCAAGAGGGAAAATCTGGCCATTTGTGGTACACACACTCTTGGGTCCCAGACCCCCCCCCTTCCCATCCTTCTCTGGGGGGGTGGGGTAAAGGAGTGCAAACAGATTTTTGTGGTCGTCTTTTGCACGTTGCCCCCGGAGCACGTTCTGTTGCACCCGCTTGAGCAGCCCGGCGAGCTGACTACTCTCACGTCAGTAGGAATTCAGAGGTGCGTGAGGCTTTGGGGCGGTCCGCTTCGAGAGTGTGTGGGGTCAGACCACTCGCCGACAGGCCTCAGAACCCTCAGCAGCCCAAAAGTCGGTTGAAGGGTAACCGACGGTAACCGACCGGTCCGGTATGACAGGCCGGGGGTGGTAGGGGTGGTTCTAGAGGGGTCCAGCAGGGAAGTATTAGAATGGCCGTACGCCATCGGAGGAGGGGGGTCCCCCCCCCAAGTCCAAAGTGACCATCGTGCGAAAGAACGAAATTGCCAAGAGGGAAAATCTGGTCGGGCCATTTGTGGTACACACACTCTTGGGTCCCAGACCCCCCCCCCTTCCCATACTTCTCTGGGGGGGTGGGGTAAAGGAGTGCAAATATATTTTTGTGGTCGTCTTTTGCACGTTGCCCCCGGAGCACGTTCTGTTGCACCCGCTTGAGCAGCCCCGCGAGCAGCGTTTGCACTTGTTGGTGCTTGCGTGCACGCAGAAGTGGAGTGGTGCTCTGCTACGAGCAGTGGGACAACCATTCCCCCCTCACAAGAGTGCCCCCCCCCACCCCCGTGGGGCAGGCGCGGTTGGAGCTAATTGCGGTGAAGCAAACCTGACCCATTGTGGCCCCCCAGCCCCCCTCTCACAACCGACTTCGATCAGCCACAGCAGGCTCTAAAACAGACATGGCGCTGGGCACCGGTTGTACCGCACGGTCCTCCGCCAGTCTTTTATGGAACACCCTCCCCCAACCGCTCCGAGGCCCGGGCGAGGGGCCTGAGGGAAGTGGCCGTGCAGGGGCCTGCAGAAAGGGTGGCGGTGGCGCCGGCACCGGTGGGGCCACCCGGTGTCCCATGGCCGCCGTTCCTCGTGCGGCTGAACGCTGTTGCTCAAACACATTGCGCCGGTCCTGCGAAAAGGCACGCAGATTGTGCAACACAATGCCAGTATGCAAAAAGGCCGATGATATCCCTGGAGGGCTCTGTGCACTCTGATCAAGGCGAGTCACGTGCATTGGAGGCCCCATGCACTCTGTACAAGGCGGTCATACCCACTAAGTGCCCTATGCACTTCACCCAAGGCCATTCACACCCAGTGAGGCACAAATTTCGCAAGCAAACCCAGCACAAGTCCCCAATCTGCTTCCGGCACAGCCTGCCCTTACTGCAGGCCAGAATGCAAAAACAAAATAAATTCTGAAACACATGTACACCAAACCACCGAGGGGGGCTGTCCATTGCCGAAACAGCCCCTTTGGCAGGCGGAAAGGAGGGTTCAACACAACGGGCACAGCAACGTGCATGTGGGAACAGCTTTTCCTTGGAGCGTTCTGTTGTCTGTGGGTGCGAGATGTCTTCTCCCTTCTCTTTACCATGCCACCCCTCGTCATGCGTCTCTTTCGCTCCAAGTGTACATAGGAGAACCCGTTCATGTCGAACAAACGGCCGAATGCCACACGGGCAGAGCTGACACTCGCGACGTTCCCTGATGAGGAAGAATGCCCCGGATACATCCCGGCAAAGAGGAATGCAGTCCATGTACTTGGGCTCACGGGTCAGGCCTTTGGTGTTGGACATGTTTCCACGTTTGCCTGCTTTTGCGCGTGCCAATGGCCATAAAGCACATTCATGCACACTCACGTTGGTATCCGGGTGGCAGTGGGTCGACGCCACATTGTGGGATGTTGTGGAGGGGATGTGCACGTGGTGCTGAGTGGGGCAACTGCTGGGGAATTCAGGCTGCTACAGCGGTGCAGGCAGTGATGTGCCACAGCGCCATGGTTGTGGTGTTTGCACCTGCAGCACCGAAAATTTCATGATGTTTGTATCGCCTTGTACCTTTTTGTAGTGGCTTGGTGTCAGATCTTCCCCTCGTGCTCCATGATGCATGCGGATCTTTTATGCTTATTTGCCCAATTGTGCAGATGTGAAAAGGGCATCCGAAGTTTGGTATGAGTTGACACACCTTTGGGGTGCTCACTTTCTACGGTGCTTTCCTTTCCTGTTTGCATTTCAAGATAAATTTTCATTCTGTCCTTGCATGCCTTTGTGAAGAACATATGGAGGGAAGCAGTACTCAAGTACATGAGTAGTTTGTGGAGCTTTCCAGTTGCAAAAGTTCATGGTAACCCCCTATGAGGCCCATCGGACCACATACCACACGGGCACATGAATGGGCACATATGCACCTGCTGACAGTGATGATACTGACACCGCAGGTGATGCTGGTGATGTCTGTGTATTTTGTGGTGTCAAGACCAGCCGTGAGAAAGTGTCCACGTGCAACAAGTGTGAAGCATCTCAGTGTACAGGTCGTGTTGATACTGTGATTGAATGCTGCACAATATGCGGTCCTAAGAGATAAATTTGGAGGCACGTACGTTTGGAAGGCTTTCTCAGAAAGGATGGGTCAACAGTAGCGCGTGATGCACGCACCGCGCAAGGGTCCCCCCAGGTCATTTGGAATGACTTGTAGCTATTTGGAATTGCATCGGCTGCAACCTGTGCTATCCGCATTGTTGCCATAGTCGCTTCCTATGGTTCTTGGAGCCATGCACTCTTTTACTTTCCAATGCTACTATTTCTGCCACAGCACCCAGTGCCCTTAGGGGGCGTACCGTGCGCTGTGCGCGCGCTGTGCACGCGCTGTGCGAAAAGTTGGCTGTTCTCCACCACCGGGAGTTCGGTAAGTTCAGAAGATTGAAAGGACGTCATTGAATGGCTGCTGCAGTGGACGGGGCCATAGGGGGCAGAATTTAGGTCCCTGGGACCCATGGCAAGCATCAGATGTTTGAGTTTTTGAGTTTTGAATTGGTTGTGCATGATTCCGCAGGTGAGTGGTTTTCAGGGTTGTTACCTGCAAGATCACCGTAATAATTGGCGCTGTGCGCGCACTGTGCCCGCGCTGTGCGAAAACGCCCCCTTAGCACCTCTTGTGTGCTTGTTTTGTTGTTGTTGCCATGAAACCCAGGTTTCCCCAGGAACCCCAGTTTGGCGTCACTGCCTCTCTTCTACACAGTGTGTAGTATAGGGGTATGGGGTACGGGGAGTGTGGAGTATGGGGGACGGGGCCGCGTGCTCCCGTCCGTCAGATGGTTGTTCGACTTATACTGTGCCCGTGTCTTGAGGGAGCGAGGTCCAGGGAACCAGCCAAACCACCCATGAAACATGACACCATCCTTATAGATGGTTGCCATGTAATGCGAAAGGACACAAACTAGAGAGAAGCTTACAGAGAGCACCCCTATAGCAAAAAGTGTCAGCCCTCTCCATATTACCTGTTGGTCCCCCTTGAACCCTCCGCGCTTTGCGAGTCCACCCTGGCAAGGAGAGGATGGTCACTTGGCCATTTTCTCAATTTGCTGGGGCGTGTCATATGCATGCATGGTATTGTACAATGCCTATGGAATATGTTCAGAAATCCAAAGTGGTGCGGTCTCGAGATGATCCATGCGGTGCCTGTGGTTGATGGTCAGAAACTCGAGTAGTGCTCGCCAGGGGGGGATTTTGTGAAGGACCGCCCTTAGGGACAGCCCCAAGGGACCATCGACCGCCAACCACCAACCGTCACCAACCGTCAACCGCCACCAACCGTGAGCAGCAAACAACCGCCAACCGCCAACCACTGCCAACCGCTATCAACCACCAACCACTGCCAACCACCACCAACCGCCACCAACCGCCACCAACCGCCAATCGCCAACCGCCAACCGCCAAGACACATGTGCCCGCAGGCTTTTTGGGGGGAACTTGTGTAAAGGAACACCTTTTTTTTTCCCATTAAGGACCGCCCTGGTGCTCGCGCAGATTATGTGTCTTCTTTGTGCATTGTACATGGATGGGGAAGTTGCAGAGGCAGGAGTCTGGTTTGGGTACGGGTTCATGTAGCCCCCCCCCCCCCCCCCCAATAGCGAGAGTCAGGGACTCTCCAGACAAGCTCGGATGAGCATTTGTCATCAAACTGTCAGTCTGAAATCAGACACATCTTTATCTGACGGGTCTATTTGCTTAGGGACAACCTCAGCCCACAGCTCGTTGACCACTGTCAGTCAGTGTGATTCACATGGTAGTATCAGCTCAAACTCATCTGATACAGCCTCGACCGCCAGCTCGCATCATTCCGACATCGTGGATGATCCCCAAAACGCTTGGGAGAACCTGGGGCTTGTAGAGTTGGAAACCCCGGCTCGACCGAGCCAACGTCGCAGGTTGAATACACCCAGCACAGATGTGAGGTCACGGCCTTAACTGAACAGTCCACGGTTATCCTTTTCCTCTAGCTGCCACACGCCGGTGACAGATTCTGACTAGCGACATGTTTCGCCCCCCCTTGAGGGAAAGACCTTGCTGGATTTGTAACATTTGAACGCTAAATAGCACAAGAGGCATGGACGGTCTAGTAGTATGTGCCATGGACTGGCAATCGTCGTCGTCGGGGGTTCAAACCCCGGTTCCTCCGTCCGTCCAGGGGCCCGTTGGCGAGGTCCCCGCCACCGCCCCCTTCAGCATCCCCCTCCACCATCGGTACCGCCGGTGGATGGGTGGTGTGTCTCGTCCTCGTAGTTTTTTTTTGTCCGGAAACATAGCATGTAGGAAAAACAAGGCACCAGGCATCGCATACCTGCAGCAGTGCGCCCCGCCACCGGCACCGCCGGCCGACGGGAGCCACATCTCCTCCTCGTATTCCCCTTGGGGATTCGAACTTGCGTCTTCAGGGCAGCAGCCGGCTGCACGGCCGCTGCAGTACAAGGCCAAAAACTTATCCAATGGGCAGCTAGCTTTCAGCAAGCTACAGTCAGGCATATCTTGTTGTCATGGTCCGAATACAGGTATCTCAAAGGCTGGGCCTACGGCTCCCTCACACACCGTCACTTGCCCTTACACAGCATGAAGCACACAAGTATCTCTCTAAGGCTTTGATTGTACCAACCTCGGTACACCCCATACCCCCCCACGCTCTTCCCCTGAGGCGAAGTCCTAGTCCAGGTTACTTGGCCGAGGAGTGCCAGCACACGCAAGGTGACACGGATGCAGGATGGCAGCAACAGGGCGCCTTTTCCTATTTTGTAGCATATAAACACTGAAGTGTTGACAAAATAAAGGCCATCGGGTGCAAACAATTGTATGGTAGCACACGTGTATCATACCTATGATCATGCGGAACTGCCGGACATTGCTGCATATGCATACCAGGACGTGCATGTGTAGAGCGCTTTGAGACCTGCTTGCGCCCCAATAGCGAGAACATGTACAATTGGTTTGCTGCAATGTTTTGAAGTTCGCAGCTTGGCCACCAGGCTTGGGATTGCCGCCGCCCGGGCGCCTCGTACCCCCTGTCCCCCTTGACATCCCCGCCGCCCCCATGCCGCATGATGGTTCGCCCACCCACTGGGGGGGAAAGCACCCAAATGACCCCCCAAGGGGGAGGGGGGGACTGCGAGGGTACCCCCCCCCGCCCTTTCCTTGTGAGAAAAACACTGAAATCGTATGGGCTCCGGGAGGTGCACAGTGTGGTGCAAGAAAAGGTGGAACTGCTGCAGGAGCGTACCATGGGGAGGAGAACTCCTTGTAGGGGGCTTTTGGCCCACGTCAGCTCGCCCAAAAAAGAGGGTTGCGAAGAGGTGTAGAGTGTGAGGTGGATGGATTGGCCTGAGCCTCGGTTGACCACGATTTGGCCCCATGGAGGGTGATGGGCACGAGCCTACGCTACAGAATCATGGGATTTCCTTCCTACGTTAGACCCCCCCCCCCCCCCCGCACAAGAACACGCAGTCAAAATCAGAACATGTTCTTATTGTTATGTCCCCAATCAGAACACGCAGCCCATCCAGCCCTTGCTGTTATTTCCGAAAGGCATCTGGGGGGTTGCTGTTACTGCCAGCCTAGTCTGAGGCATCTGCGGCTGCCTCATGGCAATCATCCACAATGGCCTCATCCTCATCTCTGGCAGCCACAACATCGTCAAACCAAAAAGAGAGGTCATGAACATGTGACTCTTGCAATATTTCTGAGAGGGCTGGGAACACTGCACAGGGGGGACTTCCACATAAGACCACACACATGCTCTTTGGGCGGGGGGGGGGGGGGGCTTAAGTATCACCGGCTGACAACCACGTCATCAGTGCTTAACCCGCGTGTACCTGGACATTGGCCCCTGGTCCCAAATACTGCGTATGAGGTTTTTTCGCTTTTGTCTCCCAGGCCGCATCCCCCCAGGGAAGAAATTAGAATGGCAGTACACCGTAGGAGGAGGGGGGGGTACCCTCCCCTGGCACCCTCCCCCCCACCCCCCGACCAAAGTAACCATCGTGCGAGAAAAAAAAATTTACAACAGCGAAAATCTGGTCAGGCCATTGTTGGTGCACAAACTTTTGGGTCCCAGACCTCCCCCCCCCTTTCTAATGCTTTCCTGGCACTCCCCACCTCTTACATCCCAGAACTGCGGTGCTCTGCCTTCATAGCCATGTCGCTCATCACGCCTGTGTTCCTTCTTGTGCTGTGCCTGGGGGCAACAGCCACGTACCGCAGTGAGTTCCGCCCCGTGGCAGGGCACTTTGAGAAAGGGCTGGTGTCGTCTGCACTGCCGCACACATACACTGATTTCTCAGCTCTGCCTCAGGCATGGGACTGGCGCAGCGTGAACGGCACGACGTATACCACGCGGACCCTCAACCAGCACATCCCGCAGTACTGCGGCAGCTGCTGGGCCCACGGTGCGCTGTCGGCGTTGGCGGACCGCATCAAGATCGCCCGCAAGGCCCGCGGCAACGACATCACCCTTGCCATTCAGGTGCCGCACTGTGGGGGATGTGCTGATGGCTGTGCTGGTGACTGGAATGCTGGCTGCATTTGTGGTAAAGGTAAAGGTAAAGGTAAAGTGCTCGGGCGCTCTTCCGAAGTCCAGCGTAACCGTGATCCCTACCTGTCCCTCGCGGCATCCCTTCCGGCTCGCGGGGTCACAGACACCCTAGCGCCTAGGACACTGCGTTCCTTCCTTTGACCCCATGGGGATTCGAACCAAGCACCTCTAGTTCAGGCATCACGTGCATGACCGCTGAACTACGCGACCTTCTTGGCTGCATTTGTGGCTGGGCCCTGAGTGTGTTGGTCAAACAATGGGCAACCACCTTTCACAACCCCCCCCTCCCTGTCCAATCTGCGCCTTGGTAGCTGCTGGAGAAGTTGCGGAGGGTTGATGACCATCGTGCCTATGTTTTTATGCCCAAGGTGCCATGTGCAAGCTACGCGGTACACAGGAGAAGGAAGTAGGGACACGGTGGCTTGAGGAAGTGAGCTTGTGGTGATGACATCATGGGCCATCACTCCAGAACCACGGTGAGTGGAGAAAAAAAAAAGCCGTCCACCACCTTTTCCACCTGGCTCATGTCATATTGGGGAAGAAGGTCAGTGGGTCTATATTTGGAGGAGGCAAGGGAAACATGGAAGAGGAATACCTGGCACTCAGGGGCGCTCCCCATCCACAGCAGCGTGCATCATTGGCAAACCACGCAAAGTGCACGGCCATAGCCCGGGCAATTCAAAGCGAGGGCCATGCCAAACTCCCAGTAAATCCAACCCTCGGGGGATATTTGCCAGGCTCCAATTCTTGTCTCATTCTGCGCACCCCATTTCCATTTCCAGCAGCCACCCCTGCCGGCAACACCCTTTCCTCGCTGGGGTGCTGGGGTACTGACCACCACAAATACAAGGATGCTACGCCACCTGCACCACGCATCGAACTTCCACTGCCCCCTCCATTTACCCCCGTTTCCCCCCCTTCCCCCCGTTTTCCCTGGTCTTTATGCCGGACTGTAGTGCACGTATGTTCACCTCCTTGTCCCTTTGCAAAAAAAATGGGGTGAGGCCTTGTCCGCCGAACAGCCTTCAGTCGCTTGCAAGTTGCTTGCCAAGATCGGACCACTGGTATTGGGCGGGCACAGGGCGTCAGGCAACAAACACGCCCAAAGATGGACTCTGCTGAATGGTCCACACCCAGCCAACTGCAGAACATTCCAGAAAGCATGGCGTCTGCGGGTGACACCGACTTAGCAGTGCGAACAAAAAGTGTGCGTTCCATTGTCCCCGGTTTCTGCCCAATGTTCCCACACTTTTCGTCGAGTGAATCAACCCTGTTTAGTGCTGGCAGCCGTGGAGCCTGCCTTGCCACCCACAACGTCAGAACGAACCGGCGGCATGCCCGGCAGGGATGTGTATTGAGTGTGTGGATGGGGCCAGGCACGAGCGAGCAGTGTCCGAGCCACCCCCGTATGGACATGGGGTGTAGCACCGACAGGGGCGGGGCAGGGGGCTGTTCCCGCCAACTGTGATCTGGTGAGTGGGTGACACTATGCGAGGCGCAGAGCGTAGAGGTAGAGGCAGAGGTAGATGGAGGGGTAGGAGGTACAGGTGCAGGTGGATAGTGGAGGTGGAGGATGGGGGGAGGTGGAGGCGAAAGTGGAGGTGAGGCTGGAGCTGGAGGTGGAGGTGGAGGTGGAGCCTGGGGTGGTGGTGGGGCTGGTGGTTGGGCTGGAGGGGGAGGGGGAGGCGAGGGTTGGGGTGGGGGTAGGGGTCGGGGTGAGGGTGGAGGTGGGGGTGGGGGTTGGGGGGTGGGGGTGCTGTTGAAAGGGGTACCCAAACATGGAACCTGCCGTGCGTTCCGAAGGAAGGGGCTGCCCAAGGCGCGCCGTTGCCGCCATCCTCATGTCGCTGTTCCCTCAGTACATCCTCAACTGTGGCACGGAGGCGGCAGGCAGCTGCCACGGGGGGGACCATTTGGCCGTGTACGACTTCATTACTCAGACCGGCTTTGTGCCCTTCGAGTCCTGCCAGCTGTACGCCGCCTGCAGTGCGGAGTCCAAGGAGGGCACCTGCAAGTACGGCAACTACGAGTGCAGCCCCATCAACACCTGCAAGACCTGCTCCACGTTCAAGGTGTCGTTTGGGGAGCACCTGACGTGGCGTGCGCGCGGCGCGGCAACATTCATGGGGAAGGCGTTGTGTTGGATTTGTCCTCTTGCGCCGGGCTTGTCTGGGGATGTACTTTTATTTGGGATTGCAATGGCCCACAATGGGCCAAGGGCCAGTTCAAAAGGATTACGACGGGGGCGCCAGTTGTATTGATTCTGCGGTGGTTGTGGGAGGGAGGGGTGTACAATGGTTTTGGCCAAAGCGTTTGCTCTTCTTTGGGGCCATTTTGGGAGGGGCCGAAACTCAGGACATTCCTGGTGTACTCGCCGCAAAAGTAGCAGGCGTGGAGCACGCGCAGCGCGAGCACTCCCCCTTGATGGGCACGAGGATGGCGTCGGGGCGGAGCCCCACCGTCTCAAAACGTTCCGTTGCCGACTGCCTCACTGCCTCGAGACCTCACAACCAATGCCCCATAGTCCCGAGCCTACAATCCCATCCCCGGGGCCCGCCGCCGGGCCCATCTGCTGCCCCATCCTTCACAATTGATGCCCACGTGCACCCACTGCCCCTGTGCACCCAGGCCCAAGCCCGTGTGGGGGTTAGAGAAAACCGGGGGTCATGGAGCTCACAACGTAATTTTCTGGTACCTTCGGCGCCTTCTTCTTGCGGCCTTTGCCGGTCGCCGCTTGGAGACTGCATATGGGGCAGCGCCTGCCCACGGGGGCAGGCAGGGGCATGGGGAAGTCGGGGGGGGGGGGGGGGGCGGTCGATAGAGTCCCCCAAAACTGGGGGTGGGGGGATTCGGCAAAAGCGCTCAATTGACAGGACCATTACTCAGTTATTGTGAACTCTGGTGCCGAAGGTGCCGAAAAAAATTTTGAGCGTTAAAAATGGTCAATTTTTTTTCACCAAATGCATGGGAAATGACGATTTTTCTGAAGCCCCTCAGCACGCTGATTCCAGAAATCCCACGTTCATTTTTGCCGAATGTTGGGTTGAGGTCACCTCCGGGGCCCGCGGGTCAGTCTCGGTAGGATTTCGGGGGTCCCGTCAATTGAGCCCTTTTTGGGGGGGGGGGGTTCCTAGCCAGAGGGCTGTGTCGACCCCCCCCCCGGAAGTTGAAACCCGCCCACCCATGGGCTGTACAAGGGGCATGGGCAAACTTCATTTACGCATATTCAAATCTGCAGCAGAAGCATCCCTAGCAAGCCTTTTTTTAGTGGCGCGCACACCCTCCCCCAGGGGGGGGGTGCCTGCCTGCCCTTTTGGAAATTCTGGGTGCCCTCAGCGGAAACACCCTCCCCCCCCCCCGGGGTGGGGGTAGGCCAAGAGTGGGTTGGCCTTTTTGGGGGACAATATTTGTAAGCAAAATTTTCATTCTGCCCCTGAGCAGTGGGTAGCCAGATCTGGTCAGTACCCTAGCGGTACTGCACTGCACCTGCGTTCTACAGGTCGTTGGTTCGAATTCTGGCGCTCTGGTAATTAATGCGCTGGTGTTAGCAGGCTGCGCCAGGCTGAGATTCTTTGAGGGAATAAATTCAAAGTAAAATATCTATACCACTCCTGAGGTGTATCCAACAAAGGTGATAGGTGTGTTAGTGGTAAGATGCTGTGCTTGCATATGCTGTGACCCTGGTTCAATTCCCAGGGTGTGTCAGCAGGGCATGAGAGCGCTGGGGTGTGTGCCATGGTAGTCAAAATTTTTCTGTCTTTTTATTTTGACAGCTCATCATGAAAGTACTTTGCAAATGTGGTATGAGGGTGGATGACCACCCAAATGCCATGCGTGAGCATCTGAAGTCCCCGGCACATGGCGATCGGCTGAGTAATGCCGCACAAGGCTCCAAGCTGGCTGCCCTTCTGGTTAGGAAGCCTGCTCCGCCAACACCCAGGCAGCATCTTGAAGCAGCAGCAGCAGCTGCACAAGCATCAAGCAGCAGCTCTGCCGGGAACCAGGCACCCCTTGCTCCGGCAGCCTGTGTTCCCTGTGATGATGTTGATGCGTCGCCTGTGGGTTCTTCTGCTGCTACGGCTGATGTTGCGCTTTCCCAAGGCAGCGGTGCTTCTGCCTCTGCCTCTGCCGATGCAGCTGGGGCACTCTCTCAAGGCAGTGCCCCCGACCCCAGGAGTTGCTTTTGGCTGCCAAACAAAAAAGGCAGCCAAAGGGTGTATGGCCTTTTGAGTTGCGCCCATGGCATCCTGTAGCACACGCACCAGAGGTGTCAATTTCTTGTGTGCTGAAGAAAACTGGGCAGATGGACATGTGGACAAAGTTGGAGTACCAAACAGCCTTGTCCCTTGCCCAGAAATTGCGCCCAGCCACGATGTTCTATGAGACCTTGCGTTTACAGCATGCGGCCTTGAGCGAAGCAGGTGCTGTTACTATCACTCAAGGAAAAACATTTCAAGGAGATGGTGCTGTGCCATTCCGCAATATCCTTGATGCTCTGAGCACCACGGAATTGAAGCAAACGAAGGTTATCTTGGACTCCAGTCTGGGGTGGGTCCTCCTTTTCGATGGATCCAATAAGGGAAAATGGCACACTAAGGGAGAGTTGCTTTTGTTCAGGGATGTTGATGAGAAGGGTGAGGTACGGGAAAGGGTCCTAGGCATCATTTTTGTCACTAAGGATGACCTGCTGGAGCTACGAAAGCTGCAGCAAAAGCCATTTGGGCATGAGGCCACATGGGGAAGGATTCGGGATCTGCTCCAGAGTCGTTTCTGTACTGCAGAAGTTAGTGCTAGAAATTTTGAGGCAGGAGGGTGGCAGTTGCACCTTTCGTGGTATCACTCTAACCAAGGGAGGGACTGTGCTTGAATCCTTGAAGAAAATCAGAGCTGCCTTGGTGGACGAAATTGAGAAACGGTTGTTTAACCGTGAGATTCTGGACAGATTGGGATGGTTGGATGTCAATGAATGGCCTCAAGATGACAACCTGACCAGCCATGGGAAAGCAGACCTAGAGGCCATCTTTGAGCATTGGAAAAGGCGCTTTTCCCAACTGACATGGGAGACTATTTGTACCGAGTTTGAGCAGATAAAGGTCATTTTTCGAACCCACCTGAAACCCCTGAATTCCAGGCAGTTTTGGAGTTCCATTGTGTGCCAAAAAGGCCAATTCCCTCAGTTCCATATTCTCCTTCGAGCTACTTTGGCTTTGACACCATCTGATGCTGCTGTGGAGCAAGCTTTCTCGCGCTTCACTGCTCTCTTGGCCCCTCAACGATTGTCTTTGTCCACCAAGCTTGTTGAACAATTCATGATTTTGGCATTGGATGCCCTGCCTTGGGGCAAGTATGACTACCAGCCAGTTTGGAGTTTGGTTTCTAACAACGAGCGAAGGGCACGATTCCGCAAAGAACGGGCGGATCGGGGTGGCAAGCATGCTTCCCATAAGCGCAAGACAACACAAGAAGTGGTTGGAGCCAAAAGGAAGAGGGATGTGGTTGTGTGCGAGGGAGAGTCTAGTGATGATGCTTCCTCAATTTCTGATTGCAACAGCTCCAGTGACAGTGAGTGAGTAACATACACCTCTTCAGCAAGCAGTGGTGAGCCCTTCACGACTTGATGCATTGCGTGTGGTTTGATATTGGGTAGGTACTGTGGACAAGGCGGTGAGTGGGTGCCTGCCTCCTTGACTGGACCCCCCCCCCCCCTAGGGTAGGGGTAGGACAAAAGCAGTGCCTGCCCTGAAAAAGTGCCTGCCTCCTCCAAGATTTCACCCCCCCCCTCCCCCCCCCGTATCACAAAAAAGGCTTGATCCCTAGTCGTCATTGGTGGAGGGCCAATTTCACACCATAATACCGAGTGTTGGCCGCTGCCGCCTGGGGTCGCAGGGCCCCTCTGGTGCGCTGAGCGCTCCAGTGCAACACAACTAAACAAAGGCCAAACCAATGTGTTGGAAAGCATGTTGGGAAAGCACATCCCATGCTCCGTGTTTTAAAAGTCCCATAGGTACAAAGCAAGCTAGTACGGTCACCAAGTGCGCAGAAGGCGCAGAAGGAAAAATGGGCCCCAATATATTTTGAACAGGCTGGTGGGGGGGGGGGTGGGGGACCCCCCCCACCCCACCCCACCCCCGTGGTGCCGAGTTGTTGAAAGGAGCCCTGGGGGGGGGGGGTCCCTGCGCCTGGTTCACTGGCGCTCGCTGTACAGGACAATGGCGGTGTGTGCAACGCCATTGAGATTTTCCCCAACGCCACTGTGAAGGAGTTCGGGAGGGTACACGGCGCCAAGCACATGAAGGCGGAGATCTTCCACCGTGGGCCCATCGCCTGCGGCATCAACGCCAACAAGATCCTGGACTACAAAGGCGGTTTGGTGGACGTCCCGGACGCTGGAAGGGAAATCGACCACATCGTGTCCGTCACTGGATGGGGCTACGATGCCGACGCAGGTCTGGGGTGCGCGGACTGTGGGGGTGGCCTGCATGGGGCATGGGGTGTGGGGGGCATGTGGTGTTGGGGTTGGAGATGGGTTGCGAGGTGTGGGGTAGTTGGCTGCTTTGTTGGAGCACGGCCAGCCTGACCCGCCCGGCTCGCATGCTCGTTGTGTCTAGGCAGAGCATCCACAAACACAGCTCGTAGTTCATGCAGATTGACATTAATGTTGTTGCACTTATTAAATGCCATCCAAACATCCTGGATGTCATGCAGGAAAGCCCGGGCATCATGCCATTCAGGCTCGGGGTACCCACGGTACTTCACCCGCCAATATCGGCGTTGATCTCCGGTGCGCCCCTGCGAACGCCTCCGTAACACGATAGTTGGTGGGCAGGGCAGTCCGCCCAAGGGTATAACAAGTGGATTCCATTGGGGAACCCAGCAAAACATTACGGGTGCTGAGGACAATGCCCAAGGTGGACGCGTTGCTTCGGCACTGTTACGGGACATGCTTCCGGATTACAACACTGGAATTAGAGGCCCCAGGCCTGCACTGTATGACTTGGTTTTGGACCTGAACGGCTATTCCCAGTAGAACCAAAAAGTGGTGCAAATCTTTTCCCCCTGGCGCACACCACATTCTGGTGTACTTCGCCAGATCTGGAGGGAAATGTGCATCATAAAAGGAGGAGCACAGGGAGCGAGGGCGAAATAAGACGTCCCCAAAATTGTGCTGCACAAGAGCCATGCGGCAATCTCTTTCCACCGTTTTGAATGAATGCCCCAAATGCCATGCCCAACTGCTGCTTGTGGTCAGTTCCATTCGGCGCCCTCCCCCAAACGAGCACACCATGTCCCACTTGGTCGAGCCTGCAGAGAAAGCGGGCCTCGAGCCCACACCACTGGAGCCCCAAGTCCAGCGAAGCGGGGCAACAAATTGAGGACCCTGGGCCCTGGTCACACGGGGGGTTGCCTCCGCACCAGGTGCGCACACATGTGGGGGGGGGGGGGGTGCCATCAAGGCCGAGTGATAAAAATGTATGCCGGTTGGTACTTCCGGGTGCATGTGCGCCTTTTGAGGAGGAATGGGTGGGTGGGTTGTCCACCCGTTGGGTTGGGGGGTGAAGGGGGCGGGCTCAGAAACTGTGGGTGTGGGTGGAAGGCCATGGCCGCCTGTGTCGTCGCCGTGGAAGATGGGCAAAGTGGGTACTGTACCACGCGGCGGTGACACCCAAACCCAGCTGCCCTCCCCATCTTTCCAAGTCTGTGGTCACCCCTGCCCCCCACCCCGAGAGGAAAGCTGTGTGATGGCAGCACAAGGGCACACACTGGCAGCACATAAGACAGATGACTGTCAGTGGCCAATTTGCCACATGTTATGGAACACCCCTGGTAAATCACCTCGAAGAGAGGTTGTTAGATCAAGCGCAGGCGCGGGCGTCGTATACCCCCCCTTTTTGGGGGTTATTTCCAGCATACCCCAAGGCATGATATTTGATGTCCAACCCCTTGTAAAATCATTATTTTGCCCAATAAGACCATCCCCCAATGGATCTTTTGATTCTGAGGCCTCTATCTCCTAAAACTGGAAGTCAATTTTTTGACGGGGGGGGGTGGGGGGGGGTGGGGGGGGTCAAAAGTTTTCGCTCAGAAAGCTACAAGGGCGGCCCGAAAATTGCTTTGCGGGGGGGGGATGGCATGGGCGCCCGGCGAAGGAGGGGGGGGCGGGGGTTCCAGAAATGGGCTTCCGTGCCGGGCCCTTTGTTTTGTGTAAGGACGGTTGTTGCCACCAAAGGCGCCGGAACACAAATTTTGGCCTGGAAAAAATTTTTTCACAAAAAATTTCCCCCACATATGTGTAGTCAAAATGATCAGCGTGACGTGGGGATCATTTTGAGCCATGTATGTTGGGGTCGGACCCCCCCCCCCCCCCCGGCACGGCAGGAAGGGCAGCCCCAGCCCAAACCCCCCTCCCGGCACGGCGACCAAGGAGGGGGAGGGGGGGGTTGGGCAAATGGGCCTCCGTGCCATCCCCCCCCCCGCAAAGCAATTTTCTTCCCGCCAAGTGGGGAAGCATATTGCCAACAACAGGGGGTTCGAATGGTAACGCAGCCGACGCTGCGTTTTCGGTCCGCGGTTCGAATCCCGGTCGGCCGACTATTGGCGGCGGCCGTGGCGCCACATTCACCCGACCGGAATTCGAACCGCCGACCAAAAAATCTGCGTTCAGCTGCATTACAATTCGGCCACTGCTTGATTTGAGGCAAAGGGTCTTCCCACTGCTTGGGGGCGTATCTGCCACTGACAAAAAACCCAAAGTGTGTGTTTCTGTCTCACTGACTGCTGGCCTGGCTCAGGGACTGATTGGCTGACTGTCAACCTCTCTTCGAGGTGCACTGCCGAAGGCAATAGAATTTTTCATTATTCTTTTGAGGGAAACTCTACCCCAAATCTCTTGCGTATTCATAGTATGGGGATGGGCAGGACCAGCGCCTCTGCGGAACATCGAGGGTGTATCAGAGGGCGCATCAAGTCCGCATGCCCGGGGGGGGGGGGGGGCTTGGGACGGTTGTGTTGGGTTGGGTCCCGGCTCCTTCCAGGTTAGGGTTAGCAGTCAAGTTCATGGTCGCAGCTCCAGTCCCCACCGGACACGACTGGACCCCACTGACCCGAATGCCCCGTCTCAAGGCCCACCGAACTGTTGACAGTCCCCGGACTTCGCCCAGCACAAGCGAACGGGAGACACCCCTGTGCCTGTGTGTCCGTCCATCTGTCCTGGAGAGTGGGCATGGGGTGGGGCGCAGGAGGTGGTCACCAGGCACGCGCCTCCCGCGAGGGGACACTGCATCGGGTAGCCTACGGGCTCCAGCCGCTGAGCGGGTGTCGTGCAGCCTCCCTACTGTGCCAGCTGGCTTCCAGGAACAGCAAGCTGAGGGGTCACAGGTAGGTCCTAAACTCCCAGGCATGTGGCATTGCTGGAGATCCTCGGAGGCTCTTCGCACTGCCCTGTCCCTGACATAGTATTCGCAAGAGCTGGGTGGAGTAAAGCAAAAATCAGACATTGCGCAGTGCAAACAGAGAACTGGTGTATCTTAGTGCACGCTGTGGTGTTTTCTTATGCACAGGATGGGATGGCTGGCATCCGGCAGTAGCTGACGCTTGGTGTGCAGGGGGCGGAAAACCCAATGGCAGCTGAAACCAAGAGAAGTCGGTAGTTGCCGCAATGTGTGTGTGTGTCAGTGTGTGTGTGTGTGTGTGTATGTGTGTGTGTTACTGTGTGTGTGTGTGTGTGTGTGTGTGTGTGTGTGTGTGTGTGTGTGTGTGTGTGTGTGTGTGTGTGTGTGTGCACTCTCCCCTGTGCTACTGGCAGAAAGGCACCTAGCCTCAAACATGTCTTTGTATTGAATGGCCTGACGAATGGCTGACAGGCGTGACGTGATCATGGAGGAAAGGATATCAGTCTCGCATCTGACCCATCTCATTGTCCCCGCATCACACCACTTTGGACTGCTCGGTATATTGAATGGCCTGACGAGGTGTCCGGAGACTTGTGCTCAGCGACTTCTGCCCTGCAGTGTCTCGTATCGACCACAGGGGGTTTATGGGTTGTTGGCTCATTGTTTCCCTCACGAAGTGTGTGTGTGGAAACATGTGTGCGCATGTGTGTGTGTAGGTTTGTTCAGAGGTGTGTGTCTGTGTCTGTGTGTCTACGTGTGCGTGACGCCCCCATTGGTTTCACATGCCACAAGGTTTCATCATCAAACCGGATAGCCACGGGTTTCCGTCTGGTTTTAACTTGAAGCCCTGGTGCCTTGCTGTCCCCTGCAATTTGTCTGCCTCCGTGTTCTGCGCCCCAGGTAAGCAATACTGGATTGTGCGCAACTCCTGGGGAGAGTATTGGGGTGAAATGGGGTACATCCGTGTGGTGATGGGGGACAATCAGTTGGGACTTGAAGCGGACTGTGCCTGGGCTGTGCCAGGTATTTGCCTTGCAGTTGCCCCTGCAGTAACCCGCTGCCACTGTGCGCCATGCCCCTTCGGTTGTGCATCCTGCTCTTGCGGCTTGGCACCCTCGCCTGACGCTTTTGCCCCCACACTGCCCCTGCAGTTGCCTTGCAGGTGCGCCGCCTCCCCTCTGCCCTCTCAAGTGCAGTGCCCCCCCTGCAGCTGTGCTCTCTGCCCTGTCGCTGCCCATCCTGCACCCTACCCCAGGAATACATCAGAAGAGAGGGGCGGGGGGGGGGGGGGGCGATGATTGGGGCAACGATGCAGAGTTCCACTTGACAACTCAGCACCAGTGGGCGGGGCGGGGGGGGGTTCCAGACCACACACACCACCACCCCTTACCCACCCACCCCCTGAAGTGATTGGGCCAAATTGTGCTCCGAGCCTTCGGCCAATCAAAAATCACCTCGCAGAGGTTGTTAGATCAAAGCCAGGCAGGCGTATATAGGGGAAAACGCCACATACCCCCCCATTTTGGCCATTTTGGGGCTATTCGCGTACCCTACCCCAAGGGGTTGAATTGTTAGTTTAACCCCTTGTAAAATCATTATTTTGTCCAATAAACGCATCCCCCAATGAGTTTTTGGTCCGGACCCCCCCAGACCCCCCCCACTTGAAACCCACTTTTTTCAGGTTTTGAGGGAGGGGGGGGGGCTGGGGGGGGGGGTCAAAAAATGACCCCCCCTTTTTTTTGGGTCGAAAATCATGAATCTTTTGGTTTTTTTCGATTTTGAGCCGAAAAAGGTTTTCCGGCTCCCGACTCCATAGGGTTTGTATGGGGCGGAGTGGGACGAGCGCTTATGCAGTTTATGCACTTTTCAGCCATTTTTGCTATGTTCGTCGACCTCGGTGACCCTGTGGTACCTACTCTGAGGGGTGCAAGTGGGGATGTTGTGACAGTATATGCCTACTAGGATACGGAAGGACGTTTTTTGCAGTCTCTAGCCTTGCCTGGGGCCGTCCACAACCCGTGCCAAAGACGCGAAATGACTGTTTCCACCAATAATGGCTTAGTGATTGGGCCAGTACACAACCTGCTGATGCAGTTTTTCACCCCGGACAGCTCAAAAATCGAAGTTTCCGAAACTTGTTTTTTTGATATTGTGACCACACAATATGACCATCCAAGGTATGTAAAGCATGTTTTAGGCCGTATTTACGTGTTTTTCACCCGATATGGGTATTAGGTCCGGGGGGGGGGGGGGGTCTCCCAAGGGATTGGTACACAACCTGCTTATGCAGTTTTTCACCCCGGACAGCTCAAAAATCGAAGTTTCCGAAACTTCTTTTTTTGATATTGTGACCACACAATATGACCATCCAAGGTATGTAAAGCATGTTTTAGGCCGTATTTACATGTTTTTCACCCGATTTGGGAATCAGGTCCGGGGGGGGGGGGGGGGGCTCCCAAGGGTTTGGTACACAACCTGCTTATGCAGTTTTTCAACCCGGGCAGCTCAAAAATCGAAGTTTTCGAAACTTCTTTGTTTGATATTGTGACCACCTAAAATGACCATCCAAGGTATGTTTTAGGCCGTATTTACATGTTTTTCACCCTATTTGGGTATTGGGTTAGGGGGGGGGGGGTCTCCCAAGGGATTGGTACACAACCTGCTTATGCAGTTTTTCACCCCGGACAGCTCAAAAATCGAAGTTTTCGAAACTTGTTTTTTTGATATTGTCATCACCCAAAATGACCATTCAAGCAATGTAAAGCATGTTTTAAGCTGTATTTACGTGTTTGTAACCTTATTTGGGTATTGGGTCGGGGAGGGGTCTCCTAGGGGATTGGTACACAACCTGCTTGTGCAGTTTTTCACCGTGGAGAGCTCAAAAATCGAAGTTTTCGAAACTTGTTTTTTTGATACCGTGATCACCTAAAATGACCATCCAAGGTATGTAAAGCATGTTTTAGGCCGTATTTATGTAGTTTCCACCCTATTTTGGGTACGTGTTGCTCGGTGTAGATTCTCTGCGAGGTGGACTTGCCGAAGGCAATAGAATTTTCTCTGGCGCCAGTTCGTTGAGAGCAAAATCACCTCGCAGAGGTTGTTAGATCAAAGCCAGGCAGGCGTATATAGGGGAAAATGCCACATACCCCCCCATTTTGGCCTTTTTGGGCCTATTCGCGTACCCTACCCCAAGGGGTTGAATTGTTAGTTTAACCCCTTGTAAAATCATTATTTTGTCCAATAAACGCATCCCCCAATGAGTTTTTGGTCCGGACCCCCCCAGACCCCCCCCACTTGAAACCCACTTTTTTGAGGTTTTCAAGGAGGGGGGGGGGGGTGGGGGGGTGGGGGGGGGGGTGGGGGGGGGGTCAAAAAATGACCCCCCCTTTTTTTGGGTCGCAAATCATGAATCTTTTGGTTTTTTTCGATTTTGAGCCGAAAAAGTGTTTCCGGCTCCCGACTCCATAGGGTTTGTATGGGGCGGAGTGGGACGAGCGCTTATGCAGTTTATGCACTTTTCAGCCATTTTTGCTATGTTGGCGGTTTTGGCGACCACGGTGACCCCGTGGTATCCACTTTGAGGGGTGCGAGTGGGGATGTTGTGACAGTATCTGCCTCCTAGTATACGGAAGGACGTTTTTTGCAGTCTCTAGCCTTGCTTAGGGCCGTTCACAACCCGTGCCAAAAACGCAAAATGGCTCTTTCCACCAATAATGGCTTGGTGAATGGGCTGGTACACAACCTGCTTATGCAGTTTTTTACCCTGGACAGCTCAAAAATCGAAGTTTCCGAAACTCTCTTTTTTGACATCATGATCACCTAAAATGACCATCCAAGCTATGTAAAGCATGTTTTAGGCCGTATTTACGTATATTTCACCCGATTTGGTATTAGGTCCGGGGGGGGGGGGGGGCTCCAAGGGATTGGTACACAACCTGCTTATGCACTTTTTCACTATGGGCAGCTCAAAAATCGAAGTTTTCGAAACTTGTTTTTTTTATGTTGTGGCCACTTAAAATGACCATCCAAGCTATGCAAAGCATGTTTTAGGCCGTATTTGCGTGTTTTTCACCCTATTTGGGTGTTAGGTCCGGGGGGGGGGGGGTCTCCCAAGGGACGGGTGCACAACCTGCTTATGCAGTTTTTCAACCCCGGACAGCTCAAAAATGGAAGTTTTTGAATTTTTTTATTTTTTTTTTTTTTTTTTTTTTTTTTTTTTTTTCTTTTTTTTTTTTTTTTTTTTTTTTTT